>JAJHZJ010000375.1:0-600000 GCA_023548195.1 Bettongia penicillata ogilbyi | reverse complement strand
ATCCACTCTTGCCCTTTCTCCCCTCCTAACATCTCTTGTCTCTACAGTCATACAATCACTACCTTAGCTCAGGTCTCTGGCCTAGTCTCAAGTCTCTTCCCACTGCAGTTCATCCTCTGCCTGTTGCCAAAGTGATTTTCCTTAAGTGAAGATTTGATCACACTACTCCTCTACAAAACCAAGTATAGTGTTTAGTGTTTTCTCTTATTTCCTTTAGGATAAAATACCAACTCCATTGTTTAGCTTTTAAAAGGCCTAGAAAACCCGGCCCCAATCAATCTTTAAATTTTATAAATTTATAAATCAGTGCTTAGAATGTACTCCTTCCTTCCTCAGGCTAAGAGTCCCCCTTTTCCTTTACCATGTAGTTCACGGACTACCTTAACATGATAGCCCTCCCACTCCCCCTTCCCATTACTAGCATCTTTCCTCCTCAAATAACCTAGTATTTACTTTGCATATACTTACATATGTGCATGTTGTCTTTCCCATTAAAAATGGGAACTCCTTAAGAACTAAGACTATTTTTTTTATCTCTGTGTCCATCTTTGGCGCCTAATACAGTCTGGTACACAGTAGGAGCTCAATAAATGATTGCTAATGGAAATGCACTTTAAGGAACCTAAATAGCTGCATTTTTGTACATCATCGACCACGAAAAAGAATGCTGTGGTCTGGCTGAAATGATCCCCTTCCCCTCTAGGAGCCAGGATGGGCCAGACATCCCTTAAAAGCCAGGCTGACTGATGACCTAAAGAGTGTGACCTCTGACACCTACAAAATGCTGCTTACCCTCCATTCCTGTGTTTATTCTTCATTCAGCTCCTGCCATGGAGACCTAACCTGTAATCTGGGCCAGGCGCTGATTTTATGGAACTGTTCATTAATCCATCAAGCAAACATGTATTAAGCACCTACTAGGTACCAGGCACTGTGTTCCTTGTGAGTTCCTTTATATCACAGAGAGCAGAACAGTCTTCTCAGAAGATGAGGTGGCCTGAGAGGCCATGTAGAATAATGGAGAGAGGACCTGGAGTCAGGAAGAGCTGGGTTCAAGTCTGGTCTCTGACACACAGTAGCTGTGTGACCCTGGTTGACTCATTTAACTTCTCATTGCTCTATGAAACTCTATAAACTCTCTAAGTTATAGGACAAGGGCCAAACTATATTGGCAGAAGGAGACCCCAAAAAGTCTCCCCACACAAAAGATCCTTTTCTCTTTTTCCTATATTCCCAATAAAGCCTAGCTCCAGATCTAAGGAATATGGATAGGGCTGTTTTGACATCTTTCAATCTAGAGCCAGGCTGAAAAGTTATGTGATGTAGTAGATAGAGAACTGGCCTTAGAAGTCCGGAAGACCTGAGTATGAATCCCAGCCTGGACACTTAGTAGTTGTGTGGTTCTGGGTGAGTCCATCTCTGTCTCAGTTTCCTCATCAGTAAAATGGGAATAATAATAGTACCTACCTCCTAGGGTTCCTGTTCAAAGGAGATAATGGATGTAAAGCAATTTGCAAACCCTAAGCTGCTATAGAAATGCTAGCTGTTATTATTAATAATAATACTATTACTACCCCTATACTCCTATTTGGTCAGGCCAAATGTGGAATATTATATTCAGATTTGGGCACTACATTTTATGAACAAGAGGGTGGATGCCAAAGGGATTCAGGGTCATGTCATATGTTGAAGTGTGTTTATCCTTCGTTGCTGAAGAAGACCATGCCATCAGAGAAATGATGACATGACTTGCACTTGACTTTGTTTTGAGGGAGGGAGGGCTGTGCAGGTCACCAGCCTCACTTCTCCTCCACAGCCATCTGAATCCAGTGACCAGATATTCATCAGGGTGATTGGAGATGGCCCACGATGAGGCAACTGGGGTTAAGTGACTTGCCCAAGGTCACACAGCTAGTGAGTGTCAAGTGTCTGAGGTGAGATTTGAACTCCTGCACTGGTGCTCTATCCCCTGCACCACCTCGCTGTCCCATAGGTTGAAGTAAAGAATGTTTAACCTTTAAAAGAGAAGATTCAGGGGGTACCATGAAAGCCATTAAGCTTTTGAAAAAGGAATCACCAGGAAGAGGGAGCAGCCTTGTTCTATATGGCCCCAGAAATAGGAGAAATGGGTACAATTTCCAATGACAGACTAAGATTTGTTGTAAGGACAAACTTCCTAAAGATTAGAGTTGTCTCCAAACAGGATGGGTTGCATCAGGAAATAGCAGGCTCCCTCTTGTTAGCAGTGGGGTAGAAGGGAAGTTCTGTTCACGTAGTAGTTGGACTAGATGATCTCTGAAGTCCCTTGCAACCCTGAGACTCGGAATGGGCGAGCTAATTTTATTACGCATCCGAAGGCAACAAAAATCGTCATTTCATGGGACACATGGTCCATGGTCATCTCCTATCAATCGTGAGGTCCTGCAAAAAGCAGGTGCAAAAAGACCTTGGTGAAGACAACCACAGACTAGGAGCCAGCATGTGACAGAGAATAAGGAGGATGAGAAGCTTGATAAGACACCTCGCTCCTGTCTAGCACCTCAATTTAAGTTGACATCTACTCTGATATTTTGTGACTTCCATGCAGTGACCAAGCAGAAGATGACCAAAATACAATGGAAAATACAGTTCAGGAGTAATACTTAGAGCATTTACCTAAACTGGAAGGCACAGTTCTCTCCCCTCTAGGGGGCAGGCTACAAAGCAATGGTTCAAATGATTAGGGATTTGGGTACTCCTACTCAAATACATTAACTTTTTTTTTAAATGAAAACAAAGTTCAAATCAAAGTTAACAAGAGGGAGCGTAATACAGGGAACTGCTTTGAACCAACAGGGAACCCAGAGCGGCCATTATACAGTATGAACAAATGAGGTCACATTTGAGTCAGTTCCTGTCCAATCAAAGTGGGTGTGATTGGCCCCAGTGCCCGTTCTTTTATCCATAGATGCCTGCTGCATCTGAACAGAAAAAGTGTGACCCTCGAGTTAAACAGGTTAAACAGTGCAGAAGTCAAAAGTACTATAAAATCTGTTAATTTTGGTAAGTACAATATCATAAACTGGTCTCCTCCAAAACTGCAACTTCTTTTAAGAAAATCAGAAGAGGTCAAGAACAGTTAATCATCTAAAATTTTCAACAATGAAATATGATTGCCTTTGTTTTGCTGTCTCTAATTTTAAAACAAGGAATATCCTTTGATGAAGATAAACACATAACTTGGTTGGAAGGGATGATCCAACGAAGCTGCAAAAACTAGTCTAAATAAAGACAATAGTGGCAATACACCGCAGAAGTAGAGAAATACAAAATGAAAAGTCCAGATCCAGAAAACATGTTCACTACAATGTCTATCACTGAAACTCAGAAGTACTTTTACTGTTACTGATGGGGAAGAATGACAGTGATGTTTGCTTGGACCAATTGTGACCAAAATTTTCTCCTGAAATTTGCGTATTTCATGGATATTTTTGAAAATGAAAATGAATATTTTAAATAAATCAATTCAAAGTCTTTGAATTGATACCTGATGCAGAAAGAGAAAGTAATTGCATGTATGAAAAAGTTAGGGCTATGGATACTCATTTCATAAAACAATGTTTTTTTATATTTTTCCCAAACCTTAAAAAAAATCCTCACCAGCAAACGAAATAGGAAGGAAGAAAAAAAATTCATTAAGTTTTCCAAGCACTCAGCACAGGGTTATGTGGTAGTGATACAGATACAAGGAAAAACAAGACAGCCCCTGTCCTCAAGAAGTGCATTCTAAAGAAGACAACACACAAAAGTAAGCAGGAAATAGGAGGGAAGGAGGGAGGGAGGGAGGGAAGGAGGCAGGAAGGAAGGAAGGGAGGGAGGGAGGAAGAAAAGATGAATGGAGGAAGAAAGGATGGATGGATTAAGCCTAGGCCTGGAATCATGTATATCTGGCCTCAAAATCAGACTCAAAATATTTACTGTCCTGATGCTGGGCAAATTACTTGACCTGTCTGCCTCTGTTTTCCCAACTGTAAAATAGGGATAATAATAACATC
Organism: Bettongia penicillata ogilbyi; assembly: GCA_023548195.1. Classification (NCBI taxonomy): domain Eukaryota; kingdom Metazoa; phylum Chordata; class Mammalia; order Diprotodontia; family Potoroidae; genus Bettongia; species Bettongia penicillata. The sequence continues at coordinate 595,966 of JAJHZJ010000375.1, read as the reverse complement.
AATCTCCCAGGGTTGGTTGTGAAAATCAAATTAGATAATATTCGTAAAATGCCTAGCACAGTGCCTTGCATATACTTGTTCGGTTCCCTCACTCCTTCCCTTCCTTCCTCCCTTCCTTCCTTCCTTCCTTCCTTCCTTCCTTCCTTCCTTCCTTCCTTCCTTCCTTCGTGATCAGCTGCATATATTGACCATCTCTATACAAATGATTCCCATACCTATAGCCTCAGATAGTTAACTCTAGTCCCACGTTACCAACTGCCTACTGGACATTTTGATGGGATCCAGATAGGACATCGGATGTCCCAATGGCATCTCAAACTCAACATATCCAAGAAAGAACTCCTATCTTTTCTCCAGTCACCTCTCTCTAAGTCACCTCTTCTGCACTTTCCTATTTATGCCGATGGCATCACCTTTTTGTAGTCACCCTGATTCACAATCTGTCATTCTCGACTCCACCTCAGATGCCAAATCTTGTCATTTCTATCTATACACTTGTTACATCTGTCCCCTTCTCTCTATTCCCATGGCCAATACCCTAGGTCACTCCCCCTTTACCTCTTTGCCTGGACTATTATAGCTTTCTAATTGATCTCCCTGCCTCAACTTACCCTCCTATTCAATAAACTCCAGGGACTCCTTATTACCTCTAAGAACAAATACAAATTCTTCTTCACAGTCTGGTCTCAATCCCTTTCCAGTCTTTTCACATATCACTCCATTCTATAGTACAGTCAACTGGCCTTCCAGCTGTGCTCCACTCACAACACTCTAGCTCCCTTCTCAGTGCCTTTGCATTGGCTGTCCTCCACATCTGGAATACAACTTCTACTCACTTCCACCTCTTAGAATCCCTGGTCTCCTTCAAAACTCAGTTCCCAAGCTACCTTCAGCATGAGGCTTTCCTTTGTCTCCCTAGGTGCTAATACTCTGCCCCACAAAATTATACTCTGCTTTTTGTGTATTTTGGGGAGTATGTATGTGTGTGTTTATGTGTGATATGTAGCTGTATATGTATGTGCATGTTTATGTGTGTATATATATGCATGTGTGTGTGTGTATGTGTGTGGATATGTATGTTGATAGGGTAGTCAGATGTCACTGCAGTGGATAGAGTGCCCACCCTGGAGTCAGAAGGACCTGAGTTTAAATCTAGCCTAAGATTCTTAGTAGCTGTGTGACCCTTAACACATCGCTTAATCCTGTGTGCCTCAGTTTCCTCACTTGTAAAACAAGCCAGAGAAGGAAATAGCAAAACACTCTTAATATCTTTGCTAAGAAAACCCTAGATGGGGTCACACTCTCTCTCTCTCTCTCTCTCTCTCTCTCTCTCTCTCTCTCTCTCTCTCTCTCTCTCTCTCACTCACACACACACACACACACACACACACACACACACACACACGATGACTCCTTTACTAGAATGCAAGTCCCTGAAGAGCATTTGTCTTTGTCTTTGTACTCTTGGTGCCTAGCACAGTGCTTGGTATAACAGTCCTTCTCCAGATCATTTTGCAGATGAGGAAAGTAATGTAAACACGGTGAAGTGACTTGCCCAGGATCACACAGCTAATACATGTCTGAGGCGACATTTGAATTCAGGTCCACCTGACTCCAGGGCTTGAACTCTATCCACTGTACTCCTTAGCTGTAGATACTTAATAAGCTTTTTTAATTTACTGTCAGTTTTCATCATGAAGTCATTTGTTCTTATCTCATCAGAATGAGAACAGAGAATAGACTGGTCTTATGATAGAATGATGAAATAAGAATTTAAGTCTGAAAATCTTATGTTTTGGCTACAAGTGAATAAAAAGGCATTTGATTTACCAAATACAAATTTTATTGTCATTCATGGCAGGGTTTTCTACTGTCATTGTTATAAAGATAAAATAGAGATGGTGACTGGACTGGTGATTTCATTGATACAGTGAAGAAATTCCCTCTATCAACGCAGGTCTCCAACTTCTTTTTTTTTCCAATTTAACAACTGAGAGAATTCCTAGAAAACTGAAAGTTTAAGTGACTTGTTCAAGGTCACAAAACCAGCACATGCTAGAGAGGTAAGTCTTCCTGGCTCTGAGACTAACTCTATCCACTCTACCAAGCACCTCTCATAATATCAATATTAATCATTTTTTCTTAATAATATTTTATTTTTGGGGTGGAGCCAAGATGGCGGAGTAGACAGACTCACGTATGCTAGCTCCAAACCCAAAGCCCATATATTTCCTACAAGAAGAACTCCCCACAAATTCTGGAGCACTGCAAGGTGCGCAGAAACACAGTGGAAAAGATCTCCGTTCCAGAGAGCCCTGAAAAACCGACCCCAGGGGTCCGTCGCGCCCCAGAAAGCGGAGCCCACCCCTGAGTTGCCCTGGCTGCGGCCCCAGAGGAGCAGATCCCAGCAGGCTTCAGGGATGGAATCTCCGGTGGCCAGGAAGGTCCCTCCGCCCACACACGCTACAGGTCAGTGAGAGAGACGTCTGGGCTGGCTGAGAGGGGAGCGGGGTGTCTCCGTGACTCGGGCCCACTTGGGAGGCAGTGGCAGAGGCAGAGGCAGCGGCAGTGGCAGAGGCCCGGGACAGCAGGCAGCAGCAGGCGGAAGTTCAGGGCCATTAGCGAAGGTCTCTGCATAAACCCCCTGAGGGAACTGAGCCTGGGAAGTGGCCCTGCCCCCAACCACCCCATTACTGAAGGTCTCTGCATAAAGCCCCTGAGGTAACTGAGCCTGGGGCCTTGCCCCCACCTGAGCACCAGAACTTAAGCTCACATTGAATAGCGGCCACTCCCGCCGCGGAAAGCCCATTTGAATCTCAGACCCCAAGCACTAGCTGGGCAGATCTAGGCAGGGGTGGACAGGAATCTCAGAAGTCAAGTAGCTGGCTGGGAAAATGCCCAGAAAAGGGAAGAAAAATAAGACTATAGAGAGCTACTTTGAAGGAGTACAGATGATCCCGCCTTTCAATTCTGATGACAAGAAACTATTCTTACCATCAGGAAAAGATGTGGAGGTCGGGGCCTCTGTATCCCAGACATCCCAGGTGGATGTCCGGTGGGCTCAGGCCATGGAAGAGCTCAAAAGGGATTTTGAAAGTCAAGTTAGACAGGTGGAGGAAAAACTGGGAAGAGAAATGAGAGAGATGCAAGAAAAGCATGAAAAACGGGTCAATACCTTGCTAAAGGAGACCCAAAAAAATGCTAAAGAAAAGAACACCTTGAAAAATAGGCCCACTCAATTGGAAAAAGAGGTTCAAAAAGCCAGTGAGGAGAAGAATGCTTTCAAAAGCAGAATTACCCAAATGGAAAAAGAGGTTCAAAAGCTCACTGAAGATAATACATCTCTCAAAATTAGAATGGAACAGATGGAGTCTAATGACTTTCTGAGAAACCAAGAAATCACCAAACAAAACCAAAAGAATGAAAAAATGGAAGAGAATGTGAAATATCTCATGGGAAAAACAACTGACCTGGAAAATAGATCCAGGAGAGACAATTTAAAAATTATGGGACTACCTGAAAGCCATGATCAAAAAAAGAGCCTAGACATCATCTTGCATGAAATTATCAAGGAAAACTGCCCTGACATTCTAGAACCAGAGGGCAAAATAAGTATTGAAAGAATCCATCGATCACCGCCTGAAAGAGATCCAAAAAGAGAAACTCCTAGGAACATTATGGGCAAATTCCAGAATTCCCAGGTCAAGGAGAAAATCTTGCAAGCAGCTAGAAAGAAACAATTCCAGTATTGTGGAAATAAAATCAGGATAAGTCAAGATCTAGCAGCTTCTACATTAAGGGATCGAAGGGTGTGGAATAGGATATTCCAGAAGTCAAAGGAACTAGGACTCAAACCAAGAATCACCTACCCAGCAAAACTCAGTATAATACTTCAGGGGAAAATATGGTCTTTCAATGAAACAGAGGACTTTCAAGCATTCTTCATGAAAAGACCAGAGCTGAAAAGAAAATTTGACTTTCAAACACAAGAATGAGAAGAAGCATGAAAAAGTAAACAGCAGAGAGAAGTCATAAGGGACTTACCAAAAGTGAACTGTTTACATTCCTACACGGAAAGACAATACTTGTAACTCTTAAAACTTTTCAGTATCTGGGTAGTTGGTGGGACCACACACACACATACACACATGCACGCACATACAGAGACAGAGAGCACAGAGTGAATTGAATAGGATGGGACCATATCTTAAAAGAAACTAAGGTAAATGGTGAGAGAGAAATGTAGTGGGAGGAGAGAGGATGAAATGGAATGAGGTAAATTATATCTCATTCAAGAGGCAAGCAGGAGACTTTTTAGTGGAGGGAAAAAGAGGAGAGCTGAGAAAAAAAAAACAAGAAGTTTACCCTCATCACATTCGACTAAAGGAAGGAATAAAATGCACACTCACTTTGGTACAAAAACCTATCTTACAATACAGGAAAGTGGGGGAGAAGGAGATAAGCAAGGGGGGTGGGATGGTGGAAGGGAGTGCAAAGGGAGGAGGGAGCAATTTGAAGTCAACACTTGGGGAGGGACAGGATCAAAAGACAGAAGAGAAACAATGGGGGGAAGGATACGATGGAGGGAAATACAGTTAGTCTTACACAACACAACTGTTATCAAAGTCATTTGCAAAACTACACAGATATTGCCTATATTGAATTGCCTGCCTTCCCAAAGGGAATGGGTGGGGAGGGAGGGATGGGGAGAATTTGGAACTCAAAGTTTTAGGAACAACTGTTGAGTATTGTTGTTGCTACTAGAAAATAAGAAATACAGTCAATGGGGAATAGAAAGTCATCTGGCCCTACAGGACAAAAGAGAAGATGGGGACAAGAGAAGGGAGCGGTGATAGAAGAGAGGGCAGATTGGTGATAGGGAAAATTAGAATGCTCGGTGTATTGGAGTAGGGGTAGGGGATAAAAGGGGAGAAAATTTGGAACCCAAAATTTTGTGAAAATGGATGTAAAAAGTTAAATAAATAAATTTTTATTAAAAAAAATAAATAAAATGAACTAGATGGCTTCTCAAAAAAAATAATATTTTATTTTTTCCCAATTACATTTAAAAACTCTTTTTTTTATTTTTTGAGTTCCAAATTTTCTCCCTTCTGTCTTCTTTTCCCACCTCTCTCTGAGATGGCAAGCAATATGACAGAGGTTATACCTATGCAATCATATTTATATTAATTAGAGCTGGAAAAGGATTATGATGATAATACGTAAGACACTAAGTTTTGAGAAATATTTTTTCCCCAAAACCAACGTCACTCACCACATTAATAATAATATGATTATAGTTATTATTTAATAGGCTATAACTATGAAAATTGTAAATGTCCGTGTATGGTTATTTGTCTTGTTATGTTTAAGATCTGTATTACATAAACTATAAGTGGAGGAGCAAAACTGTTTTTGTAGAAAATGGGACCATTATTTCATAAAGTTGGAAAACTGTTAGCTTCTATAATCCAGACCACAAATGATTCTTTTCTATATATCATGAATATTTTCTTTAAAGAGAGAGTCGGGAGTCTCTAGACAGAGTGACACACATGACAAAAAGCTTTAATTCATTATATTCAGACAAAATATGATGGGTTACAGACTCAGTAGTCATGTCTGAATCAAGTGCATGTACAGTTAGACCATCAAAATGGTATAACAAGGAAAAAAAATTAATAAAAATCAAAAGATATGGTATCTAACTGAAGCACCTCCAAACTGACTTAAAGAAGTTGTTGATGCCAAAATGGGAAATGAATAAAAGAACAGACATTGACACAGACTATTACCATTTTCAAAGGAATTTTAAGCAATGTAAACCAAATGCCACAATAAGGAGCTCAAATGAACCTAGATGCAGTCTCAGCCAGCAAACATGTTATCTCTTTGCCATGAGGAGAGATCTAACAGTCAAGGACAAAACCTGTTTACAATATACACTCTTTTTATAAAATCTTAAGGACAGAGATGGTAGAAGAGTATGAGCAGTGTTACCTCTAAAAACAAGCTAGAAGCAGCAGAGGGGGAAAAAAAAACAACCCAACTTTATAAAGTTGATGAGAAAACCAATTAAACCAATTCACTCTGCAAACATTTAAAGATTAAACTGGAAGGAAGAAACAGAAAAGATCTATAAGTATACTTTTTGTAAAAATAAAAAATGGAAAAGTTAATAAAGAAACAAGATATAAAATATACCTCCAAAATGATAATATACAAAAAAAATGGCTGATTAACAAAACTTATTAGGAGGGGCTAAAAAAAAAAAAGAGAATTCCCTTCAAAATTACTACACAATGCCAACCTGTGAGTAGAAAGAGCTGTCTAAATGCTAACAGCTAGCTGGGTAACTCAGCTCATCCTCTCTCTAAACCTATCCCTCTCCCCTTCCTTCTCCTCTCCAAAAGAAGGTAAATTTTGATGGTCAGAAGCTGCCCAGTTAACTTGAGGTATACTGGCTAGATTTCTTTCTTTCTTCTTCCTTCTTTCCATCTTCCTTCCTTCCTTCCTTCCTTCCTTCCTCCTTCCTTCCTTCCTTCCTCCTTCCTTCCTTTCTTCCTTCCTCCTTCCTTCCTTCCTTCCTTCCTTTCTCCCTCCCTCTCTCCCTCCTTCCTTCCTTTCCTTCCTTCCTTCCTTCCTTCCTCCCTCCCTCCCTCCTTCCTTCCTTCCTTCCTTCCTTCCTCCTTCCTTCCTTCCTTCCTTTCTCCCTCCCTCTCTCCCTCCTTCCTTCCTTCCTTCCTTCCTTCCTCCCTCCCTCCCTCCTTCCTTCCTTCCTTCCTTCCTTCCTTCCTTCCTCCTTCCTTCCTTCCTCCCTCCCTCCCTCTCTCCCTCCTTCCTTCCTTCCTTCCTTCCTTCCTTCCTTCCTTCCTCCTTCCTTCCTTCCTTCCTTCCCTCCCTCCCTCCCTCCCTTCCTCCTTCCTCCCTTCCTTCCTTCCTTCCTTCCTCCTTCCTCCCTTCCTTCCTTCCTTCCTTCCTTCCTTCCTCCTTCCTTCCTTCCTTCCTTCCTTCCTTCCCTCTCCTAAAACCTTAGACACAGTGCACCCTGAAGCCCATGAATTGAACGACAATGGGTCACTGTCCAACCTCGACTCAATGGTTGTTTTTGGACCCTACTTGCTTAGAGCGTATGACAATACTAAATTTCTCTTCCAAACAACAATCCTGACGCTTCTGGCCCTCCAATAAGTGATTCATCTATTTATTTATTTTTCTTTTCTATTAAAGGGGCCATCCCTCTGACTACTTTTTAAAAAGGCCTATTCACTGAATGGGCATTAACTCACATTAAGTGAGTACCTGAAAAGGCCTTAGCCTAAAAGGCCAAGGTCTCCCATTGCATCCTGGGCCATCTTTAGTCATCTATCACTGCATTCAGATGGCTCTGGAGGGGAAGTGAGGCTGGTGACCTGCATAGCCCTCCGTCTCTCAAATCAAAGTCAAGTGCAAGTCATGTTATCATTTCTCTGATGGCATGGTCTTCAGCAATGAAGGACGAACACAACAACGACGCAAAAAAAATATAAAAATATCTGGGAGTTAGCCTACCAATCAATACACACTCAAGACTCAAATGAATAAAACTATAAAGCATTCTTTATAGAAACTGACATAAAACAACAAAATCCATTTGGAGAAAGTAAAGGCCAAAAATCTAAACAGAAATGATGAAAAAAGTAGAAACAAAGGAGTTGGAACAGTATCAGTTCTGAAGCTAAAGTGGTAGCCATAAAAACTATATGATACAGGTAAAAAAAAAAACTGAACAAAGGGACCAAGTGAACAGACTATGTAAACAATATCTGGAAGCAATGAGACGTAGTAAGAGTGCTCAGTGATGCCATGAATACAGCCTGCTGGGGAAAGTGTTCCTCAGCTGGGAAGAATAGCTGAGAAAACCAGACGGCAACCTGGGAGAAATTACTTTTATACCAACACTTCATGCCATATTGCAGAAGTTCCTACTGTATACAGTCAGTCAATAAAATGTACTAAGTTAATTAGCATTAATAAGATGCTAAAAAGTGCTGGGGAGACAAACAAAGGCAAAAGAAAGGCCCTGCCCTCAAGGAGCTAAGTCTGCTGGGGGAGACAACTACTATACACAAACAAGAGATAGATAGGCAGACAGACCTATGAATATATGTGTGTGTGTATAAAAGTACATATGAAATATCTGTGTGTGTGTATATGAGATAAATTGGAGCTCATCAACAGGGAATGCTCTAACATGAAGGCAGATTAGGAATGGCTTCTTGTAGAAGATAGGATTTTGGCTGAGACTTGAAGGAAGCCTGGAGGCTGAGATAAGAAAGGAAAGAGTTCCAGGTATGGGGGACAGCCAAGGCAAATGCCCAGAGTCGGGAGATGAAGTGTTGTGTATGGAAAACCAGCAAAGGGACCAGTGTTACTAGATTGTAGAGTCCTTGACAGGCTACAATATGGAAGAAGACTGGAAAGGTGGGAAGGGGTCAGGTTATGGCAGGCTTTATAAATCTATCTGATCCTGGAGGTAATAGGGAGCCACTAGGTGAATCAGCAAGGTGATATATATATATATATATATATATATATATATATATATATATATATATATATATATATATATATATATATATATATATATATATATATATATATCCTAAATACGGACAATTACATCATAAAAAAAATTAGAAGAAAGAATAAAGGTCCCTTTCACAGCTATGGTTATAAAGAGGATTCTTAAACAAAGACTTCAAAAGTGATCATAAAAGATAAAATAGGCAATTCTGATAATATAAAATTCAAGAGATTGGCAGGAACAAAATCAATGCAGCTAGAAGAAAAGTTGATTGGGAAAACCTTTTCATCTCAAGTATTTTTGATCAGAGGCTGATACCCAAAATACATAGCAAATTAATGGAAATATATGAGAAAAAGAGTCATTCCCAAGAGACAATGGATCAAATTTAATTAAGACCAAGAAACATTAAGCACAAATGTGCTAAGTACTGTGTTGGGTGCTGCGGATATAAAAACAAATATGAAATAAGTTCCTATCTTTTTTTTGTCAATTTTCTTCTGGTAGAGAAATGGGATAGATACAATTGGATAGCAATTGCATTGGATGGACAGTCAAGCTTTAAGTCTTACCTAAGATACCTACCTACCAGCTCTTTGTCCTTCAGCAAATTACTTAACCTCTTAGTGACCCAAGCAACTCCTAGAGCAAAAGGTACCAAAGGGCTCTAGGTCTGTCTTGGCATAGGTAGTTCACTCTTCCAGGAAGTCCCTGTACCAATAAACCTACATTTGGATGAAAATCACCGACCTGTGACTCAGTATGGCTACAAGTCATGGAATCTCCCAGTCTCTGAAGAAGGAAAGGTCTGGTAGGTCATCCAAAAATGGTGGTAGCGAAGAGGCTCCAGGGTACTACCAGCAAAGAATTAACCATCAGATATGGCAGAAAGAATGTCACCCATAAGATGTAAGACTCAGAATGGAAGTGGGCCAGCCACGTACTACAAGGGAGGAATGATGGAGAGACGGCCTGCATGTACCATTGGTATCCATGCATTACAGATGAAATCTACAGCATGGCCCCCAGTATATTGGGATGGAAATCAGTGGGAGCAGACAAGAGGCACACAGAATGGGAAGGCATGGACAGATTGCGATCCTATCACCTATTCTGAGGACAGGGTAGATCTATCAAAGTAGTTTCCCCTTTCAGTACAGTGGGAAAAGGTGTGGCCTTGGAATCAAGATGACTTGGGTTAAAACCCTGCTTCCAACATTTCCTAGCTGTGTGATCCTGGGCAAATCACTTAACCTCTTAATCTGTTTCCTCATTTTTTAAATGAGGATAATAATAGCTGTAGATTGTGGTGAGGTTCAAATGAGAATGTATATGAAATGCTTCGCATACCTTAAAATACTTAAATAAATCACCGTTAGTATTCCACTGGATACCAGCTAAAGTTCTTCTAACTGCAGGGTAAAACCAGTCTAGGAAGCAAGCTAGAAGACAGATCGAAACAGGAGCCATCTTTGCAAGGAAGATCTTGGACAGAGAGGCTTGGCAATGGTAGGAATGCAGAAGTTAGGGATTCTCTGGCTCCTTGGAGAGGGAAGAAGGTTGGTGAGTAGAGGTCAGAAAGGTGACCAAAGAAATAAGAGGCCCAAGCAGCCTTAACTGGTTGGGTCCATGGTGGGCTGAGCCCTCCCTTCCCAGAACCCTAGCTGGCACAGGGAGGAATGGGTCACTCATTAACCCAAGGCTGAATGGGTTGGAGTAGGGTCAGCTGGGGCAGGTACATTTCAGAGGGGAAGGCCAAACCAGGTAGAAGCTGAGCCCAGCTGGTAGCTGTTTAAACCAACAAAAGACAGTGAGACTGTTTAATGACCAGAATCTGGTAGAAGTCAATTCCAGCTTTTATTTGAAGTAGAGAGCCAGAAAAAAAAGTCCTGACTGGGAATGAGACTTTGGCAGAGAAAAATCAGAAAGCTGACCTCTAGTCATTGCCAACCTTCCCACCCTCAAATACAAGCTACAGACCTAGAGCTAGAAGGGCCCTCAGATGCCACCTCATCCACCCTCCTCAGTTTACATATGGGGAAACTGAGACCCAGAGAAAAGTGGCTTGCTCACGATCACACAAGCAGTATGTGGCCCTGCCTCCAAATTCAGCACTCTGTCCACAGTACCATGCTGCATCCTATGCAATGTGTTGCCTGGGAATGAGGCTGTGCTTTCCTAGAAGAGGCAAAGACAGAGAATATCAGTGGTGGAAGGAACCTTAGCACTTCAAGTACTAAGCTGGAGTGGACTTGAAAACACAGAATGAGAGAACATAAGTCAGTCCAACACCTTGGGACAGCCACCATTCTTTGCCCTTGTGGGATGCCACATCAACAGCCATCATAGCCACTGCCCAGCAGCCTGGATAAAAGCTACCACACTGGGTTTTATCCAGGCCCCAGTCCTCCAGGGCCAAACTGCCCTGAGAATAAGCCCTGAAAGCCTTCAAATACATCCCCGGTCACACACAGGCATCATCAAGTGTCCACAACACGCCCAAGGAGCCACCACACTTGCATGTGACCACCCGATCAACAGCACCAAGTGTAACCAATGGAAAGACAAGTCCGCCCCACCTACTAAAGCCCCACAAAAGGACATTTTCACCCCCATGTCCCTGGAGCTACCAGAAACCAGTAGGATTTCAGCAAAGGGAGTGACATTAAAGAGAAGGTATAAGCATTTGCTTTGCCACTGCTGCACCCTCCCCCCCCCCCCCACCAGGGACCATCAGACTTTGCCATCTGAGTTTCCAATGAAAACTTTGAGATGTAGTGTGTCCCCCCCTCATTAGCATGTAAGATCCTTGAGAACCTTCTTACGTTCCTATCTGTATTCTCAGAACTTAGCATATAGGAAGCATTTAATAAATGCTTTTTTTATTCAATCCCCTGTTAAGGAAGAGGGTTGGCCTAACTGGTCTAAAAGGTCCCACTCATCTTGTAAGATCCCCCCTCACCACCACCATCAATGAGCTGCAGCCACCCCCATGACCAGATGAGCCATCTCAGAGAGCTGAATCTATCTTGTATCTATCTAGTTGTATGTACGTGTTGTCTCCTCCATTGACTTGAGGACTTTTTTTTGCATCCTCAGGGCTTAGCACGGTGCCTGGCACACAGTAGGTGCTTACTAAATGCTAGGTAACTTGATTGGGTCTCTGGCCAAGAGTCAAGCCTGTCTAACCCCATCATTTGAGACTGAGCTACATCTTCCCTTCTCCCTAAATCTTGTCAGCTACATTAGTGTGATCTGAAGGTCCCCTACGAGCAGGCCTTGCTGGGGATGGGAGACCCATTTGCCTAAGGGCAATCTCAGATCTGCGACCAGTTTAGGTCTCCAACTCAGCTCAAGACCAACTATTAGGTTGTCCTTTTCAATGTCAGGCAGGAGTTTCCAGACTACTCTTGAGGGGAAAGGAGCCAGAGGACCCCAGGGCACTAAGGATGGTCTGTGTCTGTGTCCTGCACCCTCACTGTTGCCCCTAAGCAACTGAGTTCAACCAGTGAGGAGGAGGAGGGAGGAGGTGTGCCCAAATAAGCAAGGGGAGACAACACACCCGGGAGAAAATTCGAGGACAAGATGATAAAAAACCATCAAGTATTGAGATGAAATAAAACTAAGCTGTGTGACCTTGGGCAAGTCATTTGCAAAACCATCTCTTAAGGGTCCTACCAGCTCGGACTTTCTATGTTCTGGGGGCCTTTCCAGCGAGCGTCCCAGACAAGATTTGAATTCGGGTCCAATGCTCTTGCCACTGGCTCTGCCTTTTGGACAGTTGTTCAGCCACTTTACATAGAGACCAAGTCTCTTTGATGATAGACAGAACAGGGCCACAACATTGTAATCTGCCATCAGCCCAGGCAGAAGTGAGTCCACATAAAGAGATTCTACCAGGGTAAGTAGACCCCATGGGCCAAGACTCCCAGAGAGGGGCTCAGGGACTTAGGACAGGGTCCTCCGGAAACCATGGCTTCTTTATCTTTGGTGTGTCCTGTGCTCCGACCCACCCCCTGCCCCACTATCGGAGACTCTGGGGAAGCCCATGACCTCCCTTCTCAGAATTACGTGCTTTCATACTGCAAAGGAAATACATGCGATCACAAAGGAAACTTAGTGATTATCACAAGAAAAAAACCAATTCACAGAGTCCTAGTTGAGAAGTCTTGATCTCAGCTTTGGAATGGCCAGGGGCCAGGCAGTTGGTTAATGGCCGTCCTCTGGAGGTGACTTTCAGGAGGTAGTTGCACAGCTCAATCATTAACTATGCTAAAGGCTCTGTTGGAAAGGGGCCATTTCCCCTCCCAAGGGCAGGCGGACAACAACTGGGCAGCTGGTCCAGGAAGGGGGCAGCTCAGAGACTCCCTCTCTCTCCTCTGTCTCTGTCTCTCTCTCCCTACTGTTACCCCACTCTTCTCTCCTCTCCTCTTCTCTGTCTCTCCCTCTCCTCTCCTCCCTTGCCTTCTCTCTGTCTCTGTCTGTCTCTCTTTCTCTCTCTTCCCCTCCCCCACCACAGTGCCTATGAGATGGTAGGGCTTGGCACTAGGGTTTGTGGGAAAGTCCCTATAGACCTCACCAAAAGACACTCTTAACCATGAGGATAATTAGTCCTACCTGCGGCCACAGGTCATTTTGGCCACCGATTTAAGCAACCTAATCAGATTGGGCCAGATCTGCAGCTTTTTGTGGCTCCCCACACCTAAATATACCCCAGCAGAGGAAGCAGACTAGGGATCTCTCTTCTCCAGGAGAAAGACTGAATGTATCTTCCCAGGAGCCAAGAGCCGGCCTACAGTCTTTAGATAAGACATGGTTGCTGGTCCTCAAGGATGATGGTGTCCTTTATCAAGGATGGGGTAGACATCCTTATTAAGTAAGGGGTAGGCAGGAACCATGGGCCACCCATCCAGGAACAGGAAGGGCAGGCCTCAGCTCCCTCCTTGATTCTCAAATCAGGCTACCATGGAGTAGTGAGAACCAGAGGGCATTCCCAAGTGCCCCGTGTCCACTGAATGGGGTAGGCAGATGAGAGCAGCAAGGCCAATCTTTCTCTCTTAGGGACCTTTTCCGGGGCCTGGACCCCTTTCACAGACCCCTACTATGCTTTCTCTGCTGGAGCGTGTGGGAAGCCTACAGGTCCCTTTGCAGAATCATAGCTTAGAGCCTCCATACATAATGGAAAGACATGCTAAATTTTGGTTAGAGGTTGGTGGTAATAAAGAGGGAATTTTTTTTCCTCATCCAAATTCACAGACTTCTTAAAACCTCTACCCATGGACCCTAGGTTTAGAATTCCTGTTAAAAGCCAACTGTTTACCTCTGGTTGAAGTTTACAATTTGGGGATCCAGGAGGCCCAGGCTCTATCTTTCACTAGCTGTGTGAGCTAAGGCAAATAACTCTCCCTCTCCAGACCTGAGTTTCCTCCTTTGTAAAATGCTTGGACTTGCTACACTCTCAGGAGCCTTACAGATGCCAATCCTAGACTTCTGGGAGGTGGGCATCAGTGGCTGTGTCCTATCCATGCTTGCTCCTACACATGCTTGCTCAGCACCTGGATTCTGACTCCTGGATCAACTCTGGATAAGTCTCTACAGCTGAACTTGTGGGCAGTATCAGAGTCTCATGTGAACATGCAGGCCTCACAATCTTATTTACTGCCCCCCCCCCCCCCAATGTCTCCTGGACTCCAAAGGGAGGCCTTCAGCACTCAACACATACGCTTACTAACACTGGAAGGGAATACAAAGTGATGGTCTCCAAGCCCTGGCTGCAAGCCCAGCTCAGCTTGTCCACCTACTGCCTGGAGAACCTGCAACTCTGGCTTCCTGCTCTTTAAGATGGGGGGGGGGGGGGAGGCCGGGCTCTTCTCTGCAGAGGTGGGGGACTATGGATGAGGAGCATTACACGTCACATCAGTCTTTTTCCGTAGATTGGGTTTTTCTCCTCTTTTTAATTCTTTCTTATAAGGGACAAAATCACATGATACAGATAAGAATTTTTTTTAAAAAAGGGATTGGACTGGATGATCCCTAAAGTCTCAGGATTTAGTGCACTTAAAACGAGATAATCCCTCCTTTTGCAGATGGGGAAATAGAGGCCCAGAGAAGAAAAATTACTTAGAATCTCAGATTTAGAGCTGGAAAGAACCTCAGAGGCATCTAGTTCAATCTCCTCATTGTACAGAAGAAGGAAACTGAGGCCCAGGAAGACTGGCCCAAGGGACTTGCTTGAGGGGATACAGCTAGTAGGAGGTCTGAATTAGAGGCCAAGCCCTGACTCCGGATCCAGCACTCCTTCTAATCAACATTCTGTGTCTCTCGGCCCTCTGAGGATCTAGACAACTCTGAGATCCTCTCCTCCTGTGTGAAAACTTGCCTGGCTTTGGAGGAAATCTGCACACCCCTGGCGGGAAGAGAGAGCAGGCAAGGGTTTGCTCCTGAATGTGAGAGGAAGCCCCAGCTGAGCCAGAATGATTAGAGGACATGCTAGGGAAAATGTTCATCCAGGATGCATCCTGTTTTGCTCGGAACTGGCCTCAGAGCCTGGGGTGGAGGGAAGGGGAGGAGGAGTGGGGAGGGCCTGGTTAGACTATGACCTCTTGAGAGCTCAGTCAGTCAGTCAACAAGCTTTTAAAATTAAGTACCAGGCTGAGAAAGCCCACCATGGGCTTTACATCACCCCAGTATGGGGGCACATGGAAAGGTTTGGAATTCTCTTTTCAGGCTGGAGAATCAAATCCCTACAGAAATTCACAGAAGAAGCAGCATCAAAATACTCACAGAGGTCCTGTGTCCACCTAACACTCACATATTGAGGCAGAGAGGCTGGCCCTCAAAGGCATCCCACAAATGAGGGGGATAGACCAGGTGGCCAGATGGAAAGAGTGTTGAGCTTGGAGTCAGGAAGACCTGAGTTCAAATCCAGCCTCAGATACTTCCAAGTTGTGTGACCCTGGGCAAGTCACTTAACCCTGTTTGTCTCAGTTTCCTCAACTATAAAATGGGAATAATAACAGCACCTGCTTGCCAGAGTTGTTGTGAGGCTCAAATGAGGTAATATTACTAAAACAGCTAGCACAGTGCCAGGCACATGGTAGGCGCTATATAAAGACTTCTTCCCTTCCCCCACCCAGTCCCCTCAACACTCTAGCGAACGCAGCCAGGAATAGCAGTCACCATTTACTAGCTGCATCCCCTTGAGCAATGCGACTCTCCTTCTCTGGGTCTCAGTTTCCTTATCTGTAATGTGAGGAGAATATTTGCCATAGCACTTGATGTCAGGAAAGTGCTTTTTCATCTCCATGGCAATGTGAGCTCTCTCAAGACTATGTTCTAGAGCTGATGTTAGGTTCTCCAAGGCCCTTTTCCATCTCAGATCAGCGTTCTGTACTACCAGTTCTCTTCCCACCCTGTTAGCTAAAAGATCCTCTGTTCTAAGGGCCTTTCCAGTCCTCTCCCAAGTGAGAGCTTCAATAGCTTCTGAACATGCGCAGAAGGTCTCCTTCAGTCAATGCCCATGGTACAATGGGAGGGAAAACACAGGTTCGAGAGAAAGAGGACCTGGATTCAAATTCCACTTTTGATACTTACTGCCTGTGTGACCTTAGGCAAGTCACTTCCAGTCCCTGGTCATGTTTCCTTCTCTGTAAAATGTTGGGTCCAGACCACTCTATTATAGTGGGAATTCCTTTCAATATATAGACTGGACAAGATGGCCTCTCAGGACCTTTCCAATTGTCAACTTTTCGCATTCTCCAACCTTAAAGGTCTCTGAGCTCTGGATCAAAGAACCTATGGGTGACCTTTCCCCCCAAGGCCTCCCTTCCTCCTAATTGCCCTAATACTGTCAACAGTACTGCTGGGTCACCAAGGCTCACAACTCCTTGCTCTCTCTCCTCAGCTTGCTCTAGTCTTTCTCCTACCAACATCTCTTGAATACGCCCACTTCCCCCTTTCAAAAAGCACTGACCCAGTCAGTGCAGGCCCTCCTCACCTCACCCCTGACCTACTGCCATAGCCTGGTGGTGGGGCTGCCTGCTACAAGGCTCTTCCCAATGCAGCCCATTCCCCACCAGCTGCCAAACTGACCTTTAAAGTACAAGGCAGACCATATCATCCCTGTGCTCCACAACTGCAATGGCCTCCCATTAACTCCAGGATCAAATATGAAATCCTCTGTTTGGTTTTGAAAGTCTTCCCTAAACTGATCCCTTCCTACCTTTCCAACCTTCTTATACCCTAGTCTGGGGTTCTAAGTACTCAGGAAGCCAGAGACCATGGCCTCCTTGATATTTTTTCCACAAGATTGACCATCTCCTGCCTCCAGGCATCGTCCCTACAGGTGCCAGTCCCCAGGGCCTGGAATGCTCTACCTCATCTCCCCTGCCTTCCTTTAATTCCCAGCTAAAATCCCACCTCTCCTGGAAGCTTTTCCCAACGCCCCTTAATGCTAGCGCCCTCTCCTCCCCCCACCCCACCCCCCATAATCAGCTCCAACTGACCAGCCTATAGCTTGTTTGTATATAATAGTCTTCACATTGTCCCGTTCAATTAAATTATGAGCTCCTTGGGGGCAGAGACTATCTTTTACCTTTTTTTTTTTTTTATCACCAGAGCCTGGCACATAGTAGATGCTTAATAAATGTTTGCTGACTTGACTGTGGGCAAGTACTTCCTCTCCCTGTGTCTCAGTTACCCCTCTGTAAAATGAGGAGTTGGACTTCATGGTCTATAAGAACCTTAGTATGGAAGACTTATTCAGTGCTGAGCTCACAATTTATAAGCTGTTATTTTGGGTGAGTCTTGACTGGGACCCTACCTGACTTAGTTACTTCCCTGGGCCTCAGTTTCCTCCTTTGCAAAAATCTCAGAGATTGACTTAGAAGAGCTCAAAAGTCCCTTCCTGAGCAAATATTCTGGGAATCTGAGAGGCCTCACTTCCAGGCCTCAGTTTGAAGCAGGCAGGAAGGCGGGGGGACTGTGTAATGTAGCCAAAAACAACCCCAAGAAACCTGCTCCTGAAACACATCCACACTCTTGCTTTGCTCCAATTCCCTCCCAAGCCTGACCTTTCCTTCCTTCATTCCAGGAGATGAAAGCACTGCCCAGAAGGCAGCCTAGGGCGGGGAGTGCAGACCACAGGGGTCTCACAGTAAAAGGATTGAAAAGAGCACACGGGACCCAGGGACGCCCTTTCTGGGGAGAACACTGACTTCTAGAAGGACCCAGCCTCGATCTGCTGGCTCCATAGAAAGGGAAGTGGAGTGTTTTCGTAAGGCTTGCAGTAACCCAGTTGAGCTGGGCCTAGTTTTCCACCTGATTTGGTTGCAGGATCTTCTCAAGCTCTTCCATGTGCATAGCTTGTCTCAGCCCACGGGTCTCAAAGGGAACGCCTTTCCTGCTGGCCAAGGGCTGAAGAAATCAGCCAGAGAAACTGAGGGGACAAAAAAGCCTGTGGTAGCCCTGGCCCTGGGGATCACAGGCTGGAGTGGGGTAGGGCTGCCACAGAGCTGCCCCTATGATCCAGCCACACTACCCCCAACTACCTTGGGCCTGGTGCTGACCTTGGCCAAGTTTCCCAGAAGCTGGTCAAGGACAGTGAGGGATTTCTCTGAGATTGAAGTTGGCCAAGGAGGTCAGAGGAGCCTAGATTTAGAGCTGGAAGGGGCCAGGTATCTGGTCCAAACCCTTCATTTTATGGCAAGGAAACTGAGGCTCAGAGAGGGAAAGTAACTAAGTATAAAGTGCAAAGGTCACTACTCTGAACCCAACTCCCCTGACTCCCAAGGCAACACTGGATCACATCCTTTCCAAATCACAGATTCTCTGGAGTCACTTCACCCTCGGAGCCTCAGTTTCCTTGTCTGTAAAATGAGAGGGTGGCTGGATTAGATGACATAGTACTCCCCTTTACACATTCTGGCCTGACTGTTCCTCACCCAGCATGCCATCTGTCTTGGGGCTTTTGCATAGGTTATGTATGCTTCATGCACTCAATACCCACCCCTACCTCCTGGGGTCTCTCATTTCCTTGAAAGCTCAGCTCAAACCCCAGGCCTTTCCTGATCCCCCCACCACCACCCCCATCCACTAGTGCCTAACCAACCCCCACTCCCCAAACTGCCCTGCACTTATATGCATATAGATATTTCCCCCCAACAAAATGTAAGCTTCCTGAGATTTTGTCTTGGAATCTGGAATAGAAAGCATCAACACATAGTAGGTGCTTAGTAAATGCTAGTGGCTCCAGGGATAGATGATCCCTCAAGGTCCCTTCCAGCTGATGGGAGATTTAGTAAGCTTTCAGGAAAGACACAGTTGGCATGTTTCTTGCTCTCTATAGTTCAGTGAGAATTTAGCTGCCCTGGGAGGTGATTTCATTTCATTCCCTTCTCTGGTGATAAAAGAGTGCTGAATTTGGAATCAAGAGAGACCTGGGTTCAAATCCTGTCTCAGAAATTTGCTACTCATGTGACCTAACCCCTCTGGGCCTTAATGGAGTCACCTGTAAAAGTAAGGTAATAACACTGCTTTATTCATTCCAGCATTTCCTGGATATCCCCCACCCCAAAAAAAAGACGAAGCAGCAACTGCCCCGGGGAACTTACATTCTACCGGGGGGGGGGGGGGGGGGGGGGAACGTAAAAGGGGAGGCCAAGAAACAGATACAAAGTATTTCCGGAGGTGAGAATCAGGACAGTGTTTCAATGGGAGAGGCAGCATTTCAAGCCAGCTTTTGAAGAAAGCCAGAGATTCGGAGAGTAGAAATTTGGAGGAAGTGCATTCCGGGCACTGGGGCCAGCATATGCAAAGGCATGGGGATAGGAGATGAAATCTTATGTCCCAGGAACAACAAGGAGGCTGGTTTGGGTGGAATGTAGAATCCCGAAGAAGAAAACTGTATTAAGTAAGGCCGGAAAGTTAGGCTGGGGCCAGATTCGGAGGGGCTTTGGAAAAGTCAAACAGTGGTGTTTGGATTTGATTTTGGAGGCGAGAGGGAGCCACAGGAGCTTCCTGAGCAGGGGAGTGACAAGGTTGGATCTATGCTTTCAATTTCCGTTATTATTATTATTCATACTAAGAAATTCCCAGATGCTTCTCAGAAGGGGAGAGGAAGAAAACATTTTTGTCCTTTAGAGCCACACACTGAGTCCTTAACCAGACACCTTTAAAGCAGGGGCTTTGGGGGAGGGGCGGGCCGAGTGGGGGGGGGGGGGGGGAGAATGAAGATGGACTGAATGAAGAATGAAGAAGTCTGGATTCCTACCCCCTACCCCCGACGTAACTTGCCTCTGCTGAGGAAAGGGGGTGGGGATCGGGATGTCACTCGCAGACCTGGCAGAGGCCCAGTGAACTCACTCCATGCTGGGCCAGCAGACTAACCTCACTCCCACCTCCGCCCTGCTCCAGTGTCTTTCCCCCGCCCCAACCTTAAGCTCCGGGGAGGCTGGAAGACCATGGCAGATCTCAGGCCAGGGGGCTTTAAGAAATGCACCCGTATTTCTGGGTCTTTACGCAGGCACCTCTTCCAGGAAGCCCGCCTTACAAGGGATCTGAGCGGTCCCTTGACAGATGAGGAAACTGAGGCCCTGGGAGGGTAACGGGTCCAAGGTCACACGGCTCGTGAGCCAACGGGGATCTTCAAATTGACCCGGTCCAGGATGACCGTCTTCTGCCGGCTTCTACCCGAGCCGGGAGCTCCGGAGCGCTCAGTCCCAGGCTCTCTCAGCAAGCGCTCCCGGGAGCGGCAGACGCGCGGCGGCTGGAAGGCGCCCTGTGGTCAGGGTCGCGTCCGGCCCCGGGGCAGCGCTGGCTTACCTGGAGTGCAGCGTCGGGGTTCTGCCCGGGGTTGGGTCCTGGGAGCGCACGCGGAGACGCTGCTACTACTCCGCGAGCGGAGGCGTCTGAGGAGGCCCCAGGGGAGCCCCGCGGCGGTGGGGGCCAGCCGAGCCACGGCCAAGGCACCACGGGGCTCGCAGTCGTCGGCCGGCGCGCTCCTGAGAGCCCCCCACTCCGCTCGCAGCCCGGGGGCTCGGCTGGGGGCGGGGGGCGGGGGACAGCGGGGAGAGCTCCGCGGGCCCCGCCCACCTCTGGATGCACTGGCCAATGAGAACAGAGCTCGGCCGCGGCCCGCCTCCCTGGAAAGGGTTTCAAAGTGAGGAGGGGGGGCTGCTGCCTCCGGCCTCCACCAATGGCCGGGCAGCTGCGGATCCCTCGTGTTACACGGCGAGGAAAGGAGCGGAGGGGAGGGGACTGGAGAGGGCGGCCGAGGGAGAGAGCGAGAAAGCTAGAGAGGGTGGCCCGAGGGGACTGCCCAGAAAGCCAGGCAGACACCGGGCCACCTATGTCTCCGCGAGGCAGGCAGCACTGTGGTGGGCCGGGCCGCCCAACGATCGGGTGATCAACATGCATCTATTAAATGTCTCCCGGGTGGGAGGCGTAGCGGAGGATAACGAGCCGTCCTGGGAGCCGGCAACACCAAGGTTCCCAGCCTGACTGTAGGAGCCTGGGCAAGTCAATGGCTGATGTCCTCTGCTCCTGCCGGGCAGGAATTTCTCGGGGCCCCCAGCAGCCCTTTAAATTGTAGGGCAGATGCCAATCTGCTTTGGTACAGGGCGTTTCCCTCTCGGGAGTACCCTATGCCAATGAAACCACAAATCTGATTCTGCTCCCCTTCTCCCCCTCCAAAACCACATTTTTTTAAAAAGGCGCTAAACTCTCAATATACAAAGACAAAACGAATATGTTTCTTCTAGCTTCAAGCAGCTTATATTCTACAGAGAGAAACCATATCAATCGATTATTAAGTATTTATTAAGCCCCTACATCGAACAAGGCGGCAAGAATGAAAGGGGTGGCAGCAGGAGGAGCCGATGCTCGGAATTGTACACATTTCAGCATATCCAAAATAAACACAAGGTGACTTTTTTTAAAGGATGAGACACTAGCACCATTAATTAGTGGTAATTTGGGATAGGGGACTAGCACAGTTCGCTCTAGGGAGAAGTTGTGTGCCTTTTCTTCAACTGATAGTCTAGGATAGCGGCTGGGGCATTGAGAGGTTAGGGGGACTTGCCCACCCCCACACAAGCTAAGGACCGGGCAGAACTGGGACCTGAACCAAGTTATCTTACTTTGGCCTTTTTTCCACTCATTAATAAAGCCATCTCAAAATATGCCCCTGAATTGCTTTAGAACCCTGGATGAGAGTGAATAAGGAAAACGAGCCAGTGTCAGATAGTGAAGGGTGATCGTCCCACTGAGCCTCCAGGTGAGAGTGGGTTGTGAATAGAACCCTCCGACAAAACGAGCAGTTTTGGAGGACCCTGCTGGCCAAACACTTGGGGCACAGATTAGGGTTTAGGGGGAGCAGGCAAGGGACTGGAAAGAACCTGGCAACTAAATGAGCCAGGTGATGTTGGCTGACATGGTCACATCCTTCCCGGGGAATCTAGAAGTTTGAGAAAGACCCTCCGCCTACTGGACCTGGGAGGGGAGATCCCATCTGGAAACCTGGTGCTAATAAGTCACCCCATACTGGAGCTGAAAGAATGAATGAAGATTTAGTGTTTACTATGCAAAGCAAGTTAGTCCCCACCCTAAGTCTCTCAAATTGGTTTCCCCCATCCATCCTTCCCATAGCTGCTGGAGTTAGCTTCCTCATGCAAAGACCTTGTCCATGTATCAGAAAATCACAGAATTGGAATTAGAAGGCACCACTGAAATCCAACTCTTTCATTTAACATGAAGAAACTAAGGCACAGAGACCCATTTGAGAAACCTGGGATCTAATTCTCAGTGAGCTAATAAGTATCAGAAGTAGAATTAGAACCCAGGTCTCTCCCAACATCAAGTCTGCCTGTGTCTCCAGGAAACACCCTTTCCATCTATCTGTGGTTCCTTGGTGCCAGCCTCAATGCCCTGTACATAATGGGTACCCAGTCACCAGGTTCAAATTCTCAATCATTTTGGATTCTTCTCTCTTCCCCTTCCCCTACTCCCCCATCCAGCCCATTGCAGAATCTAGGGATTCCAGAGGTGGTGTAATCAAGAATACACTGGCCTTGGAGTAAAAAAAAAAAAAATATTGGTGTCAAATTCTGAGCTAACTGGGTGACCTGGAGTAAGTCCCTTTCCTTTCCTGGGCCTCAGTTTCCTCTTCTGTAAGGATCTGGACTTGATGGTCTCTGAGGTCCCTTCTAACTCTAGACCTCACATCCTATGATCTCAACTCCCATTTTCCCTTTTCATGCCATCCCCCACCCCCCTCCTGCTAATATAGGCCCCTCATTACCACCGGCCTCCACTAGCCATCCTCCCCAAGCCAGATAATAATCTTCTTCATATGCAGATCTGATGATATCACTGCCCTGCAATTGGGTACCCCAGGCAAGGTTTGGAAATTGTAGGCCTTGTGGGTTACTGCTCACCAGTCTTCACTGGAACATATGCAATTTTAACATCCCAAAATAAATATCTGCAGGCCATGGAAAGTGGAATTTTCTGGTATTAAAAAATGTGTACATTTATTTTTTTAAAAGGAATATGAAAAAGCATCCCAACTTACATAGATGTACACACACACACACACAGACACCTCACTTCCCTACTTGCACCTACCCCTAAGCCTGCCTCTGGTTCCCTAAACACTGTTTATGTTAGGTTCCTCCATGTCAAAAACCATGGAGGCTTCTCTGATGCCTAAAGGATAAAATCTAAGCTTCTTTTCCTGCCATTCAAGGCCTCCACAATCTGGCTCAACCTACGTTGCCAGTCTGATCTCACACTACTCCCCTCCAAGGAAATTTATGCTTCACCCTAACTGAACCCTTCCCCATTCCCCATCCCCCAGACTCATTACTCAATCCCCTGTCATGGGCCACGACCTGGATCCTCCCCAATGCCTAGAATCCCCTCTCTTCCTCCGATTTCCATCTCGGCTGGATGAACTTCTCCAAGAAGTCTTCCTCAATTCTCTCATCTGGGAGTAATCTCCCCATTTGGTGAATTTCCACAGCCTTGCCCTGTTCTAAGAATTGACACACTTTGCCTCTGTTCTTGGTTGGTCCTTTCTGTAAGTTCAGTGAAGCCAGGGACTCTCCCTGTCTCATTCATCCCTCTATCAGAAGTGCCCTGTAGAGGAGCATGCACACGGTAGGCACTCAGTAATGTTGGGAGGAGGGGTATTATTAATAATACCTAACATTTTAGAGAGTATGCAAAATATTTTATTTACATCTGTTATCACATTTAATCCTAACATTTACATGCTGGTGATATATAATTATCATCATCATCTCTGCTACTACTACTACTACTACTACTACTACTACTACTACTAGTATTATTACCCCCATTTGACAAAGGAGGAAACAGAAATCCCTAAGGTCTCACAACTAACTGTAGCTAGTAGCAGATTCAAATCTATATGTCTCCTATCGGGCCTCCAGTCCAAATCAGGACAAGAGACCTGTCTTCCACTCCCCTGCACCCCACTCTCCCATCCAGGGAACTCCATCCTGGCTAATGATTACAGGCTAAGGAAATCAACCCTGTCTCCAAAACCATCTGGTGCCCAGACACAGGTCCCTGCCCCTCACCACTAGGCCACCTGGCCAGGCCAGGCTAGTGAGAACAGGACAAGGACTCACCCCACCCCCACCTGGCCTTCCACTTTTTATTCAGGGAATGATAATCTGATCAACTCTGAGTGAGGCCTGGGGCCTAGGTGCCTTGGTCCCTGGGAAGGGGGTGATTATCAACTATCCTCTGGCTAGCACACTCTCTCCTCCTCCTTCTCCTCCTCTTCCTCTTTATCTTCCTTCTGTCAGAATCCCTGGGATTCAGAGTCCCAAACAGCTTAAGCAAAAACTCACTTTCCCTGCTACAATATCCTACTCCCTCATACCCACCTATGTCTGCCTGACCTCTTCCATGGCTCCATCCTGCTGTTCCCCTCATTTCTGGTGTGCCTCCTAGAACTCCATGACACTGTTAACAAATTGCCCCTTAAGAATTGGACCATCATTTCATGAATACCACCACCAATAACAGTAGTTAACATTTATATAGCACCTACTATGTGTAGAGCACTGGGCTAATTGTAACAACAATAGTATAACATTTATATAGCACCTACTATGTGTACACTATGCTAAGGATGTCACAATTATTACCTCATTTGATCCTTACAACAACCATGGGAAGGAGGTGCTATTATTACCCCCATTTTACAACTAAGGAAACTGAGGCAAATAGAGGTTAAATGACAAACAACTAGAAAGTGACCATGGCTAGTTTTGACCTCAGGTCTCCCTGACTCCAGATCTAGCTTTCATTGTCTTCCTCCTAGGAGACACTGCATCTCTGGCCACTCTCTACTCTCCTGCCCACTAACACGCAGTCCCTGGAGGGGTCTCTGTGATTTTTGCCTTCCAACCTTTCCCTCTGCCACCATCACTCAGCAATCTCCTCCTTTTTAGGGTTCCCCCCATCCCTCTTTATCCCCCATGCAGATCCTAGGAGGCTTTTCACTACCAGGCCCAACTCACTCTTTTTTCTCAAGGGTTCAGTACCAGCTTCCCAGTCCTCCTTCCCCCACTGTGCCCTAAATCCTTAAAGACTGCATTTGATGGCCCTTCAAATACCCTGGTCTCCAGGTCCACTGGCTTCCTCAGCAGACAAGACATTCACACTCCAACCCAGCCACAGAGAGATGGTCATATCCTTGTTCTATGATATCTGACCACAACCTCCAATCTTTCCATCTTTCTCTCTGCCTTATTGCCTCCTATGTGGCAGCTGAGGATCAGAGCAGACAGAGTGATGGGCAGAGAGCCAGAAAGATCTCATTCAAATTCCCTTGGAAATGACTAGTTGTGTCACCCTAGGTTTACCTTTATTTCCCCAACAATAAAATGGATATCATAATAGCACCCACCTTTCAGTTGTTAGGAAAAGCAAATGAAATATTAACTGTAAAGTGCTTGGCACATAGTAGGTGCTTAATAAATGCTTTTTCCCTTCTTTTCTCCCTTCTCTCCTAAACGAATTGTTTCCTCATTGCAACCTCTGATCCTTCTTCTACCCTTTCCTCTATCCATCACTTCTGCTCTGGCCTAATTTTCCTCCCTTAACCAGTTCAGATCCTTTGTCCCCTTGTTCTATCCTTTCCCATTCCTTTCCAAAACTCAGGTCTGGATAACCCCCACATCTGCCTTATCCATCCCTACTCCTGTGCTGCCAAACTCTACTGGAAGAAGTCCCACAACTTTGTTAACTATGTTCGCTGCAAATTTGTCCTACCTGATCAAAGCACATCCTTTTCCTCTCCCCAGGCAGGATTTGAACCCAAATCTTCCAAAGTCCAGTTTCCTAACTAGATTCAACTGCTGCCACTTAACTACAAAAGTTTTCACCAAGGTCACCAGTGATCTCTTTATTGTGAAATGCAAATGGCCTTTCTCCAGTCCTCTTCCTCTATGAGATCTCTGCAGCTTTTATCACAAAGGACCATTCTCTCCTCCAGTTTTCTGGGACACTTCTCACTCCTAGTTCTCCTCCCTATCTATCTGAATGATCAAGCTTCATCACCTTGGTTGGATGATGCTAAGCCCTATCGATTTCACCTTTGCAATATTTCCCGAATATGCCCCCTTTTTTCCTCTGACACAGCCACCACTCCGGTACAGGACCTCATCACCTCAAACTTGGACTACTGCAGTAGCTGCTGGTGGGGCTGCCTTCCACAAGGCTCTCCCCCTCCAGTCCATTCTCCACTCAGCTGTCGAGTTGATGTTCCTAAAGTACAGGACTGGCCATGTCATCCTTCTTCCTATTCAGTCAATTCCAGTGGCTCTCGACCACCTCCAGGATCAAATACAAAATCTACCTTTCCAGTCTTCCTATAGACCTCCATCCCGACCCCCAAATATTCTGAGAGCCAGTGACACTGACCTCTGCTCTTCCTCACAGAACACACTCTATCTATCTCCTAAGTCTAAGCATTTTCACTGGCTATCCCTCATACCTGGAACTCTCTTCCTCTTCTCCTCCCTCTCCTAGCTAAACCCCACCTTTTACAGGAAGCCTTTTCCCATCGATCCCCATCAGTGCTAATAGTGCCTTTCCTCTGTACATTATTTCCAATTTGGACAGTATGCATCTTAGATATACATAATTGTTTGCATGTTATCCCTCCCCGCCTCCCCCTGTTAGACTGTAAGTTCTTTAAGAGCAGAGACTATCTCTTGCCTTTGTTTGTATCTCCAGAGCATAGTATAGTGTCTGGCACATAGCACATAAATGTTTACTACGTGACTGATGCATCATTTCATGTCTTGCCCCCTAACTGTGGCTGTCTCCTGGCCTCTCTTTTCTTATTTCTCTACTATCTATCTATCTATCTATCTATCTATCTATCTATCTATCTATCTATCTATTATCTCTATTATCTTAGCTAGGACATCACTTGGTGATTTCATCAGCTCCCAAGGAATCAATTACCATCTCTAAAATGACGATTTCCAGATCTACATATACAGCCCTGATGTCTTTCCTTAAGTCACATTTCAAATCATCCACTACCATATGGACATTTCTATCTGGATGTCCCTTAGGCATTTCCAACCTCTGAAAGAGAACTTGGGATCTCTCCCCGTAGACCCACCCGCTTCTTCCATATGCCCCATATCTGTCAAGGGTACCAGTCACCCAAGTTCACAGCTTCAGTATTACCTTTGACCTTTCACTCTCACCCCTTCTATCCAATTGGTTGCCAAGTCTTGTAGCTCTCCCTCCCCAGCATCTCTCCTACAGTCCTCTCCTCTCCCAGGGCCACCACCCTTTTTCATCTGGATTATGACAATAGCTTCTTACAAGGTCTCTCCCCTCCTCCACGGAGCTCCCAAACAAGCTTCCTAAAACTTGAGGCTCCCCATGCCCCTCCCCCACTCAAGAAGCCTCAGGGACTCAGTCTTGCCTTTAGGATCTAATACAAACTGCTCTGTTTGGGATAGAAAGCCTTTCCTAGTCTGGCTCCAAGCTACCTTTCCAGACGTATTTCACATTATTGCCTCTCACACATTCTACATTCCAGCCAAACTGGCTTGCTTACTGTTCTCTGTTCGTGATATTCCATCTTCTGCCGCTGTGGCTGGCACAGGCTATCCCCCATGCCTGGAATGCGCTCCCTCCTCACCTCCACCTCTAAGAATCCCTAGTTTCTTCCAAGGCTCAGCTCAAATCAGCCTCCTCCTAGAAGGGGCCTTTCCGGATTCTCCTGGTTAGTTCCCTTCCTCCAGGAAATTACTTTCTATTTACTTTATCTACTTGAATTCATGCTCTTTCCCTCTAAACAGAATACAAACTCCTTGAGGACAGGAACTGTTTCTTTTTTCTCCATATATCCCCAGCATCTAGCACAAGGCTTGGCACATAGTAGGAGCTTACTCAGTGTTTGCCGTTGCTGTTTTTCTGGTGCAAAGAACCCTGGATGTGGATTCAGAAGACTTAGATTCTTGATAGTTACTAGCTGTGCTGCTTCGGACAAATCACCTAAGCTCTCTGAACCTTTGTTTGCTCATCAGTTAAATGAGGAGACTGGATTCAGATCTCTAAATTACCTCCCTATTCTTAATCCTATTAACTCCTAGAAAGTCACTTGCATTTTCTCTCCCTTCCCACCCATCCTTCAGACTGGTGCTAGGATAATCTCTGTGAGTTGCCCTCACGTTACTCATCCACTCAAAAATCTTCAATGGCTTCCTATGGCCTCCTGAATAAAATTCAGATTTGTGTGCCTGGCATTCAAGGCTCTCCACAACCTGGAACCACCCTACCTTTCCAACTTTGTCTCACACAACTCCCCTCAACATATGCTTCAGCCAAACTGTGTCCCTCTCTGTCCCTGAACATGCTGTTCCCTCCCACCTCTATGCCTTTCTTGATTCACTCAGCATCCTTTAATATCTAATTCCAATGCTCTCCAGGAAATTTCCCTTGATTCGTACCCCTAGTTGGTCATGACCTTTCCCCTCTGACCTAGCATAGCAGTTTGTATGTAACTCATCATATAATCGCTTATGATAGATAGCCATCTGGCAGATCAAAGAATCGGAGATACAAAGCTGGAAGGGAACTCTGAAACTATCTAGTCCAACACCATGATTTTGCAAAAGAGGAAACTGAGGCCTGGGGACATGAAGGAACTTCCTTAAGGTCACAGACGTAGCAAGAATTTGAACCCAAGTTTTCTAACTCCAGAGTCAACCAAGGGTTCTAAGCCATTTTGGGGCCCTGGACCCCTCCCTTTGGTGTCTGGTGAAGCCTATACACCCCTTCTCAAAATCACGTTTTTAAAAAATTGAAGGAAATGTCCATTTTAGTTAGAGGTGAATGAAAACAACCATGTCATTTTTCCCATCCAAGTTCACAGACCCACTGAAATCCATCAAGACAAGGGGCCCTGTACCTCTAGATCATCTGTGTTTGTATTTCACCTCCCTACTAGACCATAAGCTCCATGAGGACAGGACACTATGTTATCACTGTTTTCAGTCCCTCAGTGCCTAGAACAGAGCTCTATACACAGCAGAAATGCTAGATTTGTACTTTGAGTCAGTGAATGCAGCAGGCCTTTAATCCCAGGTATCCTCCTGTCTGGCCCTCAGTCCCCTAGACTGAAATGGAATGTGGTTCATTCCCTGCCTCCCCTCCCACCCCCACCCCCCACCTTGAGAAATAGAAACAACAACTGTGGGGCTCTTCTACCCCACCCCCATGCTTCCCCAATGCCAGGACTGGAGTTGGCATCCACAAGGGCTCTTCGTAAACTGACACCCTGCAACTGAGACAGTGTGGACCCCTCTGGGGGCTGGCCAGGGATGAGGCGGGAAAAAGAAACAGCTGGAAAAGCTGATTCATTCTCCCCTTCTTCTGCCCAGGGCCCCCCTTGCCTTCAACCCTTCCCTTCCACCTGGCTCTCTCTTTTCCAAACCTTAGTGTCTAGATTCCCTCCCACCTCCCCAGAGATGTACACAGAGAGAAAGAGAGTGGAGAGAACACTGGATTTGGAGCCAGGGGTTGTCATTTGGAATCCTGCGACTTTTTTTAGCTATATGCCCTTGATCTAGTCACTTCCTCCTGAGAAACAGCCTGCCATGTTGGATAGGGCCTAGAACTAAGAATCAGAAAGACCTGGTTTCAAATCCTTCCTCAGACGCTTATCAGTTGTATGCCCCTGCACATGTCATAAACCTCCCTGTGCCTCAGTTGACTTATATGTAAAATAAGGGGCCTCTAAAATCCCTTCCAGCTCAAAATCTATGATCCAGTGACCCTTTTCAGGGCCTCAGCCTCCCCATCTGTACTCCGAGGGGGATTCGATTAAATCAACTCTTAGGTCTCTCCCAGCCCTATTTTTATTGTGGGATTGGAGCAGTGGGATAGGGTTGGGACAGTCATCCTTACATCCTGAAGTAATGGGAAAAGCAATTGATTTGAAGCCAGACTACCTGGGTTCCTGCTGCAATAGCTGTACTGTAGGATCTTGGACAAGCCTTTCTTAGCTTCAGTTTCCCATCCATTACCCAGGGATAACCCAACTTCTCAGAATTGCTTTGTTGTTGTTTGCTCATGTCTAACTCTTTGGGATCCCATTTGGAAATTTCCTGGCAAAGATACTGGAGTGGTTTGCCATTTCCTTCCCCAGCTCATTTTACAAATGAGGAAACTGAGGCCAACAGAGTTAAGTGACTTGCCCAGAGTCACACAGCTGGTAAGTGTCTGAGACCAGATTTGAACTCAGGAAGATGAGTCTTCCTGATTTCAGGCCCAGCACTCTATCCACTGCAGTGCCACCTAGCGGCCCCAGGGTTGTGGTGAGTATTAAATGTGATTCCAATTTAATTGGGAGGAATTACTGCTATGCTGATGATTCTGAATATGAAACCCTTTGAGGCTCTGAGTTGAGCCAGGGCAGGGGTGTGGAGCCTGGGCCCACAAGGTCACATGTGGCCTTCTAGGTCCTTCGGTGCAGCCTTGAAGTTCCTCTTTGGGGCTTAAAAAACAGAACCAAGACCGCCTTGGGCTACCTGTGTATAAGCAGTCAGGAGACCTGGGCTTGAAGTACTGATGAGCTGTGCAACCTTGAATGTGTCCCTCCCCTCTCTGAGACTCAGCTCCCTCTTGTCTCACCTGAGAGGGTGGAGCTACATGGCCATTGGGTTTCCATTCGTGTTCACTATTATGTGATTCTAAAATGTGAGTGTGGGAAGGACATCTGGGATACAGGGGAGGGGAGGAGGATTTCTGTATAGGGCCGGGTCTTCGTCACATCCTTTTAAACTTTAAGAAGCTGTGTGGAACAGTGGAAAGAGTACTAGCTCCAGGGGACCTGAATTCAGATTCTGCCTCTGATGCTTAGCATTGGTGTGACCCTGAGTAAGTCCCTTCCCCTTCCCTGGGCCTCAGTTTCCACCTCCATTAAATGGACTCAGTGGTCTCCAAGGTCTTTTTCAGCTCTAGACCTAGTATTCTATGTGTAACCTTGGACAGGTCCCTTCTCCTCTTTGGGCCTCAGTTTCCTCCTCTATAAAATAAGAGGATTAGATTAGGGGGCCCCAAAGGTCCCTTCCAGTTTAAGCACTAGTATTCTAAACTCTAAGCAGACTACACAGTGTGGAAACCATCACAGAATTCCACAAAAGAAGGAGGTTTCAGTCTTGTCTCTGCCATTTACTCAATATGTGATGTGGGACAACCTTGATGAGTCTCACTTTCCTTATCTGTAACATGGGTATAAACATGTCTGCAATGGCCCTGTTGGAGGCTATGATCTCTTTTGGGAAAATGTTTGCAAAAGGCATTAAGGTCAGCAAGTTAGAGATCTAGAGAGCTCTGCCATCACCAAATCCAACCTCTTCATTTTTCAGGGGAAGAAACTGAGGCCCAGGGAGGGGAAAGGACTTACTCAAGGTCACAGAGGGGGCAGATACTTGAAGTCAAATCCAGTGTTCTACCCGCTGCTGAGGAGGACGCTTAATAAATTCCACATGGTACTACCACTGTGCATGTGTGTGTGCGTGTGTGTGTATATGTGTGTACACTCATAAGAGCACCCATTTGTGCATGTATAAACGGGAAGGATAATATTTGATATTGGGGAATGATAAGACTCCCTGCCTCACAGGATTAAAGACCAGGAGACACAATATTCATGAAATCCTTCAGAAACCACAAAGCTTGACATAAATGTGTAGGAAGGGGGAGGTTTCGACATTCTGTGCTCCCAGTTCCCTACCAGCTTTCACACTCTATGTTCTAAAGTTCCTTCTAGCTAACCTTTCTATGTCTTTCTACTTCTGACTCTGATGTTTCAAGGTCCCTCCCAGCTCTCTGCACAGAGCCTGGAAAACAGTAGGTGCTTAATAAATGTTTGTGAACTGACTGGTGGAATGACTGCGTAACATTCACATTCCATGTAATAAAGTCCCTCTGAGTTCTAACAATCTGAAAGAAAGGAGAAGGGGGCAGAGGATGCCACCAGGCCTGCTGGCACAAGGAGATGGAGAAGCAGGGTAAGAAGAAGCAGGAAGTTGCTCTTTAGCCCTTGTAGAAAGCCTTCAAACTTGCCCAGGATCTATCCTTGGAGAGAAGAGAGGAGTCTGGAGAGCTCTGCCCAGTGCTCTAGCCCATGCCTGAGCCTAGTGAGGGGCCATTGTGCCAGTTAGTCCCCTGAGAGGGGGGCTATCTGGGCAATCGTGCCACGGACAGATGAATGCTCATGTGGCTCTCCTACTGAGTGACGGAGGAACAGCACTCAGAGATAGGCCCAAAAGGGCCACTTCTGGGATGAAGAGGGGCCAATGATGGAATGGCAGAGCTGGGAGGGGCCTTGGAACAGGGAATGTCAGAACTGGGAGGGCCCTTGGAATAGGGAATGTCCGAGCTGGGAGGGGCCTTAGAACACTAAATCTATGAAGGTCAAAGCTCAGAGACCTTTGATAGTGTCCATGCTGCCCCTCTCACCCCTCACAGGAAGGAAACTTGACCAGGGTAACAGAAACAGCAAATGGCAAAGCAGGGTCTTGGGATCCAGCCCACAAATGGCTAAAATATAACTGCATCATGATAAATGCATAAAATGAGATGCCAAGTCTTATGTGAGTTCAATTCCAAGGGAGAAGGATCTGAGATGGATTTGGGGAAGAGAAGGAATTTTGAGGTGGGTCTTGAAAGATGAGTGGGGTGGGAGGGTAGAGATCACTTCAGGTATAGGAAATGCTATGAGCAAAAGCCAAAAAGTGGGGGAGGGGAAGTGGCAGCATACATGAGGATAGGGAAGGCAAGCAGTCCAGTGTGGTTGGAAGGGGATAATTTCATGGGGGAAGAGATAAGGATGCAAAGGAAAATTGGGGCCAGATGGTGCACAGGCCTTGAATGCCAAACTAAGGAATTTCAATTTTATCTGACAAGTAAACTGTTTTAATGGTTTCCCCACACAATATGGTGACTTTGAGCAGGTTAATCCAGGTAACCTGTCCAAGATGGAGTGGGGAGGGGAGAGAGTCTGGGAGTGGTGAATTAAGGCTATTAGGAGACTATTACAATCCTCCAAGGGGGAGGTGAGGAGTCAGGGTAATAGGGTGGTAGTAGCAGGAACAGAGAGGAGGGGCTAGAATCCAGGACACCTGGGAACAGGCTGGAGGGGAGGGGAGAGGGGAAGGGGAAAGGGAAAGGGAAGGGGGAGGGGAAGGAGGAGGGGAAAGGAGGAGCCAAAGGTGACTCTTTGGATTCCAATCTCCTGGACTAGGAAGACAGTGGGGCCATTAACATAGATAGGGAAGGCAGGAGGCGGAGCAGCTTCGGGGCAAAGATACCTAATTAGAGATCAATTTCCAACAATAATAATAACAGCTTTGAGGTCAGAGTAGCAGTTTATGAGAGAAGCAGCGGGCAGAGAGCTGCCTTAGGACTCAGGTTCGAGTCCCCGGGGCCACCTTTAAGGCTCTATGACCCAGGATTTAATTTAACCTCCCACAGCTTCAGGCAGCTATCTGAAACCAAAAGTAGGTGGTGATATGCATCGGAAGAGGGAGTTTCCACTCTGTGAGTTCCTTTTACCTAAGAGATCATAAATCCAGCCCCCATCAAAAAAAGCATGGAATGTATATTATTTCAATTGATCTTCAATGACAGGATACCCTATGGCACAGTGAAGGATATTAAACTACATGGCGCTGGGCAGGTCCGTCTTTGTGCCTGTTTTCTACTGGTTGGGGAAACTGTTCTAGATCTATGTCCCAGTTCTAGATCTATGATCTGTGAGCAAGGTGCTCAGTTATTAGACCTCAGTTTCCTCCTCTGTAAAGTGAGATGGCTTGGAAGTCATGCCTAACTCTAAATCTGTGATTCTCCTATGACTTTAACCTGTACCTGTCTGTCCTTAGGAAGTAACTGTTTCTCCTAGTTGCCATTTCCATGCCTTGACAGGTATAGGGCATCCAGGCCAGGGGCACTATGGAAAAGGGGAAGGTAAGTGAGTGAGCAACCTTGGGGTGGGTGGGCATTTCATCGCCCCACAGTCTGGTTTGACCTCAGGCCTCTATACTCAGCCTGTATGTGGAGTACAGGGAGGCCCAGTAGGGAAGGAGAGGATGCAGCTTTGCCCTTAATGCCCAGTTGCCAGGGGCCTAACCCCATCCTGCCAATCCAGGTCTCCTGGGATTTGGTAATTTCTAAATCAGGCCAGGTTGGGTACACTGGGTCACAGGAAGGGGGAGGCTCATCCCTCCACACCAGGCTTGGACAGTAAGGCACATGCCAACGTTCCCCATGCTAAACAACATACAGTCTGGAAGTCTGAGGCTTGGACTTCCTTTCTAGAAGATTCCAGTGAGACCAAGGCAAGATCTATATGGTAATCCAGGTCCATGAGATCTATGAAATCACAGAATGGAAAGTCAGAAATGACCTTAGAACATAGAATATTCCAGCCAGAAGGGCCTTGAGCAGTCAGTCCTCCATGCTCGTTGAACAGAGGAGGAAATTGAGGCACAGGGAGGTATAGTCACTTACTCTAGGTCACAATACGAACCCAGATCTAGAGCTAGAAGGGAGGCCATTTAGTTCAACTCCCTCCTTTTATAGAGGAGGAAACTGAGGCATAGAGGGGCAAAGGATTTGTCAAGGGCTGCAGAGTGTTGGAGGTAAAACTGGATCCCAGGTCTGACACCTAAATGGGCTCTTCCCACCACATTCCCTTTTGGATTACGCTAGCAGCTACTTTCAGAGTTAGCTAGAAAACAATCAATCCCAATCAGTAAATATTTACTGATTGGCTTACAAATATGCAAGGAACTTCGGGGTGGGGGGTGGGGAAGAGATACAGAGAAGTATATCAGACATAATCCTACCTTCAAGGAGTTTGCAATCCGTTAGCTGGGAAACCAGAAATACACACATAAAAAGATAAGGTATTTTGTTCGTAAGTGCCAAATGAATGGTAGAGACATTACGGGCTTTAGTTTAGAGGCACTAACCCTCCCGGGACGCAGAATGAGCATGCCCAGATGCCTCTAGATTTCCTCTTTCCCCCACCCCACCCCCAATTTCCCCTCCCCCTAGGCTCCTCTGTCTGGGAGTCATAGGGCAAGAATCCCAACCCTATTTCCTATTTCCTCTATCTGAGAGGGGCTGGGATGGGGGGTGGGGGGCAGTGTTCCTGGACAGGAGAGGGCATAGGGTTTGAAAGGTTGGGGGTACTCTTAGAGATGCCCTGATATAAAGACATTGGGGTGAGGAAAGACCCAGGGAGCCAGGGGTTGGACTTGAGGAGGGGGGTGCTGGGGTGTTAGAGGACAGAGGCGCAGAGACGGGACGAAGTGATAGGGAGGGACAGACAGAGAAAGGAGGCAAGGAGAGGGAGAGAGATGGGGACAGAGGGATGGGGACGGAATGGGAGACAGAATGGACAGGGAGAGATGATAGAAAAGGAGAAGGGAAACAGAAATAGAGAGGGGAAAGGG
Organism: Bettongia penicillata ogilbyi; assembly: GCA_023548195.1. Taxonomy (NCBI): domain Eukaryota; kingdom Metazoa; phylum Chordata; class Mammalia; order Diprotodontia; family Potoroidae; genus Bettongia; species Bettongia penicillata. Next base: position 560,371 of record JAJHZJ010000375.1, on the reverse strand, counting down.
AAATAAAGAAAGGGGGTACAGAAAACCAGAAGGAGCCGGAGGGAAAGGGGGGCGGGGTGTAGCGGGAGAGGTGAGAGGGGCGACCGAGGACCGGGAGCGGGGGCTGGGGGACAAAGGCGGACAGGAGTGAAGGAGGTGATGCAAAGGAGAGGGGAAAGGTGGGGCGGCGGCCGAAGGAGATGGGGTGGGGGGGCGCCGGGGGCGGGAGGCGGGCAGCGCCGGCCGGCGGGGCAGCGCGGAGCGCAGAGCGCAGCGCGGGGCAGCGCGGAGAGGAGCAGGCGGGCGAACCCAGCCCCGAGCGGCCAGCGGCCAACCGCCCTCCCTGCCTAGCCGGCTCGCCCGCCCGCCTGCCCGCCCGCCGAGAGGGAGGGGCGGGCGGCGCTCACCTGGTTTCCAGCGCGCAGGGTTCCTCGGCGGCCCCTTGGCGCGCCACAGGGTCCACGTACTGGGCTTGGGGAGGCGCAGGGGCTGCCCGGGCCCGGCCCCGGCCCCCGGCCCCCGGCCCCGAGGCTGCTCCATGTGCCGCAGCGGCTCTCGGGGCGCTGCTCCGCCCCGCCCCGCCCCGCTCTGCTCCGGAGCCCGAGCCCGGAGCCGGGACCTGGAGCTCGCAGGACGTGGAGCTGGATGGCAGGGGGAGGGCCCCGACGGCCGGACGGGACGGGCTGCGCCGCCCCGGCTGCTTCGGACCCCAGAGCACCGCCTCCTTCCTCGACCCGGGGCGTAGCCAGCGGGGCCCCCGCCCTTCCCCGCCCCCCAGGGCTATGGCTGGGGGGGTTTTCCCCGAGACCCAGCCACCGGGCACTCTTCTAGCCCCAGTGCCACGAGGTCTCCTGTTCCTGCCCCTTCTCTCACCCCACCTCATTCCGTCCCTAGCCTTCCGAGCCCCTCCCCCTTTCCTCGGGAAGTAGCGGACCATCGAGAAGCCACTACCAATTTGCTGTGCGTCCTCGGGCTAAACACTTCCTCTCTCTGGGCTTGTTTCCTTCGCTATAAAATAATACTCCTCGCTCACGTTGATAGCGCTCTAAGGTTCGCCAAGAATTTTGCACGAGTTCTGGTTATTTCGACAATGGCCGTTCACTTCTGCCTTTGGGGAAACATATGAGTGAGATGCTGAGAGGGATGGAATCTGGGTGCGTACACTCAGGGTCCCCATTTCCTTTCCTATTGTCCTTAACTGCCTTTTTGTCCCGTGAAGCGGGAGCGGCTGTGACCAGGACCACTGCGTGTGGATCAGAAGGACCGATGGAGCACAAAGCAACGACCAGCCCAGATTCCCAGAGACGGGCAGCTTCCTTAACTGGGGACTAGAGAAGACTGGGAGGACGAGCCGCCTCCCAATCCTCTCCTAGTCTCTCCCTTGCCTTCAGGGTTCCAGACGAGGGAACCCTGGAGCTGCTTCTCCCTGGGGGCCACCAGCACTACACCCTTCCTCTCAGACCTGGGATATGTTCTGGGTGAAGCACCCAAGCAGAGAAACTGAAACCTTTTCCCTCGCACGTTCGCTTGACCCTCCCACCCCCTCCAGCTATTGTCCTTATATCTCTTCCTCCCCTTCTCAACCAAAGTCCAGGAAAAAGCTTTTTACACCGAGCTTTCTTGGTCTCCTTTCCAGGTTCATCAATCAATCATGTCCGGCCTTCTAAGCGTGGGTGTCCCCCAAGGGTCTGTGATCTCTCTCTCTCTCTCTCTCTCTCTCTCCTCTCTCTCTCTCTCTCTCTCTCTCTCTCTCTCTCTCTCTCCTCTCTCTTTCCCCCCGCCATCTCTCTCTGTCTTTCACACACAAAACACATACATACATACACACACACACACACACCCTCCCATGCATTTATTGATTATCTCTATGTAGATGACTCCTACATCTCCAAATGTAGTACTCGCTTCCCATCACTAACTGCCTTTTGGACATTTTCAACTAGAGGTCCCCTAAAGTGCAACACATCCCAAACAGAGTTCATTATCTCCACCACCCTGCATTGTCCACTTTCCAAACTTCACTGTTTCTTTTGAAGGCACCACCATCTTCCCAGTCACCACTGGAGTTCCTCAAAATTATCCTCAACTCCTTCCTCTCATCACTCCACACCTCCCATAGCTATCAGTAGCCAACTCCACCTCCACATCTCACACTGTTGCCTTCTATCTACTCAGTCACATCAGATCCTCATCACACCTCAACTGAACCATCGCTATTCTGTCCTCCCCCTTCACCACCAAATCTTTCCCTTTTCCAATCAATCCTCCACCCAACTTCCAAAGTGTTATTTCTGTGCCATTCCTTTGCTCAAAAAGTTTCATTAATTTCCCACTGCACTTGGAACAAAATTCAAATTTCTCTGCTTAGCAATGAGCCCTTCCCAGTGTGACTCTGTTTTTCCAAACTGATGGATTACTCCCCCTCACTCACTATATATTTCAGCAATACACAACACTCAGTCGCCTATCTGTCCCTGCGTACAACTGTCCCTCTTGCCTGGAATATTTTCCCTCTTCACAGCCCATCCCTCTTAGAACTGAGCTCTTTAAAACTCAGTTCAAGGACCACCTTCTTCAAGAGACCTTTCTCGATTATCCCATTATATTATATTACACATCCAGTGGTATGCTGGAGTCAGCTCAAACCGGCTCCCAAGAGCCAAGTGTTAAATTTTTAGTGTGAAAATTTACACCAAAGAAAATCAGTAGCTAGAAGTCAGGGCTTGGTTTATTGTTTTGGTAATTGTCTAGACATAAGAAAGTGACAGACCAAGTGTTAATACAGATTAAACTTACAAGTGTTTCGGGCAAGTGAGTAGCTTTCCCCTCCAAGAGAACTAGTTCTTAAACATTTACCAACACACCCCTGTATATACATATATATGTATACACATATATGTGTGTGTGTATTTATATGTATATATACATGTGTGCATTTATATGTATATATACACATACACACATAATATATATATATATATATATATATAATATATATATATATATCCCTTTATTTCTGAACATATTGTCTTCCCCATCTCTCTTATGTCTTTGTATCTCCAGTATCTAGTACAGTGCCTGGACACAGTAGGCGCTTAATACATGCTTGCTGATTAATTGATTCACTGTATTAAAAAAAAAACACACGGCTACAGAAAGTTGAGTGCCTGTATAGTATAAATATAGAGGGTGAAGACTTGAGGTGGGGAAAAATCCCTATGTGGGGTCGGGGCTGGAGTCATAGTCTTCCTATTTTAATAAGCCTGAGCAATATTTTATATCAACCCCTAGGCTAAAATTCAAAACCCAGCCATGGTTGGTCTGTTATTTGCCAAGTTGTTTGAAGCAACAAGGTGGTGAGAGATTCCAGAATGACTGTGTGCCAGAAAGACTTGAGTATAGTGATGAACAAGTCCAATGTTATCTGTACTCCTTGTTGGGGAATTAATAAAGTGACATCCTACCATCCTGTATGCTTACTAGCTACACATCAGTGGAAGTGGGCTGTAACTGCTACTGTGACAGCCCATGCCTCGAATGCTGTTTACACCACAGTCACATACACACACACACACACACACACACACACACACACACTCTCTCTCTCTCTCTCTCTCTCTCTCTCTCTCTCTCTCTCACACACACACACACACACACACACACACATATTATCTCATTTTATCCTTGCTATAACCCCTTGAGGTTATTATGTCATTTTGCAGAGTAGTTAACTGAGGCTGAGAGATTCAATGACTTGCCCAGGGTCACACAGTTAATAAACAGAATTGGAATCTAAGTCTTTCTGATTTCAGCTCCAGTTATTAATCTAGAATATCACATTGCCTACTTGATGATGGTTGAACTAGGGAGTCTCTAAGGTTTCTCCCAACTCTAAACTATCGTGATTTGTTCCATGTTGTTGATTGAAATACATTAATGGGATCCTTTGGGCTCTAAATCCTATGATGCCTCCACCTCCTTTCCTTCTGCTTCTGCGTCCTGATGCTCTAGCTGCTTAAGGCCAGGCAGTAGGATTGTCACCCTTAGAGCCCCAGAAGCAGAGGGGAAATCAGGTTTGGTGGATAGAGTGCTAGTCTCAGAGTAAGGACAAGTCTGGGTTCAAACCTTCCCCCTACACACCCCCACCACACACACACACACACACACAAACACACGTACTGGCCGTGTGACTCTGAGCAAGTCACTATCTCAGCACTCTGGGCAACTTGTAAGGGCTAGAAGTTGCAAGCGGGTGCTGAAACACTGACCCTTCAAGATATTGGAGTGAGTCCCCAAGCATTTTTTCTAGGAGATAGGGAGGGTGCCCAAATGCTCAAAGACCCAAAGCTGTAACAAGGGTTGTGCAAACAATGCTTTGTGCCAGAGAACCAAATTTAGAAGACTGAAAGCCCTTTAGTATCATTAAGCAACAGAACTCAGCACCGGTTAGAAAAGAATAATTCATTTAAATAGGAATTTGCCAGTTGGTAGATGAGTACACAAGCATTAGACATGGAACAGGGGAAGACTCAAATTCTAATTAGCCCCAGATGTTTCCTAGTTGAGTGACCCTGGGCAAATCACTTAGCTTCTATCTGCTTCAGTTTCCTCATCTGTGAAATGGGGATAGTAATATACCCTTCCTCCCTGGGTTATTGTGAGGACCAAAGGAGATACTATATATATATAGATTTACAAGCTGAAAAGTGCTATATAAATCCTAGTTATAATTATTCTACCCTACCCTGCCCTGCTTCTTCCATCATTAGCCTGGCCCTCTCAACCCACAGCACACATCTCAACTGAGGGAGGGCTTTTGCAGCCTGTTTGGGATCTGGTTTGCAGTGCTTGCCCTAGGCACAAAGATTCCTAGTTATAGCTCTTCCAAGACATCTTCCCTGCTGCAAGGCAAGACACCTGAGCCCGGAAGCCTGCCTGAGTCTGGAAACCTGCCTGAGTCCCAAGCTCTTCCACTGGCTCTTTGAGACAAACCAACCCTCTTGTTCCCAAGTTGCCTGATTAATCCCAATGTGTGTATGTGTTTGAGGAAGGGGCAAATACATGCCTGCATCTTCCTCAATCAATCATAGGAGCAGGACAATAATAATAATATTATTGATCTCATGCTTGAAGGTTTGTAAAGTGCTTTAAAAATATTATCTCAGAGAGTTGGAAGGGACCTGAGAGAGGCAGTGGACAGAAGTTAGAGGACCTGAGATCAAATCCTGTCTGCCACGGACTACCTGGGTGATCTTAGGCAAACCGCTTCCCTTCTCTGGGCCTGTTTCTTAATCTGTGAAATCACAGAGTCAAGACTAAATGGTCTTTAATGCCCTTTCCAGCTCTAAATCTGTAATCCTATGATGTCATATTCTCTGTGACCTTATTTGGGATTTTCTTGGCAAAGATATTGAAGTAGTTTGCCATTTCCTTCTCCAGCTCATTTTACAGATGAGGAAACTGAGGCAAACAGGGTTGAGCAACTTGCTCAGGGTCATACAGCTGGTAAGTATCTGAGGCCAGATTTGAACTCACAAAGATGACTCTTTCTGACTCCAGGTTGGGTTTTCTATCCACTGCAGCGCCACCTAGCAGCCTATCCTATGATTAGAGATCATTTAATCAATCAACCAATCTTCTCCTCTCTGGGACTCTAGCCCAGGGAATCTAGGACCCTCTTCCTCTTTCCCTTTCCTTCCCCTCCTTTCCTGGACTCCAGATCAGCTACTTCAGCTGTGTTCCAGAAAACAGGAACCGATAATGTGTTGCATTGCACCTCCTTTTCATGTGGACTGTTTACAGTGCTGCCCATCCCTCCATACCCAGCCTGCTCTTTTCTGCATAGGCAGCCCTGGCCCCTATTCTCCCAGGATGGAAGAATGACTGGGAGGATACCACCCCCAGTCTGAGGGCTCTCCAACCCTTTCGCTTCTCCTTTCCCTGCTGAGCCTTCTGCCTCGGTGGCTGACTCAGGGACAAGTTCCCCTCTGAGGAAAATGAGGCCCGCTCAGCTTCCTCAGGCTCAGTGGGGTTTCCCTTTTGCACAGCAGAAGCCAACTCTGCTGCTTCAGGGAAGGTCAGCCACAGCAGCCATTTCCCATATTGGCCACCCCATAAGGAACTAGAGAGGAAGTTTGGGCCAGTGCGTTGAGTGTTGGATTTGGAGTCACAGGGGCTAGCTTCCAATCTCAACTCCCCCACTTACTACTTGTATATTCTGGGGCCAGTCCCTTTCCCTCCTTGAGTCTCAATTTCCCACTCTCTAAAAGGGGGGTTGGATTAGTTGACCTCTAAGGTTCCTTCCAGTGTATGATCCTATGTGAGACCTTTGACAAATCACTTCCTCTCTCTGGGGTTTAGTTTTCTCCTCTGGGGGGATTGGACAAGATGGCTTCTGAGATCCCTTCTAATTATGGATTCAGGATCCCTAGTAGGGCCCAATTCTGTCCCTGGAGCAGAAAAAAAATCTAATTATCCTTCTTCTACATGACACACTTTTAAATGGAATCATAGGATAGTTATTGCTATCAATATAAACACAAAGTTCCAACCTTACCAGAACCCCAGGAGGATTTGGGGGATGCATTTGCTCTAATGCTGTTTTGTGCTAAGGAAACTGAGAGTCAGAAAGGTTCAGTGACTTGGTCAAGATCACACAGCCTCAGAACTTGGACTTGAACAGAGGTTTTCTTACTCCAAGCCCAGAATTATTGAAATAGAGAACTGAATTATTTCAAGAATTATTCCAATTACATCATGCATAGTTTATGGTTACTCCCATCAAATCACATCTCCAGTTTCATACCTAGCTCTTCTAAACATTCAGTATGTGACATGATTCAAGTCATAGGCTCATCAACTTCTATATATCCAGATGTCAAGGACCTCAGAGGCCAGCTGGCACAACCTCCTCCCTATCATTTTATAGAGGAGGAAATCGAGGTCCATGGACTTGACCAAGGTCACCTGTAGAATCCTAGATCTAGAGTTAGAAAGGGGGACCTCAGAGGCCATCTTTTACAGAAGAGGAAACTGAGGCCAGGAGAGAAAGATAATTGCCTGCAGTTACACAGGTGGTAGCTTCAAGGTGAGATTTGAATCCAGGTCTTCTGACTCCAAATTGAGCATTATTTGTCCTACTGCACACTGCCTTCTTCCTCATCAGCTCCTTATTTTCTATACTGAATGAGAACCCTTACTTCCTGCTGCACTTTGACCTCACATCACTGCCTCTTCTACGTTAGTTATATTGCAAGATAACAAATTCCTAAGGATATATATGGAGACACTTCAGTGATGAATGAATATATGAATGAATGAACAAATGAGTTTTATAGATTCATTCAAAAACAAACTATGGGACTTAGAACTTGGAAAGACCTTAGACATCATCTCATTCAATGCTCTCCTATTTTACACCTGAGGAAACTGAGGCTCAAAGAGGTTAATTGACTTTCCCAAAGTCACCCAGATGAGAAGTGACCTAGCTGGAATTAAATTCCTAGGCATGAATAACTGAGAGATTAAATGCATTTTAAGGTTTAGAGAATATTTTCTTCTCAAAGGGTCAGATGAAGTAGATATTGCTTATTGCCTCCATTTTACAGATGAGAAAATTGACACTGGGTGGTTGAGGAATTTGCCAAAGGTTAACACAAATAAGGAAATGGCAGAGCCAGGCCTCAAACCCAGGTCTTCCTGCTGTAAATACACGGCTAGGTCTACTACCTTCCATTCCCCAGAGGAGCAACATGAGAATACCGCTAGACGAGAAAGAATTTGGGGCCCTTCGGCATCAGAAGTGTGAGTCACCTGTGTTCCCAATGTGTGTTACTTTCTACGACTCTAGATGGGTGTCTGCTGACTAAAGTGTGGAGTCATCAAGAGAGTGTGTACCATATTTACGGGGGCATTCAAGGGTGGGGGGGAATGTTGTAGTCACTGTTCTTTCCCCACCACATCTACATTTGTTTTCAAGCTAGTTGTGTCTCCTGGAAGACTATTAAAATTAAACGCACTGGTAAGATCTCATGCGCTACAGTTTGGATCTACAGAATACCTTGAACCTGGGGACTAAAGCTTTGTTTGAATTGGGGGAGGGGAGGGGCAGGGCAGGGTAACCCCAGACAAGTAACCATCAGAATTTTTTTCTCCATTCATTTTGTCTTTTTAGATGCTCATAGTTTTGGAGTACTCCATAGCTTTGGATTTTGCTCCTTTCCCCAATTTTGCGTTATTTCATAGAAGTCTTTCCAGAATTTTTTTTGTATTCCTCAAACTTATTTGTCTCAATTGTATTATGATATTCCATTACATTAATGTAACAAAATTCACTTGTCCGTTCCTCTCTGGCTGAACGTTTAGGACAGGACATTTCCAGGTTTTTGCAATTACTTAATTCTGCTATGAAAGAAAATCTCTGAACGCAGAGTCCTTTTTGGTTTGTTTGTTTTTGATAACATTTTCAGGATATATTCCCAACAATGGAATGATTGGGTCAAAGGCTAGGATTATTTTTGTAACTTTTACTGGGTGCTGCCAGACTGCTTTCCAAAAAGATTCTGCTAATTTGCAATTCTACCGGCAATGGATGAGTGTACTGCGGGGGAATCCAAAGCATTGAGTTTTGTGGCTTTTAATCATTTCTGCCAATTTGACCGGTATGAGAATGTACCTCAAAAGTGTTTCCATTTGTATCTCTTTAATTATTACTGATGTTTTGCATTTTTCAAGTGATTATTGTCAATTTGCGTTTCCTCTTTTGAAAGCTGGCTGCTCACCGAAACCAGAACAATTTCTACAGTAACATCAACACTGCAAAGAAAAACAAATTTGAAAGACTTAGGAATTCTGACCAAAGCAATGACCAGCCATGATTCCAGAGAAGTCATAATAAAGTGTGCTCCTGGCCTAACAGAGAGGTGATAGATACAAATTGCTAAAGGAGACACACGTTTCTGGACACAGGAAATGTGTGGATTTGTTTTGTTTGACTATGTATATTTGTTTCAAGGATTGTGGATTTTTTTTTTCCTTTAGGAGCAGGAATTGCTGAGAGAGAGGAGAGTTCTTGATAGTCTTGTTAAAAAAAAGTAAAAAAAGAAAAAGGTCATCCAAATATCTTTTAAAATGCTCAGAAAAGAACAAAGAATCAGAAGGAAATATCAACAAGCAGGATAGTTTTGTAAGTAACATAGTGAATTTATTAGCTAATTAAAAAGCAAACTGTCGGTATACGGTAGAGATTCAGAGGTTCATATGTAAATTGCTTTTCCTATTCTACTTTTTATGTGAAAATATTCAAGAGTTTAAGGGATTCATTAAGTTCCAAATACAAAAAAAAATCAAATTAATTTTTTAAAATATAATTCCCTACTCACATGCTTTGATCATTCATCCATTGTGAATTTTTAAAAAACAAATATTTACATCTCTTACAAAGCCAAAATTCACTTGGGGGTATTTTGTGAAAGATAAGGGTCTAAATCACTTTCCTGTCAAATTGCCGACCAATTGTCCCCGATGCGGGTGTTAAATAACAAATCATCTCACCATTTTTATTTTCTGATCTTTTGGTATATCTATGCAATTCCATTGCTCGCTTTCTCTACGTATGATCTAGTACCTAAATGTTTGGAAGCTAACTGCTTTGTAATATGTTTTAATATGCTTAACGTTTTTAATATGTTTTAAAGCCTGGGAGTACAAGACCACCTTCATCCACTTTTCTCCTCTGTGTGCCCTCTGACCTTCTTGATTGTACAGTTCTGTTCCTCCTCCCATATAGATAATATTAAAATTTCTGCCTAATTCTATAAAGAAACCCCTTGGGTTTTTAAAATGATCATTGTAGTGAATATACCAATTAATTTAAAGAGCATGGTAACTTTTACGGTATTAGTCTGAGTCATTCATGAACACTGAATGTCCCTGAAATGATTCAGTTGTACCTTCATTTTGTTTTAATGTAGTCCCTGTAACAGGTCCCATTGTTCCCAAAATTTAATTCAGGAATTAGATATTTAGGATTAAAAATCCTAAGAAGTCAATTCCTAAATGTAGTATGAGGACTTATTATTATTTAAAAAGGAGTTTTTTATTATGTTTTCTATACCTTTATCACTAATGAATAAGAATGCAGACAATTTTTGTGAGTTAATGTTGTTTCTGGTAGCTTTGCAGAAGTCATGTGTATCCACTAGGTTTTTGGGGTTTGAGGCCATTTGATTTTCTAGATATACAATTATATTATTTTGAAGTTAGACTCTTCTGACCTGTTCATTTCCAATGTTAATACCCCTAATTTTTTGTGGCTTATTGCAATAACCAAACTTTTTAATATGATGTCAAATAGAAGAAGTGAAAATGGGCTTCTTTATTTTGTACCTGATTCTAGCAGGAAGGAGAATAACGTTTTGTTATATTATGTTGTATTGTATTATTATACAATAATATACTACATTCCATTATATTATATTATGATACATTCTATTACATATTATATTATAATATATTCCACTATATAATATAATTCATTGTATTATATTATATATAACATACATTATATATTATAATACATTATATTGCATTAGATTATTTTATATTAAGACATATTACATTATATGTTCTATTATAACACATTCCATTACAATACATTACATTATATTGTGTATATAATATACACTATATATTATAATACATTATATTATACTACGTTCGATTATTTTGTATTATAATGCATTCCATTATATATTGCATTATAATACATTATATTATATTGTGTTTATAATATACATTATATTATATATTTATATATGTATTATATATTGTATTATACATTACATTGTGTATATAATAAACGTTATATATGTTATATATGTATTATATATTCAACTATGATATATTCCATGATATTTTGTATTATAATACATTACATTACATCATGCTGTATTATAGTACATTAGATTACATCGTATTATGTCACATATTGCATTGTAATACATTACTTTACATTATATGGTGTTGCATTGCCTATATTATATTAACTCTATTATGTTATATTACCCCCTCCATCATGACTAGAAGTCCATTATATTTATTTTGTGCTCCTGATTTGTAAAGCAGAGGGGTAAAGGGGGAGGATCAGATGACCTCTAAGGTCCCTTGCAGCTATAAGTCCCATGATGTTTCTAACTTTATTTCCTGCTGCTTATCTGTTTAAACACTGCACCAAGCCCACTTCTATCAACACATCTTACAGTTTCCTCCCTCTACACCTTTGTTCATGCTATCCCTTCACCTGGATGCCATCCCCACTCCTCTGCCTATCTAAATCCAACTTATCCTTTGAGGCACAGATCCAATTTCCGCCTCCTTCCTCAGAGTGATCTCTCCCTCCTTCCTCCTGACAAACAGAAAATATTTTTTGCCCACATGACCCATTTGATATTTTAGCACAGACTTTGTGGTATAGCTATAGCTTGATCATTCTCCATCAGGGCTTGATTTATTGCCTTGTTGAGTGCCTAGACTTGAGAAAGTGATGGAGAAATTATTCAGTAATGAAGATGAAAACTAAACGTATGTTGGTACATTTTTTTGCCAGCCCAGCTGGCTTATTGTTAAATATTTACCAGCACACGACTCGCTATGATGACAAGAACAATGGATCTGGAGTGGAAGATCTGAATTCAAGCTTGACTGAGTGACCATCAGATAAATCGCTTAAAACTCTCAATCTCTTCCTCTTTAAAATGAAGATAATGATAATCCTCCAAGGCTGTTTATGAGAATCAGATCTACTTTGTAATTGTAAGATACTATTTAAATATAACTTATTCTTAGTTGTTGTTTTGGGGGCAAATACCTTATCTTGGACTTTTTGCAGGCAGGAAGGCGTTGGAGTGAAGTGAAAGGGGGACCTGGGTTCAAATTCTTACTCTGTGACTTATTACTTGCAAGGTCCTTCCCCTTTCTGAGCCTCAGTTTCCTTGCCTGTAAAATGAGGGTGTTGCACTCAATGGCCTCAAGTCCCTTCCAGCTCTAAACCTGGAATCCTTTGTGTGACCTTGGGCCAGTCACTTCCCCTCCCTGAGCCTCAGTTTTCTTCTCTCTCAAATGAGTAGGGATAAACAAGATGTCTTGTTGGCCTCTGAGGTCCCTCCCTTTTCTAGACCCAGGATCCCATGTGTGACCCTGCCCAAATCACTTTCTATCTCCAGGCCTCAGTTTCTTCTTTTGTAATATGAGGGAGCAGGACCAGATGGTCTCTGAGGTCCCTTACAGCTCTATAATTAGGATCTGGGATGGCAGGAAAGTCTTCTCTCTAAGTTTCAACAACTGCTCTTTCGGGGAGACCATTTGTGGGCCAGGATGGTAAGGCAAAGGAGACATAGAAGCAGTGGAATCTCCGGTGCCAGTCTCCTTCCTTCCCTTCCCTCTGACCCTGGAGGACCAGGCTGATTTCCACCCTATTGTTCTTCGTGCAACCCTGTCCGCTCCTCCCCTTTCACAGCCTTCCCAGGCATATGTGTCTTTGCTCATGAGCGCTTGTGGATGTGTGCACACCTGGTCAATCTGAGGCTATTGAATTTCTCCATGTTTATCCAAGAAACTTTGCTTTGTCAGCTCTTGCTTCCGGGATTCTGAACTCGGTTATTTGGGGATGCCCAGCTGAGGTTCAAGGAAGTGAGGGATTCCCCAGAGAGCTTTACAACGTTTATTCAAGAAATGCCTTCTGGGCCTGATCTGATTGGCTGTGACTGAACTCAGAGCCCAGGGACCAGGCCAAGGAACTAGGCCTTCAGCCTGGACAGCAGGGTCAGCTTGCGTATCTTTGCCCTCGTTTCACCAGTGCCTACCACAGAGCCTGTCTCATAGGACCAGGAGAGGGATTGGATCTCCCAGGTGAGGGAACTCACTCTAAGGCCAGTTAGTATTATAGAGTTGTTTAAGTGACTTGCCCTGGGGTCACAGGCCAGGTTGAGTCAGAGTCTGAACGTGCTAAACCATGACAATTGACCAATAAATGTGTGTTGAATTGAGCTGAACTGAATTGTCCTAAGTAGGACTGGCTGGGGACCAACCAAGAGAGTGCCTTACAATTCTGTGTGCAGAATAACAGCAGCAGTAGCAGCTTCATTCTGTGTCATTTGCCTCTATAAAAAGAGCACCAAGCTCAGGAAAGAAATAAGAAACAGGCATTTTTAAGAGCCTACTATGTGTCCGGCCCTGCACTAAGCCCTTCGCAAACATAACATTTGTTCCTTGCAGCAACCCTGGAAGGCAGGTTCTATATATAATACCAATTTTACAGTTGGGGAAACTGAGGCAGACAGCAATTAAGAAATTTGCCCAGGGTCATATAACTAGTGTCTAAAGTTGTATTTGAATTTGGGTCTTCCTGAGTCCAGGACCAGTGTGCCACCTAGCTGGGTTCTAGTCCAGGCTCTGGCAAGCCCTTGATTTGGAATCAGAAGATTTGAGTTAGAGTCCTATATCTACTCTTTACTCTCTATATGATCTTGGTCAAGTCACTGCTACTCTCTGGAACTCAGTTTCCACCTATGTAAAATAAGGAGATTGAACTCTTGGGTCCCTGACAGTTGGAAGTACTTGCAGTAGGACCTTGGAGGAAATCACTTTGCTCTTCTGGGTCCCAGTTTTCTCATAAGTAAAAGGGAGACACTGATACTTAACCCATCTGCTGCCAGATTCAGAGAATTCCCAAGCTAGGAGTTGAAAGATCATCTACTACAATGCATTTTTACAGAGGAGGAAACTGAGGCCCAGAGTGGTCTCCTACTCCATCCTATCCACCCCCTCACTCCAAATTGAGGTCCAGAGAGGTATCATAAGATCCTAGCTATAGAGTTAGAAGGTACCTCACTGGCCATCTATTCCAACTCCCTCATGTTACAGAGGAGGAAACTGAGGCCCAGGGAAAGGAAGTGACCTGCCCATGGTTATACAGATTATAAGTATCAGAGAGATTTGAACCCACATCTTCTGACTCCAAGTTTCTTTTCACTGTAGCATGTGGACCACACCTTTCCATCTTCTCTTATTCCTCAGTGGAAAATGAAAAATAGGTGGATAGGTAGGTAGATAGATAATGAATTTATTAAGTGCTTACTATGTGCTAGGCACCCTGCCAAGTGCTAGAGATACAAATACAAACAAGCAAAGTATCCCCTGCCCTCAAGTAGCTTACATTCTAATGGAAGACACATGACGCTGAATACGGCAAAGGAGTGTTATAAACATGGTGACAGAGGGAGAAGATGCCTAGTAAGTGTTGGCCAGGCGTCTGAGATAAGGAGGAAGCTCCCTTATCAGAGGAGGGAGGAGAAACTTAGGGGCAGAGTTCAAAGTTGCAGATGAGGATAATGGTGGCAGTGTAGACAGTATGGTGAGGAGAAAGCCTGGCCCACAGAAGAGACCCCATCCATTCATGGTCATCCATACCACATTCATAGCCTTAAAATTGGGGGAACTATGCCACACAGAAGGGACTGTCTACTGCCACTAATCCAGGAAGAGAGAGACAGACAGACAGACAGACAGAGAGACAGAGAGACAGAGACAGAGAGACAGAGAAAGAGAGAGAGATGGAGAGAGAGGAGAGGGAAAGAAACAAAGGAAGAGAAAGAGCAGAGAAAGAGGAAAGAAACAAAGAGGAGAAACAAAGAAAAAGAAAGAGGAGAAACAAGGAAAAAGAGAGAAAGAAAAGCAAAGAGAGAGTGAAAGAAAAAGAGAAGAAACAAAGAGAAAGAGGAGAGAGAAACAAAGGGAAAGAGGAGAGAAAGAAGCAAAGAAAGAAAGACAAAAAGAGGAGAAAGAGAAAAAGAGGAGAAAGAGAAAAGAGGAGAAAAGGAAAGAGAGAGAAAGAACTCAACCCCTTCCTTCCCCTTCCCTCTCTTCCCACCTTAGGGAAACACATAATTGGAGATGAGGGACTGTGGCATAGTGAAAAGAGCCCTGGGGTCATGTTCCTGAGTTGGGGGAAGAGAGCTCAGCCCTGCTCCCCATTGGCTGTGTGACCTTGGGTACTCATCCTCCCAGAATTGGTGTCCTTGGCAAGATGGAAATCTTATTGTGTGCCCTTCCTAAGTCATGGAGCAGTAGTAAGGATAACATAGGATCAAGGACACGAATGCACTCCTATTTCTCAATCATCCTTGGAAGGTGCCTTAGTTTTACTACAGCAGAGTCTTTTTCTTCCAGATCCTAACTGAAGAGCTCCAAGGTGACCTGGGGGAAGTGGGGAGAGTGGTGTCAATGACCCAGGCAGATTTGTAAATACAGCAAAGGTACTTCAGCAGCCTTGAAGGGCTCAATAAGGACCTGGGGCTCAGATAAAGGACATCTTAGTAGGTATCAGGTCTCTGTCCCAAATCATGTCTTACTCAAGGTGAGACTGGTGGGACCAAGCCTCCAGTCAGCGGTGCAGAGGGCAAAAGAGGACTGACTCTGAGTTAGAAGACCAGAGTTCAAATCTTGTTTCTGATGTTTACGACCTGTGTGACCTTAGGTGAGTCCCTTTCCCTCCCTGGGCCTCAGTTTCCTCTTCTGTAAAATGAGGGGGTTGGACTTTGATGGCCTCTAAGGTCCCTTCCAGCTCTAGAGTGCAGATTGTATGCTTCTTCTAGATTCATAGCTATAGGAGGTAGTATCCATCAGATTATGGGGAGGGTGGTTCTCTGAGTCTGGGGTGACAGTGTGCCCTGGAATTTGTGAAGAACAGACCTTAGCAATCAACCATACTTGTCTTCCTAGTTAGAAAGTAAGAGTTGTTTCACACTTTGAATTCCCAGCACCTGGCACATAGTAGGTGCTTAGTGTGCTCCCTGATCGACTGACATTCTGACCTATTCCCTCTTGTTTTTACAGGAGAAAAGTGAGGCTCAGAGGAGTCACATGATTTAGTCCCTGGGAAATGAATCTCATCTCCCACCCTTGGCTCTAATCACCATCCCTGTAACTTCCCAGACCAGAACTCCCTTCCCTGACCACCATTCCCTCGATAAGTAGTCTGATCCATTAGGATGTAAGTTTCTTGAGGGCAGTAGCCAGCTGCCTTTGGTTTGTGTATCCTCAGTCCCTGGCACACAGTAAACACCTAATAAATGTTATTCATTCATTCATTCATTCATTCGCTCACAGGTGTTTTCATAGTATTCACAACTGGAAGGGACTCATGGGATCACTTCACCCCCCCTCACCCCCACTTCCCTTTTACATATAATAAAAGTGAGGCAAGAGGGATGAAATGACCTGAGGGAGGTCTCCTGGCTCTGACTCTGAGCCCCAAAGGCATCATGGCTGGAGAGCCCACTTCAGAGACACTTCTGATACATCTTGGCAAGTCTCTTAATCTCTCAGTGTCCCGGGGGGCTCTTTAAAGCTATGTGACAGATCACTTATAGATCCCAGGACCCTCAATCTAGAGCTTGCAGGGCATTCAGAGGTTATCTACTCCAACCCTCTCATTTGATAAAGGGGGAAACTGAGGCCCAGGGAGGGGAAGTGACTTGCCCAGGGTCGTACAGCTATATATGGGATCATACAGTATTGTAAATATCTGAAGGGTCTGAGAAGGGGCAGGGATGCTTCTTGGGCAGTATTTAGGGATGTTACAGTAGGGTATTTGTTTTACCCATGTAAGTTATGTGCATATGTCCTAATGGGTTATCTAAATGCAGCTCTTGGCGTAGCATGCTAGATATCACTGGAATCTTGACTCTCTCTTTCCAAGGGAGACTGATTCTTGGCTGGAGGAGATCAGGAGAAGGAGCTAAGAGTCTGTCCCCTCTGCTCTCTTCTGAGAGGGGTAGAGGACTAGAATCATATGTTTCAGCCCCTTTAAATCTCGCTTGTCTAGGGGAATTTTTATTTAGGTTTAAGCTACTTTTCTGGTCACTAGCCCTTAAAGAGGCAGCGGTACTGTAAGAAAGCTTGATCCTTCAAATGCTAGACCCAACAGGGCCAGCAGCTAGACCATGGTGATGGGATCCAAAAGGCTATCACTAACAGTGAATAGTGAGTAAAACCATTTATCCAAAAAGATAGCCAACAGAAATCAGAGAAGTTCTAGAGATCAGAATATACCAGACAATATATAAAGTGAATTAACTCTCCCACTAGGAGCAAAATGCCTCAATTTAGCTGAGAAAGAGAGGCCTCTACCAAAGGGAAATTCCCCGAAGTCTCTAGGGAGGCTGGAAATTAGGGACATATTGAGAAGCCAGCTTTCCTCTCCATTTCTGCTTATCAAAGTCTGTTTTTCTCTCACCACTAGTCTCATTCAACAGAATCTGAACCCACATGTGTCCTCTCTCGAAGCAAAAAAGACTATCTCCTCCCCCGAAATCTCCACCCAACTCTACTCCTCATGTAAGTGTACAGTCACCATTCTCTCCGCCAGTGAGGATAGTCTTCATGTAAATGCTCCAGGTTTGAACCTGGGTTCTACTACTTAACTGCTTTTTGTCAGTTTCTTTGCTAGTTCATCATAGTCTATCCTGCACCCTTCTTCTCTTTTCTGAGGTCACGTGGTGACCTCATTGACTCTTAATTACTATCTCTACGCCAATGACTCCCAGTTTTATTCACTCCAGTTCATCTCTGTCCTGAATTGTCATCTCCAGGTCCCAGGGATATGTCAAATTCATGTCCAAAATACAACTCATTCTCTTTTCCCCACCCCCACCCACATCTTCCATACTTCTCTATTTCTGCTGAAATGCTCTTCTTTGTCTCTCAGGTGTATAACTTCAGCATCATCCTCGATTCCTCACTCCACATATCCAATTAGTTATCAAATTTTGCCATTCTGACCTCCCCAGTATCGCTGCCTAAATTCCCCGATTCTCTTACCCACTCAAGCTTATCCTCTACAGAGCTACCAAAGTGGTTTTCCTTAAAGACACATCTGATTATATCACTTCTCCTAAAAAAAACAAACAAAAAGAACAAAAACCAAACCTTTATTGGCACACTCTTGCCTTCAGGATCAAATCGAAATCCCTCTGTCGATCTTTTAAAACCCTTTATAACCTGACCGCAATGTATCTTTCCTCATGGTCCAGTACTCCTCTGTCCTGTAGGAGATCTAGCCAAATCACCCTCTCTGTTGCTCACATACTACACACCATCTCCTAGTTCCATGCCTTTACAAGAACCATCCTCTTTATGGGGAATGAATCCCATCCTCATCTCCACCTGTTAAGAGTTCCTTTCTTCACCACCTTCTACATGACACCTTTTCTGATCCCTACTTGTGTTCTCCCTCCCTAACTACTCTGGAGAATACTTTCTGCATTTATCATCCTTCCATTATACAGTATATACTTATATATGTGCTTTTATCTCCCCCATGTGAGTGTGAACTCCTCAGGATTAGGGATTGTTTCACCCATCGTCTCCCCAGTGCCTAGCATGCTGCTTGGCACCTAGCTGGTAATAAATAAAGTCTTGATTGATTGATTCTTATTTTATAGATCTGGGCCAACTGAAGACCCAACAGGGCCAGCAGCTAGAGCACGGTGAGGGGAACCAGGCCAGGCTGCTGCCCCGAGCTGAGCCTGGGCCTCCCAGGGGCACCAGACCATACTACCTTGGGGTAGAAAGCTGTGGATTCTGTGTTCAAACTGTATTCGAGCTTTTCCACGTCCTACATTTGGCCTGCGGGAGGAGAACGGAGTGAATTCGCTGAAATAGAAGGTTTTCAACCAAAAGTAACAAACCCCAATTCTCCAGGGACATATCTAAAGCCTCAACTGCTTTCCATCTGAACTTCTGAACTCTTGCAGAGGTGGGGGAGCCTTGATGGGAGGGAGGGGACACTGGGGGAAGCCTAGCCTCAGAAGTCGAGTTTCCTATTGCATCTTGAGAGGTGCCCTGTCAGCCCAGTTTGGTGGGTCGGGTGCCACTGCTGGCCTGGCCACGTGAGGAGAGGGCTCATCCACCCTCATCCCCCCCTTAACCACCTGCGGTTGCGTCTCATGCCTGACTGCTGACTCATCCTGAGGTTCCTTCAGCCCCAACATCATCTCAGAAAGAAAACCCCCAATTTCTCAGCTACCACTTGGCCTGGTCAGAGGCTGCCGGCTCACAGGGACACCCAGTCTGGGCTTCCCTGGGGCTGACTTCGTAGGAACTTAGACAGGAGAAAGATGGGCAGGCAAAAGCTTTTTAGTGTCGGTGACCACAGACTTAATGTTGCCAAGTTCAAAGATCCTGTTCCAGAAAGACTGCCACCATTTAGTGGCTTAACAAACATGCCCCGAATACCTCCTAGGTGCCTAAGTCGCCTCTGTTAGTCTGTTTCTTTATCTGAAGGGGGCTAATAATATTTCTACTACAGGGCCATATATTTGGCAAGACCTGGAGTCAGGAAACCTGGATTTCCCAGCTTTTCTAGTTCTGCCATACACTGCTTATGAGACTTTGAACAAATCACTTCCTCTCTGGAGGTTAAGCTTCTTCTACTATAAAATGAGGGTTTGGAGGATCTCAGAACTGGAATTGGAAGAGATCTCAGAGGATATCTAATCTAACCCCCTCATTTTACAGGAAGGAAACTGAGGCTCAGAGAATAAAAATGACTTGCTTAAACTCACAAATTGCATCATGGATCTAAAGAGGTCCCAGATGCCATCTAGTCCACCCCCCTCATTTTACAGAGGAGGAAATTGAGGCCCAGGGAAAAGAAATGACTTGCTCAAAGTTAAGAGGTAGTAAGTGCCAGAGATGGGATTCGAACCCAGGTCTTGCCCAAGTACTGCACTGTTCTCAGGAGGCAGGGAGAAGGGGCCCATAGCTTAACCATAAGGAAGAGACAGAAGAAGGAGAGGGGATCACCAGAATGGGGCCAAGCCCCCATGAGCCATGCACACTCATAGACTGCCCCACTTTGGGGCCAATAGGCCCTGCTTCCAGGATAGCTGGCCTGAAAGAGGGCCACAGGCAACGGACAGCAGAATTGCGTGCAGGTGATGGACCCAAACTTTGTCCTTGCTGAAATCAGTCAGATCTGGGGCAAATCATCTTGATGGTGCAAACTGGAAATGCACAATCTTCTGGGAAAATACAGACTGTCCCACATTCTCCTGTCATAAAAGATCTTTGGGACTGATAAGACTGAAGGGGAAGTCAGAAGGTTACTGGGATACTGGAATGAAACAGCACAGCTCTAGGTGTGATGGCTAGAGTTCTTTGTGTGCAACCCAAGGACCTGGGTTCAAATCCCAGCTTTGCCACTTGTGTTCCTGGGGTAAACCATTTCCCCTCTCTGGGCCTCAGTTTCCCCCTTGGAGAAATGCAGAGTTACACTAGATGGCCTCTGAGTTCTCAGTCTATAATCTTATGATCCTATATATGACCTTGAACAAGTCACTCTCTGATTATCATTCTCCTCTGGAAAATAGGCTAGATGACTTTTGAAGTCTCTTTTTAGTTGTAAACCTAGAATCCTAGGGTTCAACTTCCTTTCCCTGTAACCACAGACATAGCCTATCCATTCTTTCTCCCCACTTTTCTCTGTCTCTCTTTCCTTTTTTTTTCTTTTCCTCTCTCTTCCTTATTCAGGGAGAGTTACACTTACTTCCCACAGCCCTCAGATGTCCAACATTTCCCCTTTCAGGGGAATTTTGCCACTATTCAGTCACCCTTTCCTG
Organism: Bettongia penicillata ogilbyi; assembly: GCA_023548195.1. Classification (NCBI taxonomy): domain Eukaryota; kingdom Metazoa; phylum Chordata; class Mammalia; order Diprotodontia; family Potoroidae; genus Bettongia; species Bettongia penicillata. The sequence continues at coordinate 539,714 of JAJHZJ010000375.1, read as the reverse complement.
ATTGGCTCTGGCTTCTTTGACTATGCCCATCTCTGCTCTGACCCCATATTCCTTCTTTAGGCTGCAAGCCCCCCTCCCAAAAATAGAATTTAACCCCCTAAACCCAAACACCAATCTGGAAGAGGCCTTGTCATTGGAGAGAATGGGGGGGGGTGGCAGTAAGAGGCCTAGATATGAAATCAGAAGCCAAACTCTACCACTTCCTATCTGTGACCCTGGGCACCCCAGCTCACTTCTCCAAGGCTTAGTTTGCTCATGTATCAAAAATGGGAATGATAATTTTTGCATCACCTCCTTTAATCAACCAATAAACATTTACTAAGTATCTATTTATGCCACAGATACTGTGCTAGGTTCTGAGGATACAAGTACAAAGGATGAAGCCCTCAAGGTGCTTATATCTGAATGAAGAAAGACAATAAAGATGTAGAAGTGTACTCAGCCTAAATAAAAAGCGAATAAATTTAAAAAAATACAAAGTTGTTCAGATACAAAGGAGGGACGTGGGCTACCAGGAAAGGCTTCATGTAGGAGACGACTCCTGGGCTGCTGAGAGGAAAGCTCTTACAGAACTACAGAGGGCATATAGGTGGCGCTGTAGTGGATAAGGTGACAGGCCTGGAGTATGGAGGACCTGAGTTCAAATTCAGCCTCAGACACTTCCTAATTGTGTGACTTTGGGCAAATCATGTCACCCTGCTGGCCTCAGTTTCCTCATCTGTCAAATGAGCTGGAGAAGGAAATGGCAAACCACTCCAGTATCTTTGCCAAGAAAACCTCCCATGAGGTCATGGAGAGTCAGACAGGACTGAAATAACTGAACAGAACTAAAGAGTTCTTCCCTTTGCCAGCTAACTGCCTGACATTTATTGGGTTTATCCCCTGTTAAGCCTCAGTTTCCTTCTAGCTAAAACAGGCAGAATAATACAATAGTACTCAGTACCCACCAGGGCTGTTGTGGGCAACACACTCTGTGAACTATAACGCCCTATAAAAAGAACAACTCTTGTTTTTATCAACTCAACTGAGGTTCAGACAAGCATCTGCTTAAGCTGGGACATGTCCAACCTCAGAAAAAAAATGGAGGACATTTGCTAAGAGCTTTCTTTTCTTCCATTCTCCTCATCTCCCATTAGTCAGACATCTTCCCCCACTATCTCCTTCACTTCTGTCTCTCAAGAAGAACTGGCCTTTCACCTAACCATAGCAAGCCCCCTTCTGTTCATCCTTGATCCTATCCCTTCCTGTCTCCTCCAGCAGATTGCCCCCTCTGTCATCCCAACTCTCTAATCTTTAGCCTCTCCCTATCTACTGGATTCTTCCCTGCTGCTTACAAACACACCCATGTCTCCTCCAACCTTTACAAAAACAAACAAAAAACCCCCTACTTGATCCAACCATCCCCCAGCTGTCATCCTATACCTCGACTCCTGCTCTGAGCTAGCAAGGAAGTCATTCACAATCCATGGTACAACTTCTCCTCTTACTCTTCTCAATCCTCAGCCATCTGACTTCTGACCTCATCATTCAACTGAAGCTGACCTCTCCAACATTCCCAATGTTTTCTTCATTGCCAAATCGAACAACCTTTTCTTAATCCCCTCTGCAACTTTTAACACTCAATCACCCTCTTCTCTAAGCCATTTCCTCCAGATTTTCATGACCCTGCTCTCTCCTGGTTCTCCTCCTACCTATCTGACCCCTCTTTGGTCTCCTCATAGGTGACACACGCCAACTGTGGGTATCCCCCAGCGCTCCATCCTGGGTCTTTTTTGCCTCTCCCTTTATTCAATCTTGTTTAACAATTTCATTAGCTCCCCTGGGTTCATTAGCATTTCTCTGTTGATAGTTCTCATATCTGTTTATCCAGCCTTAATATCTCTCCCAAACTTCATTCTTGAGTTACCATTGCCAACTGGATGTCCCAGGGACATCTCAAGCACAATATGTTAAAAACAGAAGTCATCATGTCCTCCCCATCTCCACCCTTTCCAAACTTCCATACTATTTACTGTCCAGGGCATCAATATTCTGCCAGTCACTCTGATCTCCCCTTCATACCCAATCCACAGAGCCACTGGGTCCCCAAGTCTCGGGATTTCTCCTTTTCTGATATCTCCCCCTCACAGCTGCTATCCCAGTGTAGGCCTAGATGATTGTAATTACCAATGGCCATCACCAAGATCAGTCTGCAAGCTTCCTTCAGTACTCGAATCGAATTGCACCTTCTGCGGGAGGCCTTTCTCTTGCCCCCCTCCTCTGCCTTCTGGGATTAACTTCAATGGACTTTGTATGTATCATCTATGTACATAGTTGTTTGCATAACATCTCCCCTCATTAGAATGTTCTGGAAGCCTGAGAAAACCCCATCAAGAAAAACAAAGATTTATTGACTAGAAAGCTAGAAAGGACTTTAGACCATAGAATGTTCTAAGAGAAAATATGCTACCTAAGGGCAGGAAATGTTTCATTTTTGCCTCTGATGCTCCTGCATCCAGCACAGTGTCTGGTACATAGTAGGCTCTTAATGGTTGCTGAATGTCAGAGCTGGAAGGGATCTTAGAATATTGAATATAGAATAGGAAATTTGAATTTTCAGTTATAATCTGGTCCAAAGCCATTTTACAGAGGAGAAAACTGAGGCCCAGAGAGAGAAGTGATTTTTTTTCAAGGTTAGTTTAGTGAATTCCTGATCTCATTGACATAGATACTCCCATCAAGTTGCAAATAGAACCCATTTCATATTTCATCCTACGTGACTTTTGTCCATGTCCCCACATAAATTGTCCATATCCCATGCGCAGTAGGTCTTTAAAACTTCCACAGGCACCAGGGTACCCTAGGAACCCTTCATTTGTTATTCACTCTCCTCTCTTGCTATTGCCTAGGACAGATAGGTCACTCAGCAGATAGGGCAATGGCCCTGGATTTAGGAAGACCCAAATTCAAATCTGACCTCAGACATTTCCTAGTTGTATGATTTTGGCCAAGTTATTTAACTTCTTCCTGCCTCAGCTTCCTCATCTGTAAAATAAGAATGAGGATAATAATAATGATAGCACCTACTTCACACAGTTGTAGTCAAGATAAAATAAATTAATATTTGTAAAGCGCTCTTTGAACCTTAAAGTACTAGCTATTATTGAATCTAGTCCCCTCATTTTACAGAAGAAGAAACTGGGGTCCCTGACTATTGAATGACTTGCCCAAGGCCACACAGCCAATACAGGTCAGAGGCAGAACTTGAACCTAGGTCTTCCTGACTTTGAGGTCAACTCTCTAGCCACCTTAGGAAGTCCAAGTAGTAGAGTGGATAGAACACTAAGCCCAGAGACAGGAAGACTTGAGTTCAAATTGGACTCAAGCGACATACCCTAGGCATGTTACTTAACCACTGTCTACCTCAGTTTTCCCAACTATAAAATGGGGGTAATAACAGCACCTATCTCACAGGGTTAGTGAGCATAAAATGAGATAATATTTATATTTGTGCCTTGAAAACTCTAAAATTCATATAGCTATAGAAATGTTAGCTCTAATGATAGTGATGATGATACCCAGCCCACCTCCCTTTCTGATGATCCATTTCCTAGATAATAAATTTTATACCATTTCTTACATATGTTAACATTAGTAATATGCTGATCCCACCATATGTCTTTCCATTGCTCTTTGATACAGTTCAACTCCTTGGGTTCAAATCCCAGCTCTGCTATTTACTACTTGTGTGACAACTCCTTTAACCTCCATGGGCCTCAGTTTCCTCCAGTGAAAAATTAGAGGCTCAAACTAGATGATCTCTGAAATCCCTTTTAGATCTAGCTCTATGATCATATGACCTCAGCAGACAAATCCCTTATCCTCCTCTGACTGAGACTTCCTCGACTGTAACATGAAAGCATTGGACTGACTGGGCTCTGAGACCCCTTCCACCTTTACATTGGTGAGACTAGAATTTGCAGCCATAGAGCATCACAGAGAGAATATTGGTGTTAAGAAGGTGGATTTTTGTTTCAAGGAGCAGCTTGGGACCATGGAAAACATGCAGATTTCTCCATGTGAAATCTAACTCTCTCTTCTTTTCCTATTCAATTTTGGACCCCATTCATAACTAGCAGCCCCTATGCCAAAAGCCTAATTCCTAACCTCTCTAAAGTCTCTGAGAATGATCTACACATGCATTGCTGGTATCCTTGATGAAAATTATGGGAAGAGAACAGGAAGGCTTTTGCAAGCAGCTTTTCTACAATCGGCTACGTATTCAGAATCACACAGTCAATAGAAAGATATAGATTATTGATTATTTTGTGAGTTAGTAAAGCAGGTTTGCAGGCTATCTCCTACAGGCATTTGTTAAATTCATACCCAGATTCTTTGAGAGATGAAATAATTGAGATAACATTCCTGGTGCTCTTAGTATCGATATCAAATCCAAGCACATTAATGGGAGAGCTGGGACTAGAACTCAGACTTCTAGACTCTCGGGCCAGTGTTCCCTCCACTACACCATGCGGCCTCAGCAGCTGTTACTGTTTTCTTAAAGGCTGAGCTGGCTGGGGGGGAAAATTCTCCCCGAACAACTGGGTGCACAGAGGGGTCACGATTTCCTGTTTTCTTTCTTTTCCTCTCTTTTTATTGTGAAGTCCGTGGGTCTGAGCCCAGAGCCTGGAAGCCACCTGCTCTGTCTGCCCACATCCCCACCTGATGGCAACCTTGGGGCATGACCTCCATATGCCCCTAAGCCAGCCATTGAGGAGGCTGAGTCCACCTCTGGTCACAGCAAGCAGCAAGTATCTGATATGCAAAGGGGTCAGGAACAAGAGGAAGGTGCAATCCCTACCCTCCCAGATCTGGGAACATGGACACAAGCACTGGTCTTCAGAGTCCTAGTACCAATGTCAAATGATACTTGTCTTGGTGTTTTTCTATTTTAGACAAATTTAACAATAGACTTTCAGAACTAGAAGGCCCCTTAGAACATGGAATATCAGAGTTGAGAGCGACCTTAGAATCCAGAATGTCAGAGCTGAGAAGGAGCCTTTGAATGGAGAATGTGAAAGGTGAGAGGGACTTTAGAATAGAGAACATCAGAGCTTCCTGGGACTTTACACCAACTCCTTCGTCTATGAGTCAGGAAACAGACTCAGAGAGGAGAAAAAGGCTTTCCTAAGGTCATGGAACAGAGCCGGGACAAGAACCCAGATCTCCTGACTCCCAGTCATGGGACCCATGAATCAGTAAATGTTGGAGCTTAGAGATCCTCTGATTTTTCCAGTATACCCTGCTGACCCTTGCCATTTGCCCTTTCCCCAAGCAGACCAGAGCTCTTTGAGTAATGAAACCTCAGCCGAGTCACTGATCTTCTGCAAGTGAGCATGTCTTCCCATTTCAGAGGGTTTAGCTGAAGTAGGCACAATGTGTTGTATGCAATGTTGGATTGAGCTGGAGAGGCATCCAATGACATTCTAGAAATGTCTCTTGCTCCGGTGGCAAAACTAGTAAATAACTGCCTACTTAGCACTTTATCCCATGAAGTCCCTTTGCCTCTGATGCCTTGGGATCTTCCAGCAGCCTCATCCTTTTTCCAATTCTCAGTTTCCTCTTCGGTAACATTTAGTTCAATTCAAGTATTTTATTCAGCGTTTTCTTCATAATAAGACCTCTGCTAGACACTAGGGAAACAACCGCAAAAATAAACCAGTTTTTGCCCTCAGTGGGCTTCCATTATGCTGTAGAAAGGTTGCATTACACAGTTAAATAAGTACAAAGGACACACAAACTAACCTGAAGCAATTTCCAGAGGGAGGGAGCATTGCCAGCTGAGGGAATCACGGAAGGCTTCATGTAGAATGGAATACCTAAGCTGTATCTTGACTGAACCAAGGGCTCCTGAAAGGTGGAGAGGAGAAGGGACTGCATCTCAGCTATGGGTGACCACCTGTGCAAAGCAAGGGGTGGGACCCCATGGGCAGGGAGAAGCTAGCAGGCCAGTGGAACTGGAACAAAGAGTGCATAAAATACACCTCCAAGGGTGAATGGGAGCCGTACTGTCAGTGTCAAGCTGTGTACTTGTATTTTATCCTAGAAACAACAGAAAACCATTTAAGATTTTAGAATAGAGGTAGGGGATCAGGACAAGATCAGATCTGTGTTTGAGGAATATCACTTTGACAGGGGAAGTATTTTGGAGAGTGGAACAAATGGAAGTGATGGGACCAATTAAGAGACCACTGCAGAGGGGCAGGTGAGATGTGACCAGGGTCAGAAGCAGGATGATGGCTGTGTCAGTCAAGAGAAATGTTGGAGAAGTCAAATCGATGAGATTCAGCATCTTCAGCATTAGATTCAACTCTGAGGTATGGGGGAAAGGGCCTAGGGATGACTCAAAGATGCTTCTGAGATAGCAATTGTGGGTGGCTGGACAAAGGTTAGTACCCTTAACAGGAATGTGAAAGTGTGGAGAAAGTTCAGGGGGAAATATATGGAGTTCTATCTCAGACATGTTGACTTTGAGTTGCGTATTGAGAATCCAGGAGAAGATGTCCAGCTGGCTATTGTAGAGTGGAAAGATGAAGTGAAGTTGAGAAAGACTGGGGATGGATCGATACATCTGAGAGTCATCTAGTTAGGCATGATAATTAAACCCATGCAGGCTGATGAAGTCACCTAGGGAGAAAGTGGAGAGGAAGGAGAGGAGGGTCCAGGAAAAAACCTTGGGCAACTTTCACCTTCGTTGAGCATATTGTGAATTGAGTCATCAAAGGAAACTGAGTCAGACAGAAAGGAGGAGAACCCAGAGAGAGCAGTGTCACAAAACACAGGAAGAGACAGAAAGAAAAAAAATGATGGTCAACAAGGCCAACTGCTTCAAAGAAATGAAGAAGAAAGACTGAGAAAAGGCCCCTGGATTTTGCATGTGAGAGATCATTGATAACTTGGGAAAGAGCTGTTTCAGCTGAGTGATGAGATCACAAGTCAGACAGCTGAGGAGTCAGGGGGAAAAAGAGGACAGGAAGTGGAAACATAGAGATAGGCAGCTTTTTCAAGGAATTTGACTGGAAATGGAAGAAAGCATAGGATGATAGCTAGTGGGGATGGCTGGAGCAAGTGAGGGGTTTTAAAGGCCTAAAATAATTGCCTTGCAGCAGTAAGGGCCCAGTTGAGATGAGATAATATAAATTGCATGAATATCCATAGCTCCATTCAGCAGCATTTGAGTAGAAAAGTAAGAGGTGAATGGTGGGAGGGAGTAAGTGTTGGGGCTGGGCAATGGGTGGACAGTAATAGGTGAAGGGTGCAAGGGATTCCGGAATGGAGGGTAACTCAAGTGCCATCTGCTGCAGGAGGCCTTTGGCAGTCTCTGTGCCCTTCCCACAGTGCTTTCCTCCTAAGATTTCTTTCCATTATATCTTGTATGTAGAGCATTTTTTGCATGTTGTCTCCCCTATTAGAATGTAAACTCTGAAAACTGTTGTCTTTCTTTGCATCCCCATCACTTAGTCTCATGTCTAGGCACAAAATAAGTACTTATTAAATATATGTTTACTATAGAATTGTTCTAGTTCACCAGAGGATGGGTAGTGGTCTGAGAAAGGACTGAGGAATGGAAAGATTAGAGGGGATGTAAGATGAAGCAAAGGTTCAGGTGGAGCAAAAAGACGTGGAATGATAGATGATCCACAAAAGGATTTTAAGAGTGGAAGTGGATGAAGGTAAGACCAAGATATGATCATCCCCTATATGTAATTAAGGTAGAAAAGAAGAGTGGATCTTGGGAGTTGAATAAAAGATGGCATCATCATCACTGTCATAACATTATCACAGAGCACTATCAACATAGTCCTATCATTACCACCATCACTGTCACATCAATATCACTGGCACATCAATGCCACCATCATGATCACATTACTGCCACCATCACTGACACATCACCTCCACCATCCCTGTCACATCAAAGCCACCATCACTATCACATTACCACCACTGTCACTATCACATCAATATCATCACTGTCACATCAATGCCACCATCATGATCACATCACCTCCACCTTCCCTGTCACATCAATACCATTATCACTCTCACATCAATGCCACCATCACTATCCCATTATCGCCACCATCACTGTCACATCACTACCACCATTGTCATATATGTCAAAGTCCTCTAGGATAAGGTATGCAAGAGAAGCCTGTGAACCAGGAATTCATTGATAAAGGAAGAAGAATATCCTCGAGGTCAGTAGATAATAACCATGAGCATCTAGATGGGTGACGAATTTGGATAGAGTGAACCTTGAAGGAGAAGAGATTGCTAAGTGATGATAGTAGAGTCTGGAAGTGGCAGTGGGGAATGACTGTAACAATGATGCCAGTGATGATGGCCTAGATGTGACCAGGATGTGTTCTGATGATATGAAATTGAGCTTGACGGAGTGTCACTGTGTTTATGGTACTGGTGGTAGTGTTGTGTCAGTGCTGATGGAGAAAATGTGACAGTAATCATTGTTCGGATTGACTGTGATTATGGTCATTCTGTAGTAGTGATAATGGTACTGATAATGACAGGGATGCTACTGTGATGATACGAAAGTGACTGTGGTTCTTATGTGTCATAGTGAGTGAGAATGATGAGAGCCTGATGGTGGGAGTGGAGTGATGATGGTGATGATAGAACAGTGATGATGGTGGAACTGGAATAGTGACAAGAATGGTGATTTGATAGTGATGATGGTGATGTGAGAGCTATGAGGAAGGAAGGAGGGAAAGAAGGAAGGGAGGAAGGAATGGAGGAAGGAAGGAAAGAAGGAAGGAAATAAAAAGCATTTATTAAATGCTTGCTATGTGACAAACACTGCTAAGCCCTGGGATATAAATATAAAAAAGAGACAGTCTCTGCTGTCCTAGGAGGAAAAGATAGTACATAAAGGGGAATGGTGGCCACAGAATTTTGTTCAGGGTTTCACAGAGAGGGTGAGTTGATGTATGTTACATGCTCTTTTCCAAAATAATGGAACTATTGACTTGATTGCTGTGTCCAGATATGAAGGTAGAAATTTGTAGAGAAGAAGGAGAAGGGATGGTCCTAATGAAGCAACAATAATGGCACTATGATAGTAGGGGTGGTGGGGATGTGGAAATGATGATGCAGACGTGAAAGTGATCTTGTTGCTAATTTCACAGAGTTGGTGATGCCAGTGTTGGGAATCTGCTGGTGCTAGTGGTGCTGATGGGACAGTGATGGTGGTAGAGTTGTGACTGTGATGGTGGTGATGATAAAACTGTTAAGATAGTTGAGTTATGGCAGCGATGATGTCATTGATGGTGGTGATGTGACAGCAAGGATAGTGATTCTATGACTGATAATTGGGCTGATGTACTGGTGAAGTGATGACAGATGAGAAATTATGGATGGGGGTGATGTGACCATGATGACAGCCCTGATGTGACTGTCAGTGAGTAGGTGATGGTGAAGATGGTACTGAAAGTAACATTGTGATAAGGATGATGCCATGGGTGGGTAGGATGGCAGTGGTGATATGACCATAAGGAAGATGTGTTGGGACAGTGATGGCAGTGTTTTTGTAATAGTGATGATGATGGGGCTATATGAAAGAGGAAGGGTAAGTGGTCATGTGACAGTGAAGGCTGGTGATGGAGAGTAATCATCAATCTGTGTGTGTGCTCTTCCTTCATTGCCGAAGAAGACCATGCCATCAGAGAAATAATGACATGATTTTGTTTTGAGTGAGGGAGGGCTGTGCAGGTCACCAGCCTCACTTCTCCTCCAGAGCCATCTGAATCCAGTGATCAGATATTCATCAGGATGACTGGAGATGACCCAGGATGAGGCAGTTGGGGTTAAGTGACTTGCCTAAGCTCACACAGCTAGTGAGTGTCTGAGGTGAGATTTGAACTCAGGTCCTCCTGACTCCTGCACTGGTGCTCTATCCACTGCACCACCTAGCTGCCCCTAATCATCAATCAATAAACCAGCAAGCATTTATCAAGTGCCTGGTATGGAACTATGGGAGGTTCTGGGGATGCAGATACAAAAATGAAAGTCCCTGACTTTACATTAGAACAGGGTAGACAACATGAACGTACATAAATGAATACAGAATATCGGTGCCCTACTATCTGTTAGGCAGGAAAAGCTTCATGTAGGTAGTGTTTGAGCTGAGTTTTGAAGGAAACCAGAGATTGTAGGAGGCAAAGATGAGGAAAGAGGGCATTTCAGACATGGGGGATAACTGGTACAAAGACAGAGATGGAAGATTGAATGTTGGGTATGAGGAGCAGTGAGCAGGATGAGGATGGTTGGGCCATAGAGTTCATAAAGGAGGAATATGTTATTATTTTGTTTGTCCTTCCTTTTTGAAGAGGACAGATGACATCATGGGGTCATGTCTTGACTTACCCATGAATTGAATTGAAGTGAGGCAGTTGCACAAAATCATCAGCCTCATTCTCTCTTCCTCAGTCATCCAAGTCTAATGGCCAGACAAAGTCAAGATGACTGTTGATGGTCCTGGGATTCAGAGGATGACCTTAAAGTCTCCTATGTCTGATCATAGCACTTGCTTCAGTCACCTTTATGGTTGGAACAAATTGTTCTCACCCACTCATTCTGCTTGGGAAAGTCTTCACATGCTTGGGTTAGACATTGCCCTAACTCACTGATGGGTTTGAAGCCTGTCCGTTACCATCTGCCAAGATGATTTTACCAGAGTTTGGTCACTGCATGCGATACAGCTTCTTGGAGACACACGTGAGAACTAGGTGACTGTTGGACACCAAAGGTGGATGAATAGCCCTGAAAAGGACTTGTCAAGCCCTCACACCAGAGGTGCTAGACTTCCCTGAACACCCTATACACCTTGGGAAGAATATATAAAAAGACTCTAAAGGTAGAAAGTGACCAGACCATAAAGAGCTTTCACAAAAGAATAAACAGAGTTGATCAGAGGCAGTAAGGAACTACTACTTTTTAAGTAAGGGTCAGGATGACATGGTCATACTTTGGCTTTAGGAAAATCATTTTGACAGCAACATGGAAGATGATTGGATGGGAAAGAGACTTGAGACAGGGAGGTCATTTAGGAGGCTTTTGCAAGAGTCCAGGTAAGTGGTGTTGAGAGCCCGAACAAGAATGGTGGCTGGAGGAGTGCAGAGAAGGGGTCACATGTGAGAGATGTCATGAAGGGAAAAACAAGACTGGGTGACTGATTTGGACTGGGAGGATGAAGGAAAGTGAGGAGTCAGGGGCGATACTGAAGTTTTGAGTCTAGGTAATGGGAAAGTTGGTGGTGCTCTGTGTATACAATGAGAGAAGTTGGAAAGAGAGATAGGTTAGAGGAGAAAGAAATGAGTTCTGCTTTGTGAAAATTGAGGTTGAGATGTTTCCAGGACATCCAGGAGGAAATATTCAATAAGCAGTTGGTTTTTTGGGATGAGACAGAGAAAGAGACAGAGATACAGACAGTGAGATAGAGAGAGACAGAAAAACAGAGACAGAGAAAGACAGACAGAGACAGAGAGACAGAAAGATAGAGACAGAGAGACAGACAGAGACAGAGAAAGACATAGAGACAGAGAGAGGGACTGGAAATACGTGCTGTCTTTTCCTACATCTCTGCCTTGTGGGCAGAGATTATCTTGTTATTTATATCCCAGGTCTTAGTAGTGTCTGTAACATAGTAAGAATTTAATAAATGCTTTTTCCTTTCCCTCTTTAAAATTAAATAATTAGACTAGAGGGCTTCAAGGTCCCTTCCAGCCCTAGACCTAGGATTCTATGTGTGACCTTAGACAAGTCATTTCCCCTCCCTGGGCCTTAGTTTCCTCGTCTAAAAAATAAGGGATTGGGCCACTGAACAAAGCTGGACAAAATCATGAAACTATACCGATTGAGTCTACTACAAATTTATGGTACATAATTTCAACTGGGTACTCACTGCAGCAAGGTAATCCTTTCATATCTCCCTAATCAATCTACTATCCCATTCAATACAGGAGATTTTCCAAACCTCTTCATCCCTTCTCAAAATGTCCATGACTCCCCTTCCTCTCACCATTCACTAAGTGCTTTCTTTTTTCATCCTCCTCAATTCACATCACTCAGATACCTTCCCCCACTATCTCCTTCTTCAATTCTGTCTCTCACAAAGAGATGATCTTTCCAGCTAAGCAAATCTTTCTGCTGTCACAAGTGACCCCATTTTATCCTGTCTTGTTCATCAGATTGGCTCAGTCTCTCTCATTTATCTTGAATCTTTCCTGTCTACTGGCTACTTCTCTATAACTGACATACCTGCTCATGTCTCCCCACCCTCACTTGATCCATCCATTTCCATTAGCGATCATCTTGTTTTTCTTTCATGGCCAACCTCTCACTCATCTTTCCTTAGTAGTCTGGCTTCTGACCTCATAATTCAGCTAAATATCCCTCCCCAAAGTCACCAATGAGCTCTAAACTGTCAAATGTAATGACCTTTCCTCCATCCCTAGCAGCTAGGTGGCATGGTGTATAGAGTACTGGGTCTGGAGTCAGGAAGATCTCAGTTCAAATCTTGCTTGAAGCAAACAGGATTAAGTGACTTACCCAGAGTCACACAACTAGTCAGTGTCTGAGGCCATATCTGAACTCAAGAAGATGAGACTTCTTGACTTCTGGCCAGGAATGAGTTCCATTTTGGACAAATTGAGTTTGAGATGTCTACAAGACATCCAGTCAAGATGTCCAATAGGCAGTTCGAGATGTGAGTCTGAAACTAAGGTGAGAGATTAGGACTGTATAAGTAGATCAGGGTCATAAATCTCTTAACTTTGTCTGCCTCAGTTTCCTCAACTGTAAAACAGGGATGATAGCAGCACCAGGAATGTTGTGAGGATCAAATGAGATCATCTTTGTAAAGTTTTTAGCACACTGCTTAATACATTATAGGTGCTTAATAAAGACTGATTTCCTTCCTTCCTTGTTGACCTCTCTGCAGTACTTGACACTGTAGATCATGCTCTTTTCTTAATACTCTCTTTTCTCTAGGTTTTGGGTGACACTGTTCTCTCCTGGTCCTTCTACCCATATGACCACTCCTTAGCCTCCTTTGAGGTATTTTCACCCAGATCATGCCACCTAATGGGTGGCATGACTCTGCCCTGGGCCCTCTTCTCATCTTTCTCTATAATATTTCGCTTGGTGATCTCGTCAATTCTCATGGATTCAATTATCATCTCTATGCAAATGACGCTCAGATCTACTTATACAGTCCTACTCTCTCTCCTTACCTCCAGCCTCACACCTCTCACTGCCCTATTGGACATCTTGACTAGATGTCTTATAGACATCTCAAATTGAGTTTGTCCAAAATGGAACTCATCCTGGGCTGGAAGTCAGGAATTGTCATCTTGAGTCATACACGTTGTGTGACTCTGGTCAAGTCATTTAATCCTGTTTGCCTCACTTTCCTCATCTGTAAAATGAGCTGGAGAAAGAAATGGCAAACCACTCCAATATATCTGCTGAGAAAACTCCAAATGGGGTCATGGAGAGTCAGGCATGACTAAAATGATTAAATAACAATAACAAAACCCAAAACTTCTGTACAAATGTCGAACTTCCTCCACCTAGGTGTCCATTTCCACTCATCACTCTGACCTCCCCCCACCCTATCCAATCTGTTGCCAAGTCCTGTCAATTCTACCTTCATAATATCTCTCCTATAAGCTCCATTCTCTCCTCTGATGCTGCTGCCACCCTGGCCCAGGCCCTCATTACTTTGAGCTACACTTTTGCAATAGTTTCTGGGTGTTCTCCCTGACTCTAGTTTTCCCACTTTGATCCATCCTCCACTCAGTGGTCTTGTACAGTCTAAGTCATGCCCCCAGTTCAGTAAACTCCAGTGGCTCCAAGATCAAATATAAAATCCTCTGACATTTAAAATCCTTCATAACCTGGTCCCCTCCTACGTTTCTAGTCTTCCTATATCTCATACCCCTCCTCCCGCCCCAGCGATACCACCTTCCTTGTTGTTCCTCAAACAACAGTTCCCATCTCCAGGCATTTGCACTGGCTGTCCCCCACACCTGGGATGCTCTCCCTCCTCACCTCCTCACCTGCTTCTTTCAAGTCCGTTCTACAGGAAGCCTTTTCTTATTCCCTTTAACTTTAGTTAACTGTTGATTATATTCAATTATATAGTCTCTCCTAAAAGACTGTGAACTCTTTGACAGCAAAGACTGGTTTTTTGCCTTTGTACTCCCAGTACTTAGCACGGTGCCTGGCAAGGAGGATGGGGAAGGAAACAAGCGTTTAGTAAGCACCTACTGTGTCCCAGGTGCTAAGTGCTTTACAAATATTATCTCATTTGAATCTTACAACATCCCTGAAAGATAGGCGCTACTATTATCCCCATTTAACAATTGAGGAAACTGAGGCAGACAACGGCTAAGCGATTTGGCTAGGGTCACACAGTTAGTAAGCATCTGACTGAACACAGATGACCCTAATTCCAAGCCCTGCAGTGCTTTTTGTCTTGACTTGACTTGGTAGATATAAGTTCCTAGCTTAACAACTTCAGGGGCCATCTAGTCCCTCCTTTGATAGAGGGGGAAACTGAGGCTCAAGGAGGGCTAGTGACTTATCAAGGACACATGTGGACAGTGTCAGAGCTGGGAATCAAAGCCAGCTCTTGGGGCACCGAATCCCCTCCTCGCCTCTCCAAAGCTGGAGCACGCCCTCATTCAGGCTTAGACGAATTTCTCAGCTCTCCCAGGCCTCTGAGGAAGCCGCCTTCCTCCCCACCCGGTGAGCCCCGGAGCAGCTTGAATTGGCCACTTTTTCCCTTTCCCTGACCCCACCCCCTCTGCCTCCAGTGGGGAGGGGGCAATGTGGAGAAATTGGATCCTTTTCCAATGATCTTTTCTGAGCACAGGGGGAGGGAGAGGACCTGGAACTTGCTGATGGACGGGGCCTGGTGCTGAGGCCCCTCGCTGCAGTCTGCCTGGAGCCAACAGGGGTGGGGAGAGGGAGCTCTTGTTACAGAGGACCTCTTGCCCCCCCCCACCCCTTCCACAAGGCAGTTCAGCCACTTTTCCTGAGCCTGGAGAGAAGCCCTGAAAGACTCCTGGCAACAGACAGGGGCCTTGTGCAGGGGCAGAGGCAGAGGGAGGTTTGGGCAGCCCATGGCCAGGGGCAAGCAGGGGACAGGAGGATAGTCCCTCCCCCTACCTTTGAGCTAGAGGTGAGATGAAATGTTTGAACTCACCAGGAAAGGGCATAGAGGATGTGCTGGGTATAGAGAATGGAAAGAGCTGGAGACTTGGAATTCTCAGACTCTAGGCCTAGAGCTGGCAGCAACTTCAGAGGCCTTCTAAGTCCAATGCCCTCATTTGACAGAAGAATAAACTGAGGCACAGGGAAGCAAAGGGACCTACCCAAAGTCACATATAAAATCCTAGATCTAGAGTTAGAAGGCCCCTCAGAGGGTCAATCCCCACATTTTACAAAGGAAGAAAGTGAGGGAGTTTGAAATGACTTGTCCAAAGTCTCACAGGTAGAAGTATGTGAGAAGAGTTTGACTCAAATTCTGTCTCTGCTACTTACTGCCCATGAGATCTTGGGCAAATCTCTTGCTATCTCTGTTTCCATGTTTCCCATTTGTGAAATGAATTGAGGGGTTAGATTAGATGCTTTGTAATGCCACTTGAAGGCAGGTAGGTGGCGCTGCAGTGGATAAAGCACCAGGCCAGGAGTCAGGAAGACTCATCATCCTGAGTTCAAATCTGGCCTTAAACACTTACTAGCTGTTTGACCTTGTGGCATGTCACTTCACCCTGTTTGTCTCAGTTTCCTCTTCTGTAAAATGAGCTGGAGAAGGAAACGGCAAACCACTCCAGTATCTCTGCCAAGAAAATCCCAAACAGGATCACAAAGAGTAAGACATGACTGAAACAACTGAACAACTAAAATGCCACCTAAAACTTATGATTTGATCTTATGATCTGGTCACATCCTACACATCCTTCAAGGCTAAATTCAAAGGTCACTTCCTATAAAATCACAGAATCTGAGAGTTGGAAGGGACCTCTGAGGCTATATGATTGATACTGTACTTGATATTTCCAGCAAATTCTCCTCCAGAATTCACTTAAAGGTGTCTAGTGAAGGGGAAATCTCACTACCACTAGGCAGCCTGTTTGATTTTTGTATATATCTAATTGCAATGAAATTTATGTTTGCATCGAGCTGAAATTTGTCTCTCTGAAGCTCACACCAATACTCTGTCCTCTTAGGCCAAGAAGAACAAATTCAATCTCTTTTTCCAGGAGACAATAATTCAAAGACTTAAAAACATCTATCATATCCCCTCTATGTCTTTTCTTCTCCAGGATAAATATCACCAGTTTCTTCAACTAATCCTCATAAGGAATCATCTTAAGATTCTTCATTATCCTGACCACGCATGTCAGGATTACCTCCAGCTTATCAATGTCTTTCCTAAAACGTAGTATCCATACAAAGGTTTGACCTGAGATGTTATTTGTATGGAGGGATGGGGAACCTGCGGCCTCAAGGCCACATGTGGCCCTCTAGGTCCTCAAGTGCAGCCCTTTGACTAAATCTAAACTTCCCAGAACAAATACCCTTAATAAAAGGATTTGTTCCGTGAAGTTTGGATTTAGCCAAAGGGTCACACTTGAGGTCCACATGTGGTCTTGAGGTAGCAGGTTCTCCACCCCAATATAGGCAATTTCTAGATGAGGAAATTCTCTACCAATGCAGCTCTCTACCTTAACATGTGTTACAATAATTGGGCTGATTTTAAGCTTAGGGGTAATATAATGATACCTAAAAACAAATTTCCTCTTCTTCAGCTTTAGGAAGTTTATTTTAGAAAAAAAGGTCATAAGTTTGGTCACAATAGCCCTGAGCCCCCCAGTTGGGAAAATTCCACTACTTTTAAGCAGAGATTGGATTCTCCACCTTAATTTACATTTAAATCTACTTCTAGTTAACCCTTGACCTGTGGCTGAGGTAAAATTAGGGTTTATTGGAAATGTTTTGGTAATGGAACTGTAGATTATTATAGCCCCAAGACTTGGAAGAAGTTGATGAAAGAACTGACCTTTTTCTTGGGACTTCCTTTAGTTCCTTATTACCAAGGCAGCTAGAGGTGCAGTGGAAGAGTATAAGGCCTAGAACCAAGAAAACCTGAGTTCAAATCCAGCCTCAGATACTTACTAGCAGTGCTGCCCTGAACAAGTCACTTCACCCAATTTGCCTCAGTTTCCTCACCTGTAAAATGAGCTGGAGAAGGAAATGGCAAAGCAATCCAATATCTGTGCCAACTAAAAACCAACTCAACAACACCACTGGTGGCATCTGCCTGGAGTCTTCCATTGCTCAATTTTACCTTCTCTTTCCTCCCTCCACTGGTTGCTTTGGGGCTTTAAGGTTTTGGCTCAGCTCTGTATGACCTGCTCTTTCTTCTCTCTCTCTCAATCAATCTCTCTCTCTCTCTCTCTCTCTCCCTCTTTCTCTCATTCTCCCTCTCTCTCATTCTCTCTCTCCCTTCCCCCTTCCTTCCTCCCCCCCTCTTTCTCTCTCTCCCTCTTTTTCTCCCCCCTCTCTCATTTCCCTCCCCCCTCCCTCCTCCCTCTCTCTCTCATTCTGTGATAGCTCCCTCCCTTTATACAAATTCCTTAAGGCTTGACCACGTCTCTCACAGAATAGCTTTGATTGGTTCCAGAAGGTGTACAGACTCTATTCACACTAGATTCTGATTGATCTATTCAGTGAAGAAATGTTTTCACCTAACAAAAGTAATTTCTTTTGAGTGAGTTGGGCTAGTTTTCCTGTTTCTAAGGCTGGCTCAGTATCATCTGGGCCAATTTCCTCTCTGTCCAGGCAGTCAGGCAGGGAACAAACATTTTAAAGCATTTATTATATACCCAGAGTTGAAGACATTGATTCACATGTGTCTGACCACAGGGGAGCACAGCCGGGCTTTATCATCTTTTTCATTCTAGACACCCAGCTTCTCAAAGTCACTTCAGAATGAATGAGCTCTTTGGGCTGCCTTTCAATACCATTGATTCTGTTGAACAGACAGAAATTTTTGGGAAACAAACTGTTATCTAGCCACAATTCCTCCATCTTGTACTTGGCCAAAGGTTATCATGTGTCTTTGTATCTCTAGAGGCTAGCACAGAGCCTAGCACATGAGGCACTTAAAAATGCTTGTTGATTGAAACATGGATGGATTGAAGGTTATTTTTTGAACCCCAAGTGTTTCATTAGGCCATATTAAATTTCATCTTATTAGATCTGGATCAACATTCTAGACTGTCAAGATCTTTGGGATCCTGACTCTGTTATTCAAGGGGTTAGCAATCCCTTTCAGCTTTGTGTCATCTGCAAATTTGATGAGCATGCTACCTAAGCTATTGGTGGCCACTGCTACCAAGCCATTGACAAAATTATTCTAAAGCATTTTGCCAAAGTCAGTCTTCTACTCCATCTGATATTGATCTAGACTTGTTGGGTTTGACCTTTTAACCAGTTTGAAATTGTCCTATCACTTGGCTCACATATCTCCATTTTGTCCACAAGGATATCATGCTAAATATGAATTGCTAATATGCAGGTAATAATAATAGCTAGCATTTACTAAGCACCTACTATGTTCCAGGCACATGTGATAAGCACTTTACAATAATTATCTCATTTGATCCTCACAACAACCCTGAAAGGTAGATGCTCTTATTGTCCCCATTTTACAGATGAGGAAACTGAGGCTAACAGAGGTTAAATGACTTGACCCTGGTCATACAGCTAAGAAGTAGATGAGGCTGGACTTGAATTGAGGTCTTCCTGCCTCCAGGCTCAGCTGTAGCACTCTACCCACTGAGTCACCTAGCTGCACTTCAGTTAGGTAGATTATATCTATAGCATTTCCTGATCTACTCATTTAGTAAACCTGTCAAAAAAAGGAAATGAGGTGAATCTGTTATAACCTATTCCTGATAAAGCCCGGAAAGTCTGTTTGTGACTGCTGCTTCCTTTTTTAGAGGTTTACTAGCCATCCCTTTAATAATCTGATCTAGCACTTTTCCATTATAAAGCAATTCTCTGTTCTCCCCCACCTGGAAGTGATGAGTTAGAGAAGGTAATGGCAAACAAACCCAATATCTTTGCCAAGAAAACCCTAAATGGGGTCAGGAAAAGTCAGACACCACTGAAATGCCTTCTTTTTCTGATCTCACACCACTGCCTGCTCCTCTTATATATTTATTATATTCAAATTTGTATCCCATATGTCTTATCATCTCTATTAGATTATATGCAACTGGAAGGCAGGTATTATGTCATTGTTAATCCCTGTAGTTCCCTTAGTATATAGTTATAAGAGAGGCCAGCATGGTATAGTTGAAAGAACATTGGACTCTCATGCAAGATAGCTGTGTCTGTGACATAGTTCTCCTGCCTACTAGCTGTGTGACCTTGAGAAAAGTCAATTTCCTGCTCTGAGTCTCAGTTTTCTCATCTGTAAAATGGATTACTTGTGACTACCTAACTTCCCAGGATTGTTGTAAGGATCAGAGCCTTATGATGGCTTGTGGGGAGAGCTATAAAGATGAATAAGACTATGTCCCTACTCTCCCCAAACCTTACAGTCTAGAGAAGGTGGGGGACAATGGAGAGAGGAAAATTTGGTTGGTTTCTTTTTTTCCACTTGATTCTCCCATGTCCCTTCAAGTTTTTAACTAGGGAGCAGCCCTGGATCAGTCAACTTCACAAAGGAGCCTGTGGCATAATGTTGAACAAGACGATGTTGGAAGGGCAAGAGAGGGGAACACACAAGAATCTTTGGCTAGGCGGAACTTCACAGAGGTCATTTAACCCACTGGCACTTATCAACTCAGGTGAGACAGAAGGTGTCTTTACACTTCTCCAAAGCCCCTCAAGATAACCCTGCAAACATCCAGGGTCACTTGTGGAAAGGAGTCAAGGCCAGTGGGGAGGAGGGAAACACATGACCTGGGGAGTTGTTGATGCATCTCAGTAGACAAATGCATTCCAGACAAATGCAATGCTATGCAAACTGCATGCAAATGATTACCAACTCAATCTGAGTCAATCAACGTGAAGCTATTCCAGAGGACTAAGGCTCGAACAGGACTTCTCTCCACCTTTATCGGCAAGGGAAGAAATCTTGAGGAGGAATCCTCCCCTCCACAGCTGCTTTCTCGTCCTGGAAGATCCCTTTGAGAGCCCATTGGCGAGACTCTCCCAGGACCTCCATTTGGGGGAGGGGTGCAAGCCAGTCCTTCATCTCCTTCCTACTTTTGCTTCAGACTCTAAGGACTTTGACTCCAAGCTCTGAGCAGGATCTTACTCCTCCCCTCTTCCCCTTTCACCTCGGTTTTGCAGGTCTTCCCCCATTCTAACGTAAACTCCTTGAGGGTGGGGATAATCTTTTTGCTTGCCTGGGTATCCCCAGTGCTTACCCCAGAACCTGACCTATAGCATTTGCTGACTGCCTGAACATAGAAACACACATGCACACATACATTCAAATGCACAGACTCATGCATATTGTGGGTATTTCCCTAAGACTTCATTTCTCACAATGCTGAGAGAGAGTGAGAGAGAGAAAAAGGGAGGGAGAGGGAGGGAGTGGGGAGAGAAACTGAGGCGGGGGGGAGAGACAGAGATAGACACAGAGACAGAGAGATTCTTTGCACTATTTCCCAGAGAACTGTGACATCACTAGGCAAATCCTTTGATGGATGGAGAGCAGCTATCTGGGGGACGTTTCAAAAGTCAGCAGCTTGAGCCTGGGGCAAAGCGACCTGGTAATTGAATGACTTAACATGGAGAGCATTGCCTTCCATACTGGTGGGAGGGGAGGCCCCGTGTGGAAATCTGGCATCTGAGGCCAGGAGTTAGGGCTGGCCTGTAATGCTACAGAGCTAAGGTCAGAGGTGCTGGCTGGATTCCAGTCTACTGGAAAAGTCTCAGGGCAGCAGTCCAAATGGTCAATGACAATACCACACACTTTAGGCCTCTACCACTGGGACCTGGAGGTCCAAAGTCACTATCCACCCAAAGTGCTGGGCCTCAGAGGGATTAAATGGGAATTCCATTATAATCACTTCTAGCAGCAGCTCAGACATCTTTTTCACCCTATTTTACAGGAGACAAAATGGAGGCTTGAAAAGGGAAGTAACTTCCTCATTGCTTCAAAGCTTATGTGTCTACCAGGCCACAGGGCCTGAACATGGCATGAGCTGGCCTTGAGGTATGGCTTGGTCAGTCACCAGCAGGAAGTGCAACTTTGGCAAAGTTCTTTCTAGTTTCTGGTTCTCGGTTTTACCATCTGTAAAATGAGAGATTAGAACAGATGACCTCTAAGGCCCCAGCTTGCTCATGAATTCTATGGTTTTATATTTTATAAGGGTAAATGTTGACAACACAAAGGTATATCATAGATGTTTGTATGTATGTGCATACAGATATGCATACATATATACACATATATAATATATACATGTATATCCACATATATCACATAGATAAGTGTTACACAGCATCCATGACATAGACCTATAGATCTCCCTCTCCAGCACACATGCACACACATACACACATACATATGTAACCATACACATATCATATACCTAAGTGTCACACCATATCCACAACATGGACCTCTAGACTCCTCTCTCCAGCACACACACATATACATACACATGTAGCCACAGACACATATATCACACACATAGACAAGTGAACTGCTCCTCCTAATGCACACCTCCAGTCCCTGTGCATGCACGTTACATGCACATTCATGAGCCCAGGCCACCGTATCTCTCCAGAGCACACGTGCTTTGCATGCACACAGAGACTTGCAGACACCCAGTAGAAGCCAGGGGTGACTCAGCTCCTTCACAGCAGCTGGGGGCGGGTGTTTGGGTTATTTCAGGCTCTGGGGGTTCCTTTTTAGCCCTTGCAGTTGGTGTCTCTGATACAGAGAAGTCTGTCCTACCCCCAGACAGGGGCCCTTGTGTCCCCAGAATGCTCATTGCCAAAGCAGGAACTGCCCGTAGTGACAGGCCAAAAGCGGTGGGGGAAGGGGGAAGCAGATGTGTGCTGATCAAAGCGGTGTTCCCACCCCAGAATAGGTCCCCTCTTGTCTGCCGCCATAGCAATCAAAATAAACACCTCCACAGAGATGCTCTGACCAAGGCAGGGAAGCAGTCTAGAGGGGAGGTCCCTTCTCAGCTCCCAGCACTCCATGTTTGATGTTCTCTGGTCAAGGGCCCTACCAACTCTGCCATTCTGTGTTCTAAGAGCCCTCTCAGTTCCGACCTTCTCTGTTCTAAGGGCCCTCCCAGCCCTGACATTCTGTGTTCTAAGGTTCCTCCTAGACCTGACATGCCCTGTTCTAAGGCTGTAAATCCAACTTCCTCATTTTCCAGATGGGAAACCTGAGATCCAGAGAAGTTAAGTGACACACTTAAGGTCATCTGTAAGGTCAATTTAGAGTTGAAAGGGAGCTCAAACCTAGTCCCACCCCTTCATTTTCCAATGGCTGAAGTAAAAAACCAGAGAGCTTCTCAATTAACAAGGATTAAGTGCCTAAATTGAGCTAGTCACTGAAATACAAAAACAAAGTGCAGCAGTGCCAAGGAGCTCACTTCATCTCTTCCTCTTCCAAAGTTTTTGGTCCCAAAATTTTGGGCACTCGTTGTATCCTTCCACCTCATAGTTACAAAGCTACTCCCTTCCCCTTACTTCCAAATGCCTCAAGTCCCATCTTTCCCAGGAAGTCCTCCAGTATTAACCAATCATTCAATCAACAAACATCTCCTTAGCACCTGCTCTATGCCAGGCACAGGATACAAGGACAAAACCGAAACAATCCCTGTCCATAAAGAGCCTTACCTTCTAACAGGGGAGACAACGTGCATGTATATGTGAATGCACACGTGTATATATGGGTGCGCACACACGCGCCTTATCACGTGCGCGTGCGCATGCACACACACGCGCCTTATCACGTGCGCGTGCGCATGCACACACACGCGCCTTATCACGTGCGCGTGCGCATGCACACACACGCCTTATCACGTGCGCGTGCTCATGCACACACGTGCCTTATCAAATGCATGTGTGTGTGCACACACGTGCATATGTGTAAGACTGAAGTTGAAACCACCCCTGGACATTTTAGCCTGAGGTCTTGACTAGGCGAGAAGACATTTTAATTCATCAACCATTCAGTTAAAAGACCTGAGACCAAGTGAGAAAAGTCTTTGAAAATCATTTGGCGCAGTGAAATTGACACCACATAAGAGGTCTATTCCAAATAACTGTGCGATGTCCTTTCATCTTTTTGGTCCTCAGATTGAATTAGCTGAAATAGGAGGGGGTGGGTTTTCCAGAAATTGGAGTGAGTGTGGTTCTGGCTGAATCCCCTGACCAGGAACTGCCTGGGTTGGGCAGAGGACTCAGTGTCAGCCTTGGCCATTTTTCTCAATGCTCCACTCCTTCCCCCTTTCCTGGAGGCTCATCTTCCCATCTGTGTCCTAAATGGCATCCATGGACCAACTGGTGACAATGTGTACATCAATGGGAGGCAAGGATAGAATGGACTCATAGCTGGGCAAGGAGCCAGCAAAGGGAATTTTTTCAATGCTCCACAAAGGAGAAAAAAGGGCTTCCTGCAGACTTTGTCACCTGTGTGTGCTCTCTATGGTAATATCCACTTCCACTGGACTCTGGATGTTTTTGTGGGAGATTGTGTCATAGTCTTTTGGGGGGACATTTTGTATGAATTGTTCTTGTATCCCTTCATAAAGGTTCATTTTCCAGAGCTCCTTAAGGCTGGCTAACTAAATGATTCTCAGCTGATAAACATTGGGGACTACACGGTAGTGGGGGCTCAAGCCAATAGCTAATATTAGAGAATCACGCTTGACTTTTCAGGGGTATCCTGGAACCCAGAAGGAAATAGGAGATCTGGATTACCAGTGGGAGTGGGATAAGTATCCTCAGAACTCATAGGGGCCACATAGGTATACAGGCCCGCCTCATTCCATCACTCTTCGCTTTACTGCATCACAGATAGTGCACTTTTTACAAAGTGAAGGTCTGTGACAACCCTATTTCGAGCAAGTCTATTGGCACCATTTTCCCAAGAGCATGAGCTCACATTGTGTCTCTGTGCCACATTTTCATAATTCTTGCAATATTTCAAAGATTTTTATTATTGTTATAATTATACAATATATAATATAATAATTATAATATTCATTATGGTGATTGCTGAACAGGGATCCTTTATATTACTATTGTAATTATTTAGGGGCACCATGAACAGCACCCATAAAAGATAGTGAACTTAATCAATACATATTGTGTGTGTTCTAACAGCTCCACCAACCAGCCTTTCCCCATCTCCCTCCCTCTCCTTAGGCCTCCCTATTCCCTGAGGCAGAACAATATCGAAATTAGGTCAGTTAATAACCCTACAATGGCCTCTAAGTGTTTAAGTGAAAAAAAGAGACAATCTATGTGGCAAAGTTCATTTTTGTCTTACTTTAATTGCCACAGTCACCCCAAACTTCAGCAACTACCATCATGATCCAATAGGAGCCATCAACATCAAAGCAAGACCCTCTACCAGCAAAAAGATTTTGACTCACTGAAGGCTCAGAAAACAGTTAGCATTTTTAGCAATAAAATATTTTTAAATTAGAATATATACATTATTTAGACAGAATACTATTGTACACTTAGACTACAGTATAATGTAAACATAATTTATATATACCCTGGAAAACCAAAAAATTCATGTGACTTGCTTTATTGCACTATATTGCTGTGGTCTGTAATGTAACCCAGAAAATCTTTGAGATATGCCCATATACAATAGATCTTTTCAGAGGGAGGGCACTAGCAAGCTGAGGGGAATCTGGAAATGATTTATGGAGAAGGTGCTGCTTAAGCTGAGTCTTGAAGGAAAGTCTGAAAGGCAGAAGCAGGGAGCAAGTGCATTCCAGGCATATGACACAGTCAACGCAAAGGTACAGAGGTGGAAAATGAAGTGCAATGTGTGAGGAACAGTAAGGAAGCCAGTTCAGCTGGACAGTTAAATGTGTGAAAGTGAGTACTTAATGTGTAATAAGCTCAGGAAAGTATATGGAAGCCAGATTATAAGAGGCTTTGAATGTCAAGCATAAGAGTTTATATTGATCCTAGAGGGAGCAACTGAAGTTTACCCAGCAGGAGAGTGATAATCACATTGGCAGCAGTGTGTAGGATGTAATGAAGTGAGGAGAAACTTGAGGCAGGGATGATAATTAGGAGATTAATAGTCCAGCTGAGAGGCGATAAGGGTCTGAACTAGGATATTGGCTGTCTGAGTGAAGAGAAAGCTACATAAGTGAGAGACGTCATGGAGGTGGCAATCATAAGATTTGCCAACTGAATGGATGTGTGAGGCAAGGGAGAATGAGGAATTCAAGCTAACATCAAGATTGTGAATTGAGGGCAGTAGAAGATGGTGGCACCCTTGACAGAAATAGGGGAGTTCAGAAAAAAAACTGGATTTGGGAGAAAACATAGTTTTGTTTCAGACATGTTGACTTTGTTGCCTTCAGATTTATTTCCAGATAGAGCTTAGATCCAAGAGTGGAATCAAAAGGCCTATCATGGGCAACATCTGTACGTACTTAGGCAACAAATTATGTTGACAAAGAAGTGTCAAACAAATAAATGAGTCACACAGATTTGTTTATGGAAATAGGGAGGCTTAAGATGGACCAGGGGCAGGAAAGCTGCATCTTCAAGGCCACATGTGGCCCTCTAGGTCCTCAAGTGCAGCCCTAAATGCACACTTTGGATTCAGTCAAAAAGTTGCACTTCAGGACCTAGAAGGCCACATGTGGTCTCAAAGCTGCAAGTTCTCCCCACCTGAACCAGGTTATTGCCACCAGAAATTACCAGAAGGTTGTCCTTAAGGAACCTGGATTTAATCAACAATGGAGATTATGCAAGAAAATGGTAGAAGGTACCCAACACACCACAGCAACCTGAAAAAAAATTAGCACCTATTGAATACTTAGTAAGACTTGACCTGGGAGCCGGAATTGTACATCAGAAGCTCACAATCTTTCATGGACTGACAGATGACAAATCCCCAAACTATTAATAAAGATCTCACAATATCCTTGAGAACTTGACTTCAATAATACTGGAACTGAAACGTTGGCACGTATTGAATGGCTGGTCACAATTACACAGTCATGACACTGTCCCATGAAAACTTAAGAATAACTTTCGAAATAGATGTTGCCATACCAAGTACTTACAATCTCCAAGTTGCATAGAACAAAATGTTTCCAAAATGTAAAGACTGAGAAGAATTCAAACTCAGTGGGCCAGAAGAGATACATGTCATCCCCATCATCTTGGCTACTACTTTAGCTCTACCCAGGATGCTTTTAGTGAACCTGCAGAAGATAAGCTTACATCTCCATACTCTTATTCAATTACAAAAAGTTATCGTATTGTCCACCTATGTAATTGTCTGATGACTGTAAAATAGAATAGAACTAGAATAAGTGCCAGATTTGTGATTTTGTTGCTATGGGTGATGGGATTCCCTCTACAAATGCAGGCTAGCACCTTCTCTGTAACTTTTAGTCTTAGGGAGGTGCCTAGAGGACTGAGAGGCGAAATGATGGGATCACACAGCCAGCATATGTATAGGCATAGGTATAGGTATAGGTATAGGCATGTGCATTGCATGTGCATGTATGTATATATAAATATACACATATGTATATATGTGTGCGTGTACATATATGCACATGTGTGTATATAGGTGTATCTGTATACACATACACACATATATATACATATATACATATACTATATATATGTATCTATATATAGATATAGATATCTTGGAGGCCAGCACTCTGTCTACTATGTCATGCTGTTCTCCAATAAGCCTGTATAAGACTGTAGATTTTAGAGTTGGAGGGAACTTCAGAAGCCATTAAGTCTGACCCCTTCCTTTTACAGAGGAGGAAACTGAGGCACAGAAAGGTTGAGTGACTTGCCTAGAGTCACACAGATTGCAAGTATCCGAGGTACAATTTGAACCCACCTTTTCTGGACTCCAAATCCCTATTAACTACCCCTCACTGCCATGTTTTATCCACTTGTGTAACAGTCTGCAGAACATGAAATAACAAAAGGGGTAACAACAAGATGGCAGTCTGTCCCAGGACCATTTCTAGATGATCTCCATACAATGAGAGGAGAGCAATTTTTCTATGATAATATTAATGATGATAAACAAAGACAGTTCTCACTTCTATGTAGCTCCTTACAGTTTACAGAATATTTTATTGCAACCCCCTGTGAGGTTAGTAGTACAAGGATTATTATCACTATTTTACAGATGAGGAAACTGAGGCCCACAAGTTGTTTACATAAGTACATTCAGGTAGTAAACTCAAGAGCTAAGACTAGATCCCAAGGACTCTACCTCTGAGTCCAGTGCCACAGCAAGGGCTCTGTGGGCTATGCATCACACCTGCTATCTTGGATTGAGGAAGACGCTGGTGTCACTCCATTCTGACTGAGTCTGTCAGTGTTGCTTCAGTCAATTTTGGCAGTTTCCAGGCTCCTTAGTCTCATACCCAAGCCTGTGCCCATCCCTGCTGTTGTTGGGTCACCATGGCCTTTGGGAACATCGTTTCCCTGCCTCATACCTGGTCCTCAGTTTTCATTCCAGGAGCCACATTAAGTAGTGGAAAGGACATTGGACAAGGTATCAAGAGACCTGGGATTGAATCCTGGCTGCTATTTACAAGCTGTGTGACCTTGGGTAAGTTATTTCGCCTCTTCCTAAGACAACCATACACAAGGGGTTCCAGTCCCATGAGCAGAACCTAAAGAGAGTCATTCATCCCACCTGAAGGATTAGCCAAAGCATAGTATTTCATGCCACTCTGAGTAGTTAGGTAAATCCAAAACCTGGTTTCAAAGTGGCACTCCTAAACAGTAGTGGAATAACACCATCATTTCTGCTTCAGAAAAGCTATGGTGGCTTGTTGGACTCTTGGTACCACTGCCTTATACACTGTTTGACCAAATTCTGCCTGTACCTACCATTTTATCAAATAGAACTCATACGAACTGGGGGGAGGGGAGAAAGGAATAAGCACCTACTATGTGTAGGGCACTGTGCTAAACACTTTACAAATATTATCTCATTTGATCCTCACAACAACTCAAAGAGGTAGGTACTATTATTATCTTCATTTTATAGTTGAGGAAACTGAGGTAGACAGAGGTTAAGCGACTTGTCCAGGGTCACACAGCTAGTATGTGTCTGAGGCCAGATTTCAACTCTGGTCTTCTTGACTCCAGGCCCAGTGCTCTATCCACTGTGCCACCTAGCTGCCTCAAAATCTGAAATTCCATCTTCAATTCTGCTCTAGATGAATTGACAATGATAAAAAAGGCCAAGATGAAGAGACAAGTGATGGACGGTTCAAAAAGAATAAAACATCTTCACTTGAACTGAAAGATCTTTAAACAAACCTTTCACATGAAATGTTTTCAAAATATACTCATTTTATGGAATGATTTTTCAGGGGATGTTTATTTTTTCTTTTCAAAGAGATCTTGTTTTAGGGGTGCGGCCTATACTCAAGGTCAGCCAATATTTGGACCATAACTCTGTTTCCTGTAATTGCTTACAAGGGACACAGTTATTGGCAGCTGGCCCAAGCTTCCTCAATGTGACAGCCGCTACTAGAAGTCACAGAACATGACTAGTCTCTTTCCTTGCTTCCATGGTGGCCACTGTTGTTGGGACCACATGGGCCAGAGCCCATTTTGAAAGTCTGAGTGCGGTTCTCTTGCATTGCCAAACCCCACCCCAGTCCACATGCCAAGTTCACTTACCTACATCCTTCAGTTCCTCCTCCATCAGGAAACACTGAAAACAAAACAAGGAGAGAAATGAAATTCACTTCCTTTGCACAAGTAGCACAAGCCCTGTGCTGCTGTTGCTCCGAACAAGAGATCTCCCAGAATCCAGGGCTTATGGATGTTCTGAGCAGTAAGAGGCCCTGTCGCAAGGGAGGAACTGGTGTTAGTTTACTGGCCATGTGAGTAGTATGTAAGGGCTAGTGCATACGGAGCCAGGAAAACCTGGGTCCAAGTCACACTTCTAGCTGCACAACCCTGGGAAAGTCATTTACCTTCTCGCTGCCCCAGAACCTTTCTAAAACTATATGTTGCAGAACAGGTGCCAATCAGAATTGAAAGAGGGCATTTTTTCACTGGGAGTTCCCTATGCCAACAAAATTGCAGCCAGACCCCCCCCAAAAAAATTCATGGCATAGAATTGATCATCTTGGAAAGAGATGTAGGTTGACATGCCCACACAACTGTCTTCAGGCTAGAAAGCATCTGAAACTAATAACAGCTCATATTTCTACAGTGTTTTAAGATTTACCAAGACCTTCCTTCACAATAGCTTTGTGAAGAGATTGGAGCTTAGGGAGATTTGGTGACATGTCCATGGTCACCCAGAGGCAGGGTTTGAACTCATGTTTCCAACCACAGTGTTCTTCCTCTGAGCCAGGCTACCATTGTAGGGTAGGTCTGTACATAGCCCCGTTATTAAAATCAGAAACTTTGAAAGTTCCATGAGACTTCAGAAATCTTTCAGGCCAACCATGCCATTTTACTGAGAAGAGAAGGAAATAGAGGCCCAATTCCCAGTTCTGATACATCTCATCCCTAATTATCTAAACTAAGTTGAATTGTTTCCAAGAAATATATTTTATTGATATTTTTGTTTTTGACATCAACTACATTTACCATTTTATCCCTCCCAGAGAACAGTTGTTTAGTCATTTCACTCGTGTTCAACTCTTTGTGATCCTGTGCAACAGAGAGTGTTGTTATCCACTGAGTTTTCTTGGCAAAGATACTACAGTGATGTTCCATCTCCTTCTCCAGTGGATTAAGGAAAGAAGAAGTTAAATGATTTGCCCAAGGTCATACAGCTAGGAACCTTCTGAGGCTGGATTTAAACTCGGGTCTTTCCAACTCCAAGCCCAGTGTTTGAATCTATGATAAGGGGGCAGAACTACAAGGGATCTGGGTGGGGCCAGGGAGAGAACTAATCAGGAGAGGAGAAGGGACTAGCTGACAGGAGAACTGTCCCTAGAAAGGGCAACAATGATGTGGCCAAGCTCGGCCCCAGAAATGAGAAAGGCAACCTCCCTTTCTTCCTTGCAGAGGTGATATGCTAACAAAGTCTGTTCATGTGGTAAATCCATTGAATTTTTTGTTACAAGGGAAGGAGGCAGGAGAAATGGTGATGATGTCTTTTTTAGACATCTGGTTTTTTTGACCAATCTTCAATAAACAAGGAAAAGAAAGAAAGAGAAACAAAGGAAGAGAGAAAGAAAGGAAGGAAGGAAGGAAGGAAGGAAGGAAGGAAGGAAGGAAGGAAGGAAGGAAGGAAGGAAGGAAAGAAAAGAAAGAGAAAGGAAGAAAAAAGAGAGAAGGAAGAAAAGGAAAAAAGGAAAGAAGGAGAAAGAAGAAAGAAAAAGAAAGGACAAAAGGAAGAAAGAAAAAGAAAAGAAGGAAGGAAAAAAGAAAGGAAAGAAAGAGAAAGAAAGAAGGAAAGGAAGGAAAGAAAGGAGGAAGGAAGAAGACAGAATTATGACAGAATAAATCAGAAGAAGAAATAAGAGAATGAGTGCTGACTTTGGTGCCAGAGGGCCTAGGTTTGAGTACTCTTTCTGATAAGATGAAGCTTTGTGTCTTCAGTAAGGGTGTGGGCCTCAGCTTCTTTCTATGTAAAATGATGACCAAGGGACCTTCTAGCTCTAAATTCTACGCCTCCCACTCAGTCTCCCACCTCTGCAAGGAAGAAAGGGAGGTCCACTTTCTTATCTCTTCTCTGGAGCCAAACTTGGTCACATAACCGTACTTTCTGGGGAAAGCTCCACCATTACCTAGAAAAGAGCAAGTCTCAGGGAGGTGATACAGGAATCGATGTGAGATATTTAGCGAGAGTTGCTATTCACAATTGTCCTGTCTA
Source organism: Bettongia penicillata ogilbyi (assembly GCA_023548195.1). Classification (NCBI taxonomy): domain Eukaryota; kingdom Metazoa; phylum Chordata; class Mammalia; order Diprotodontia; family Potoroidae; genus Bettongia; species Bettongia penicillata. The sequence goes on along the minus strand of JAJHZJ010000375.1, from coordinate 508,558 downwards.
AAGCCCTGGTCACCTTGGCGTCAGAGCATCAAAGAGCCAGAAGAAACCCCAGAGGCCATCTTGTCCAAACTCATTATTTTACAGATGAGAAAACTGAGGTCCAGGGAGGGCGAAAGTCACTTGCCTTACCTCCAATCACACATAATATCATAAATGTAGAGATGGGAGAGATCTCAGAGGTCATTTAGTCTATTTTACAAGGCATTCCTGTTATTTTACAGATGGGGAAACTGAGGCACAGAGAGGATCTAAAAGGAATCTCAGAAGCTATCTAGTACAGCCACTTCATTTTATAGAGGAGGAAACTAAGGTCCAAGGTTCAAGGCAACCAGATAGTAAGTTTCAAAGGTAAGATTTGATCCCAGGTGACTTCTCCTCCTGCTACCTCAAAGGCTCCAGGATGATTCTGAAACTAGCTAATCTCTCTCCTGTCTCCCAAACAGACATGGCCTATTTGATTTGGGCCCATACTCTGGGGCTGCTATGGAACAGGCCTGGTTCTTGGGACACAGGGCAGTATGGGGTGTATGGCCCTTTGCTTGCATGAATGAAATTTGTTTGTGGAATAATGAATGACCATTTCAGGGTTGGAAACATAGGTGGGAGACAGGGGAAAGCAGGAAGGAGAACTCATTCCCAAGAGAAAAGACTCTAGGAGGCAGAGAGGGTCATGAGGTCACACATACACACACACACACACACACACACACACACACGCGCGCGCGCGCACACAGTTGGAGGTTGAAGATTCAGAGCTTGAAGAGACCTCACAGACCAGCTAGTTCAACTACTTCATTTTACAGATAAAGAAACTGAGGCTTACAGAGGTGAAATGACTTGCCAAGGTCATACGTAGGGTCACAGATCTAGATGGAAGAGGCCATCTTGTCTACCATCCCCCTCCTCCTCCTTTTCCAGAAAGGGAAACCAAGTCCTAGTGAAGTAAAATGACTTCCCCAAGGTTACACAGATAGTAATTTGGGTAGAAAAGACTTTGCTGACTCAGACTAGACTCCAGAGTTCACCAGTGCCCTAGGTGGGGCATCCTCTTGGCTCCATCGTGTTGGGGGTGGGGTGGGCAGCACTGGCATTATCCTTCTTGCACTGAGTCTGAGAGGAGTTCGTCAGGTCCCCAGTGAAGGCTGAGTGCTTTCAGCCCACTTGGGTTCTTGCTGGCTTCCTTTCCTACCCCAGTGCCACGGGGCCCAGGCTTGGGGCCACGGTCACAAGACCACATTCTTCACATTCCGGCAGCTCTGGCCACCAGCCCACCTCCCCCAACCTTAATATGCAGCATCACAGAGAAATCTTTATTCCCAGCCATGGGGTTGTTTTTTCCTGCCTCCCCCAGGACCCATAGACCTCCCACCAGTGCAGGCCAGGTATAGTGTGTGGAAAGGTCCCAGGACTCACTGTGACCCCACTGAGTTACTTCTTTGGGATTGTCAAGCCCTCCCTGGCTGAGCAGGAGTGCAATATATGAGTGTAGATATGTGAGTGGGGAATCCCCGAGGCTCTGCTGAATGGGCCAGATGCTATCATCTGCCCTCCCACGCCAGCCCCTCTTCACTTCCCCACATCACTTGAGCACCATCACCCAAGTCCCCCATTTTGGAAGCCTCAGTATCATGTTTGATGCTTCCCTCCCCTTTGGCCCCTCTGGACACCATCTCATTGAGTGGTTCTGGGACAGCTCTTATTTCATCTCTTTCTGTCTATTCATTTGGCCCCCACCCTAATTCAGACCCTTATACTTCTCACCTTGTGGCCTCCTAAGTGGGTTCACTACCTCCATCTCTGAGCCCATCCTTCACAGTAATGCCAGAACAGTCTTCGTAAGGGGCAACTGTGGAATAAGGGCAAAGAGCATCGAGCCTGGAGACAAAGGATGTAGGTCTCCCATCTTGACTCCTCACTTTCTATGTGACCTTGGCAGAGTAACTTCTGTAGAAGGGCCAACAAATTTGTCCTAGGCAGAAGGCTAAACAACCAGTGATTTTGTTATTAACAGGAATGCCTAATTAAGGTAGGAAGGTAAGACAAAGGTTTCCCATGTTCCTTTCATTCTTGCTCCAGGTTTATTTGCATACCACTCAAGGAGCATTATGGGAGCTGCAGGAAGCCTTTTTGCTCTAGCCTTCACACACTTCCTATGGAATTTTGTTGAGTAGGATACCTGATGTGGGTTTTGGGGATGTAGACTGACAATCAGAAATTTAATAGGGATTTAGAAGGAATTTTCTAGCCCCAAGTCAGATAGTTAGCTGGGGCCAGGGGTCTTGAGCCAAGAGCAAGGGGAATAAATAGTACAAAGATGGAAGAAAATAAGCATTTATATGCTGCCTACTATGTGCTATACAAATACCATCTCATTTGATCTTTGCAATAGCCTGCAAAGCAGATGCTGTTATGATCCCTATTTCACAGTTGAGAAAGTGGAAACAAACAGAGGTAAAGTGACTTGCCCAGGGTCACAGAGCTAGTGTCAGATTTGAAGTCAGGATCTTCCTGAATCCAGGCCCCATATTCTATCCATTGTGCACCTAGCTGCCTCAAAATTGACCATGGGAGTTTCTGTTGTTTTTTTTTCTAGTTGCCTGGTATAGGGGGTGCACTAAAATAGTTCTAGTTCTACCCATCAGGGAGAGGTTTACTAGCCATTACATTCCAGCAGATGGCAGTGGAGAGCAATTCAGCATTCATGAGACTAGTAGAGTGACGAAGCCCTCCAGAGATGCCATAACACTCCAGAGAGAATAGTAATTACATCAAAAAAGGATGATTTGTAGTATCATTTGAGAGGATATTAGAAAGCAATTTAACGATAGAGGACATCAACAATACTGCAGCATTGGAGATATGAGTAGTCCCAACCACCCATACTTCTGAGCAGCACGTTTTCCTATATGTGTGCCCTTCATGCATGTACCTTGGTCACATGTGTGTCTGGAAAGTGTGCTCCTTCACATTTTCCTTCTCTAGCCTAGGCCCGCAACTCTTCTCCCCCTGGAACATTGCAATATTCTCCTAGCTGGCCTCCCTGCCTCAAATCTCCCCAACTCCAATATGTCTTCCACACAGCTGCCAAATTGATGCTATTAAAGTCTGAGTCTGAACATGTCACTCTCTACTCAATAAACTCCAGTGGTTCCCTATTACCTCCAGGCTCAACTCTAAAGTCTTTTGTTTGGTATTTAAAGCTCTTTTCAACCTAGCTCCTTCTTGTCTTTCCAATCTTCATTCATACTTGTCTCCACCACACATTCTGTGGTGTAGCCATACTAGATCACTGGCTATTCCTCACATATAATGCTCCATCTCCCATCTCCATCCCTTTGCTTTGGCTGTGCCCCATGCTTGGAATGCTCTTCCTCTCCACCTCTGCCTTTTACAATCTCAATTTTGAAATTCAATTCAAATGTCACTTTCTGCAGGAGGTCCTTCCCAGTCTCCTCTTCTGAGTTTACCTTCCCTTGTCACTACATGTATCTCATGTATACCAAGGTGAGGTACATGTTGTCTGCCCCATTACAATGTAACTCCTTAAGAGCTGAGACTGTTTTGGCCTTTCTTTGCATCTCCAGCTCCCAGCATAATACCTTCCTCATAAAAAAGCACTAGAAAGGGAAGGGGAGGGGAGGAGAGGAGAATGGGAGGAGAGGGGTAAAGGGGAAGGGAAGGGGAAGGGGAGGGAAGGGGTAAGCATTTATTAACCACCTCCTACGTATCATAAACTGAACTAAGCAGTTTATAAATATATCGTATTTGACCTCATAACCCCAGTGTTGTTATTGTGATATAAGTGCTCTTATTATCCCCATTTTACAGATGAGGAAACTGAGGCAGGAAAGCAGTGAAGTGACTTGCTCAGGGCCACACAGCTAATGAGTGTCTTAGGTCACATTTGAACTCAGGCCTTCCTGACTCAAGCGCTCTGGTTATTGCACTGAGTTACCTCTAATAAGTAATAATTAATAAATGCTGGTTGAAACATCTTTTGTCGCACAGCAGCCTGACCCTCCCCGTCCCCACTTCCTGCTCCAGAACTGGGGTGTAATTTGTCTCTAAAACCCAGGGTCCACGCCCCACCACCTCTGGGGCAGGGGCAATCATAGTGCTGGCTTCCCACAGCTCCCTGCATCTGCTGGGGGCCCTGGGCTTATACCTACTTAGCCCATGCTGGCAGCAGGAGAGGTAGGCCAACACTAGGAAAAGAACAAGGGAGTAGGGAATCACACAGATGTGGGTTCAAATCCTGGCTCTGCTACTTATTAACTGTGTGACCTTGAGCAAAACCCTGCCCCTCTGTGGGCATGACTTTTCTCATCTGTAAAATGAGGAGGTTGGACTAGATCATGTCTAAAATCCCTTCTAACTTCAAATCCTCTGATTCTATCATCTTTAATGAATGTTTATGGGTATTGTTCATTTTCAGGTTGTGGGTGATAGGACATTTACCCAGAAGTCTTAACTCCCCTGAGACTAGCCTTGGATGAATAGGTAATGTTGTTGTAGTTCATTGGGGCTAAGTGACTTACCCAGAGTCACACAACTAGCAAATGTCCAAGGTCAAATTTGAACTCGGGCCTTCCTGACTCCAGGACCAGTGCCCTATCCGGTGTGCCGCCTGGCTGCTCCACCCTTGTTGGTGTTACTGTTCAGTCATAACCCCACTTGGAGTTTCTTAGCAAAGATATTGGACTGGTTTGCCATTTCCTTCTCCAGCTCATTTTTACAGATTAGGAAACTGAGGTAAACAGGGTGAAATGACTTGCCCAGGATCACACAGCTAGTCAGTGTCAGAGGCTGGATTTGACTTCAGGTTTTCCTGATTCTGGGCCCCGGAGTACCCTCAGACTTAGCCAAAGGGATTTTAACCAAATCCTTTTGGTTCAGGTATTTATGAGAAACTGGAAGAGACAGGGAAGAATGAGGGTCCTTCTCACTCAGAACCAGTCTCCATATCTCATTCTGTACCCAAACCACCTGAGAAAGGGGATGGGGCATCAGTCCAGTACCACCAAACTGTCAATCGACTAGTATTTGTTAGGTACCTACTATGTGCTAAGTGCTGAGGATTCAAAGGCAGGGAAAAGACAATCCCCAGTCTCCAGAAGCTTATGGTCAATCAAGACTCCAGTTCTCTTTCAAAAGGCCTGTGTAGCAAATTCAGGAACAATAATGATCTGCACATAAACATTTGGATGTCTGTTATATAACAAACATACATTTCTCTGCTAGGATCACTGAACCATAGGGTCCTAGATCTAGAAGGGACTTCCAAGATCATCTAGTACAATTCTACAGTTAAGGAAGCTTTAAAAGGTTAAGTGACTTACCCAAAGTCACATGGATAGCACCTTGCCAAGGCAGGATTTAAACCTAGTTTCTTTGCCCCTAAATCTAACACTTCTTCCATTGTACCCAGCTTCCCCAGTCCTTTAAGGGGCACAAAGTGCTTGCCTTACAACAGCCTTGACAGGAAGGTAGTACGCTAGTATTGTTATTTCCATCTTACAAATAAGAAAACTGAGGGGCAGAGAGATAAAGTAAGAAGAATAAGTCATTTCCTACAGTGCTGGAAGATTGAGAAAATACTCTCCTCTTGTGATACCTCTGGGAGATAAATAGTAAAAGTATTTACTATGCCCACTTTACAGATGAGAAAACTGAAATTTAGGTAAAATAACAAGCCTGAGGCTGTTGTTTATTTGTTTTTCATTCTCTAAGAGGACGGATGATATCAGGAAGAGGATGCCATGACTTGCAAGTGAATTGGATTTGAGGAAGGGAAAGTTGTGCAAAGTCACTAGCCTCACTTTCTCCTCCAGAGACATCTAGGGCCAGTGGCCAGATATGGGTCAGGACAACTTGGAGATGGCCCAGGTTGCAGTGGGGGACCTTGGCCTTTTTAGAGGCACAGAGCTATTTATTAGGTGTCAACTCTAGGGCTCCTGAGGCCAAGTCCAAATCCTATCTTTGACATGTATGACCTGAGTGACCTTGGGCAAATAATTTGACCTCTCTAAGCATCAGTTTTCTGCCAAGGATGGTGGTGGTCTAGATTGCCTCTAAGATTCCTTCTGGATCTAAATCTATGATATCTCAGAATAGATGGGAGTGTTCAAGGCTACTCTAGAGATCCTTTCATACTACAGATAAAGAAAGGAGAAGGCCCAGAGAGGGGGAGGGATTTCCCTAAGGCCACACAGCTAGTGAGCTACTGGTAGAGTGAGGACCAGAAGGCAACTTTGCAAATTATCCATGTTCCACTCAAAGAAATTCCTTCAGCCCTAGGCTCATTTCTCTGTAATTCCTTAGACCTAGAGCCTCAGAGGAGCCTTCACAGAGTGCTACACTAACCATATGCTTGCCTTCTCTCCACCTCCATCAAAACCGACCCAGAGAGCTGCCTATAAGTCAGTTTGCCCCTGACCCAGCCTCCCACTCCCTTGGCTTCCCCCCTCTTCACTCATCTCCCTTTCCTGGCCTACCCCTCCTCCCTCCCACCCCAGGAGCCCAAGAACTGGGGAGGGATAGGAATAGGAGGTAGTTTCAGCAGCTGTAGCCCCGAGGGGGATTATCTCTCTGGATAATCTGAGGGATATCACATCCCAAATATTTAATTTTCCCACTAGCCAGCAGGAACCCTCCTTCCTGCCCTGAATTTGGAGGTATGACTTTGGGCGGGGGGCAGGGTCTTGGTGGGGGTTTTTTGGGAAGAAAGGAAGATGTGGTATCTTGGGTGAGGGAGGGGAGAAATGAATTCGGAACCAGATCTTGGATAGCTGAGGGGCTGGATGAGACACACAAATCTCCTTCCTGAAAATGGGTCATGATGTCATCATCCATTTTTACAGCCTCTTTACTTCCAAAGTACTCTGATTCACAGATTCAGAATTGTCTGCTGTTAGAGGCCTGAGGGAGGCCCAAGAATAGGGCCCTATACAGTCTTTCTAGCACTGGGTTCTTCTCAGTGACTCCCCTCCTGCACACAGACATTTGCACTTAAGACTCCAGATACCCCACTTTTCCCTGCTCTCCCTTAGCAAAGACTTTACTTTTCTCTCTTCAGAACGAGATATTTCAGTTAAATGGTTCAACTCTTGTACTGTTGTCCTATTGTCATGGAGTCCTCTAGCATTTATTAAGCCCCTTCTATGGGCCCAAACTCCCACCTACCACTGGTCCTATTTTCTGTTTTCTCCCCTCTCAAAAGTGAGCTCCTGTGGGAGAGGGAGTCCCAGGACCCTGCTGACTGCAGCATTGTATTATGGGATCCCTATAGGATTGTCAGAGCAATCCTTCTGCTTCCCAGAAGTCCCCTTGATGGACTCCCAACCTTCTGCTACTCCCATTTCTCACCTTCTTCCCTCCCACTCCTGAGCTCCTCATGGGAAGTCACATAATAAGGCTGACTACAGCATCATGTTATCAGATCTCAGCAGGACCCCTGCTGTTTCTGCTCCCCAGCAGGCCCCTTCCTCTTCCTTCATGAACTCCCAACCTTGGATTGGCCCCACTTTCTGCCTTCTCCCCTCTGACTCTTGAGCTCCTCTGTGGGAAGTCACATAATAAAGTGGGCTATAGCATTGTATCATGGAATCTCAACAGGACCCCTTCTTCATCTGCTCCCCAGCAGGCCCCTTCCTTTTCCTTCATGGACGCCTAACCTTCTGTTGGCCCCACTTTCCATCTTCTCTCCTCCCACGAGTGAGGTCCTGAGTGGGAAGTTATATAACAATGCCCCCTACAACATTATGTTATCGCATCTCAACAGGATCCTTGTTGCTTCGAGAAGTAGTAACTAACTTCTATATGGCACATTATTTACCAACACTGTGCTAAATATTTATAATTATTATCTCATTTGATCCTAACAACCACCTTGGGAAGTAGATAGTATTATGACCTCCACTTAACAGATGAGGAAAGTGAGGCAAACAGACTTGCCCTGAGTCACACAGCCAGTAAATGCCCGAGGCTGGATTTGAACCCATGGCTTTCTGTCTCCATCCAGGTCCAGCACTTTGTTCACTGTGCCATCCAGCTGCCCATCTAGCAATACCTTTCATCTTCCCTGATTGGCACCCCATCACACTTCCTACAGTGTCTGTTCCAAACCTCCTTGTCCCTTCTCAGTCTGCCTAGACGGCTCCCTCCCAGACAATCCTTCCCCCTTTCCCAGTCCTCTCATTGGAGAATCTTGACTCCAACTTTACCAAGAAAACTGGGAGGGGGCATCCATCGGGCACTCTCTCTCTTCCCACTTCTATGCCTCATCTCCCCTTCCACATCATCTCCGCTCTCTCCTCCTTTGCTGGAATCTCAAAGGAAGATATGATTCTTTTCCTTACCAGCACCGACTCCTCTGGTTGGGCCCTCGCTCCCATATTCTCCAGTCTCCTCAGAGAGCTTGCTCCCTCAATAATTCCCCTTCCTCCCAATCTTCAATCTCTCTTTATCTTCCCATCCTTTAAAAAAAAAACAACCTTCACTTGACCCTGTTGTTGCCTCAAGCTATCATTCTATATCTCTCCTCCCTTTCTGCGCCAAAATCCTAGAAAAAGCTGCTTACATTGTCTTCACTTCCTCATCTCCCACTCACTTCTCAACCCCTTGCAGTTTGACCTCTAACCTTCCCACTCAACTGAGACAGGGCTTTCCAAGGTTATCAGTGATTTCTTAGCTGCTACATCCAATGACCCTTTCCCAGTCCTCATCCTTCTTAACCTTTCTTTAGCTTTTGGCCCTGTTAAGGACTTCTTCTCCCTGGGCTTCTGGAATATTGCTCCTTCTTGGTTCTCCTATCAGCATCTCTTCTCCTATCATTATCCTCCCATCTTCTTGGCTGAACTGTCATCCTCTTCCCACCTACTCCCAGGGATTTTGTCTTTAGTTGCCTCCTCATCTCCTTTCCCCTTTGTATTTTGATGACCTCCCCATGGAGTCATTGCTCACATTGGTTCAGTGCTCAGCTCTTGGCAGATAACTCCCAGGTCTATTTATCCAGTCCTCACCTCTCTTCTGAGTTCTTGTCCTATATCACCAAATGCCAGCTAGGAATCTGCACCTGACTGGCCCAAAGGCATCTCCAACTCAATGAGTCCAAAACCGAAGACATTATCTTCCCCCTAAAATCTACCCATTCTCCAAACTTGCCTATTTCTGTCCATGCTTCCTGGGAGCTCTGCTTGAGCCTCCTCTCTCTCACTGTCCAGATGTAACAAAGAGCCAAAGGTGGTTAGTTCTATGCCTACTACATCACTTGCACCCTCACCAACACCCTGGCTTAGACCTTCACAATCTCGCCTGGATCACTGCAATAGTTTAGTCTTCCTACATCCACCCTCTCCTCTCTCCAATCTGTCCAAAATGCCAAATGGATATTGCTTTTTTAAAACTAGATCGGCGATTTCACTAGAATAGGGCACACCTGGGTGAGAGGACTTACCTGGGGGAGGGGGGTATTGAATGCTTAAATGACTAGGGTCACATATCCAGTCTGTGTCAGAGGTAAGCTTTGAAGGCAGATTTTCTTTAGACTCTGAGGCCTCACTCTACCCACCTACCTTTCCAAATAGTTATTCCTGAAGTTTGGATCTCACCTATTGATGCTTCCCTATTGCCTCTAGGGTAAAATTGTGGTTGTCCAGTCATTTTTCGTTCATGTCCAAATTCTGGTGACCCTATTTGGGGGTTTTCTTGGCTTTGTTTGCCATTTCCTTCTCTAGCTCATTTGATGGATGAAGAAACTGAGGCAAACAGGGTGAAGTGACTTACTCAGGGTTACATAGTTAGTATCTGAGGCAGGGTTGGAACTCAAGTCTTCCTGACTTCAAGTCTGGCGCCCTATCCCCTGCAGCACCACCTAGCTGCCTTAATTGTTATATTGTTTTCCCTTATATTGAACCAAAAGTAGCCTCTGTACCTTTTCTTCATTATTCCTAGTATTCCCCTCCAGAGTCAAATAGAACAAGCCTAATCACTCTTCTACGTGATAGCCCTTTAAATGCCGTCCTGAGCCTTCTCTAAGCTGAATACCCCCCAGTTCCTTCAACCAAATCATCAAGGTTCTCCATGATCCTCCTAAAATGTGGCATCCAGAAGTGGCCAGGATACTCCATTGAGTCAGATGATTAATTGGCTATATCAACGCACTTATTCTGGACACCATATTTCTCTTCATTCAGTCTTTTTTTCAGGCAAACAATCGCCTGGTCATACCTCCTCAATTTTATATTTACATAGTTTTTTTTTTAACCCAAGCACAAAGGTTTACATTTAATTCTATTGACATCATCTTGTACAGTTCATCTTAGTGTGCTTACTTGTGAAGACCTTTTTTGATACTGATGCTGTCATCAAATGTGTTGGTTAGCTATGTGCCATCTGTAAATGAAATAACCATGCCATTGATGCCTTCAACAAAGTCAATGCTAAAAATGTTCAAAAATGTTCATCCTTGGGGCACTGCACTAGAGACCTCCCTCCAAGTTGACATGGAGGAAAGGCTGTGCTGGAGCCAGCTCAAACCCACTGGAGTACCAATTGGTAAATTTTCAGTGAGAGCATTTATACCTTGGAAATCAGAAACACTACAAATCTGGGCTTGATTAATTGTTTTGTTGATTTCCAAACTTAGGAAGGTGTTAGTAAGTTAGTGCAGATTAAATTTAAAAATATGTCCTGCATATAGTTACTTTCCCTCGGAGAGCAGGTTATTAAACATTTACCAGCATGCCCCTGCAATGACCCAACTATCAGATTCTTTGTTCATTCAACAAGTCCAAAATCCACCTAAGTTCACATCTCTCCCATTTTTTTCCCACAAGAAAAGCATTAGAGTCTTTGTCAAATGGTTTGCAGAAATCTAGGTCAACTATACCTACAGCATTCCCCAAATAATCGTCTTGAAAACCTTGTCAAAAAAGAAAATAAAGTTAATCCAGCATGGCCTGTCTTTGTTGCTGCCCTGTATCCACCCTTTTGTTTTCTCAGTAACCATCCATTTAATAACACATTCCAGAATTTTGTTGGGAATCAAAGTCAAGCTCACTAGCCTATAGTTAGGAACAACATTTGCTCCTCTCCTGTTTCTGCCCTCTCCCCAGTCTTTCAAAGACTACATGTAGTAGCTCAGCAGTCAAACAGCTTAGGTTGTGGTGCCTTGAGCTCATTGATGCAGTGAGCTAGTTTCTTGTTTCATCTTACGTTTCAACCCCCAATTAGCCATTTTTATTCTGTTCTTTCTACTCCCAAGAATATTTTTCCATTCTTCCTGAGCATTGGTCTGATCATTTCTTTGTACCTCTTCTTTCCCTTCAATATAGCTTTAAGAACCCACAAAAATGAAAAGTTTCTCATGATTATCCTTACCATTTCCCATCAGCTCCAGCTTATTCTGAAGTTCAGAGGTTCAGCTCTATCTCTTCCTTCCTTCCTTCCTTCTTTCCTTCCTTCTTTCTTTTTTTCTTTCTTTCCCAAAACCTTAAACCCAGCGCACTCTGAAACCTATAGATTGAACGTCCAATAAGTCCCTGCCCAAACTGCACTCAATGCTTATTTTCTGGATCCTCCTAGCTTAAAAGTGATTATCAATAGTAACTGTTGCTCTTTCCCTCCCAATTTGATTTACTTATATTTTTTTTCTTTAGTTCATTAAAGGGGCCATTGCCTGATTACTTTTTAAAGAGGCCTAATCCCTGAATGGACATCACCTCACTCTAAGTGAGTACCTGAATAGGTCTTAGCCAAAAAAGGCAAGGTTTCCCATTGCATCCTGGGCCATCTCCAGTCATCCTGATGAATATCTGGTCACTGGATCCAGATGGCTCAGGAGGAGAAAGTGAGGCTGGTGACCTGCACAGCCCTCCCTCACTCAAAACAGAGTTAAGTGTAAGTCATGTCATCATTTCTCTGATGGCATGGTCTTCTTCAGCAACGAATGACGAACACAACAACCACTATGGTACCACTGTTCCTTCAGGATTGCACCCATCTTTTATATTCATCTTTTTTTACCTGTCTTTGCTTATATTTTCTGCTGTGTTGCTCAGCTGTTTCAAACTCTACTACAGATCAGTGATTAGGAAATTTAGGAAATTGGGAAAATTTTTGTTGTTGTTCAGTTTTCATGACCTCATTGGAGTTTTCCTTGGTAAAGATGCCAGAAGGTTTGCCATTTCCTTCTGCAGTTCATTTTACAGATGAGAAAACACGCAAACAGGGTGAAGTGACTTGCTGGGGATCACACTGATAAGTATCTGAGGCCAGATTTGAACTCAGGAAGATGAGTCTTGCTGACTCCATGTCTGAAACAAGCTCACATTTTCTATATACAGCTTTAAAAAAAACCCAGTGTTGGTCAATGAATTCTTTCCACATTCACACTGACCTTTTCCTTATCATAGGAAATGTTTCTGTTTGCATCTTCAGAATTTCTTTCTCCAGAACTGACTTCTCCTATAGAATTACAGGCCAGGAAACTAAGTCATTCTTTTTTTTCTGAATGCTTTGAAATCAGTACTCCCAAATTCTAGGGCATATAACAGAATAGAGACAGGCCACATGTCCTAGCAGATAAAAAGCTGGCTTTGGAGCTAGGAAGATTCAAGTCTCACTTTTGATACTTGGCAACTGTGTGACCCTATGCAAGTCATTCAACCTCTCATTCCTTAGGCAACTTTTGTAGGCTATAAATTGTAGAGAAGGGGCCAACTTGTATTGCCCAAGGGGGTCTTCTCACCTAGGAATTCATAATGCCAATAAAATCACAGGTCTAATCCCTATGTCAGATTATATCCAAGATTCTTCTCTTTCTCTATCATCACTTATAAGATGGAATGGTCTCATTACCCCAAGCTTCGACAATCAGTTCATTCTCATTGGTCAGAATCAGTCCAAAATAGCAGTTTCCTTGCTGTTTCCTCCATGTTTTCAAAGATCAAATGATCATTAAGGCAAGCCAGGAAATTTGTTTACCTCATCTGCTTTTGGCAAAGAGAAATAAGTCAAGTAGATGTTCACATAATTAAAGTCCTAACTCACTACGATTATGTACCTTCTCTTCTAGGCTTGTGATCTATTTATTGAACTCCTTAGCTATCTCCTCCTTCTGTCTAGGTGGTCTATACTCAGCGATGTGCTGGTCAATGTTTAATAACTGACTCTCTGGATTGGGGGTGGAATTATGCACGACATACTTTTAAATTTAATCTGCATTGTTAACATTTTCTCCTTACTTTCTTAAGGCTAGATAGACAATCAACAAAACGATAAACCAAGTCCTGATTTATAGTGTTCCTAATTTTTGAGGTATAAACACTCTCATTGAAAATTTACCAATTGGCATTCCAACTGGTATGAGCTGGTTCCAGCATAGCCCTATCTATATTATTCTCCTATGACAGGATTGCTATTTTTCCTTTCCAAATCATCACCCAAATGCTCTCCACTATGCTTCCTTGGTCTAGTTCTTGGATTTCCTCACATTTCTCCTTAATGTACAATGCTATTCCATAGGCTGCATCAGCACATACACCCCCCACCCCAATCTATTCTCCAAAGCCATATTATAATTGCAGGTCCTATACCACCAAGTCTCAGTGATAAGTAACTGGTAGGCACAGGTAGATTAAGGAATATACCTGGAATTAAGATAAACCTGAGTTCAAGCCTCACCTCAGAAACTTTCTTAGCTTTGTGACCAAGCAAGCCAATTAATATCTGTCTGCCTCAGTTTTCTTATCTATAAAATGAGGATGGTAACAGCACCTACTTCCTAAAGTTGTTGTAAGGATCAAACATTATAGCATATTAAAGTGCTGTAGTAGTAGTAGTAGTAGTAGTAGTAGTAGTAGTAGTAGTAACAGTAGTCGTCATTGTCGTCATTGCAGTAGTAGCACCACCACCATGAGGACAAATGTGACACCTTGCATTGGGATCTTTAACTCACTTTATTTGTTAACAATACTTTAGGCATGGGAGGCCATGGGTGTTATGGCTGGATGCCTTAGATATTGTTTTCTGTCAATTACTGTACATTTCTCCTGCTGGTTGTTGTCCTTCATCTTTGAAGAGGACCAAAGTGACATCACTATGATAAAGTGAAATTTCAGTGTGTCTGACTGTGGCCGATCAGACCAATACGAGCTTGGAATGCTCGACCACAGGTTGGGCACAGATAGTCCATGTGAATATTTGGGGTGGATATCCCAAATTTGCACATCCTGAATTTACTTTGTGCTGTCTCAATTCTGCTTTGCCCATAGAGCACAGCACCCTTTCTGATGTAGGCACGCCATGCTGAGCAGTCCTGTGCCAGTGTCTCCCATGTTGTACAATCAAATCCAAAGTTCTTCAGAGAGACCTTGTATCACTTCTGGTCACCATGTGTTCGCCTGCCCCATGTGAGTTCTCCATAAAATAGTCTTTTTGGCAAGCATACATTTTGCATTCAAACAATGTGGCCAGTCCATCAGAGTTGCGCTCTCTGAAGCATAGTTTGAATGCTTGGCAGTTCAGCTCAAGCAAGGACTTCAGTGTCTGGTACCTTATCCTGCCAGGTGATGCTCAGAATCTTCCTAAGACAGTTCAAATAGAAGCTGTTCAGTTTCCTGGCATGGTGCTGGTAGACTGTCCATGTTTCACAAGCATATAACAATGAGGTCAGCACAGTGGTTCTGTAGACCTTCAATTTGGTCATCAGTATAATACCTCTTCTCTCCCAAACCTTTCTTCAGAGCCTCCCAAACACTGAGCTAGCTCTGGCAATGCATGCATGCATCAACCTCATTGTCAATGTGTACATCCCTGAAAAGTACACTACTAAGGTAAGTGAACTTATCCACAGCATTCAAAACTTCTCCATTTGTTGTAACTGATGGTTCCAGGTATGGATGGTGTGGTGGTGGCTGACGGAACACCTGTGTTTCCTTGGTGTTAATTATTAGGCCAAAACTGGCACAGGCAGCAGAGAATTGATCCATACGTTGTTGCATCTCAGCTTCAGAGGCTGCAATGAGTGCACAATCATCTGCAAACAGAAAATCATGCACAACACTCCCTCCACTTTGGTCTTGGCTTGTAGCCTTTTCAAATTGAAGAACTTACCATCAGTATGATAGTTGACCTTGATGCCATGTTCATGCTCATTGAAAGCATTTGAAAACATGGCTGAAAATATCATGCTAAAAAAAACATGGGAGCAAGGATACAGCCCTGTTTGCCTCCATTGGTGATTGGGAAGGCATGAGCATTGTCCATTATCCAGAACCCAGGCAAGCATGGCATCATGAAATTGATGTACAATATTGTTGAACTTCTCTGGGCAACCATATTTTTTTCTCCATTTACATTTACATACTCCATTTACATTTCTCCTGCTACACTCTAGCTACTTGATATGGTATATGACTTGGCACATATACATAGACAGTTGTTTTCCTCCCTCCTCCCTCCTTTCCAAGCTCTTTTGCTTAGATGGGCAAGACTCCAGGCAAATGTATTTTTACCAGCCTGGGTAGGTGAATTCCATCTCTAGCCAAGAGTCTGCATTGAAAGTTATAGTCCAGAAATCTCACCCTCCTGCTCAGACCCCATATTCTTAGCCAGTCTTTTAGTTCCTAAGTCTTTCTTGCTCTCCTGAAGCCCCTAAAGTTACCTAGTGGCAGCTGAAAACACCATCTGTGCCCCTCAACTCATTAGTTTCTTGCCCAGGACTTCATGATCCCTGGCGGGACCTCCTGGCTTTGTCTTCCATCAATTCTACTTGCTTCTGTGAATCACAAGAAGTGGGTAGTTTTGAGAATCAGGAGTTCTCAGTTGCTTTCCAGACACATTCCCCGGAATGCCAGCAGATCACTCTATTAATGCCAGGTTTCAGGACAGATGCCAACAAGTAGCCACTTTGACTTCTGACTTTGACTAGCTGATCTTTCTCCTGCCAGCTCCCTTCATTGGAGCTCAACAAGCCCCTCCCTCTTGAGAGAGCCATCTATCTGTTACTTAGGTCCTTCTCCTTCCTTTCCCCTCTGTGTCATATCTTTCTCCCCTCCAGTTTCCAGACACAGGTCACAATTTCTTCTACCTTTTCATATCCTTTATCTTCATGATTTTTCCCTTAATGCCATTCATCCATTTCTTTTCAAAGGGAATGCTTCCTTCTCCCTAATAACCTGGAGCATAGAGAGGCTTTGGTCAATTCCTTTCTAGGAGGGAAGCAGACACCACTTCAGTTGGGCTATGAGTAGCAGCCATTTAGCAAAGGCTAAAATACAAATGTCACACCCTCTATGCAGGTCACCACCTAATTCCCCCAACTTGCTGGAAGTCATAGGATAGAGAGCTAGAAGGGACCCTCTAGAGACCCTCTAGACATTTTTGTGTCCTGGACCCCTTGGGCTGACTGGGACCCTTGGAGAGTTCTAGGGAAGAGGTTGGGAACCTGCGGTCTTGAGGCCACATGTGGTCTCCTAGGTCCTTGGGTGTGGCTTTTGGACTGAGTCCAAGTTTTACAGAACAAATCCTTTTATTAAGGGGATCTGTTCTGTGAAGTTTGGATTCAGTCAAAGGCTGCACTTGAGGAAGTAGAGGGCCTCAAGGCTGCAGGCTCCCCACCCTGCTCTGGGAACTGTTTATCAAAATCCTGAGCTTAAATATATAAAGTAAAATACAAAGTCCTATTGAAATAGTTATCAAAATATTTTAAGGAACAAGTTCGAGGACCCCCTAGATTAAGAATCCCTGCTCTATTCCAACAAACTCTTGTTTTAGAAATAAGGAAACTGAGGCCCAGAGTGATTCAGTGACTCGTCCAGGGTCATAGGACTAACTAATAAACGTCAGGCCTATGCTATTGCCCAAGACTGCTGTCTTTTGACTCCAAATGTGCCCCATCTGCTGCCAAATTCTCTCCAGCAGGGCCCAGCGTGAAGGCCTTCCCAAAGCCCTTCATTTGTTCCAGTCCTCATTCCTTCAACATAGTCCTTGAGATCTCCTTTACTCCCCTGATCATTTTTCCACTCAACTTTCCCCAGATCTCTGCCCCTCCTCAGGTCTCCAGTCCTTCCATCCTCCTATGGTGTCAATCCCGGTCGGGTTATTTGGATAAACTCAGTTAGCATTTGGTTTGAGGGTGGAGAAGCTGAGGGTCCCTGGGAATGGCAGCAGCTGGGTGGGGGGACAGGATGGAGGAGCTCAGGGATTCCTGCCCCCTCCCCCTCCTGAGCCTCTCCTGTTACAGCTTGTTATTGTCACTGGAGACATGGAGCCGCAGGCCAGGACCCTGACTCCGGGGCTTCCCAGGCAGCCAGATGTTCTCAGGCCCTGGCTCACCTCTCACTACAGGGGTTGCTGAGAGTACCAGGCTCCCTTCCCTGGGATTGGGGGAGGGGGGCTAGGCCTCCCACTCAACTTCCCTCACCCCAAGGCCTCTGGTAGAAATCACTGACATTCTGAAAGCACTTGGGGCTTAGGAGCTCAGGGGAGTTGGTTCATTTACCTTGAGCAGCCCTCATCCAGATTCCAGGACTAATCTAACCCACTCCAGCCCAGAAGACAGGGAGGTACAGGGGGATAACTAGTTAATGGCAGAGCCAAGTCTCCTACCCTACAGCTCTG
The DNA here is from genome assembly GCA_023548195.1 of Bettongia penicillata ogilbyi. NCBI lineage: Eukaryota > Metazoa > Chordata > Mammalia > Diprotodontia > Potoroidae > Bettongia > Bettongia penicillata. The sequence goes on along the minus strand of JAJHZJ010000375.1, from coordinate 490,936 downwards.
GGTTCCCCTCAGTCCTGCCTGCCCTCCTTCCCTGTCTCTTTAGAGAAATTCTAGTCCAACTCACTCTTTTCACATGGGAGGAAACTGAGGTACAGAGAAGAGAAATACTCCTTTAACACTGGGTGCCAGCTCTGAATCTCCCTCTCCCCAACCGTTCCTTCTAGAGGAACTCCTTAAGAACTATGGTGCTCACATGGAGCAGGTGAGAGGGTTTATGGAGTCGAGGTCCAAGGGAAAGTTACTCACAGTCACTGAGTAAGGTGTGGGAGTGAGGTGGGGGTGACAACCACAGGTTGTACCCATCATACCTAGGGGAGAGAACTTCTCAAACGAAGGCAAAATCCACAGTGTGCCATGCCATTCCTCTGCCGCAGGGTTAAGCCCAAACCCACAGTAGACCTAACTAGGTCCATTATTTTGTTCTAGATCAAGGGCAAATTCTGTACCTCAGGACTCCTGGCCTTTTCACTTGCCACTTCTTTCCTGTGTAGTTAATAAGAGCTGGGAGTCTAAGTGTACCACAAGCTCCAATCTGCATCATCGATATGGCATGAATGCCTATAAACACACAGTGTTGACCGCATTCACAGCATCAGTGTTCAGAGTGAGGGAGGGGATTGTGGTCCTATTCTCTGCCCTAGACAGACTATGTCTGGAAGATCATGTTCTGTTCTAGGTGCCATATTTTGGGGAGCACATTCAGAAAAGGGCAATCAAAATGGTGGCGGTCTGGTGATCATTATAGGATAAGTTGAAAAAAACTTGGGATGTTTAAGCTGGAGAAAAAGAGAGGGCAAAGGTGAGGCAATGGGACATGACAGAAAGCATCTGAAAAGTTGCCATATAGAAGGGTCAGACTTATTCTGCTTGGGTCCAGAAGACTGAACTAAGAAAAATGGGAGCAAGTTGAAGAGAGGCAGATTTCAGCTCAACATTAAAATAAATAAAAACAAACGAATGAATGAATGAATGAACGAACAGATAGATGGGGGATGGATAGATAGATAGATAGATAGATAGATAGATAGATAGATAAAATCCATCTTCCTAATGATAAGCATTGTCCTGAAGTGGAATGCACTGTCTTACAGGGTAGTGTGTTCCCTATGCCTACAGGTCTTCAGGTTGCATTAGGATGACCAATTGTAATGTTGTGGAGAGGATTGTTGTTTAAGTATGGTTTGGTCTAGGAAATCTCTGCTTTGAGATTCTGTGGTTGGGCCTTTGTGCCCCAATGTCCACCTTCATTCTCTATTCAATCCAGGTTAACATTGTTCCAATCCCTTGACTCTTTTCTCACTCTCTAACCTCCAGGTCTTTGTATATAGGAACAGTCTCCCTGTTTTTCTCCATTAAGGCTGTTCCTTAATAATAATAACAGCTAACATTTACATAGGTATCATGCTAAGTACATGGGAGGTAGGTACTATTATTATCCTTATTTTACAGATGTGGAAACTGAGTCAAACAGAGGCTAAGTGATTTGTTCAAGGTCACCTAGCTAGTGCTAGTAAAGTATCTGAAGTCATATTTGAACTCAGGTCTTCCAGAATTCAGGCCCAGGGCTCTATCAAGCTGCCTCTTCTACAATCAAGCATAAATGTACTCACACCTCTTCCAAAGAAACCTTCTTAGACTGTAGATATAATAAATTCATAACCCTCTCAAATTTTATCTTGACCAACAACAGTCGGTCAATAATCATTTATTCAATACCAACTATGTGCCAGGCACTGGCACAAGTGCTGTGTTAAGTGCTGGAGAAAAAAACAAAGCAAAATACAACAAAACAAAACCAGCCCCTGCTCTTGAGGAGCTCACAGTCTTATGGTTAAAAACCATAGGATAGATACAGGCTAAATTGGTAGTTATCTCAGAAGGAAGGCACTGGGGTTACTGGCAAAAGCTTCTTGTTTAGGGCAGCACTTCAGCTGAGATTTGAAGGAAGCCAGGAGGTAGAGATGAGGAGTGGAAGCATTCCAGGCATGGGGGACAAGCAGTGAAAACACTCGGAGTAGGAGAAGGTATCCGAGGAGAGGAACTGCAAGGAAGCCAATATTGCTAGAGATAAGAAAACTAGAAAGTTAGGAAGGGGCCAGAGCATGAAGAGTTTTTAAAGTCCAAAAGAAGGTTTTATTTTTTGATCTTAAAGGCAATAGGGAACTATGAGACTTTGTTGAAGTCTCTGTTGAAATCTTTGGGATGTATTATGTATGGATAATGGTATGCTCAGACTTGGCTGAATAGAGTACTGGTGTAGGGAGAGCCTTGGAGCAGGTAGCCCCACCAGCAGGGGCCAACAGCCACCACAATGATGGGGAGGGCCTTATGGCAGGTGGCCCCACCAGCAGCTACTGCACTAATCCAGGCAGGAGGTGATGAGGGTCTGCACCAGGGTGGGGGCAGTGTCAGAGGAGAGAAAGGGGCTATACCAGAATTATTGGAGAGGTAGAAATAACAGTACTTGACAACTGAATTGATATGAAGAGTGAGAGAGAGGGAGAAATTTGAGTATGACACTGGCTTTAGAGGCTGGGTGGCTGGGAGGAAAAAGATATCCTTGATAGTAATGAGAAATTTAGCAAGAGAGGAGGGTTTAGGGGGACAGATAATGAGTTTAGTTTTGGAAATGTTGAATTTAAGATATCCATGGGCTATCCAGTTCAAGACGTCTAATAGGCAGTTGGAGATAGGAGACTGGAGGTTAAGGGAGAGGTTATGGATGGAAAAGTAGATTTCAGAGCCATCTCATAGAGATGGTAATTGAAACCATGAGAGCTGATGAGTTTCCCAAGTGAAATAGAATAAAGGGAGAAAAAAGAGGGTTCATGACAGAGCCTTGGGGGACAGCTACAGTTAGTCTATGTGACCTAATAAAGAGATAACAAAGGAGACAAAGTGCTCACAAAGGAGGAGAACCAGGAGAGAGCAATGTCACCAAAACCTAAGAAGAAGGTGATCGACAATGTCAAAGGCTTCAGAGAGGTCAAGAAGGATAAAGGTTGAGAAAAGGCCATTGGATTTGGTAACTAAGGGATCACTGGTGACTTTGATGAGAGTAGTTTCAGTTACATGATGAGGTCAGAAGCCAGATTGCAGAGTTAAGAGGAGAGTGAGAGGAAGTGAAGGAATCAGTTTTAGGTAGACTTCTCAAGAAATTTAGTCCCCCAAAAGAGAAAAGACACTGACTTCTCTCAGGGTTCTATGGATCCAAGGGAGAGTTTTTGAGGATGGGGGAGACATGGGTATGTTTGTAGGCAGTAGGGAAGCAGCCAGTAGATTAGTAGGAGATTGTGGATGATAAGCAGGGGCATTCTCCTGGAAAATATGGGATAGAATGGGGTCACTGATACAGGTAGGGAATTTGCCTTAGCTAGAAAATGGTCTGCTTCATCAGGTAAGACAGAAGTGAAGGAGGAGATAGTGGAAGAAGGCATCTGAATAGTATTAGATAAAGAGTGGGAGAAAATGGAGCTCTCAGCAAGTGTTTTCAATTTTTTTCAGTGAGGTTTGAGGAGGGATGAAAAGGTTTGGAAAAGGTGCTGTGGTAAATGAGATAGTGAATTGATTAGGGAGTTATAAAAAAGATTGCCTTGTCTGAGTGAGGGCCCAGTTGAAATTAAGCACTTTAAACTTGTAGTGGACCCAGTCATAACAGTATCATGATTTATTCCAGCTTCATTTGGCTGTATATCAGTAGAAGAAAAGGCAACAGATGGTGGGAGTGATCCAAGGCTGGGTTTTGGCAGGATCAGATCTTTGTTGGGATAAAGGGACAGGGGACTCGAGAGAATATGACAGTGTAGCCTTGAACTGGTTCACTGAGGGGTCAAGATGGGAAAGGGAAGAGAATGTAGCCAGTGTATGGGTGATCTTCTGGGAAAAAACTGAGAGGTGGAGGGAATGGAAGTTGCAGTGAGGACAAAGAACAGAGTTTGAGCTTGCAATGCAGAGGGAGAAGTAGAATGACAACAGATTGTGATCAGATAAAGGAATTTCCGAGTTCATGCACATGGAAGTGGAACATTTGTGGGTGACAGCAAGATCAAGGTTATGACCATCTCTGTGTGGAGCCGAGGTAGGGTGGAGGAGGAGGTCATGGGAAATAAGTAAGTTGAAGAACTCAAAGGTTAGGGTGTTTGAGGGAGAATCAATGTGTATGTTGAAATCCCCTAGTAGGAGAGCAGGAGTTGGGGAGGAGAGAAAGATTGTGAATCAGTCTATGAAGTCATTCATAAAGGAAGGAGAGCAGCTTGAAGGTTGGTAGATAACAGCTACCTGAATCTTGACTGGGTGATAAATGTGAACTGAGTGAACCTCAAAGGAGGAGAGGGTGATTGTGCTAGAGGGAGAGCCTGGAAGTGGCCTTGGGGAGCAAAGAGTGTTTCCCACCTCCATGGGAGAGTAGGGGGTGGGGGAGAGGAAAAGGTATGAGCTAACTCCTTCGGCAGCCTTCAGCTCATTCATATATGAGGCAGCCTTAAGTGCTGTACATCTGGGTACAGCCAACTTCCAATTATCCATGCAGGGATTATCCACATTGCAGATTCTTCACACACATGGCCAGCCAGTCCCAGCTGTGCAGATCCCATATCACCCAGCACAGAGGCAGAGACAGACACAGGGAAATAATGCAAGGAAGATAGCTGCATGGAAAAGCATCCTGCCATGGGGAATCAACAGGCTCTCAGCTCTGACCCAGCTGGGGGAATTAGCCATGGATATGGACTCTCCAAATCAATGTTCTCTTTCATTGGGACAGAAAACTGAGACCCAAGACCAACAAGGCAAAGGCACTGAAGGGAATGCAGAGATAACTTATCCTGGACAAAGGGACACTTACAGGGGACATGGGATAGATAGATAGATAGATAGATAGATAGATAGATAGATAGACAGATAGATAGATAGACAGACATAGATATATGATAGATATATATTATATATATGATATGTGATATATTGATATAGATATGTTACATATATGATATAGATATGATAGATAGATGATACCTATGATATAGATCTATATGATATGGAGATATAGATGATAGATACATATATAGATAGAGGTGATATATAGATAGATATGATAGATATAAATAGATTATAGATAGATTATAGACAGATAGATGACAGATAGATATAGATAGATATGATATATCTATATGATATATATCATAGATAGAGAGAGAGAGAGAGAGATGGTAGTCGGTCAAGTCAAGTCAATAAGCATTTATTAAGCACCTACAATGTGTTAGGCACTGTACTAAGCACTGAGGATACAAAGACAAAACAAAACAGAAAAAAAATAAAAAAAAAACTCCTAGTTCACAGTCTAATGGGGAATGAAGTGCAAACAACTATGTGCAAACAAGCTGTATACAAGATAAATTGGAGCTAACAAGAGTGGTAAAGCACTAGAATTAAGGGGGATCAGGAAAAGCTTCCAGTAGAAGGTAGGATTCAGCTGGAACTTGAACACTTCAGGGAAGATGGGAAATAGAGAAAAGGAGGAAGATTGTTCCAGACATGGGAGATGACCAGAGGAAATTCCCAGAGCTGAGAGATGGAGTATCTTGTTAGAGGAACATCAAGGAAGGCAATATCACTGCATCACAGAGTATTTAGAAGGGAGTAAGATGTAAGAATATTGGAAGGTTAGGAAGGGATCAAGTTATGAAGGGTTTTGGTTGGTGGTGGTTGTCCTTAGTTCTCAAAGAGGACCAAAATGACATCACTATGATAAAGTCAAGTTTCAGTGTAGACAACTGTGGCTGATCAGACCAACATGAGTTCCAAAGGCTCTACCACAGGTTAGGCACAGATGGTCCGTGTGAGCATTTGGGGTAGTTACTCCTAAATTGCACATCCTATGTTTCCTTTGAGCTGTTTCAGTTCTGCTTTGCTCATGAAGCACAGCACCTTTTCTGATGTGGGCACACCATGATGAGCTGTTCTGTGCCAGTGTCTCCCATGTTGCACAATCAAATCCAAAGTTCTTGAGAGATAACTTGAGCTTTAAGGCCAAAAGTGTTTTTAAAGCCAAACAGAGGGTTTTCTATTTGATCTTGGAGGATACAAGGAGCCACTAGAGTTTATTGAAAAAGTGAGGGATGACATTGTCAGACCTCCCCTTTAGGAGAGTCACTTTGGTAGCTGAGTGAAGGATGGACTGTAGTAGAGAGAAACTTAGGGCAGAGAAATCAACCACAATAGCCCAGGAGTGAAATGATAAGGGCCTGTATCAGGGTCAGAGGAAAGGAAATGTATATGAGAGAGGTCAAGAAGGTATATTCAACAGGGTTTGGCAACTGGATGTGGCGATGAGACAGAGAGTGAGAAGCTGAGGAGAATACCTTGTTTTGAGCCTGGGTGCCTAGGAAAATGGTGGTGCATTCAAGGGAAGTTTGGAAGAAAGGTGGGTTTTAGGGGAAAGATAATGAAATAAAATTGAATCCAAGACATCCATGAGACATGTAGTCTGAGATGTTCCATAAGAAAGGATGGGTTTTAGGGGAAAGATACTGAGATAAAGTTGAATTAAAGAGGTCCACAAGACATATAGTCTGAGATGTCTAATAAGCAGTTGGAGACGCGGATTGAGACAGATGAGGACTGAGAAAGAGCCATTAGATGTGGCAACTAAGAGATCTTTGGTAACTTTGGAGAGGGTTGTTTAAGCTGAATGAGAGAGTCAGACTGCAGAGAGTTAAGAGTGAGAGGAAAGGAAGTGGAGGTACCTATTTTGAACAACCTTCTCAAGGAGTTTAGCCATGAAAGAGAGGAGAGATCTAGGTTGATAACTCTCATCTCATAGGGAATGATGGATCCAAAGGAGAGTTTTTGAGGATGGGGGAGACATGGGCATATTTGTAGGCAGTAAGTAAAGAGCCAGTAGACAGGGAGTGATTGAAGATTAGTGAGAGAGTGGGAATAGGAAGAGGGGGCCTTCTCCTAGAGAAGATAGGATAGAACAGCTCACTTGTGCACGTAGAAGGGTTTGCCTTTAAAAAAAGCCATTTTTTCTTTTCTTTATGGGATACTAAAAATGAGGTTGTAGAGCCATTTACTGGTTCTTTACTGGGGCTCCAATGGTACTAGTCACCTCACACATGCTTCTCTGTATCCAGAAAAAACTGGCAGTGGGATGGTTTACTTTTAGAGGAAGCCTGGAATAGGAGATAAGAATGCTGGACTTGGAATCAGGAAAACCAAGACTCAAATCTACCTTCTGGTACTGGTAAGCTTTATGATCATGGGCAAGTTACTTATCCTAGCCTTAGTTTCCTCAGCTGTAAAATAAAGATAACAACCATGTCACCTACTACACAGACCTGTTGTGAGGCTTATGGGAGGTAATCAATGTTAAAGTATTTGAGAACCTGTAAAACTTTAAAATTATTAATCTTCATGTACTTTAATTAATTTAATTTTAAAAAAGAAGAAGGGTTTGCCTTGGCAAGGGGAAGGGCCACTTCCTCATGCGATACAGAGGTAAAGGAGGAGAGAGTGGAGGAAGGCATCTGAGTGATACAAGATGAAGAGGAAAGGGGAAGAGAGAGTTCTCGACAAATGGCCTCAATTTTTTCAGGGAAATATGTGGCAAGGTTTTCATCTTATAGGGTGGGGTACCAGTAATTGAGGGGCTGTCGTGCGGAAGAGGGAAAGAATATTCTGCTTGGCCGCAAAGGGTGGAGTCTGAAGCAGTGCGCAGATGTTATGAAGAGAAAAATTTAGGCTTGATTTCAGGAAAATCCTTCATGGCTATGAGAACAATCCCAAAGCATAGTAGGGCTTTTTGAGAAGCAGTGAGCTCCCCATCACTGGAGGTCATAGAGAAAAATCAGAGGCTCTGAGATCTAGAACCAAAAGAGACCCTAGAGGTCATTTATCCAACCCCTCATTTGAAAAACGAGGAAACTGAGACCCAAAGGAGTTAAGTTACTTGCCCAAGGTCACCAGGGAGTAAATGATAGAGCTGAGACTACAGGCTTGGGTTCGATTAGCCTGCTTCAGAGGTTCCTTTTAACATAGAGATGCCCTGCTATCCTCGAGTTCATAGTCTAGAAAGAGGAACCAAGAGGCTTACAAAATCACCAAGGGTGACACACAAAATACGATAAGAGCAACTATTTCCCGATTGATAAATGGTCAAAGGATATGAGCAGGCAGTTCTAAGAGGAAGAAATCCAAGCTAATCCAAGCTACCAATAACCATATTAACAAATGCCCCAAATCACCAATAATTAAAGAAATGCTGAAATTCTACCACACCCCTCGGATTTGCAAAGTTGACTTAAAAAAAAGGAAAATGATAAATGTTGGGGGGCCCATGGAGAAAACAGACCCATTAACGCATTGTTGGTGGAGCTGTCAATTCGTCTGGGCATTCTATAAATCAATTTGAAGTGATGCATAAAAAGGTACTGAACTATGCATTCCCTTTGACCCAGAAAAACCACTACATGGTCTATACCCCCCAAAAGATGAAAGAAAGGTGGAATACACAGGTGGAAACAGATTTATAGCAGTTCTTTTTTTTGAGGCAAAGAACAGGGAACCAAGGGGAAGTCCATCAGCTGGGGCACTACTGAACAAATAATGGAATATTGATACAATGGAATACTAGTGTGCTGGAAGAAATCCTGAAAGGGATGGTTTCAGAGAAACCTGGGAATACTTGTGTGAACTGATGCAGAGGGAAGTGAGTAGAACCAGGAGAATAAAGGCAACTAGATGGTACAGAAGCTAGAGCTCTGGGCCTGGAGTCAGGAAGACCTGAGTTCAAATGTGGCCCCAGATACTTACTAGCAGTGTGACTGTGGGAAAGTCTGTCTGCCTTAGTTCTGTCAAGTATAAATTGGTGACAATGATAGCACCTGAGGATTATTGGAAGGATCAAACAAGGTATTTGGAAAGCATTTAGTACAGTACCTGATACACAGTAGGTCCTTAATAAATGCTTTTCCCCCTCAAAATTGTACAGACAAACAGATTGAAATTCTAAGAACTCTGACCAACCATAATTTCAGAGGACAGACAACGATCTACCTCCTGACGAAGAGATGATGGACTCAAAGAACAGAATGAAACCTATTTTTTAGATGTGACCTCTGTTAGAATTTGCTTTATTTGATGATGAACATTTGATGTAAGGGATTTGTTTTTCTTTTCAAAGGAAAGTAGAAAGGAGAGAAAATAGTTTTTTGTTAATTGAAAAAAATTAATTACCTTGCAAAAAAAGCCAACCCAATAAATTCAAAGGGAGGTCAGCCAAAGGAATGTTCACATCTCAGGGGAGTTTCAGGAAGGAGAAAGTAGCATGAATGGACTTTGGATGCTGGGAAGGATTCTGATGGACAAAGATGGAGGCAGAGAAGGGAAACATGTCAGACGGAAGGAAGAATATGAGCAAAGATTCTGAGATGGGAAAGGGAGTCCTTGGGGAAAGATGACTAATACATTTCACTGGGTGCAAATAATTGTGGGGGAAGGGTGTCATGGAAGGAGCATTGGTATAATGAAAGATAAGACTGGTAAGGTAAGCTGAAGCCAAGCTATGATGGGCTTTAAAAGTATTTAAGTGTGTGTGTATGCGGGTTGGTTTCTTTTGGACTAGATCTGCAGGAAACTCCTAGTGCAGGAAAGTCCCTTTACCAAAGCAGATTGGCACCTTCTTTGTAACTTAGACTCTTCTGGAGTTGCCTAGGGCCCAGAGAGGTACTCCTGACTTGCCCAGTGTCATGTGGATAGTATGTGTCAGAGGGAAGACTCGAACTCAGGTCTTCCTGACCTTGAGTCTGTCTCTCTGTCCATGACTGGTCTCATGCATGGTACATATCATCATCAGGTTAACTGACATGAACATTTTATAAAGCACTTCATACATGCTATGTCATTTGGATTGGACTCTATCCTGGGAGCTAAACAATATAAACATCATTCTCCTCATTTTATAGATGAGGAGACTAGGCTTCTGAGAAATTGTAGCTCTAGAACTTGAAGGACATTCAGAGGCTGTGTGGGCCAGTCTCATTCATTTTACAGAAAAGGAAACTGAGGCACAGAGAGGGGAAGGGTCTTACCCACAATCACATAGCCTGTATCTGAGGCAGAATTTGAACCTTGGACTTCATGACTCCAAATCCTGTAATCTCTCCACTAAACCACCTTCCCCCTAAAATCCTCAGTCAGAGAATGTTGGGGATGAAGGAAGTCTTAGAGGTTGCCTAAGTCCAATCTCCATTTCACAGCTGAGAAAACTGAAGCCAAGGCCTGTGTCTGCTTCTTCTTATGTCCCCCCTGCAGGCACTCAGAAAAGACCAAACAATTTTAAGCACAGGACAGGAAGCAGGAGAGATGCTGAGTACAATTTTACCCCCAAATGACGATATCATAGCAGTTTCCTCCTGACTATGGAAAAGTCACAAGCCAGTGGGACTTCAACTTTGGTTCCAGTCATAGGACCATAGATTTGGAGGCCACCTAGTCCAACCCTCCCACCCCAGTTTCATAAGTGAGGAAGAGAGGTCATCTGTTGGGAGCTTGCTCTTCTCCCCAATTCTATCTCAAAACCTCTCCACATCACTCTCTCCCCATTCCTTCCTCCTCTGACCTAATCTCTAAGGAAAAGGTGACTTTTCTCCATGCCAAAGTCAACCATTCAGCTTGTGCCTTTGTTCCTATGCTCTCAGGGAGCTTTCCCAATGGGTCATCTCAGCTCCATCTAATCCTCAATCTCTCCTTATCCACTGACTTCTTTCTTGGGGATCAACTAACATGCCCAAGTCTTCCTATCGTTCCAAAAAAAAAGCTTTCTCTTCAGCCTGCCATTGCCTCAAGCTATTGTTTTATTATCTCCCCTTCCTTTCACAGTCAAACTTCTAGAAAATCTACCTGCTCTCTACTATTCTTATCTGCACTCATTCTTCAGCTTCGTATAATCTAGCCTCCATCCCCACTTCTCGATGTAGTCTCTGAGGTCACCAACAATCTCATAAATGCTCAATTCATTGGCCTTTTTCTAGTATTCTTCTGGATCCTTTCTTCTCTTGGATGTCATGTCCCTGTTTTCCCCTTCCCTGTCTGATTATTCTTCCTCAGTTTCCTTTGTGGGATCATCATTCATGCCCTATCCCTAAACTTGGGTGTACCCTACTGCTTGGATGGGGTCTTTTTCATCTAGCTGTTCCATATGCTTTTTTAATAAACTCTGATGATGCCATCAATTTCTATGAGTTCAATTTTCGTATCTATGCATTCCCAATCACCTTACCTTATCTATTTCCTGAGCTCCAACCTCACATCACCAGGTTCTTCAGCTGGCTGTCCCATAGGCATCTCAAACTCAACACATCCTCAACACAACTCATTGTCTGTCGTCCCCCAAATCCTCCTTTCTTCTGAACTTCTCCATGACTATCAATGACACCCACCATCTTCCCAGGCACCCTGGCTTGAAATCTCAGGGTCTGTCATCTTCAACTCCTCACCCTTACCACCCTTACCCCATTTATCCAATCTGCAGAACATTTCTCTTTCATATTGATCCCCTTTCTTCTCATGTGCCCAGCCAGTACCCTTGTTCAAGCCCTTACCACCTCTCACTTGGACTGTTGCAACAGCCTCCTCATTGGCCTCCCTGTTTCCAGCTTTTTTCTCTTGTCCATACAATTGAGGCAGTTAGGTAGTTCAGTGGATAGTGTCCTAGGCCTGGAGTCAGGAAAAAATTAAGTTCAAATCTGGCCTCAGATCTCACACTCACTGTGTGATCTTAGGCAAGTCACTTAACCTCTGTTTGCCTAGGAAGCAGCTAAGTGGTGCTGCGGCGGATAGAGCCCTGGGCCTCGAGTCAGGAAGAATCATCTTCCTGAGTTCAAATCTGACCTTACACACTTCCTAGCTATGTGACCCTGGGCAAGTCACTTAACCTTGTTTGCCTCAGTTCCTCATCTGTCAAATGAGCCAGAAAAGGAAATGACAAAGCACTCCAGTATTTCTGCTAAGAAAACCCCAAAAGGGGTCACAGAGAGTCAGATACAACTGAACAAATCAAAGTGTTCACACTAATGCCAAATTGATATTCCAAAGCCACATCATTCTCCTGCTCACAAGGTTTCTCTAGTTCTCTATTTCCCTGTAGTATAAACTACAAATTCCTGTTTGACATTTAAAGTCCTGTATAACCTGACTTGCCAGGCTTCTTGTACATCAGCTATATCAAAATCAAATGAAAATAGAGGCCACTAATCATAAGTAAGGATTCCTGCTGGGCTGTATAATGACTTTAAAAATCACAAATGAACATTAGCTATGTTCTATTATATTCTATTTATTTTATATCTTATATTCTCTCTCTATACACACACACACACACACACACACACACACACACTATATTAGATCTTTCCCAGTGACATTTTAATCTGGTTCTGGGAGCACTGGGGAGTGGGAGCTCCCCTTAGCCCATTTTCTATTCCAGCCATAGTGGTGTCCTTACTGCACATCCTACACAGCATTCCTTTTTCTGGCTACATACCTTTGTACAATCTGTTCCCTGAGCCTGATCCATTCTCCTCCCTTATCTCACCCTCTGAACTTCCAACCTGCCTTTCAAGATTCAAATCAACTACCACTTCTTACAGGAAGCTTCTCCCAATCTCCTCAGTTGTTTACTTTGTATTAATTTATCTAATACAGATTGTTTATCCTGGTAAAATGTTAGCCCCTTGAGGGCAAAATGGTTTCATTATTATTATTTGTACCTTGGACATAATAGAGACAATAAATAAAAATAACTCATATATTATATCCTATTATGTTATGTTACATTATGTTATGACATATTGTATTATATTTAATTATGTTATATTATGATATATTGTGTAATATTGTGTTATATTACATTGTATATGTTATTTTATGTTATGTTATATTATATTATGCCATACTATTATATTATATGACAGCTAGGTGGTGCTGCAGAGGTACAATGAGTCAGGAAGACTCATCTTCATGAGTTCCAATCTGGCCTCAGATACTTCCTAGTTGTGTGATCCTGGACAAGTCACTTAACTTTGTTTGCCTCAGTTTCTCATCTGTCAAAGGAGCTGGACAAGGAAATGGCAAACCAGTCCAGTATCTCTCTGTGACTCCATTTGGGGTTTTTTTCATCTGCTTCCCCTGCTCATCTTACAGATGAGGAAACTGAGGCAAACAGACTGAAATGATTTGCTGGTGATCACACTGCTAGTAAGTGTCTGAGGTCAGACTAAAGCTCAGGTCTTCTTAACTCCAGGTTCTGGACTCTATCCATTGTAGCGCCACCTAGCTGCCCACATAAGATGATACATTTTACAAATGAGGAAACCAAGACCCAGAAAGTCTAAGTGTCTTGTCCAAGTTCACACATATGACCCTAGGCCTAAAGTTGGAAGGGACCGCAGAGACTATCAACTCCAACGCCCTCACTTTAAAGATGAGGAAACTGAGGTCCAGGGAGGGAAAGTGACTTGCCCTTGGTCCTATAGATATGAGCAGCAGAATTGCTATTCTAACCCAGGTCCTCCAACTCCAAATCTAAGCAACAGAGTAGAGTGGAAAAGGTTCTAGTCTTGGAGTCAGGAGACCTGGGTTCAAATACTAGCACTGGCACTTATTAGCTATAGAATGTGCAAGTGAAGTTGTACAGTGGAAAGATGGCAGCATGTATTCTGTAGTCCAAGACTCTGGGTTCAAATCTTGTTTGTGATACTAGTAGTAGGCAGTTAAGTAGCCCAGTGGATAGAATGCTGGACCTGGTCTCAGAAAGACCTGAATTCAAATCAAGCCTCAGACATTTACTAGCTTTGTGACCCTGGGCAACTTATTTAACTTCTGACTGCCTCAGTTTCCCCAAGTGTAAAATTGGAATCATAATAGCCTCTCCCTCCTAGAGTTGTTGTGAGAATCAAATGAGATATTATTTGTAAAGTGTTTAGCACAGTGCATGGCACATAGTAGGCACTTAATAAATGCTTGTTTCCTTCCTTCCTAGTTACTCTCTGGGAGATTTCAAATAAGCTTCTTATCCTTCCTGGGTCTTGGTTTTCTCTTCTGTAAAATGAGGGTGTTGAATTAGATGACTCCTCAGATCTCTTTTAGTTGTGGAACTTTGATCCTATGTGTGATCTTGGACAAGTCACTTCCCATGGGCCTCAGTTTCCATATCAGTGAGATGAGAGGGATAGACTAGCTGGCCTCTGAGGTCCTTTCCAGCTTTTGTCCAACCTTGGAAAGTACTTATTAAGTATTTATTATGTGTCAAGCACTAAGTCTACCCTTTAACCCTTCACCACCCATACTCACAGATAAAGGAAGGACCTCTCTATACCTCAGTTCCCTTATCTGTAAAATGAGAGAATTGGTCTCTGAGGACCTTGCCAGCTCTAGATCTAGGAGTCTATGCTGTATAAGCAGGTGGCTTCCTCTTCTCTGAGCCCCAATTCCTCATCTGTAAAATGGGGACAACTGTACTTGTGTTCCCTTTTCTACAGGGCCTCTGTAAGTATAGTACTTTGGAAATACATTATGTAGAAATACGAACTGTATTATGATGTGTGAGTGTTGTACAAGCAGCTTGGGGGATCAGGGAAGGTGAGAAGGCCTGGGGACCTTGAGCTAGGGTTCAGGAATCAGTGAATGGACAAGGAAGGAGGACAGAGGTGTTTCAAATAGCTTTTAAGCAGAGATATCAGGGTCCCATGAAGCACATTACAGTTTGGAGAGGCTAACAGCCCAGGGCTGGATCCTTCCAGGCCAGTCTCCTCAAGCTAAGTGGGGAGGTGGAGAGGCACATTGGCATATGACCAAGCCAGGTAAGCAGGAAAAGATGCTGACATTAAATATTCAGCCATGTAGATGATCTAACTATCGACTAATGGAAATGCAGACAGGGCATCCTCAGGTTTGGGGATTTGGGGGTGGGGAGCTTTCCTAGAGTGAAGGTCTGGAAAATGGAAGAGAAGCAAAAGCAAGCAAGAACCAAATGAGGCCTCTGAAAACAGCAAACATTCTAGGGGATGAGAAAGGGTTCCGGATTGGGAGTCAAAATGCTGGAGCTCCAGTGTGACTTTGGATAAATGACGCCCCTGCTCAGAGCCTCAGTTTCCTCAGTGAATCAGAGGGTTGGCTGAGCCAATTTCTAAGGGCCTTTTCCTGCTCTAATGTTGTTGTCTCTGTGTGCATGAGAATGTGAGACTGTTCAGCTAGCTGCTCCATTCCCATCCTGCTCAGCCTCAGGCTGACCTCACAAGCTACCACACCATTCATGTATAGTTCTATTTATACCAGACTTTCCTCATGGCCAAACATCTCATTCCCTGGCCACTCCATGTTGCTCCAGGGGGTCCCTGGACAACTCTGGACACTAAGCCTGTTCTCTTGCTCATTCTTCATCTACTCCAATGATTCTGCCCCTTAAACTCTGGCTACCCATACTTGCAGAGCCAGGCAGGGCACAGGGAAAGATATGGATCACTAGCCGGAGAAACAGTCTCTGTTCTGCCCTGGAATGAATTGGACTCAATTCCTAGCTCTGATAGATACTGGCTGTGTGACCCTGGGTAAGTCACTTAATCTCTTGGTGCTCCAGGTTACTTTCAAAGACAGTTCATTACTGAAATGTAGAAGTTGACCCTTTGAGCAGGCTACTGGGGGTCTCCAAGGGGTCAGAAGAGAATAAACCTTTGAAAGTTGAACCAGATTATCTCTTCTCTGAGAACACTTACCAAGTCTTTGCTTCCAGACAGGGCTTCCTCTAGTCTAGTCCCAAATGGTGGGGATTAGGGGGTGAGAAAGTCCTCCTTTTTCTAAACACTTGATGCATAAAACTCTTAGAAGACAGAAATAGGGGATAATCTGACATCATGAAAAGAATACTGGGTGTAGTCAGAGGACTGGAGTTCTCATTAAGTGTCTTTGCCATTTAATAGCTATAGGATAAATCCTTTCCCCCAGGCCTCAAGGCCTCAGTTTCCATATCTGTAAAATGGATGGAAGGAGCAATAGATTAGATGATATCTAAGGTCCCTTCCAGTTCTGACATTCTATGTTCTAAGGTCCTTTCTGGATTTAACATTCTATGAGTCTATGCGAAACTGCATCTTTCCAGACCCAGTCTGCAAAATCCAACTGACCTGACATCCTGAGGCATCCTAAAGCTGAGAAGGAGTCTGCGGATAGAGTCCTTACTCAGTAATGTGTGGAACATGAAGGATGGAGAAGATGGAGAATGTCCTGAAGTCAGGCGAGTCCAGGAATTGGGTACATATGTATACATATATATACCACATGTAGTTTTTGTATCTGTTCCTAGTATGAGTATGCTCAAGCTATGAATGAATGAATGAATGAATGAATGAATGAATAACGAAAGCATTTTAGCATTAAAACTATATAAAAATCACTATGCTAAGCTATGGTCAACCAGTGACTGGAGCATAATGCCAAGAATGGGCTCTGTGAAAGGTGCCACACTTCACTTTCCTGGGCCTCAGTTTTCTTATCTGTAAGATGAGAGGGTTAGACTAGATAGTCTATGATCCTATGACTTAGTTTGATGCTGAGAGCAAATTCATTCCCAAGCCAGGTTATGTCTCCTGCCCTGGCCAGCTTTCCCAAATGCCTAGATCTTCCCGTTGCTCACAAGGGGTTCTAGGCAAGACTCAAAGCAACTCATCTCCATTTCTTGAGACACAATTTCAAGGGCAAGTAGATATTTGATCAGAGGAGCTCCCTGATCCAATGGATGAACTTACATGGTGGTGAACCTTGTGAGGGGACTTTTGAATGTGTCTTCCAAAGAAAGGAGTGGTTATACCATCTTGAGAAGAGGTCTCATTGATGAGGGTTGCCCCCAAGATGAATTGATTGTTATGCACTAGACTGATGGGAGTAAAAGTTGCCTGCTTGTCTTAGTCAATACAAGAAAGCTTACAGACCTTTTGGACCTTTTTCTTCCATCTAGGAGATCCTTAGAATAAAACCAAAGATGGAAGATTGACAAGAGAGTCGATGCACGATATGAGGGGAACAAAGGACCAAGACTTTGCACTCTTGTATTGGCTCCAGTTATTCAGATGTTGTACATCCTATGGGAAGGGAATACCATCTAGAGCCCTAAATGCATTTCTGTCTTGGGGGAGACAAAACCCTTAGGGTGGATGCCTCCCTAAGGCATAAAAGTGAGACTCACTGGAATGTTGTGAATTGCCCACTAACAACTCCAAATTCATATCCCTTCTGAGAGGAGTCCAAACCACAGGGAGATGCTATGAGTTGGAGGACTTTAGAATCCTAGAAAAATTAAGACTTGCTGGAACTGTATTGGGCTGCTTTGAGCCCTTTATATGTTTTACTTAATTGCTTTTGAGATATTGTGAGGCATTATATATGTTTTTCCATGTTCTGTGGGATGGACTAAGGGTTGTTCTATACTTAATATATATATTTGTTACCTTGAGTGCTTATATAGGATCTAGATATACTTTTACATTTGTGCAGATCTAGATATAAGCTATATTTGGAGATTTTTCAATAAACAAACTCTGGATGGGGTCATAACTAGTCAAAGAAAGGGTGATATTCTTGGGGTAGTCCCTGAGATTAAACTCCACCTGTAAAAGCCCTGCCCATACTTGGGGTGCTGGACCACATAGGCACACATACTCTTGATGGTGAATCGCACATTATAACTTTTTTATAAGAAAAGAGAGAGACAGTGTGGCTTATTCTGTGATTTGTCTGACTTTGTCATTTCTTTTCTGGGCTCCTCACTTGCACATATGTAACATGAGTTGGTTGGATCTGATGATTTCTGAGAGCCCCTTTGCATTATTCTTCAACAGCCTGTGGTTGTGGTGATATGGTGAACTCCCCGGTGAGGAGTCCTTTTATCATTTCAGGTTGGTACTTTCTGAGCCATGTACCATCTTGGAGTCACCTTGAGCAGGGAAAGGTTAAGTGCCTAGTGACGTAGCTAGTATGCGCCAGATGTAGGGCTCAAATCCAAGTCTTTAGGTCCTATACAATACTGCCTCTCATTCATATTCTATGATTACAAATAGATTGTACATCAATAGGTGTGTCTAGCAATACATGTGTGCCTCTCAACCCATGTGACACATGTACATAGTCATCTTTACGTGCCCATGTGTGTTTGTGTGACTTTTGGTCAAGCCATCATGGTCTCTGTACTCTGTGAGTGCATGTATGTATGAATGGAAGTGTGTGTGAATGTGTGTACTGGAGTGGTAGGGTGGGAAGCATGTGTCTGGTGTCTTGGTGACAGAGAATTTAAATTATGTCCATGTGATAATGCTAGGAAGCACAGAGATGACAAGAGATGCCCTCCACCTTCCTCTCCACTTTCTGGAAACATCCCCCTTCCTCACCACTGCTACCCCTTCTCCCCCCAAAGACAAAGGGGTGGGATGGGATGGGATGGGATGGGACAATAGAGGGATTACAGATCTGCCTCTTCTTACCTTCGACTTTTTGAAGCATGTCCAGAGATCTTCAAAAGGCATGGTGGGTAGGTAGAGTGGGTAGGACCGAGATGAAAGTGAGATGCCTTAGATTCGAAGTTCCTTGGCTCTCCCAGTGGTGGCTGGATAGGGAAAGCCCATGCAAGGAAGGGAGACAGTGCTGTCAACCCTGAGTGGAAGAGAGAAGCAGCTGGCCTCACTGCTCACTCTGCTCCAACTGGAGGCACCTCAGCTGAAATGCAGAGGGAGAGTGTCAGGGAGGGAGAGGGAGGGATCAGGAGAGAGAGAGAGAGAGAGAGAGAGAGAGAGAGAGAGAGAGAGAGAGAGAGAGAGAGAGAGAGAGAGAGAGAGAAGAGCCAGTGCGGGGAGAAGAGAGAGGCGGAGGAGAGAGGGACAGAAGGAGACCTAGAGACTAAGAGACAGTAGGGAGGAAGGGGAGAGATAGAGAGAAAGGGAGAGAGGGAGAGAAGAGAGATAGAGTGAGTGTGAAGGAGAAAGGGAAAGAAAGAAAGAGAGAAGAAAGGAGAGGGAGAGAGATAAAGGAGAGGGAGAGAGCGGGGAGAGAGAGGGGAGAAAGGAGAGGGAGAGAGAAAGGAAAGGGAGAGAGGAGAAAGAGAGAGAGAAGAAAGGAGTGGGAGAGAGAAGGAAAGAGGAGAAAGGAGAGGAGAGAGAGAAAAAAGGAGAGAGGAAGAGAGAGGAGAAAGGAGAGAGAGAAAGAAAGAGAAGAAGAAGAAAAGAGAGGGGAAGAGAGAGAGGAGAAAGGAGAGGGAGAGAGAGAAAGGAAAGAGCAAGGGAGGAGAGAGAGAAGGAAGGAGAGGGAGAGAGAGAAAGAAAAGAAGAAGAAAAGAGAGAGAGGAGAAAGTAGAGGGAGAGAGAGAAAGGAGAGAGAGAGGAGAAAGGAGAGGGGGAGAGAGAGAAGAAAGGAGAGGAAGAGAGAGAAAAATAGAGGGGAGAGAGGAGACAGGAGAGAAGAAAGGGGAGAAGAAGAGAGGAGAGAGAAGAGAGAAGAAAGGAGAGGGGAAGAAAGAGAAAGAGAGGGGGGAGACAAGAGGAGAATAGAGAGAGATAAGAGACAGGAGAGAGAGGAGAAAAGAGAGAGACAGAGACAGAGAAATAAAGGAAGGAAACTGAGAGGGAAGGGAAGGAGAAAGAGTGAGCGAGAGAAAGGGAAAGAGCGTGAGTACAGAAAAGGGAGCTGAGGCAAGAGCAGGAGGAAGGCAGTTCCGGGTTTTTCACCCTGCACGGCACCACAGTTGAGCTGATGGGGAGAAGGGACCGTGGGCTGCCTGCCTTCCCAGCCCTTTTCAGCAGGTGGGCCATGGGGGATTTCCAGCTCCATTCCTGGGAAGGGATAAAGTCGCTCCCCTTGTGGTTTTGCCCTCCCTGGCTGGCTGGCCAGCCCAGTGTGCCAGTCTGCCTGCATGGGCCAAGGGGCTTGGGCTGGGATATCTGACAGCTGCCCCCTTGCCCAGAGCAGCCCTGAGCCAGCATAGGGTGATGGGGGTGAGGAGAGGGGAGGAATTAGGAATATGGGACTCCAGGAATCAGAGGCTGCCATCACAGGAGAGGTCCACAAATGTTAGTTATCCATCGTTCTGTCTCCAGATATGGGAGCCCCTGGCCCCCCCAAACAGACCCCAAGGTCTGTTCTGAAAGTTTTAGAGAATGAGTTATTCCAACCAAGCTCCTTTCATCCCTCATCCTTGTGAAGCATCACTAATGGATTCAAAAGAACACTAGGTTTAGGACTGGAGGTCCTGGGTTCAAATCTACCTTCTGGCGCTTAGTAGGTATATGACCTTCAGCAAAGCATTTCTCCTCCCTGGGCCTCAGTTTCCTCCTATACAAAATGAGGGCTTTTGAGGACTCTTCCAGTACTCCCATCTTTCTTTGTCTCATTAGTGAATTAATGAAATATCCGAGGCCATGGAGCAAGAGATCTTAGCTCAAGACCCTTTCCAGGAGGATCATAGCTCTAGAACTGTAAGGGTTCTCAGTCAGACCCTTGATTTCATCACCCTCATTATACAGGGGGGAGACTGAGGCCTGAGGAGGAGAAGGGCCTTGCCCAAGGTCACACATGGGATTCTTGATTTCAAGCTGTAAGACCCTCAGAGACCATTGAGTCCAACCATTTTACAGAGAAAGAAACTGAGGCCCAGTCAGGGGAAGGGCTTTGCCCTAAGTCACACAGCTAGTAGTAAATCTCTAACTCCAAAGTCAGTGCTTTTTGTACTATACCTCCTTATATACCAGGAAGCTGCCTATTCTGAAGATTGAACAAGTCTAGGGGAGAATAGGCCTCTTCCCAGAAAATGGAGCTCATCTGTGCTGCATCCAGGTCTCTCCCTCTCAAATCAGAACATCTAGGTTCTTAGGGTATCTCAGAACTCAGAGGCCAGAAGAGGCTCCTTAGGGTAGCAAGGACAGTTCGTGCTCCAGATCCACTGTCCTTTCTCATTCACCCTTGGCTCAAGAGCAGGCAGAAAGTTGGAGACAGCCTTGGATTTCTAAGCATGGAGGGAACGGTGTCCCTTTTTCTTAATGATTTGGACCTGAGGTATGTGCTCTGACTGCTGAGACAGTGGGAGGAGTTGGGGAAGAAAGCCCAGAAGGTCAGGAAACCTGCAGCCAGGGCTCAGCCCCCACTTTCATTCCTTCAGATTAAAAATAAATCATTGCTATATCTTTTTTGGAAGCTAGGTGCCATAGTAGATAGAATGCTAAACACAGATTCAGGAAGATAGGAATTTGAATCTTGCCTCAGACACAGAATAAGAACTAGGATTTCTATAGCACACATTTTACATATCTCATTTGGGCCTCTCTGAGACATTATTAGCTCCATTTTACAGATAAAGAAATTGAGGCTGAGAGGCTAAGTGACTTGCCCAGGGTCACACAGCTGGTAAGTGTCTGAGGCTAAATTTGAACTCAGGTCTTCCTGACTCCAGGGCCTAGAACTTGGTGCACTGTGTCACCTAACTTCCATTTTATACCCATTTTAGAGATGAAGAAACTGAGGCACTGTCCCTGACTTTCTTCATCTCTAAAATGGGTGTAAAATAGCACCTACCTCCAGATTATTGTGAGGCTAAAAGGAAGATAATCTGTGTAAAATACTTCACACACCTTCAAGACCTGTGTGAACACTGGACACTGTGTGAACACATAAAGAGCTGTGTGAACACTGGACATTGTGTGAACACATAAACACTGGATACTATTATCATTATTACATGACTTTCATTTTTTAATAGCTTCCCCCTCTTCTTTCAATGAACTATTCTTTGTAACAGAAGAGGGGGGGAAAAGTGCTTCAGCAAAACCAACCGATACCTCAACTGAGTCTGACAGTGCATGCAAGATTCCTCACCTTGGCAAAGAAGGAAGATTCCTTTATTTGAATTCTCTCTTTGCTCAGCACTGAGTTTTCGTCTTCATGACAATTATTTCCTAGGGTGCACCAGGGAGTACCTTAGTGTCTTGGCTAAGCTGGGAGCCATCTGACCTCCTTGAATGACTCTGGACTTCAGCCTCAGTTTGAGTTTCATCATCAGATATTAGTTGGTGACCTTGAGCCAGTCCTTTCCCCTCCCTTGGCCTCAGTTCCCACCTCTTTAAAACGAGGCAGTTGGGCCAGCTTGCCTCTGACACCCCTTAACCCTTTGACAATATATGATTCCTTTGCCATACATCAAGGTTCGTGGACCAGTAGATCTGAGGGGACCGTGGGACATAGAACATAAATGGAAGTGGGGATGGGGAACATGCACCTAGCCAGAGTTCTGGGAACGACATTGCAGAGGAGTTCAGTCAGGAGCACAGTGGGATGAGAAGCTGGGGCTAGGGACATTACTGGGCAATGGCACTGGCCATTCTAGGACCACAGGCTTGTAAAGAGAGGAGTGGAAGGGGGCTCTCAGTTCATCCAGTTCAACCACCTCACTTTATACTTTCCCAAGGTCATATTGCTAGTAAATGGCAGAGATGAGATTCAATCTCAGGTCATGTGACTACAAGTTTTTCTCTCTCTGCACAAGAGAACAGGAAGCCATCCTGGACTAGGAGAAGGGACTTAGACCTCCAGGACAATGAAAGGTACTCCCCTCCTCCCTGAGGGTCCTCATTAAGAGACACACCAAAAACAGTCAACCCTGGGAAGCAAACAGGGTCGTGGAAACAGGCTTGGGGCTTGCCTTCAGGAGACCGGGTTCAGAGACCAGTTCTGTCACTAATTTTCAGGATGGACTGGGAGTAAGTTACTTCTCTCAGTCTCAGTCTCCTCCTCTGTAAAACAAACAAACAAACAAATGAACAAGGATACAAATGAATGAACTAACTAGAGAACAAACAAACCAATGAACTAAGTAAGGCACAGACAAACAACAACAAGACCATGAGAAGGTCAGAGCAGGTGACAAATTAGGACTCGCTCTAGATGGGTCTGTCTGGGAGAGGGGATAGAAGCTCAGATGGGCTTGGGGAGACCACAGACACAGCAGGGAGAGAAAGGAGCTGGCGATTGAGGAACGTCTGAGCACGAGCCCCTGAAAAGTCATTAGGGGCCCGTCAGAGGAGTGAAATTCCTGCTGTCAGAAAGTCTGGTCTGCTAGTTGCCAGGGCCCTGGGTGGGAAGTCTTTTCTCCCGCTCAGGAACGCAGAGTCCCGCCTGCTACCCGCAGCCCAGCAGCTGCTATGGCAAGCCCCGGACCAGCTTCTATGGAGGCTGAAATGTGAAGCCGAGAAATCAGCTAATGCAAGCCCCTTGCCGGACAGACGGGGGAAACTGAGGTCCAGAGAGAGAATGGCACTTATCCAACGTTGCAGAGCTAGCTTCATGAAGCCGTATTCTGATACCAAATCTGGTGCTTTTTCCATCAGCCTGTCTTGGAGAATGGGAGAAGGCAGGCAGGAGGTAACTGATGGACCGACCCATCTGGTGCTTAATGTTCCCTCTCTCTCCTCCTGACAGGTCACCCTAGCCCATCCTTTTCCGCAGACAACTCATGGTGGTAGAGAAAGGGCTGTGCTTGGATTTGAATCTCAGCCCTCAGCCTTACTAGCTTTCTAACAATAGGCAAAGTTATTTCACCTTTTCAAGCCTCAGTTTCCTCATCTGTAATAGGGGGATAGAATTGATCATCCCTTCAGTTTTCTCTTCTGTAATATGAGGACAGAAATAATAATTCCATCCAGAGAAAAAACTATGGAGTCTGAATGCAGATCACTATTCCCCTCCCTTTTTTTTGTTTTTGTTTCTTTTTTCTCATGGCTTTTCCCTTCCATTCTAATTCTTCTTTACAACATGACTAATGTGGAAATATGCTTAATATGAATGTACACATATAACCTATATCAGATTGCACACCGTCTTTGGGAGTTGACAGTGGAGGGAGGGGGAGAAAATTTAGAACTCAAAATCTTATATAAGTGAATGTTGAAAACAAAAAAATCAAACAAATAAATACATTTTAAAAAAAAGAAATAAGGCATAGACCAGTGCCTGACACCATACACAAGAATAAATTCCAAATGGGTACATGATCTAAGTATAAAGATTGATACTATAAACAAATTACTGGAGCAAGGAATACTGTATTTATGAGATTTATGAAGAAGGGAAGAATTTTTGACTAAACAAGAGATAGAAAGCATTATAAAGCACAAAATGGATAATTTTGATTACATTAAACTGAAAAGTTTTTGCACAACCAAACCCAATGCAACCAAGATTAGGAGGGAAGCAGAAAACTGGGAAAGAATTTTTGCAATTAGTGTCTGTGATAAAGGCCTCATTTTTAAAATATGTAGAGAACTGAGTCAAATGTACAAGAATACAAATCATTCTCCAACTGTTAAATGGTCAAAGGATATGAATGGGTAGTTTTCAGAGGAAGAAATATTAAAGATATCTATAGTCATATGAAAAAATGCTCTAAATCATTATTGATTAGAGACATGCAAATCAAAACAACTCTGAGGTACCATATCACACCTCTCAGATTGGCTAACATGACAAAACAGGAAGATGATAAATGTTGGAGAAGATGTGGGAGAGTTGGAACACTAATTCACTGTTGGTGGAGCTGTGAGCTGATCCAACCATTCTGGGGAGCAATTTGGAACTATGACCAAAGGGCTACAAAAATGTGCATATCCTTTGACCCAGCAATATCGCTTCTGGCACTGTATCCCCAAGAGATCATAGAAATGGGAAAGGATCTCTCACGTACAAAAATATTTATAGCAGTCCTCTTTGTGGTGGCCAAAAACTGGAAATCAAGGGGAGGTCCATCAATTGGCGAATGGCTGAATAAATTATGGTATATGAATGTAATGGAATACTATTGTGCCATAAGAAATGATGAACAGGAAGACTTCAGAAAGACCTGGAAAGACTTATATGATCTGATGCTGAACTAAAGGAGCAGAACCAACAGAACTTTGTGCACAGCAACAACCACAGTGTGCAAGGATTTTTTCTGGTAGACTTGGAACTTGATTGCAATGCAAGGACTTAAAAAATTCCCAATGATCTTTTAAGGCAAAATGCTTTCCACATCCAGAAAAAGAACTATGGGATTCAATCACAGAATGTAGCAGATCATTTTCTTTTATATTACATTTTGGTTTGTTATACGATTTCTCCCATTCATTTTAATTCTTCTATCCAACATGACTATGGTGAAAATGTATTTAATAGGAATGTATGTGTAGAACCTACATAAAATTGTATGCCATCTCAGGAGGAAGCAGGGAGGGAGGGAGAGGGAAGGAAAAAAATCTAAGTTATATGGTAGTGACTATAGAACACTGAAAATAAGTAAAAGAAAAAAAATTTAAATATATAAAAAATAATTCCTTCAGTTTTCTCATCTGTAATATGGGGATAGAAATAATAATTCCTTTTGTTTCCTCAGTTTCCTCATCTATAATATGGGGATAGAATAATCATTCAACAAATATTTGTTTAGTGTTTACCGTATGCAGTAACAAAGTCACCCAGATGTAACGACCATTTCCCAGTCCTCATCCTTACTGACCTTTCTGCAGCCTTTGGCTTTGTTAACCACCCATTCCTTCTGAATACTGTCTTCTTCCTGAGGTTTTGAGACACAGCTTTGTGTCTCCTCCTACCTGACAGACTGATCCTTCTCAGTCTTCTTTATTGTATCTTTGTCTATGTTCTACTTCTTATGTCTGAGTGTCACCCAGGGCTCTGTCCTGGATTCTCTTTTCTTCCCTCTCTACCCAATCACTTGGCACCCTCATTGGCTCCCATGGATTAATTCCGCAATGTGGGAGAGAGGATGGTATGGATGGAGACCAGAATATAGGAGAGGGGCAGAGTGCGACATGGCTGCCATTTTTGTAGAGGCTTGTGTACAGAAGACACCCAGATCTTCATATCCAGCTGCTAGTCCTCTCCTGAGGTACAGTTAGTCCTCCCTCTCCAAATATGTAACCAGGTCATCAACCTAGGAGTCATCCTCCACTCTTCACTTTCACTTACTCTATTGTCAATTACATCTATTGAATATCTTCCACATCTGTCCTCTTCTGTCTAGGTACATCCCAGAAAAGCCAGGGATGCCCTCCCTCTTCAAGTCTACTTCTTGGAACCCCCAGTTCCACTCAAGGCTTCCAAGGTCCTTCAAGAGGACTTTTC
Organism: Bettongia penicillata ogilbyi; assembly: GCA_023548195.1. NCBI lineage: Eukaryota > Metazoa > Chordata > Mammalia > Diprotodontia > Potoroidae > Bettongia > Bettongia penicillata. The sequence goes on along the minus strand of JAJHZJ010000375.1, from coordinate 464,737 downwards.
TGGCTCACCCTTGGTCACCTCACTGATTCATCTCTCTGTGTTTGTTTTGTGTACAACAGGTATTTATTTCCTGGGCTGTCTCCCCACTGGCAGGGGCTGTCCAGGGTCCTAGATGTTGCCTTGAGTGTGGCTTCACTGGCAAAGGCTGACTATTTTTCCAGTCTGGGTCAGATTAGGGGGCCACAGTAGTAGTATCAGTGTGGAGGGTTTTATGGGGTACTCAAGGAGGACCAGCTCCTCTGGGGTGAGGGTTACTCATCTATTTTTGGTGTCCACTTTTCACCCAACTCTCATCTGTGACTCCAAGAAGCTATAGTATGGGCAGTGACCACACCCCAGTAAAACCATCTCAGCAGAGATGGTTAGTGATACAGGTGGGATTTGAACTCAAAGCCACCCTCAGGCTGAGGGTGACCAACAGGCCTCAAACCCATTCAAGCATGTGAAGACTTCCCTTGGAACAATGGACTGATGAGAACAATTTGTTCCAACAGTCATGAAGGGGTCTGAAGCAGATGCTACAGAGCACTTAGAGCTTGGTTGGACACAGATGACTCCAAGGTCATCCTGGGCCATTGCCAGTCATCTTGACTTTTGTCATGTCACTGGGCTTCGATAACTCTGGAAGAGAGAATGAAGCCAATGACTTTGAGCAGCTCTGACTCACTTAAATCCAATTCAGGAGTCAAGACATCAATCCATGATGCCACTGATTCTCTTTGAAAGCAAAAGAGGAACATAGGTATGGGATCCCATACATCTGAGCTGTTGATGGCCACATTTGTCCTTCTAGGTAAGCACTCAGAGAGCACCTCTGATTCCTGCTTCCCAAGTTTGGGTTCAGTTGCTGTTAGGATGTTGGCTTTAACATGTCAGCTATGGCCTGGGGTAGGGAAAGGAACAGAGAAGACAAAGGTACCCTATGGGCACTGACTTACAGGCCAGTCATAAGAGCACTGATTGTGAAGGCAAAGGACTTGGGTTAAAGATCCGCTGTTGGCACTAACTGGGTGACCTGGGTGCAACTCTCGGGCCTCAGCTTCCTGCTCTGTAGAATGAGTGGTATCTTCTCCTCTCCACTCCAGCTCCAGTGAGATGATTGTAGCTGAGACTTTGGATGAGTCTCTTCAGCTCCCCAGGCCTTTTGTGTCAAATGAGAGCCTTGATAGCTTTTGAGGTTCTTTCCTTCTAGCATACTATGATAGCTGGGAAGGGAGTGGGATAAAGATTACAGAGAGGGTTAGCAGGGGAGCCAGGGGTATGTAGGAGTTTGGAGACTGGCATGGGACAAGAGAGGAGAGGAAAGCCTTGAGGCTGAGCCAGGGCCAGGGAGTGGGTGAGGAAAGACAGGGGATGCTCCCTAAATAGACAATGTGAGGTTTTGGAAAAGGTACAGAGATAGGAATGATCGGGCAGCAATGAGCTTCCAAGATCCCCCCCAGATACCGAGGGCACTGAGGGCAGGGGTCGCTGCCTAGATATGAGGCAGAACAGGGCTTGGGACTGGAGCCTAAACCTGATGATTTGGTAAGAAGCCAGGGCCCTGAGGCAGAAACATGGGTGGGAAGGGGAGTTGTAGGACCAGGGCTGAGAAGGGCTTGGGGGAGGAAGATGAGAGGAGGAAGAGTGGCTTAGCAAGCTGGTTGTGGCCTAGCTTTGGGCTTAAAACTAAGACTCCTCATACCCATTTAGACTTGGAAGAGATTTTGGGATTTTTTTTTAGTTCAGCCCCCTTATTTGGCAGCATAATGTGGTGGGGAAAATGCTGCATTTGGAGGCCCAACGTGTGTTTGAATTCTAATTTCACTACTTACTACTTATGTGACCTTGGGCGAGTTATTCTGGGCCTTGGTTTCCTCATCTATAAAATGACAGGGTTAGCAAATTAAAACAACTCTGAGGTTTTACCTCCCACCCAGAAAATTGGGCAAAGATGACAAAAGATGGAAGTAGTCAATGTTGGAGAGACTGTGACGTGACAGGCCCACTGATACATTGTTTGTTGGTGGAATAGTCTGACATTTTGAAGGACACATTGGAATTATGCTAAGAAAGTGACTAAAATGTCCATAACTTTTAACCCCAAAATTTTGTTACAAGTATATACCACCAAGGACATCAAAGACAGAAAAAAGGTCCCATGTATGTGAAAATATTCTCATGGAAGCACTTTCTGTGGTAGCAAAGAAACAAAAACAAAGCAGATGTCCACCAAAACAAATTTTGGTCCACTAATGTAGGTGAATGCCCTCTAACAAACAATGAATAAGCATCTATACAGGGTGAAATATACAGAACCAGGAACATAATGAAGGCAGCCACATAAATGAAAACCACAGTAAAATGAAACCAAAAGTCTTGCTATTCTAAAGGCAGAATTGAGTCCAAAAGACTTGAGTTCAAAGCATGCTTCAGACCCTTTTTAACCATGTGGCCCTGGGCAAGTCACTTTTAACTTCTCTGTGCCTCAGTTTCTTCATCTGCAAAACAGCCATAATAATGATAGCACTGACCTCTCTCAGGATTGTTGTGATGATTAAATGAGATATGGAAAACCATATCAACCTTAAAGTGCTATATTAATGCTAGTGATTATTTGGAATATCCGAGTTTTGCCATCAGGAAGAGAGTAGAAAATGCACAATTCTTCTTTCATTGCAGAAGTGGGAGGCTATCACGGAACTGGTCAGACATAGGTGATATGTAGGTGGGTTGTGTGGAGGTGTTTTTTTGTTCTCCTTCAGATATCCCCAAAGGATGGGCTTGTTGGGCAGAGAAGAGGGGAGGGATATATTCATAAATGCTTATGATAAAGCAGCACAAGACTTCTTAAAATCAAAGAAATATTTATTGAATTAGAGCTGGCTACCTCCCACCTTTTATTGGAGAGGGGGGAGATGATGGATGTGGAATGTTGAATGTGCTTTGAGACACAGTGTGCCTGTTGGGTTTTGTGGGATTTGTGGGGTTTTTTTTGTTTTATTTTGCTTTGTTTTGTTTTTAATATGTTGCAAGGAAAGGCTGGCTGAGCAGTGGAGAGACAAACTAGGAAATTATTGTACTGTGGAAAAAAAAGCATTAATAAAACTTCAAAACAAAATAATAGGGTTGGAGGAGGCCAAGATACCTCCCAGCTCATCATATGATGATTATAACTATTGCATGATATTCCCTTCATTTTCGAATAGGACCGATGACATCAAAGGGTGACTTGTGCAGGTAAGGAAACTGAGGGCCAGATTGCTAAATGTTCTTGTCCTGAGCTTCAAATTGAATATTCTTTGCCTTAGAACACACTCTAGTAGAGGCCTCCCAGATCCTGCTAAAGATGTTCAGAGAACCAGAGAATTGAAGAGTTTTTGAGGGTATTCATTAGCCATTTAGGCCAATTTGTACTTGGATGAGACTTTCCTGTACAATTCATCTAACAACTGGACTGAAAGACCTCAGGGAGGAGGAAGTCACTACATTTTGTCTCAGCCCATCCTATTAATGGGCAGCTCCCATCATTTGGAAGTTCTTGCTGACATCAAATCTAAATCTGCCCCTTTATCCCTACTCCCTACCCTTATTGCTGTTGGTTTTGCCCTCCGGGGGTCAAGAACCCAAGTCTAATCCCATATATCTGAATACAGCTCTCTTTTTCCCTCTCAGTTTTATCTTTTCAGGAATAAATATCCTTAGTTCCACCATGTAAAGCTCTGCCTTATATGGCATAATTTTGAAGTCCTTCTCCATCCTAATAGCCTTCCCCTAGATGTTTTCCAGCTTATCACCATCCTTCTTAAAAAGTGATTCCCTGGCTGGAACATGATATTCCAGATATACTCTGATTAGTATGGAGGATGGTAGCAGCAGCACCTCCTTATTCCTGGACAATATGTAATGCAGCCTCAGATTGCATTAGCCTTTTTTGAGACATCATATCACATTGCTTATGCTATTAAGTTTGCAGTCTACTAAGACCCCCTGATCTTTTTCAGATGAATTGCTGTCTAGCCATAACTTCCCCATAGTCTACTTGTGAAGTTGATACTTTTAATGGTTAAAAAATATTTATTTATTTATTTATTGAAGTTGATTTTTTTAACCAACTGTTAGTAAGTCTCATCTTATTCCATTTACTTTGATGCTTCAATTTATCATTATCTTTGAGTCCTCACTTTACCATCCACTGCACAAGCTCTCTCTCCCAGCTTCACGTTATCTGCAAAATTCTAAAAGCCTGCCACTTATGTCTTTAACAAAACCACAGTTAGAAATTAAGTGACACAGGTAACAAGCACTATGGGCGCTAGATGGCGCTACAGTGGATAGAGTGCCACGACTGGAGCCAGGAAGACTCAGCTTCCTGAGTTCAAATCCAGCCTCAGATACTCACTAGCTGTGTGACCCTGGGCAAGTCACTTCATTCTCTTTGCTTCCATTTCCTCATCTGTAAAATGAGCTGGAGAAGGAAATGGCAAATAAGTCTAGTATCTTTGCCAAGAAAACCCCAAATGGGATCATGAAGAATACTGAAGAACTACACTGGAGACTTCTTTTCACGATGATATTAAACCAAAGACCTCTTTCTCCAGGCTCAAGGGAAGCCTTCAGCTTCTCTGGGATCTGCTTCAAACTCTGACTAGTAGTTAAGATTCACTCCCTTCCCCTTCTGACTAATCCCTAGGCTCCATGTCCAGTAATTTACCATGCTGACCCCTGGTGGCCTGACAAAAAAATGCATGGAGTTTTAGAATTTTTTTTAATTTTCCTAGAAATTATCTGGGATTGATGAATTGGGACAGAATAGGAGAATAGAATCCTAGATTTCAAATTGAAAAGTTAATCAAGTCTAACCTCTTCTTTTTACAGATGAGGAAACTGAGGCGAACATGATTAAGTGACTTGCCCATGGTCACACAGCTTGTGTCTGATGCTAGATTTAAACTCAGATCTTTCTGACTCAAACTTAGCATTCTATCCACTGCAACATGTGGCCTTCTAGTTATATACAAGATCATCAGATTTAAAGTTGGGGGGGGGATCTTAGAGGTCCTGAGAGAAATGGTGGCCCAGAGAGATGGAGATCATTTTCTTCATTTTACTTATGAGGAAAATGAGGCTCAGAGAAATTGCAAGATTTGCCCATCATGACACAGCTAATAAGTGTCAGAGGCAATTCAAACCCAGTTCCTCCCTTATCCCAGAGTCCAAGGTTCTTTCCACACCCCTAGTTCAGAAGAATCAGTTGAAAGAGTTAAGAATGTTTAGCTTAAAGAAGACTCAGAGGGGAGGCAATTGCTGCCTTATGTCATGTGGGAGGAGGGATCAGTCTTGTCCCATTTGGCCCCAGAGGGCAGAACCAAAAGCAATGGGTTGGGGGGACAGTGAGAAGGGGAAAGGGAGAGAGTTGCAAGGCAGGCCCATGTAGGCAGGATGTCTCAAAGTGGAAGGGGCTTCCCACTCTCTCTCCAGGCTGGGGGACCATGTGATCAGGGTATTGTCCAAGGGTTTCTAGTGGCCTAGGAGCTCTTTGCCTTTTCTGAAGTTCTATGAGCCAAGTTGAAATTATTCACTTATTCTTCATTTAGTCATTCTTTTCTTTTCTTCATTTGTTCATTTATACTTGCATTCTTTTGTTCATTTATTCATTAGGAAAGCCAATAGGTAAGATAGTCTAAATAGGCAGGCAGTAAAAGCTTAGGAAGATGTGAGCTATAGTAATAGTAGTAGTAGTAGTAGTAGTAGTAGCAGCAGCAGCAGCAATAGTAGTAGTACTTTGTTGCCTCTACACCTGGTCCTATGTGCTTTTGTGGGGAAGCCTCCTGTAGCCCGGGTCTGAGGCAACTTCCAGAAGTCTGACCTCCCCAGCAGTCTCCAGGGGCCATGAGGATAGTAGGGGTAGGGCTATGGGCAAAATAAAAGTAGAACAGTATGAATTCTGGGTACTTCCCTTCTTCTCTGAGGGGAAGTCTGAGGCCCAGCCAAAACTCTGTAAAATCCTCAGCCTTTTATTCACAGGGATCAGAGGATCCTAGATATAAAGCTGGGAGGGTCCTCAGAGGCCACCTACTTTAATTCTTTTATTTTACAGATGAGGAAACTGAGGCATCAGAAAGGAAAATTACGTGCTCAAGGTCACAATAAAAGCTTATATCTCAGGGGTAATCTAGCCCAGTTTGCTCATTTTACAGAGGAGGAAACTGAGGATCAAAGCAATGGTGATTTGCCCAAGGTCACAGAGGGAGTTAGGTAGCAGAGGTGGGATTTGAATTCTGATCCTCTCACTACAGAGTCAGGGTTCTTTCCACATGATCACCCATGGCTCATTACCTTTGAATCTTTTCCTTTTGATTGGAATGTTGAAAAGTTAGTAGAGGTATCTCATGGAGAACAAGGACATGGCACATTCTTGGTTACCCTTCTCCACCATGATCCTCTTCATCTTGGATCTTGTGAGCTAGGAAAGAAGCCTGGGGTTGGGGTGGGAGGATGTGAGCCCAGGTGACTAGGACAATAGTGATCTTCCTGATGGAAAAAGGAAGTCAGGAGGGAGGAAGATGTGATTTGGAATAATGTGATGATGAATTAGTCTTAGATATAGCAAGTTTGAGGTGACACTGGGGCAGAGAGAAATGTCCAGCAGGCAGTTGGCGTGATATGAAAGGGAGAATGTTGTAGAGGAAAGAACATTGGATTTAGAGTGAGAAGACCCAAAGTGAAATTCTAGTTTTTATGTACTGCGTGATCTTAGACAAGTCACCTACTTTCTTGAAGTCTTAGTTTCCTGATCTATAAAATGGGGAGGTTGGATTAGATGTCACCTAAGGTCTCTTCCAGCTCTGACATCTTCTGAGTCTAGGCCTGGAGTTTGAAGAAAAGCTCAGGCTAGAGATATAGGATCAGAAATCATTAGAGCAGCAGTGATAGTTGGAACCATGGGAACAGATGAGAAGTCCAAGAACTGAACCTTAGGCAATGGCTACATTTACGGGATGGGAGAGAGGAAGAAGGGAAGGGTCAATAGAGGAAGCCAAGAAGCGTTCAGGGCCACATCAGGAGAGAATAGCATCCTAGGAACCAAGGGCAGAGAAGGGAGAATGGTCACTGGTCTTTCAAATTGGGAAACCCTGAGGGATAAAAGAGATGATAAAGGATAAGGGATAGCTGCCAAAGGGTTGATGAGAAAATCACTGGGGATATTTGATAGACAAAGAATGAAAAATGAAGGTTGAATTCGCATTATGAAGGGTTTTTAAAATAGAAATCTATACAAAAATAGAATCTATACAAAATATACACTTTTAAAGGATGCCATTCTGCTTGATGAGATAATACAAAATTGTCCCATTTCTTTGGATCCCTGACCTTAGGGCCCTTTTGCCTTTGCATCTACAGCCCTAAGCACAGTGTAGTGCCACTGCTGACACTTATTAAGGGCTTATTAATTGAATGAATGCTCCTCTTTTCCTTCTTTCTTTTTGCATCTCTGTCATTACCAACTAATGAACAACCTCCTCCTTGCATAGAAGTTTCCCCACCCCCCATCAATATAACTATATGTCACAGTGGGTAACTTTAGGCATGAAGTTAAAATTCAACCTGACACATACTAGCTGTATGACCTGGGCAAGTCACTTAACCTTTTTGCCTCAGTTTCCTTGTCTATAAACTAGCGATTCCAATATCACCTATCTCCCAGGGTTGTTGTAAGGATCAAATGAGGTAATATCTGTAAAGAGTTGGCATATAGTAAGTGCTTAATAAATACTTGTTCTGGTTGGCAGAACCAAGATGGTGGAGAAAAGACAGTGACTTACCTGAATTCTCCCCAAAACTCCTCTGAACACCTTTAAATAGTGCCATAAAACAATTGCTGTAGCAACAGAACCCACAAAACAACTGAGTGAAATGCTTTTCCAGCCAAAGACAACTTGGAAGCTTGGCAAGAAAGATCTGTTGCACCCGAGTGAGGGTGGAGTACAGTCCAGGACAGGCACAGCCATTATAGACCCAACCCCAGCAAACCAGAAACAAGCCTTGAGAGTTACTGAATCAAGCAGCAGCAGTGGCTGCTTCTGGAGCTCTCAGCACACAGACAGTAAGGAGGTTGGACAACTAGTCAGAAGGAGACTATAGAGATCTCTTTGCTAGCGCTGAATAAAGACTCTGTTGTTTTGCCTATACACAGATCTAGTTCACAGTCTTGGGTGGCAGTCCCAGAGTGAGAGGAGGACTAGCACACTAGTGGAGCCAGGACCCTCCTCACAGTTCCAGGACAGAAAAGAGTACTTGTGGTCACTCACAGACTAGAGCACAGGTCAGGAGAATAGTAAACACATGTCTCCTTAGATCATGCCTTCTTGGAAGAACTGAAAACTTACTAGTCCCTAAAAGTACCTCTGAAAACAGCTGCACAAAACTCATTAATCTTGGGACACTGTGCCATCAACCCTGGAAGCAGAGCCTTTCTTTAACAAAGAGTTAAAAGTCAAGAAATAGTCTGGGAAAATAAACAAACCACAGAAAAAAATTCTCACCATAGAAAGTTACTATGGTGACAAGGAAGATCAAAACACACACTCAGAAGAAGACAACAAAGTCAAAGATCCTACATCCAAAACCTCCAAGAAAAATATGAATTGGTCTCAGGCCACAGAAGAGCTCAAAGAGTATTTTGAAAATCAAGTAAGAGAGGTAGTGGAAAAAATGGGAAAAGAAATAAAAGTGATGCAAGAAAACCATGGAAAGCAAGTCAAGAACTTGATAAAAGAGGCACAAAAAATATTGAAGAAAATAATACCTTCAAAACAGACTAGGCCAAATGGTAAAAAGAGGTCCAAAAAGGCAGTGAGGAGAAGAATGACTTAAAAAGCACAACTGGGGGGGGGGGAGTGGAGCCAAGATGGTGGAGTAGAAGAATGACCTGTAAGAACTTTCCCCCCACAGCCCATAAAATACCTCTAAAAAATGACTCTAAACAAATTCTAGAGCAGCAGAAGTCACAAAATGACAGAGTGAAAGAGATTTTCAGCCCAAGGCAGCCTGGAAGGCTGACAAGAAAGGTCTATCGCACCAGGTACAGAGCAGAGCAGTGTGGCAGGGACAGGACTGGAGCAGGTTTCAGAACGCCACAGGCAGTAGCTGCGGTTCCCAGATCCCTCAACCCACAAATGCCAGAGACAGTTTCAAAGGTCAGTGAGAAAGCTCTTTCACCCCAGGTGAGAAGAAAGCAGGGCCCTCCTGCCCCAGCCCCAGTCCCAGGCAGCCCCAGGTGGTGGCAACGTCCATTTTCGGAGCCCTCAGTCTAATGCCCCTGGGGGAATAGGGCTGCTGATCTGGGTCTCAGCCTTGACTGGCAGCTCTGGGGTGAGGACGAGTGCTGGACCAATAGAGTTGGTGGAGGCTCTGGAGAAGGAATTCTACTCACAGATCCTGGGCAGAAAAACTTGCAGTAGCTCACAGACCAGAGCACAGGCCAGGAGAGGAGTAAACTCCTCTCCCTTGAGTGTTCCATCTTGGAGGAACTGAGAACTTACAGGTCACCAGAATATATCCTCCTCTTGACAAAAGACTCAAAAGTCAAGCAACTGGCTGGGAAAATGCCCAAAAAAGGGGAAAAATTACGCTATAGAAGGCTGCTTTCTTGGTGAACAGGTATTTTCTTCCATCCTTTCAGATGAGGAAGAACAATGCATACCATCAGAGGAAGATCTAAAAGTCAAGCTTCTACATCCAAAACCTCCAAAATAAATATGCAATGGTCTCAGGCCATGGAAGAGCTCAAAAAGGATTTTGAAAATCAAGTAAGAGAGATGGAGGAAAAATTGGGAGGAGAAATGAGAGCAATGCAAGGAAATCATGAAAAGCAAGTCAACAACTTCCTAAAGGAGACCCAAAAAATGCTGAAGAAAATAACACCCTTAAAAATAGACTAACTCAAATAGCAAAAGGGGCCCAAAAAGCCAATGAGGAGAAGAAGGCTTTAAAAAGCAGAATTAGCCAAATGGAAAAGGAGGTTCAAAAGCTTACTGAAGAAAACAGTGCTTTAAAAATTAGAATGGAGCACATGGAAGCTAATGACTTTATGAGAAACAAATTACAAAACAAAACCAAAAGAATGAAAAAAATAGAAGACAATGTGAAATATCTCACTGAAAAAATAACTGACATGAAAAAGAGATCCAGGAGAGAAAGTTTTAAAATTATGGGACTACCTGAAAGGCATGATCAAAAAAAGAGCCTAGACATCATCTTTCATGAAATTATCAAGGAAAACTGCCCTGAGATTCTAGAACCAGAGGGCAAAATAAATATTCAAGGAATCCACCAATCATCTCCTGCAAAAGATCCGAAAAGAACAACTCCTAAGAATATTGCAGTCAAATTCCAGAGTTTCCAGGTCAAGGAGAAAATATTGCAAGCAGCCAGATAGAAACAATTTGAGTATTGTAGAAATACAGTCAGGATAACACAAGATCTAGTAGCTTCTACATTAAGGGATCGCAGGGCTTAGAATATGATATTTCAGAAGTCAAAGGAAGTAGGATTAAAACCAAGAATCACCTATCCAGCAAAACTGAGTATAATAGTTCAGGAGAAAAATGGTCATTCAATGAAATAGAGGACATTCATGCATTCTTGATGAAAAGACCAGAGCTGAACAGAAAATCTGACTTTCAATCACAAGAATCAAGAGAAGCATGAAAAGGTAAACAGGAAAGAGAAATCATAAGAGACTTACTAAAGTTGAATTGTTTACATTCCTACATGGAAAGACAATATTTGTAACTCTTGAAACTTTTCTCAGTATTTGGGTAGTTGGAGGGATTATACACACATATAAATAGACAGAGGGCACAGGGTAAGTTGAATAGGAAGTGGAGAGAGAGGAATATATTGGGAGGGGAAAGGTAGAAATTGAATAAGGCAAATCTCTCATGAAAGAGGCAAGAAAAAGCTTTTTCAATGGAGGGGGAAAAGTGGGGTGAGAGGGAAAACGTGAAGCTTACTCTCATCAGATTTGACTTAAGGAGGCATAACATGCTCACTCAATTTGATGAGAAAATCTATTTTACACTACAGGAAAGTAGGGGAGAAGGGGAGAAGTGGGGTGGAGGATGATAAAAGGGAGGGCAAATGGGAGGAGGGAGTAATTAGAAGTAAACACTTTAGGGTAGGGACAAGGTCTAAAGAAAGAATAGAATAAACAGGGGGCAGGATAGGATGGAGGGAAATATAGTTAGTCTTACTCAACATGACTATTATGGAAGTCTTTAGCAAAAGTACACACATATAGCCTATACTGAATTGCTTGCCATCTCAGTGGGAATGGGTAGGGAGGGAGGAAGGGAAAGAAGTTGGAACTCAAAGTTTAAGGAATGAATGTTGAGAATTGTTTTTGCAAAAAAATGCAACTGCGAAATAAGAAATATAGGTAATGGGACATAGAAATCTATCTTGCCCTACAAGAAAAAAGAGAAGATGGGGATAAGGGAAGGGAGGGGTGTGATAGAAAGGAGGGTAGATTAGGGGAAGGGGAAATCAGAATGTATGGTGTTTTGGGGTGGTGGAAGGGAGAGATGGGGAGAAAATTTAGAACTCAAAATCTTGTGGAAATGAATATTGAAAACTAAAAATAAATAAATAAAATTTTTAAAAAGCAGAGCTGGCCAAAAGTAAAGAAGGTCCAACAGTTCACTGAAGAAAACAATTCCTTAAAAATTAGAATTGAGCAAATGGAAGGTGATGACTTTATGAGAAATCAAGAAACAATGAAACAAAAACAAAGGAATGAAAAGACAGAAGACAACATGAAATATCTCATTGGGAAAACAACTGGCCTGGAAAATAGATCCAGGAGAGATAATTTTAAAAAATATTGGACATCTGAAAGCCATGATTAAAATAAAAAAAGAGCTTAGCCTTCTTTCAAGGAATTATCAAGGAAAATTGCCCTGATGTCCTAGAAGCAGAGGGTAAAATAAAAATTGAAAGAATCTCCAATCACCTTCGGAAAGAGATCTCAAAATGAAAACTCCCAGGAATATGTTAACCAACTTGCAGAGCTCCCAGGTCAAGGAGAAAATATTACAAGCAGCCAGAAAAAATAATTGAAGTATCGTGGAGCCACAGTTGGGCTAACACAAGATTTAGCAACTTCTATATTAAAAGATCAGAAGGCTTGGAATATGGTTTTCCAGAGGATAAAATAGCTAGGATTACAACCAAGAATCACCTACCCAGCAAAACTGAACATGATCTTTCAGTGGACAAAGTGGATTTTAATGAAATAGAGGATTTCAAGTATTCCTGATGAAAAGACCAGAGATGAATAGAAAATTTGACTTCCAAATATAAGACTCAAGAGAAGCTAAAAAGGTGAACAGAAAAGGGAAATCATAAGGGACTTAATAAGGTTAAACTGTTTACATTCCTACACGGGAAGATGATATTTGTAACTCCTAAGAACTTTTTCACTATTAGGGCAGTTGGAAGGAGTATATATAGGCAGAAGGTATAGGTGTGAGTTGAATATGAAGTAATGATAATCTAAAACAATAAAATTAAGGGGTGAGAGAGGAATGTACTGGGATAAAGGGAAAGGGAGAGGCAGAATGGTGTAAGTTATCGCACATAAAAGAGGCAAGAAAAAGCTTTTAGAGTGGAGGGGAAGAGGTGGGGAAATAAAGGGGGAATAAGAAACCTTACTCTCATCAAAATTGACTCAAAAAGTGAGTAAAGAAATCTATCTTACCTACAGGAAAGTAGGAAGGGAAAGGGATAAGAGAAGTGGGTGATGATAGAAGGGAGGGAAGATTGGGGGAGTGAGAAGCAAAACACTTTTGATAATGGAGAAGGTGAAAGGAGGGAAAATAGGATGGAGGGAAATACAGTTAGCAATAGTAACTGTGAAAAATTTTTGAAGCAAATTTCTTTGATAAAGGCCTCATTTCTTAAATATACAGAGAACAGAATCAAATTTATAAAAAAAAAAAGTAAGAGCCATTCCACAATGGATCAATTACCAAAGATATAAACAATTTTCAGATGAAGCATTCAAAGCCATATAAAAAATATTCTAACTCACTATTGATTGGAAAAATGCAAATTAAAATAATTCTTAGGTATTACCTCATACCTATTATATTGGCAAACAGAAAAGGAACATGACAAATGTTGGAGGGGATGTGGGGGAAATGAGACATTTAATGCACTGTTGGTGGAGTTGTGAACTGATTCAACCATTCTGTAGAGCAATTTGGAACTATGCCCAAAGGGCTATAAAACTATGTATATTCTTTGACCCAGCAATACCACTACTAGGTCTGTATTCCAAAAGACATTAAAAAAAACAAAAAGGAAAAGGACCTATATGTACAAAAATATTTATAGTGGCTCTTTTCTGGCAGTAAAGAATTGGAAATTGAAGGGATGCCCATCAATTGGGAAATGACTGAACTAGATGAGGTATGTGATTATGATGGGATACTATTGTGCTATAAGAAATGATGAGCAGGATGCTCTCAGAAAAACCTGGAAAGATTTATATGAGCTGATGCAAAGTGAAATGTACTGTACACAAAGTAACAGCAATATTGTAAGATGATCAGCTGTGAAAAACTTAGCTATTCTCAGCAATACAATGATCCTTGTGCTAAAAGATGTTGTCCATCCCCACAGAAAGAATTGATGGTGTCTGAATAGAAATTGAAACACACTTTATTTTTCTTGAAGTTTTTTTTTTTGGTGTATGTTTTCTTTCACATGACTAATATGGAAATATTTTTCATGACTTACACATCTATAGCTTATATCAAATTGCTTGCTTTCTCAATGCGGGAATGGGGTGGGGAGGTAGAAAGGGAGAGAATTTGGAACTCAAAGTATTAAAAATGAATATTAAAATTGTTTTATATGTAAATAGGGAAAACTAAAACACTAAATAAAAATTTTAAAATAAAGATGTTGAAAGGCAAAAAATAATAATAATAATAATAAATGTTTGTTCCTATGCCAAAAAGTCAATCAAACTGTGCATACCCTTTGATCCAGCAATATCACTACTAGGTGTGTATCCCAAAGAGATAATAAAAAAGGGGAAAGGATCCACATGTACAAAAATATTTATAGCAGCTCTTTTTGTGGTGGTGAAGAATTGGAAATTGAAAGAATACTCATCAGTTCGGGAATGGCTGAACAAGCTGTAACATATGAATGTAATGGAACACTATTGTTCTATAAGAAATGATGAGCAGGGAGACTTCAGCAAAACCTGAAAAGACTTGCATGAACCGATGCTTAGTGAAGTGAGCAGAACCAGGAGTGCATTTACACAGCAAGAGTCCATTTTGCGATGACCAACTATGATATGATAGACTTACTTCTTCTCAGCTCTTGATCCATTACTCTTGGATCAATGATCCAAGACAATTCCAAAAGACTCATGATTAGAAAATGCTATCCACATCCAGAGAAAGAAATATGGAGTCTAAATGCAGATTGAAGCATATTTTTTTCAGTTAATTTTTTTCATGGTTTTTTCCTTTTGGTTTGTTTCTTCTTTCATGACATGACTAATATGGAAATACGTTTTACATGATTGCACATATATAAGTTATATCAAATTGCTTACTGTCTTAAGGAGGAGGAAAAGGAAGGAGGGAGAGAGAAATATTTGGAAGTCAAAATCTTAATGAAAAAATGAATGTCAAAAATTGTCTTTACATGTAATTGGAAGAAATAAAGTATCATTTATAAATCAATTAATCAAGAAATGTGTGTTCTCTTCCTTTCCTCCTCTCCTCCTTCCCCCACACTTTATGCCAAATAAGCCAAGTCCAGCAAAAGAGATCAACATTTCAACTAAATCTGAAAATGTCTGCCACCTCAAATTACTAGTGACATTTGAAAGTGTAAGACCAGGAGAGTTAAACTAACAAGAGAGTTAAAAAGGAGAGTAGAGAGGACTGAGAATGGGTCACAGATTAAAGGGATCCAGGAAGGAAGGGGTGGATCCCTCCTTGCCCCTTCCTGTTCCTGGATCATGACTTTACCCTCAGAACTTCCACACATGCATACTCAGAGGCACTGGCTTGTCAAGGTCAGTTTCACATCCTATAGCATATGGTGTACTTCTCGTCCCTTCAAGAACTTAGACAAATTAAATGAAACACTTTAAAAAATAGAGGAAAAAAAATTACAAAATGTTTTGGTATTAGATTGAAGATGTAGGGGGAGGCTACGCAACAGTTTGTTTTTGTTTTGTTTTTGGCCTGCCACAGAGCTTCTTGGGACAGCTAGGTGGCACTGCAGTGGATAGAGTTCTAAACAAGAAGTTCAAAAGATTTATCTTTATGAATTCAAATCCAGCATCACATACTTCCTAGCTGTGTGACCCTAGGCAAGTCACTTCACCCTGTTTGCCTCCATTTCCTCAAAAGAAAAATGATCTGGAGAAGGAAATGGCAAACTGCTCCCATATCTTTGCCAAGAAAACCCCAAAATGGGGTCATAAAGAGTTGGATATGATCAAATTGATTGAACAACAACGATTCTTGCTTGCTAGCTACTCTTAATTATTTTGTCACTATTGCTCCTGGTTTCCCCAACTTTCAGGACAACCCTGTTCAGTTCTCCTCTCATTACTTCCCTTGTCCTTCTGTAAACACTATGAAGTGATGGTCACAACTAAGAATCCCAGAACTGAAAGAACTTTAGAAGGATCCTAACTCTAGAGTTGGAAAGGGGCTCAGAGGCTGTCTAGTCTAACCTTCTCCTTTTAGATAGGTGGAAATTGAGTCCCAGAGAATTTAAGTGACTTGCCAGGGATCTCATGAGTTGCAGAGGCAGGATTTGAACTCAGGCCTCCAGATTCTAGTACCTGTCTTCTTTCTACTGTGCCCTACTGACTCTCATCCAGGCCAAGTCATACCTGAAGCAGGAATCAGTTAATCAGTCAACAACAATTTATTAAGTGCCTACTATGTGACAGGCCCTATGCTAAGTGCTAGGGATACCAAGAAAGAGAAACAGCATCTGCCCTCCTGGAGCTCACAGTATAATTGAGGAGACAACATACAAAGTTATATGCAAACAAGCTCGAGATAGGGGAATTTAGAGATGATCAACAAAGAGAAGGTATTAGCTTTCAAGGGGATCAATGGGGAAAGGTTTTTGTAAAAGGTGGGATATTAGCTGGGACTTGAAGGAAGCCAGGAAGAGGAAATACGAAAGGACAGAAGTCCAGGCATGGGGTCAGCCAAGGAAAATGCTAACATTTGGGAGATGGAGGCCAGGATCGCTGGAGAGAAGAATAAGATATAAGCAGTAAAAGGGGGTCAGGTTATAAGGGGTGTTGGGACACCAAACAAAGAATTTTATATTTAATCTTGAAGGTGATAAGGAACCACTGGGGTTTAGTGAATGGGAGGTGGGGTGACACAACTCAGTCTTAAGCTTTGTTGTTCAGTCATTTTAGTTATGTCTGATTCTCCATGACCCCATTTGGGGTGTTCTTGGCAGAACTACTGGAGTGGTTTGCCATTTCCTTCTGCAGTTTATCTTGCAGATAAGGAAACTGAGGCAAACAGGGTGAAGTGACTTGCTCAGGGTCACATAGTTAGTATCTGAGGTCAGATTTGACTCCATGTCTGGCTCTCTATCCACTACAGTGCCACCTGTCTGAGCTTTAGGAAGATCGATCTGACACCTGAGTGGATGATAGACTGGAGAGGGGAAAGACCTGAGGCAGGCAGATCCACCAGCTGCCTATTACAATAGTCCATGAGTGAGGTGATGAGGGTCTACTACACTAGGGAGTGAGCAGTGCCAGAGGAAAGAAGGGGGCATATAAAGATGTTGAGAAGGGAGATTGGACAAGACTTGGCAACTGATTAGATATGGGGGTAAGAGAGTGAGGTATGGAAGATGATACCTAGGATGTTAGGGTGGATGCCTGGAAGGATAGTGTTGCCCTTGACAGCAAAGAGGAGGGGAGTTAGAGGAGGGGTTTGGGTGGGGAGATAACAAGTTCAGTTTGGGATATGTTGAATTTAAGATGTCTATAGTATATCCAGTTTGTGATTCCTAATAGGCAACTGGAGATATAAGTCTGGAGGTTACTTTTTTTTCCCTCATCATTCTTGAAGAGGACCAATGGCATCAGGAGAGTGATATCTTGAGGTGCAAGTGAATTTGATTTAAATGAGGCAGGGCTGTGCAAAGTCATCAGTCTACTTCTCCTCCAGGGTCATCAAAGTCCAGTGACAAGATAGATATAAGTCAAGAGGACTGGTGATGGCCCCTGGGGGTTAGAAGAGAGGTTAGGACTGGATAATTAGGTCTGAGAGTCATCTGTATAACTGAATCCATGGGCTTATCAAGTGAAATAGTCTAGAGGCAGAAGGGAAGAGGGCCCAAGATAGAGCCTTGGGAGATACACACAGTTAGCAGGTGTGAGCTAGATGAAGATCCAGCAAAGGAGACTGAGAATGAAGGATCATCCAAAAGGGAAACCAGGAGAGAGTGGTGTTATGGGAACCTGGAAAGAAGAGAACAGCAAGGAGAAGACAATGATTAACAGTGTCAGAGGCTGCAGAGAGGGCAAGAAAGATGAGGCTAGAGAAGAGGACATTCCTGCCAATTGTGTATCTAGCCACATCTTCACTACCACCTGCCAAGGCAGGCCATTCTATTTTTGGATCACACAAATGGTCAAGAAATTGTGAGATCAAATCTGTCTTGCTGTAGTTTCTCCATTGGGGAAGATCTTTGGAAGCTCACTCAGTGATCCTTTCCATTCTCAGTCAGGCACCAGAGACCTAGATGAGAGTGTAGACACTCAGAGCATTTCTTTCCTCATGCCCTCTCCTAATCACACAGGCATCTCCCCAATGAAGGTACTCTGCAATGCTCTAAGGAGCCTGGGGGTGGGGGGTACAGTTAATATGATAGCATCTCTGGAATCTAGGAGTCACCAGATATTAGCCAAGGCTCCAGCCAAGGTGGGTAAATCCCTCTACAGATAGAGAAAAAAGGTCATCATATATGTGTGTGTGTGTGTCTGTGTGTGTCCCTGAGCATATACACACATACACAGATATACATACACACACGAGATAGATACATAGATTGGGTGTGTATGGCAAAATTTAATTTTTCCTCAAGTATGTGTTAAAACAATTTTTAAATATTTTTTAAAGTTTTGAGTTCCAAATTCTATCCCTTCCTCCCCCTCCCCTCCCTGAGATGGTAAATAATCCAATATAGATTATATGTGTTCGTTCAATCACATAAAACATTTCTACATTAGCCATTTTGTACAAGACGACTAGAACTAAGAGAGAGAAAGAAGGAAAGAAGGAAGGAAGGAAGGAAGGAAGGAAGGAAGGAAGGAAGGAAGGAAGGAAGGAAGGAAGGAAGGAAGGAAGGAAAAAGGAAGAAAGGAAGGAAGGAAGGAAGGAAGGAAGGAAGGAAGGAAGGAAGGAAGGAAGGAAGGAAGAAGAAAGTGAAAAATAATATACTTCAGTTTGTATTCAGACAGTCTCAGTTCTTTCTCTGAAGACAGATAGCATGCTTCATCATGAGTCCTTTGGGATTGTCTTGGATCATTGTATTGCTAAGAATAGCAAAGTCATTCACACTTCTTCATTGTAAAATATTGCTGTTACTGTATACAGCGTTCTCCTGGTTCTGCTCACTTCACTTTCCATCATTTCCTGTAAGTCTTCCCAGGTGTTTCTGAGAGCATTCTGCTTGTTACTTCCTATAACACAATTATATTCCATCACAATCATATACCACAGCTTGTTTAGCCATTCCCCAATTGATGGGCATCCTCTTGATTTCCAGTTCTTCATCTAGCATGTTTGTAATAATTTTAAGGACTTCCAAAGTCCTTAAAAAAATTCCAGATTCCAAACCCCCAACCTCCTTTTTTAAAAAAATTATTTAGTATTTTATTTTTCACAAGTTATATGTAAAAACAATTTTTAACATTCATTTTTAAAACTTTGAGTTCCAAATTCTCTCCCTTCCTCCCTCCCCACCCCCCACCCCCACTGAGAAGGCAAGCAATTCGATACAGGTTATACATAAGTAATCATGCAAAACATATCCATAATAGTCATCCAACCTCCTCCTTTTACAGAAGTGAAAACTGAGGCCCAGAGAAGTTAAACGACTTGCCAGGGATCTCATAAGTTGCAGAAGTGAGATTTGGACCCAGGCCCTCAGATTCCAGAACCTGTGTTCTTTCCACTGTGCCCTGTTGACTTTCATCTAGGCCAACTCATACCTGAAGTGGGATTCAGTTGGTCAGTCAACAGGTATTCATTTAGTGCCTACAATTCTAAGTTCAGGAGATGCAAAGAAAGGTAAATGGCAGTCCTTGCCCTCGAGGAGTGCTCTAGGATCCCTGGAAGCTTCCAAAAATGGGCTCACTTGAGATTGGGAGGTTTTCTTCTGGTTTTTCAGGGTAGCCCTGGTCTGCTTGGGTCGGATCTGCCTCCCTATTTCTCAGGCATAAGCAAGTTCTTTCCCAGCAAGGGACCATCTGGGGGTTTTCTCTTCCTGAGAGTCCTGGATTCCTCACACATCTCTTTGCTGGCACAGGGCAGGCCCCAGATGGCAGGCTGACCAGGGAACCAGTGACTATCTCAAGCCAACAGATTCCACAGAAAATGACACAATCCTTGTTCTTTCTTTAATTTAATCAGCCTGGCAGGAACCACAACCAGAAATGTGATTGTATTCTTTATTTGGGTTTAAGTTTTGTTGATAAGTTTGTTTTTATGTCAACTTTACTTCAAAATACATTTATCCCTTTCATATTGCTGGGGTCAAGCGTGTGATGCTTCCGGGGTCTGGAAAATCCATGTAAAATGTTTTGGCCCTCCTTTTGTGCCAGAGGAGAAGTTTGAATTATTATGATATTAAAATATAAAATATGTTGATATTATAAAATACTATACTTATATTTGATGCATGTCTGAGTTTCTAAACTTTTTCTGTACATCTCCCCCAAAATTCCCATTTAGCTTCTTATGCCAACCCAAGATATATCAAAACCACCATTGGGAAAGTCAAGATGTGGAAGGGATCACTGTCTATCTGTTCCCCGTGCATATGGGTGTTCCCTACCCATAGCCAAACCACCTCAGCAAAGAATGAAGGAAAGTACATATTTCTTTAATTCTTCATTGGGGTTTTGTGAAAGCATAAACATTTGATAATTGTTTTATAATATGACTTAAGCCATGCATGTCTGGAAAGCTCATGTTTCACATCATCATCAGAATGAGAGCTGAATGGGATCATGTGGTCATTGGACCGTAGGACTCAGGGTTTGATGAAACCAGAGACATGATCTTGCTCAGTTCCTTCATTTTACATTTGAGGAAACTGAGTCCCAGAGAGGGGCAGGGATTTGCCCAAAGTCCCATAGGCAGTAGAGCTGGAATTCACACTCAGGTCTCCAGATGAAGTGCTCTTTCCACTAAGCTGTTTGTTTTGAATCACTTTGTATTTCACAAATCTAGGTTAGCCCAGAGTATTCTCCTTGGTTCTCAGGTCAGAGCTTGGGCTGACATTCAAGGCTGACATTCATATAATTGCTTAAATCAATAGTGCCTGGCATGTAGTTAAGTGGTCCAATGCCCTGGAGTCAAGAAGTCCTGAGCTTAAATCCAGCCTCAGATATTTATTAGCTGTGTGACCTTGGGCATGTCATTTTACCTGATTTTCCTCACCTGTAAAATGGAGATAACATCATCTACCTTTTGAGATAACACTTATAAAAAGTACTTAATGCAGTGCTCAGTGTATACAAGGAGCTATATAAATTCTAGCTAATATAATTATGTAGCAGATGTCCATTAAATGTTAATTGAACTTAATTGGACTTATAGTATCATGACTTTAGAGCTAAAAGAAGCCTAAGAAACCCTTTGACTGAATCCAAATTTCACAGAATCCCCTTAATAAAAAGCACTCGTTCTGTAAACCTTGGACTCAGTCAAAAGGCTGCAGCTGAGGACCTAGAAGGCCACATGTGGCCTCGAGGCTGCAGGTTCCCCACCCCTAAATCTAACCTCCTCATTTAATGGATGAGAAAACCTAAGACTGAGGTTAAGTGACTGATCCAAGGTCACCCATATAGAAGTGACAGGCCTTCCTCACTCCAAGGCCAGAATGTTACTATACTGTGAGGCCTCTCCCCATTTCTTCCCATGTATTTGTCCACTCAGAACGTTAGAGCAGTTTTCTCTCCTAAGGCCTTACCTCTTGGCTTGATTCCCAAAGTTTTCGACCTTGCCTTCCATGTTCTCTATCCTCAGTCTGCTGTGGCAGGTTTACAAGGTGGGCTAGGGTTGTCTAAAGGACTTTTTATCTGATGAGGGAGACTGGGCCCTACCTCCTCCATGCTAGTTGTTTTGGGTGGTTTGTTTGCCTGGAAACGGCAGCAGAGTATGGTTCTTCTGTGCACTGGGCTGGGCGCATGGACCAACAGTCTCTCGTGAGTTTGAGGTCAAATGTCTATCTTTGTTCACTCAGGGAAAGCTATGGGGATTTGCACAGCCAGTGCTAACTCTACCCAGAGTGAACAGTCTCAAAACGGTGCCAGGATACCTGGCACAGCCCAATGGATTTGGGGTCAAAGGACCTGGGTTCAAATATTACCCCTTAATAGGGATAGAAAAAGGCACAGTCAATTAACCAGCCAACTCCTATTTTCCCATTGTAGAATGTAGGAGTGTGGAGTGTGGGAGAGGTTGCAATACTTCAACAGATATGACCTTAGAAAAGTCATTTTCTCCCCTGGGCTTCAACTTCCACCTCAGTAAAATGTAAGGGATGAACTGAATGGCTTCTAAGGGACTTCTCAGGTAGGAATCTAGGAGCCTACCAGTGATTTCACAGTGGTCCCTTCACCTTTCGCCTCAGTTTCACTACAGCCACAAAAGGGGCTAGGACTCTAAAGCCTCTGAAGGCCTTGACAGCTCTAGGCCTAGGAGCCTGTGGGTGATCTTACAATGATCACTTCAGCTCTCTAGGCCTCAGTTTCCAGGACAGTGAAGGGAGGGGCTTCTAGTTTAAATCCTCTGAAGGCCTTGAGAGGTCTAGGTCTAGGAGCCTGTAGATGACATCATACCAGTTCCTCAAGCTTCCTAGGCCTCAGTTATCCCTACAGTCACAGGGGTCAGTCTGGCTCTCAAGCCTCTAAAGTCTTTCTCCCTTTTAATCCTAGGCTGTTGTTAGTCATCTCACACCTGTCTATTCTGTTCTCTAGGTCTCAGTTTCCTTTACAGTAAAGGAGTAGCTTGAATTCTAAATCTTCAGAAGGCCTTATCTGCCCTATGCCTAGGAGACTGTGGGTGATCTTACAATCTCTTTAGCTCCCTGGCTCCCTGGTTCCCCTACAGTCACAGCAGGGGGTTCGACTTTCAAACTTCCGAAGGCATTGTCCTTTTTTGTCCTAAGGCCCTGTTAGCGAGCCCACCTGGGTAACTTTAGCTCTCTAGGTCTGTTTCCGCTACAGTCACAAGAGGGGCTTAGACTCTAAGGCCTCTGAAAGTCTTGTCAGTTTAAGTCAGTGGAACCTGTTGGAGATCTCACCCTGGTACCTCCAGGTGTTACTGGCTTCAGTTTTCCCTGGGATTCTAAAGATTTTGAAGGTCTTGTCAGCTCTAGGCCCAAGAACCTCTAGGGGAAGTCCCTTCACACACATCCCTTCAGCTCCCTAGGCCTCAATTATCCCTCTAGTCACTAGTAAGGCATGGACTCCAGATCAACAGCCTGTGTATGATCTCACACGGGAACCTTCAGCTCCCTAAGGCTCCATTTTTCCTATGGTCAAAGGGAGAGTTGGACTCCAAGGCCTCTGAAGGCCTTGTCAGTTTTAGCCCTGGGAACCTGTTAGGAATCTCACATTATCCATTTAGATCTCTAAGACTCAGTTTCCCCTACAGCTCTGGGTTCTGAAGGTCTTGTAAGCTCAAAGTCTAGAAACTGGTGGGTGATCTCACATCAGTCCCTTCCATTCCCTAGACCTCAGTTTCCTCAACAGTCACTGTTAGGACCTGGATTCTGAGCCTAGGAGCCTATGAGTGATCTTATACTCCTTCAGTTGTCTAGGCTACACTTTCCTCTAAAGTTACAGGAAGGTCTTGGAGTCTACAGCCTCTGAGGGTCTTTTCAGGTGTAGGCCCAGAAGCCTGTGGGTGACCTCACAAAAGTCCCTTAAGCTCACTTGTCCTCACTTTACCCTACAATTCAAGAAGGGCCTTTTAGTCTAAAGGCTCTGAAGTCCTTGTCAGCGCTAGACCAAGGAAACAGTGGGTGATGACATACAGGTCCCTTCAGTTCCTTAGGGATCAGTTTCCCCTACAGTCACAGGAAGTGGTCTGGTTCTCAATTCTCTGAAGGCCTTGTCATATTTAAACCTAGGACCCTCTTAGTGACCTCATCCCTGCCTATTCAGCTCTCTAGGCCTCACTTTCCTTTACAATCACAAGAGTAGCTTGGTCTCTAAGTCTTCTGAAAGACTTGTCACCACCAAGCCTAGGAGCCTATAGGTGACATCATACCAGTCCCTCAAGCTCCCTAGGCCTCAATTTCCCCTATAGTTAGGAGAGGGGATCAGTTTGGCTCTCAAGCCTCTAAATGTCTTGTCCCTTTTAATTCTAGCATCCTGTGAGTGATCTCACACCTGCCTATTCTGTTCTCTAGGACTCAGTTTCCTTTACATGAGGGTATGAGCCTGGGGGTAAACTCACACTAGACCCTTCATCTACCTGGACCACACTCACAGTAGGGGGTCTGGTTTTAATGCTAACGCTTTGTGACTTTTAATCCTAGGCCACTGTTAGGGATCTCATAGCTGTGTATGTTATTCTCTAGGCCTCAGTTTCCCCCATAGTGACAGAAAGGTCTTGGAATCTAACACCCCTGAAACCCTCTAGGCCAAGGAGCATGGGCATGACCTCATAAAAACTCTTTAAGATTCCTTGTCCTCAATTTCTACTAAAGTTACCTGAAAGGCTAGCTCTCTAAAGCAAAGAACTTCTCAGGCATGAGCCTAGGAGCCTGTGGGTGATCTCACACATGATCCTTAATCTATCTAAGCCTCAGTTTCTCCTATACTCATGGTGAGGAGTCTGGCACTAATGCCTCTGAAGGCTTTGTCACATTTCATGGAGGCTTCTGCTAGTGGTCTTATACCTGTCAATTCTACTAGTTTCCCTCCCCGACAGTGACAGGAAAGGCTTAGACTCTAAGGCCTCTGAGAGCCTTCTCAGCTCTAGGCAAAGAAGCCTTGGAGTGATCTCAAAAAAGTCCTGTAAGATTCCTTGTTCTGAGACAGAGCCAAGATGGCAGAGTAGAAGGATGGACCTGTAGAAGCTCTCCCTCCATAGCACATAAAAAATCTGTAAAAAAAAAAAATGACTCCAAACAAATTCTAGAGCAGCAGAAGCCACAAAATGAAGGAGTAAAACAGATTTCCAGCCCAAGACAGCCTAGAAGGCTGATAGGAAAGGTCTATCACACCAGGCTCAGAGCAGAGCACAGCCCAGTGTGGGCTACAAGGCACAGACAGGACTGGAGCAGGCTTCAGGGCACGGAATCATGGGTAGCTGCTGTGGTTCCCAGATTTCTCTACACAAATGCCAAAGACAGCTTCAAAGGTCAGTAAGAAAGCTCTTTCACCTGAGTGAGAGGAAAGCGAAGTCCAGTCCCAGATCAAGCTCCAGGGTGGCAGCAGCCACTACAGCAACAACATACACTTTTGGAGTCTTTGGCACAAAGAACCAGGGGGAATCAAGCAGTTGATCTGGGTCTTAGTTCTGAGTGGCAGGCCTGGGGTGAGGAGGAACACTGGCATGGTGGAGCTGGTGGAGGCTCTGGAGAAGGAATCCTACTCACAGATCCTGGGCAGAAAAAATGCTTGTGGTTGCTCACAGACCAGAGCACAGAGCAGGAGAGGAGTAAACTCCTCTCCCTTGATTGTGTCATCTTGGAGGAACCAAGAACTTACAGTTCCCTGGAGTATACCCTCCATTTGACAAAGGATTCAAAGGTAAAGTAAATAGCTGGGAAAATGTCCAAAAAAAGGGGAACAAATACGACTATATAAGGTTACTTTCTTGGTGAAAGTGTATTTTCTTCCATCCTTTCAGATGAGGAAGCACAAAGCATAGCATCAGAGAAGACATAAAGGTCAAGTCTTCTACATCCAAAACCTCCCCAAAAATATGCAATGGTCTCAGGCCATGAAAATGTTCAAAAAGGATTTTGAAAATCAAGTAAGAGAGTTGGAGGAAAAATTGGTAAGAGAAATGAAAGCAATGCAAGAAAATCATAAAAAGCAAGTCAACAATTTGATAAGAAGATCCAAAAAAATGCTGAAGAAAATAACACCTTTAAAAATAGACTAACTCAAATGGTAAAAGAGGTCCAAAAAGCCAATGAGGAGAGGAATGTTTTAAAAATCAGAATTAGCCTAATGGAAAAGGAGGTTCAAAAGCTCACTGAAGAAAATAGTTCATTTAAAATTAGAATGGAACAGATGGAAGCTAATGACTTCATGAGAAACCAAGAAATTATAAGCAAAACCAAAAGAATGAAAAATAGGAGACAATGTGAAATATCTCATTTGAAAAATAATTGACCTGGAAAACAGATCCAGGAGAGATCATTTAAAAATTATTGGGCAACCTGAAAACCATGATCAAAAAAAGAGTCTAGACATCATATTCCAAGAAACTGTCAAGGAAAACTGCCCTGATATTCTAGAACCAGAGGGTGAAATAGAAATGAAAAGAAGTCACCAATCACCTCCTGAAAGAGATTCCAAAAGGAAAACTCCTAGGAATATTGTAGTCAAATAAGACAGTTGCCAGGACAAGGAAAAAATATTAAAAGCAATCAGAAAGAAACAATACAAGTATTGTGGAAATACAATCCGGATGACACAAGATTTAGCAGCTTCAACATTAAGAGACCAAAGGGCTTAGAATATGATATTCCAGAGGTCAAAGGAGATGGGATTAAAGCCAAGAATCATCTGCCCAGCAAAACTGAGTATAATACTTCAGGGGAAGAAAATGGAATTTCAATGAAATAGAGGACTTTCAAGAAATCTTTTTGAAAAGACTAGAGCTGAATAGAAAATTTGACTTTCAAATACATGAATCAAGAGAAACATGAAAAGGTAAACAGGAAAGAGAAGCCTTAAGAAACTCATTAAAGTTGAAGTGTTTACATTCCTACATGGAAAGATGTTATTTGTAACTCATGAGACTTTTTCAATATTAGGGTAATTAGAGGGAATACACACACACATACACATATTCCCATATGTATATATGTACATATGTGTGTATCTGTGTAGCTGTGTATGGGTATGTAGGTATGTGTATATTATATATGTGTGGGTATGTATATGCACATGTGTGTATATGTGTATGTACATGGGTATATATACATACATATACATATATGCATAGACAGAGGGCACAGGGTGAACTGAATATGAAGGGAGAATACCTAAAAAAATAAAATTTTTGTTGAATGGAATGTACTTGGAGTAAGAGAAAGGGAGAGGTAGACTGTAGCAAATCATCTCACATACAAGAGGGAAGAAAGAGCTTTTACAATGGAGGGGAAGAGGGGGGAGATGAAAGGAAGTAATTGAGCCTTACTCTCATGGGATTTTGGATTAAGGAGGAATTAACACACATTCCATTGGATATGGAAATCTATTTTACCCTGCAGGAAGTCAAAGGGCAAGGGGATAGGAGAAGGAAGAGAATAGAAGGGACAGCAAATTGGAGGAAGGGATAATCAGAAGCAAACACTATTTTGGGAGGAGAGGTCAAGGGAGAGAATGGAATAAATGAAGAGCAGGATAGGACAGAGGGAAATGTAGTTAGTCTTTTAAAATATAACTATTATGGAAGTGCTTTGCATTGTTACACATGTATGACCTACATTGAATTCCTTGTTCTCTCAATGAGGGTAGGGGAGAAAATATGGAACTCAAAGCTTTAAGAATTAATGTTAAAAATTGTTTTAGCAATGCAACTGAAAATAAAGTTATACAGGCAATGGAGTATATAAATTTATTTTTCTCTACAGGACAAAACAGGGGAAGGGGGATAGAAAAAGTGTTGGTAACAGAAGGGAGGATAGACTGGAGGAAGGGGCGGGTAGGATGCATGCTGTCCAGGATTGGCGGGGGGGAGATGGGGAGAAAATTTTGAATTCAAATTCTTGTGGAAGTGGATGTTAGTTAAGAACTGAAAAATAAACAAATTATATATATAAAAAAAAGATGTAGACCTAAAAGCCTGTGGGTGATCTCACACATGACCCTAGGACACAGTTTCTGCTCTAGTCACAGAAGGGGGTCTGGCTCTTGTAACTCTGAAGGTTTTGTCCCATATGATCCTAGGTTTGTGCTACTGTTCTCAAACCTGTCTATTCTACTCCCTAAGCCTCTGTTTCCTGGCCAACCACAGAAGGTCTTAGATTCTAAGACCTCTGAAAGCCTTGACAGCTCTAGGCCTATGAGCCTGGGAGTGACCTCTACAACTCCCTTTAAGATTCCTTGTCCTAGCAACAACCACAGGAATTTTTCTGATAGACTTAGTACATCATTGAAATGCATGGACTTAAATAAATAATTTCCAAAGGACTTCTGAGGCAAAACGCTTTCTACATCCAGAGAAAGAACTACGAAATTGGATCACAGATAGAAACAGACCATTTTCTTTTGTATTATGTTTTGTTTTGTTTTATGTTATGGTTTCTCTTATTCATTTTAATTTGTCTATGCAACATGTATTTAATATGAAAGTACCTGTAGAACCTATATAAGATTGTATGCCATCTCAGAGAGGGGGAAATGAGGGGGAGGGAGGGGAAAAGAATCTAAGATATATGGAAGTGATTGTTGAACCCTAAAAACAAATAAAATGATTTTAAAAAAATATTCCTTGGGGGGGAGGAGCCAAGATGGCAGAGTAGAAAGACTCTCGGTATGCTAGCTCCGAACCCACAGCCCAGAAATTTTCCGTAAAAAGAACTCCCCACAAATTCTGGAGCAGAGCAAGCCGTGCAGAAACACAGTGGAAGAGATTTCCGTTCCAGAGAGCCCTGGAAAGCCATCCCCAGGGGTCCATCACGTACCAGATGCGGAGCCCATCCCTGCGCTGCCCTGGCCATGGCCCCAGAGGAGCAGATCCGAGCAGGCTTCAGGGACAGAATCACCGGCGGCTGCGAAGGTCCCTCCACCCACAGGCGCTACAGGTCAGTGAGAGAGACGTCTGGGCTGGCTGAGAGGGGAGCAGGGTGTCTCTGTGACTCAGGCCCCCTCAGGAGGCAGCGGCAGAGGGAGCGGCAGAGGGAGTGGCAGAGGGAGTGGCAGAGGCAGTGGCCACCCAGGACTCCCCAAGTAGGCAAGAACCCCATTATTGAAGGTCTCCGCATAAAGCCCCTGAGGGAACTGAGCCTGGAAGGCAGCCCTGCCCCCACCCAAGCACCAGAAATTAAGCTCACATTGAATAGCAGCCGCACCCGCCACGGAAAGCCCTGAGGCTGGGGAGCAGCATTTGAATCTCAAACCCCAAGCACTAGCTGGGCAGATCTAGGCAGGGGTGGAGAGGAATCTCAGAAGTCAAGTAACTGGCTGGGAAAATGCCAAGAAAAGGGAAGAAAAATAAGACCATATAAAGCTACTTTCTTGGGGGACAGATGTTTCCGCCTTTCATTTCTGATGACGAGGAACAATTCTCACCATCAGGGAAAGACATGGAGGTCGGGGCCTCTGTATCCCAGACATCCCAGGTGGATGTCGGATGGGCTCAAGACATGGAAGAGCTCAAAGAGGATTTTGAAAATCAAGTTAGACAGGTGGAGGAAAAACTGGGAAGAGAAATGAGAGAGATGTAAGAAAAGCATGAAAAACGGGTCAATACCTTGCTAAAGGAGACCCAAAAAAATGCTGAAGAAAAGAACACCTTGAAAAATAGGCTAACTCAATTGGAAAAAGAGGTTCAAAAAGCCAATGAGGAGAAGAATGCTTTCAAAAGCAGAATGAGGCAAATGGAAAAAGAGGTTCAAAAGCTCACTGAAGAGAATAGTTCTCTCAAAATTAGAATGGAACAGATGGAGGCTAATGACTTTCTGAGAAACCAAGAAATCACAAAACAAAACCAAAAGAATGAAAAAATGGAAGAGAATGTGAAATATCTCATTGGAGAAACAACTGACCTGGAAAATAGATCCAGGAGAGACAATTTAAAAATTATGGGACTATCTGAAAGCCATGATCAAAAAAATAGCCTAGACATCATCTTGCATGAAATTATCAAGGAAAATTGCCCTGAGATTCTAGAACCAGAGGGCAAAATAAGTATTGAAGGAATCCATCGATCACCGCCTGAAAGAGATCCAAAAAGAGAAACTCCTAGGAACATTGTGGCCAAATTCCAGAATTCCCAGGTCAAGGAGAAAATATTGCAAGCAGCTAGAAAGAAAGAATTCCAGTATTGTGGAAATACAATCAGGATAACACATGATCTAGCAGCTTCTACATTAAGGGATCGAAGGGCGTGGAATAGGCTATTCCAGAAGTCAAAGGAATTAGGACTCAAACCAAGAATCACCTACCCAGCAAAACTGAATATAATACTTCAGGGGAAAATATAGTCTTTCAATGAAATAGAGGACTTTCAAGCATTCTTGATGAAAAGACCAGAGCTGAAAAGAAAATTTGACTTTCAAACACAAGAATGAGAAGAAGCATGAAAAAGTAAACAGCAAAGAGAAGTCATAAGCGACTTACCAAAGGTGAACTGTTTACATTCCTACATGGAAAGACAATATTTGTAACTTTTAAAACTTTTCAGTATGTGGGTAGTTGGGGGGACCACACACACACACACACACAGGCACGCACATACAGAGACAGAGAGCACAGAGTGAATTGAATAGGATGGGACCATATCTTAAAAGAAATTAAGGTAAATGGTGAGAGACAAATGTAGTGGGAGGAGAGAGTGTGAAATGGAATGGGGTAAATTATATCTCATTCAAGAGGCAAGCAGACTTTTTAGTGGAGGGAAAAAGACGAGAGCTGACAAAAAAACATGAAGTTTACCCTCATCACATTCGACTAAAGGAAGGAATAAAATGCACATTCATTTTGGTATGAAAACCTTTCTTACAATACAGGAAAGTGGGGGAGAAGGAGATAAGCAGGGTGAGGGGGATGATGGAAGGGAGGGCAATGGGAGGAGGGAGCAATTTGAAGTCAACACTCGGAGAGGGACAGGATCAAAAGACAGAATAGAAACAATGGGGGGCAGGATAGGAGGGAGGGAAATACAGTTAGTCTTACACAACACGACTGTTATTGAAGTCATTTGCAAAACTACACAGATATGGCCTATATTGAATTGCCTGCCTATGGGTGGGGAGGGAGGGATGGGGAGAAGTTGGAACTCAAAGTTTTAGGAACAACTGTCGAGTATTGTTGTTGCTACTAGGAAATAAGAAATACAGTTAATGGGGAATAGAAAGTCATCTGGCCCTACAGGACAAAAGAGAAGATGGGGACAAGAGAAGGGAGGGATGATAGAAGAGAGGGCAGATTGGTGATAGGGAAAATTAGAATGCTTGGTGTATTGGGGTGGGGGGAGGGGACAAATGGGGAGCAAATTTGGAACCCAAAATTTTGTGAAAATGAATGTAGAAAGTTAAATAAATAAATTTATATTTAAAATATATATATATATATATATATATATATATATATATATATATATATATATTCCTTGGCTTCAATTTCCCTTCAAGTTACATCAGGGATTCTGACTCTCAAGCCTGTAAAGACCTTCTCAGATCTAGGCCCAGGAGCCTATGGATGATCTCATACCACTTCTCTTAAAGTCCTAGGCCTCCTTTTCCTATGCATTAACCAGAAATATTTAGACTATAAGATCCCTAAAGGCCATGTCAGCTCCAACACTAGGAGCTTCTGGGTGTTCTCACACTTGACTCTTACTCTATCTAGGCTTCAGTATCTCCTCTAGTCACAGCAGGGGGTCTGTCTCTTGTGCCTTTGAAGGTTTCATCCCTTTTAATCCTAGGTCTTTGATACTGATCACACATCTGTCTATCAAGCGCTCTAGGTCTCAGTTTTCCTCTTATCACTGGAAGGTCTTGAACTCTAAAACCTCTGAAAGACCTGTCAGCATAATGCCAAGGAGACTAGATGAACTCAAAAGTCCCTTTAAGTTTACTTGTCCTCAATTTCCCCTCAAGGTACCTGAGAGGCTCTGACTCGACAGCCTGTGAAGGCATGTGAAGCCTAGAAATAGGACCCTGTGGGTGATCTCACACATGAGCCTTAGTTTTTCCTCTAGTCACAATAGGGGGTCTGGCTCTTGTGCCTCTGAAAGTTTTGTACTATTTAATCCTAGGCTTGTGTTACTGATCTCACACATGTCTATTAGGCTTTTGAGGCCTCAGTTACCCCCCCAAGTCATGGGAAAGTCTTGAATTCCAAAACCTATGAGAGTCTTGTCAGCTAAGGGCCAAGGAGACTGGAAGAACTCTAAAGTCCCTTTAAGCTTCTTTGTCCTCAATTTCCCCAAAAGTTACCTGAGGGTCTCTGACTCTCAAGCCTTGAAAGGCCTTCTCAGGTCTAGGTCTAGGAGCCTATAAGTGATCTCACACATGAGTCTTAATCTACCTAGGCCTCAGTTTCTCCTGTAGTCACAGAAAGGGATCTGGCTCTTCTCCCTCTGATGGTTTTGTACCTTTTCATCCTAGACCTGTGTTGCTGATGTCACATGTGTCTATGAGGCCTTCTAGGTCTCAGTTTCCCCCAAATCACTGGAAGACCTTGAATACCATAACCTCTGAGAGCCTTCTCAGCTCTGGGCCTATGAGCCTGGAGGTGACCTCACCAAATGCTTTAAGATTCCCTGCCCTCACTTTCCCTCAAGTTACCTATGGGGCTCTGAGTCTCAAGCCTGTGAAGCCCTTCTCTGGTCTATGCCTGGGAACCTAGGGATGATCTGAGATCAGTCCTTTTAACTCCCTAGACCTTCTTTTACTTTACATTTACCAGAAATAGTTAGACTATAAAATCCCTAAAGGCTATGTCACTTCTAAAACTAGGAGCCACTATGTGTTCTCACCTGTGAGAACTACCTCGGACTCCCTAATCTACCTTGGACTCAGTAGCTCCTCTAGACACAGTAGGGGTTCTGGCTCTTGTGCCTCGGAAGGTTTTGTACCTTTTAATCTCAGTCCTGTGTAACTTATCTCACAAGGATATATTAGGCTTTCTAGGCCTCAAGATCCCCCCAAATTACTGGAAGGGCTTGAACACCAAATCCTCTGAAAGCCTTGTCAGCTCAAGACCAAGGAGACTGGATGAACTCTAAAGTCCCTTTAAGCTTCCTTGTCCTCAATTTTCCCTAGAGTTACTTGAGGGCCTAGGGGCCGGAAACCTTTGAAGACATTGTCAGGTCTAGGCTGTGGAGGCTTTGGGTGATTGCCCATCAGTTCTGTCAATCCTCTAGGCCTCAGTTTCCCTTCTAATCACTAGAAATTCTTAGACACTAAATCCTTTTATGGTCTTGTCAGCTCTAACACTAAGAGCCTGTGTAAAAACTCACATCAGACTCTTAGTCTAGCTAGGCCTCAGTTTCTCCTCTAAGCACATTAGAGTGTCTGGTTTTAATGCCTTTGAAGGCTTTGTCACTTTAAATCCTAGGCTACTGTTAGTGACTTCCCACTTGTCTATTCTGCTCTCTAGGACTCAGCTTCCCCGCCCCCACACCCCCCGTCACTGGAAGGACTTGGTGTCTAAGACTTCTTGGAACCTTGTCAGATGTAGGCCTAAATCCTGTGGGTGATCTTACATGTGACCTTCAATCTACCTAGGCCAGTTTCTCTTACAGTCACACAGTGGGTCTGGCCCTAATCCCTTTAAGTTTTTGTCACTTTTAATCCTAGACCTGTGTTACTGATATCACACCTGTCTCTTGGGCTCTCTAGGACTCAGTTTCCCCTAAAGTCACTGGAAGGTCTTGAATTCTAAAACCTCTGACAGCATTGTCAGCTCAAGGCCAAGGAAGCTGGATGAACCCTAAAGTCCCTTTAAGCTTCCTTGTTCTCAATTTACCCTAGAATTTCCTGAGGGTCTAGGGTCCCCAAATCTGTGAAGACTTTGTCAGGTCTAGACTGTGGAGGGTCTGGGTGATCTCTCATCAGTCCTTTCAATCCCTAGGCCTCATTTTCCCTTCAAGTCACTAGAAATTCTTAGACGCTAAACCCTTTGAAGGTCTTGTCAGTTCTAACACTAAGAGCCTGTGTAAAAACTCACATTAGACTCTTATTCTACCTTGCCCTCAGTTTTTCCTCTAGGCACATTAAAGTGTCTGGCTCTAATGCCTCTGAAGGCTTTATCACTTTTAATCCTAGGTCACTGTTAGTGACCTTACACTTGTCTATTCTACTCTCTAGGACTCAGTATTCCTCCCAGTCGCTGGAAGGACTTGGTGTCTAAGACTTCCTTGTCAGATGTAGGCCTACAAGCCTGTGGGTGATCTCACATGTGACACTTAAATCTACCTAAGCCACAGTTTCTCATATAGTCACACAGTTAGTCTGGCTCTAGTCTCTAAGTTTTTGTCACTTTTAATCCTAGGCCTGTGTTACTGATCTCACACCTGTCTCTTGAGCTCTCTAGGACTCAGTTTCCCTCTAAGTCACTGGAAGGTCTTGAATTCTAAAACCTCTGAGAGCACTGTCAGCTCAAGGTCAAGGAGACTGGATTAATGCTAAAGTCCCTTTAAGCTTCCTTGTAATCAATTTCCCCTAAAGTTACCTGAGGGACTAGGACTCTCAAGCCTGTGAATGCCTTGTCAAGTGAGGCTGCGGGTGATCTCACACATAAGCCTTAAACTACCTAGGCCTCAGTTTCTCCTCTCCTCACAGTAGGGGGTCTGGCTATCGTGGCTGGGAAGATTTTGTCACTTTTAATCTTACTCCTGCATTACTGATTTTATATCTGTCTATAAGACTTTCTAGGCCTCAGTTTTCCTCCAAGGCAGTTTAAGGTCTTGAACTCCACCTGTGAGAGCCTTGTCAGTTCAAGGCCAAGGATATTGGATGAACTCTAAAGTCCCTTTAAGCTTCCTTGTCCTCAATTTCCCCTAGAGCTACCAGAGGGTCTAGCGTGGTCAAACCTGTGAAGACCTTGTCAGGTCTAGGCTGTGGAGGCTGTGGGTGATTGCCCATCAGTCTCATCATTCCTCTAGGCCTCAGTTTCCCTTATACTCAATAGAAAATGTTAGACTATAAAACCTTTGAAGGTCTTGTCAGCTGTAACACTAGAAGCCTGTGTACAAACTCACATTAGACCCTCAATGTGCCTAGGCCTTAATTTCTCATTCAGTGCCACAGGATGTCTGACTCTAATGCCTCTGAAGGCTTTGTCACTTTTAACCCTAGGCAACTGTTAGTGATCTCACACTTGTCCATTATACTCTTTAGGACTCAAGTTTCCCCCCAGTCACTGGAAGGACTTGGTCTCCTAAGATATCTGAGAACTTTGTCAGATGTAGGCCAACAAACCTGTGGGTAATCTCACACACGAGCCTTAATCTATCTAGTCCACAGTCCCTTCTACAGTCACAGCAGATGGTCTGGTTCTAATTTGTCTAAAGGTTTTGTCACTTTTAATCACAGGTCTGAGTTACTGATATTATACCTATCTATTAGGCTTTCTATGCCTCAGTTTCCCCCCAAGTCATGGTAAGGTTTTGAATTCTAAAACCTCTGAGAGCACTGTCAGTTCAAGGCCAAGGAGATTGGATAAATCCTAATGTTCCTTTAAGATTCCTTGTAATCAATTTCTTCTCAAGTTACCTGAGGGGCTCTGACTCTCAAGCCTGTGAAGGCTTTCTCAGGTCTAGGCCTAGGAACCTGTGGCTGATCTCATACGTGAGCCTTAACATACCTAGGCCTTGATTTCTCCTGTAATCATCGTAGGGTGTCTGGCTCTTATGCCTCTGAATGTTTTCTTCCTTTGAAGCCTAGGCCTGTATTATTCATCTCAGGCCTGTATATAAGGCTTTAGAGGCCTCAGTTTCCCCCAAAGTCACTAGAAGTTCTTGAACCTTGAGCCTTGTCAGCTCAAGACCAAGGAGACTTGATGAACTCTAAAGTCCCTTTCAGCTCCCTTGTCCTCAACGTCCCCTAAAGTTACCTGAGGAGTTCTGATTTTCAAGCCTGAGAAGGACTTGTCAGGTCTAGGCCTAGGAATCTGTGACTGACCTCATACATGAGCCTTAAACTATCTAGGCCTCAGTTTTAACTCCAGTCATAGTAGGAAGGCTGACTCTTGTGCCTCTGAAGATTTTGTCCCTTTTAATCCTAGTCCTGTGTTACTGATTTCACACCTATCTATAAGACTTTCTAGGCCTCAGTTTCCCTCCCAAGTCACTTCAAGGTCTTGAACTCCAAAATCTCTGAGAGCCTTGTCAGCTCAAGGTCAAGGAGGCTGGATGAACTCTAAAGTCCCTTTAAGCTTCCTTGTCCTCTGTTTCCCCTAGTGTTAGTTGAGGGCCTAGTGTGCTCAAACCTGTGAAGACCTTGTCAGGTATAGGCAGTGGAGGCTGTGGGTGATTGCCCATAAGTTCTTTCATTCCCCAAGGTCTCAGTTTCCCTTCTAGTCACAAGAAATTCTTAAACACCAAATCCTTTGAAGGTCTTGTCAGCTCTAACACTGAGAGCCTGTGCAAAAACTCACATTAGACTCTTATTCTACCTAGGCTTCAGTTTCTCCTATAGTCACAAAGTGGCTCTGCCTTTAATGCTTCTACAAGTTTTGTCACTTTTAATTCTAGGCCTGTGTTACTGATCTCACACCTGTCTATTAGGCTTTCCAGGACTCAGTGTCCCTCAAAGTTACTAGAAATTCTTGAACTCCAAAATCTCTGAGAGCCTTATCAGCTCAAAGCCAAGGAGACTGTATGACCTTTAAAGTCCTATTAAGCTTCCTTGTCCTCAACTTCCCCCCTCAAGTTACCTGAGAAGCTAAGGCTCTAAAGCCTGTGAAGTCTTTGTCAGTTCTAGGCCTTGGAGCCTGTGGATGATCTCACATCAGTCCTTTCAATTCCCTAGCTCTCAGTTTCCTTTATAGACCATAGAATATCTTAGACTCTAAAACCTTTGAAGGTCTTGACAGTTCTAACAGTAAGAGCCTGTGTACAAACTCACATTAGACCTTTAATCTGCATAGGCCTCAATTTTTCCTCTAGTGCCACAGGTCAGGCTCTACTGTCTCTGAAGGTTTTCTCACTTTTAATCCTAGGTCACTGCTAGTGATCTCACACTTGTTTATTCTCCTCCCTAGGACTCAGTTTTCCCTGCAGTCACTGGAAGGATTTGGTCTCTAAGAACCTTGTCAGCTCAAGGCCAAGAAGAATGAACTATAAAGTCCCTTGAAGCTTCCTTGTCCTCAATTTCCTCTCAAGTTACCTGAGAGGCTAGGGCTCTAAAGTCTGTGAAGTCCTTGTCAGTTCTAGACCTTGGAGCCTTTAGGTAATCTCACATCAGTCCTTTCAATTCCTTAGGCCTCAGTTTCCCTTACAGTCAACAGAAAATCTTAGACTCTAAAACCTTTGAAGGTCTTGTCACCTCTAACACTAGTAGCCTGTGCACAAACTCACATTAGACCGTCAATGTGCCTAGGCTTAAATTTCTTGTCCAGTGATATCAGGGGGTCAAGCTCTAATGTCTCTGAAGGCTTTGTCACTTTTAATCCTAGACCACAGTTAGTGATGTCACACTTGTCTATTCCACCCTCTAAGATTCAGTTTTTCCACCAGTCACTGTAAGGACTTGGTCTCTAAAACCTCTGAGAACCCTGCCAGATATAGGCCTACAAGCCTGTGAATGACCTCACACATGACCCTTAATCTACCTAGGCCACAGTTTCTCCTCTATTCACAGTAGGGGGTCTGGCTTTTTGTGCCTCTGAAGGTTTTATCCCTTTTAATCCTAGACTTGTGTTACTGATCTCACACACATCTATTCTCCTCTCTAGGCCTATGAGGCTGGAGGTTTACCTCCAATCTGGGAACATCTTGGACTCTAAGACCTCTGACAGCCTTGTCAGCTCTAGGACTATGAGGCTGGAGGTGACCTTTAAAATTCCTTGCCCTTGGGGGTGGAGCCAAGTTGGTGGAGTAAAAGGATGGACTTACTCTAGCTCTCCGCCCATAGCCCATAAAATACCTATAAAAATGACTCTAGACAAATTCTAGAGCAGCATAAGCCAAACAAGAACAGAGTGAAAGAGATTTCTAGCCCAAGAGAGCCTGGAAGGCTGATAGGAAAGGTCTATTGCTCTGGGCTCAGAGTAGAGCACAGCCTAGTGTGGGCTGCATGGCATGTCATGAAAAGGACTGGAGCAGGCTTCAGGGCACGGAATCACAGGTAGCAACTGATTTCCAGATTTCTCAACCCACAAACGCCAAAAACAGTTTCAAATTTCAATAAGAAAGCTTTTACCTGGGTAAGAGGGGGGACGCGACTCTGGCCCAAGCTCCAGCCCCAGGGCCACGGCAATCAACTGGGGCAGCTGCTTGCAGACCCCTAGGGAATTGAGCATCTGATCTGGGTCTCAGCTCTGAGTGGCAGTCCGAGGGTGAGGAGGAGCACTGGTGTGGTGGAGCTGGTGGTGATACGGGACAGGGAACCCTATTCACAGATCCTGGGCAGAAAAGAGTGTTTGTGGTTGCTCACAGACAAGAGAGTTCAGGCCAAGAGAGGAGTAAACTCCTCTCCCTTGATTGTGCCACCTTAGAGGAACTGAGAATTTATAGGTCCCTAGAGTATTACCTTCCACTTGACAAAGGACTCAAAAGTCAAGCAACTGGCTGGGAAAATGCCCAAAAAAGGGGAAAAATATAAGACTATAGAAAGTTACTTTCTTGGTGAAAAGGTATTTTCTTCCATCCTTTCAGATGAGGAAGAACAAAGCATACCATTAGAGGAAGACATAAAAGTCAAGCCTTCTACATCCAAAACCTCTAAAATAAATATGCAATGGTCTCAGGCCATGAAAGAGCTCAAAAAGGATTTTGAAAATCAAGTAAGAGAGGTGAAAAGAAAATTGAGAAATGAGAGTGATGCAGGAAAATTAGGAAAAACAAGTCAACAGCTTGCTAAAGGAGATCCAAAAAAAAAGAATGCTGAGAAAAATAACACTTTTAAAAATAGACTAAGCCAAATGGCAAAAGAGGTCTAAAAAGTCAATGAGAAGAAAGCTTTAAAAAGCAGAATTGGCTAAATGGAAAAGGAAGTTCAAAAGCTCACTGAAGAAAATAGTGCTTTAAAAATTAGAATGGAGCAGATGGAAGCAAATGACTTTATAAGAAACTAAGAAATTATAAACAAAACCAAAAGAATGAAAAATAGAAGACAATGTGAAACATCTCATTGGAAAAACTGACCTGGAAAATAGATCCAGGAGAGATAATTTAAAAAATATTGGTCTACCTGAAAACCATGATCAAAAAAAAGAGCCTAGACATCATCTTCAAGAAATTGTCAAGGAAAATTGCCCTGATATTCTAGAACCAGAGGGTAAAATAGAAATGGAAAAAATTCACTGAATACCTCCTGAGATCCGAAAAGAACAACTCCTAGGAATATTGTAGCCATAGAGAGTTCTCAGGACAAGGAGAAAATATTAAAAGCAGTCAGAAAGAAACTTGTAGGAAATATAATCAGGATAACATAGGATTTAGCAATTTCTACACTAAAGGATCAAAGGGCTTGGGATATGATATTCCAGAGATCAAAGGAGATAGGATTAAAACCAAGAATCATCTGCCCAACAAAACTGAGTATAATACTCCAGGGGAAAAAATGGAATTTCAACAAAATAGAGGACTTCCAAGAAATCTTGTTGAAAAGACCAGAGCTGAATAGAAAATCTGTCTTTTAAATACATGAATCAAGAGAAACATGAAAAGGTAAAGAGAAGCTTTAAGGAACTCACTAAAGTTGAAGTGTTTACATTCCTACATGGAAAGACGTTATTTGTCCTCTAGAGACTTCCTAATTCTAAGATTCATGACCTTACAATTTCAAAACAAAAGGTTAAGGCCCAAGGAGGAAGATCATTACTGACCAAGGAACATTTCACTGAGGAGGTGATGTCTGATTTGGAATTCAACTGGGCAATGATGGGGAGGAGATCCTGGGCACAGGGAACATTTTGAGCCACAGAAGTATAGGGCATCATAGTGGGCTGAGTAGTTCAATTTGGTTGGAACATAACATGTGAAGAATGATTAAGATCAGAAAAGTAACAATAATACTAATAATCTGAGGCCAGATTGGGTGTCTGGCTAAAGGACTTGAACTTGACTCTGGAGACAATAGGGAGCCAATAAAGATTGTACAGCCAAGAAATGATCTTAGTAGAGCCATACATTTCAAGATTATTCTGGCAGCAACATGGATAACCTGGAGAGGAACGTAAAGGTGGAAAGATCTGTCAAGATACTGCAATAGCCTAGGTGAGGGGGTGGTGGTGGTAATGAATCAGAAAAGATA
Organism: Bettongia penicillata ogilbyi; assembly: GCA_023548195.1. Lineage (NCBI taxonomy): Eukaryota > Metazoa > Chordata > Mammalia > Diprotodontia > Potoroidae > Bettongia > Bettongia penicillata. Next base: position 425,098 of record JAJHZJ010000375.1, on the reverse strand, counting down.
ACAAATGTAAATGATGTGACCATAGTAGAAGCAACCAAAATTGGTAACTGAATGGACATGAGGAGGGGAGAAAGAGCCCTAAGGCAACAAATATGAGTAATTGGGAGAAGCATGGTACTGTAGATAGCAACAGTAAAATCAAAAGAAACCATTGGTTAGCAAAATACAAGCTGCTTCTTTTTCAGTGGAGGGGAAAAGGGTGGAGGTGAGAGGGGGAAAAAGTGAATCTTACTCTCATCACATTTGGCTTAAAATTTGGCATGAAAATCTGTCTTATACTACAGGAAAGTAGGGAAGGAGATAAATGGGGTGTGGGGGGATGATGGAAGGGATCATATCGAAAAAATTAAATTAAGGAAAGAAGAATATATTGTGGAGGAGAAAGGGAGAAATGGAATGGGGCCAATTATCTCTCATAAAATAGGCAAGAAAAAGACTTTCAATGGAGGGAATAAAGGGAGAGGTGAGAGGGAAAATGTGAAGCTTACTCTCATCACATTTGACTTAAGGAAGGAATAAAATGTACACAAAATGATGGAAGAGAGGGCAATGGAGGAGGGAGCAATTAGAAGTCCACACTCTTGGGAAGGGACAAGGTCAAAAGAGAGAATAGAAGAAATGGGGAGCAGGATAGGATGGAGAGTAATCTAGTTAGTCTTATATAACATGACTATTACGGAAGTCTTTTGCAAAACTACACATATATAGCCTATATTGAATTGCTTGCCTTCTCAGTGGGGATGGGTGAGGAGGGAGGAAGGAAGAGAAGTTGGAACTCGAAGTTTTAGGAACAAATGTTGAGAATTGTTTTTGCATACAACTGGGAAATAAGAAATACAGGTAATGGGGTATAGAAAGTTATCTTGCCCCACAAGACAAGAGAGAAGATGGGGATAGGAGAAGGGAGGGGTGTTAGAAGGGAGGGAAGATTGGGGGAAAGGGTAATCAGAATGCACATCGTTTTGGAGTGGGGGGAGGGGAGAGATGGGGAGAAAATATGGAATTCAAAATTTTGTGGAAATGAATGTTGAAAACTAAAAATAAATAATTAAATGAATGATGCATTGTTTCCACTTTAGAAAAAAAAAAAAGATAAGCTGTTTCAGCCATATTGTGTTTGCTGTGTGTTGCATGTAGGTAGGAGAAAAAGACTAGAGCAGTTAGGTGGCGCTGTAGTGGACACAGCACTGGACCTTGAATCAGGAAAAGTCCTCTTCATGAGTCCAAATCTGGCCTCAGACACTTACTAGTTGTGTGATCCCATGCAAGCGACTCATCCCCATTTGCCTCAGTTTCCTCATCTGTAAAATGAATTGGAGAAGGAAATGGCAAACCATTCCAATCTCTTTGTCAAGGAAACCCCAAAGGGGGGCATGGGGAGTCAGAAACAGCTGAACAACAGAGACAAAGGTCTGGAGCTCAGAAGAGACCAAAACTGGAAAAAAAAAACAAACCTGGGGATCACTTACAATGACAATAGTTGTAACAGATTATAGAGAGGGAAGGGGCAGCGGAAGGAACTTTGGATTTAGAAACAGCTTCAAATTCCAGTTTGGCCACTTATCTCTGTGACACTGGGCAAGTTACAACCTCCAAGTTCCTTTTCATCAGAAAAATGAAGAGACTGGACTAGACTGGAGGTGATTAAATACCAGGCTTCATGAGCCCACAACACTCACAAGTGCAACACAAAACAGATTAAAAAATCATTGGGAAATACTCAACCAAGTAAATAAAAATGCAATAGAACACGGATAATATTAATATGTGGTTTTCTAAGTAAACATGCAGTCTATTCATTTATGGGTTAGTGGTCTACTTTGCCTCTACTTACAATTTGACATCAAGGGGACTACACAACTTCTCAGGTTTCTCCTAGCTCTAAACCTATGATCCCGTGACTGATCTTAACTCTCCCTGGGCCTCAGTTTCTTCCTGTATAAAATGAGAGGACTAGCAGGCCTCTAAGATTCCTTCCAGCTCAACATCTATGAGCCTATAAGAAGGATCATAAGATTCAGAAAGGGGCAAAACCTTAGAAATCATAATATGATACAGTAGGAAACTGAGGCCCAGGGAGAAATGATTCACTCAAGGTTTTAAGTAGACAGAGCAGGAATTCAATTCCAAACTGCTCAACTCCCAAGCTAGCACTCTTTGCAGTACACCCCACTAGCTGGAATTAAATTAAGCTGAAATCAACTGTCCTCTACCGGCTATTTACATATTGAAATACTCCAAATAATTAGAATTTTTTCCCAGATTGATTTTTTAAAAGTTTTTTTTTATTTTTTTACATTGTTTTTATTTCCCAATATAACCCTCCCCCACCCCATCCAGAGAGCCACCCCTTATAACAAAATATGTGTCAAAGGCAGTTTAGCAAAACGAACACATCAACAGTCTGACAGCATATATGTAGCACTCCACATCCCTAGTCCTCAGTCTCTGCAAAGAAGGCAGTGTATTGTCTCCTCTCACCTTCAGAGTGAACCTTGGCTATTTATTTCGAATTAAAACTCATGCCATCTACAAATGTGTCACTTAGAGTGGAAAGAGTACAGTCAGGGGACCTGGGTTTGAATCTTGACCCTGCTATTTTTGTGTGTTGACTTGGGTAAAATTTACTTCCCTCTCAAGGTTGACCTAGTTCATTTCTGAGGTCCCTTTCAGCTCTAAATCTCTGACCCTCTGAGCTCAAGAGTACTAAAAGACTCTTCTGTAAAGTTCTCTCAGAATCTAATAGTCCAATTTGGATTCAAGATGGTAAGTGTTTAAAACAAAATGGCTCTTGCATCACATGGCCATTAAACCTCGCTTGCCTTTGCAGAAATGTCTATTGTGCTTGAGGTTACTCAAAAAAAAGAAATGCTAGATCTCAGCTGTCCATTTGGAGGAATAAATGATCAAAGGATAATCTCCTCTATACTGAGCTGATTACTGAGTGAACTTTAATTAAACCCTTCTATCTATCTGGTGGATTTTGATGTGAGAAATACAGCCAAGTGCTGGCTACCGTCTTCAGTGACAAAATGATTGAGCCCACCTTGCACAAGTTTCTCAAAGGAAGGACGACTCGCTGGCCAAGAGATCCCTTTTGAAAGAGCAAGCTGCATCCTCAAATATACTGAAATCAAATGATTACTTTTCCAAGTTAGATCTCATCACAAAAGGATGTGATGTGACAAGACATTCTTGGCCTCACAAGCAGTTAATAGTGACAGTTGGTGCATGTGGGCATTGCCACCCCATGCTCTGCTGTGACAATATCAAGCTTTCCTGCCTTTAGACCCAATCAGGAAAAGGACAAACAAAGGTTCTGGCTTCCAGAGGCTCAGGCCTGTATACTGGACCAGCTCTGAAGGCCTCAACATTTCACATTTAAGAAAAGATTTTACATTACTGACCCACCTCCACTTTTTTTTTTAACTTTCATATGTAAAGGAAAAAGAAAAAAAAGAAAAAGAAAAAAGAAACAAATTTATTAGTGAATTGACAAAATCAGAAAATAAATAAAAACCACCCTGTTCAAGAAGTCACCCATATTACCTAACAGTAAGCTGTGAACACAGAACAAGACAAGTTGAAACATAAGAAAAGTTATAAAAAAAACAGAAAGACAAAATCAAAGACATGGCTTTACTTGCTTTCAACCAAATATTCAGACTTGGAGTAAAATGCATATCAGAACAGGCTTCCTTCCTTCCCTTTGAATAAACAGTGACCCAGGAAACAGTCCTTCCTTCAAAATAAATTCACATAATTGTCAGGACTGATTATGAGGAACTCTAAAGGAAGAGCTATTTTTAGTGTGAACAAGTTAGGATCCACTTAGTTGGTTCAAAATATCTTCTAGGTCAAGACTTAAGTGCTGATTTTGTCTTTACATGGAAAATTACATAAGCATTTAAGGGTGAACTATAACAAATAAATAAAAATAGAGAAAGGAAAATTCTAACCTGGGTTGCAAGGGAGAAAAGTTCATTTAACAAGGCCTTTATTGCTATTGGTCAATCTAGGGACTATTTTTCTTAGGCTAATGTGGGAAATCAAACTATTCTCCTCAGAGTACTAATCTATATACGGCTCACCTTTAAATAGAAAGCTATTCTAAACAAAGTCTATGACATAGAAAATGTATGGGCTAAGTAACGGTCATCTACAGAATTAACTGTGCATCTGCAATGAACAGCCTCCTACAGAATGGATTTTTGCGTGCCACCATTCTCCAGTGTGCAATGTCCCCAAAGGGAGGAGTCTAGACCTCTCCTTTAAAGGATCCCCGGAACAGTTCAGAACCTGTCTTAGACCAGCCTAGCATCCAAGTGCTTTTGAAAGGCCTCACCATCCCTGTAGGCAAATATCCAAGAGAGCACAGGTAAAGCTGGGCAAAGAGTGTACAGCTACAAAAGAGTTGTCTTTATAAATAAATCCAGTCTACAGCTAAAGGAAACCATTTCCCCCATCGTGTAAAGGTCCAGTGAAAAATGTGCTCCTGCTTCTGTGAAGAGTCTACAGCTAATGACCAGGGAGATCCTAAGTCCCTCTCTGAGTTCCCTTATCAAGCAGCCATCAAGACGTGAAATGCCATTGTGGGTTTGAAAACCCCATCCGAGTTTTTACTTGTACCTTCTAAAATTCCTCCCACCAGGAGAGACTCCATTTAGGGGGGAGGAATTCCTTAGTTATGCTATATTCCAAACATCCCACTTTGCAGTTAGGAGAATGTGCTTATTATACAGTGATACAAATGTGCATGAGTGACCTACCTAACTTTTCAAAAGTCTTCTACTAGGCTAAGTTCAAGGGTTTCAACACTGATTGCGTTAGCCCAAGGAAAATTCCACGTTGGCTCCAAATAGCCCAGCATGCACATTTAGGGCTAAAGACTAAGATACGGAGCTGGAGTGTTACCAAGAGATTGGCATGCTTTTGTGAGAACACATGGCATGACTGCAGTATGCATATGCATAGAGACAGTCCGAGGTTTACGTGGTCCAAAAGACAGGGTTCTTCACATGTGCTTTTAAAAGAAAACGATGCCTGTCCAAATTCTTGAATTTTAATTAGTGTTTTCCTTTTCCACATGCTCGATGAATCTTCCCTTCTCCTCCACATATTCAAAAAGGGGAAAAGGAAAGGAAGAAGACAAAGAGACATCACCCTCCCTTGACAAAAGAGAAATACACTACGGTGATAAGGCAGTATGTTTGAAAGAGAAAGCTGTATGGGAACTGGTGTTGTCTGAACTTAACTTCAGTCTCCAACTCAATGTGCAATAAATCACCACCTCATTCCTGCAGCCACACACACAGACACACACACACATGAGACACAGCGAACCATAATCCTTGAGCAGGGTAGTGCTTTGGCTGTACGTGTATTTTAAAGAAACAATCATATTAAGAAAAATCAAAGTTATGAACCCTGCCAAGCCACTGCTTTTTACCAAAGTGCTGGTGTTGCTGCATGACGTTGGCTTTCTCTTGCCCCCCAAACCCCACTGCCACCTCTACCCCTTCACCATGTCTAGGCTCTCTCTGTCAGTCAAGAAAGGAGAGATGGGAGGCAAAGTTCCAAAGCGGAGCTGGAGTCTTTGGTTCTGCTCGGGCTCCTTGGTTTCTTGTGTCCAGGCTTAATGAGGTGTAAAGGTGAGAATCATCCAGCTGATAACAAAGTAGAAGAGGAAGATGGGGTAAACAGCAAGGGCTTTTCGATTTGGAGGCTGGCTATCAGCCAGGAACGCTGTGGATGCTGAACAACAAAAACCAAATTCAGAAAGGTTAGTCCTGGTTCTAGAGTTGGCAGGGCCCCTTAGAGGTCATGGAGTTCAGCCTCCTCATGTTGTCAAGTTACAGAGAAGAAAACTGAGACCTGGGGAGTGGAAGGGGCTAACCCAAGGCAAACAACTAGTATCTGAAAAAGGATTCAAACTCAGACATTCCTGGTTCCAAGGCCAAAGCTCTGCCCACTTGTGTGTTTCTCAAGTCACTATGATGGATCTCAAAAACAGGTTAGATGTTTAGAACTCTGGGGGAATGAAGAGAGATTTCTTAATAGTACTCAAATATTCTGGGCTTTAGGCATTTTCTTCCCCAAATTTTGGACGGCTCACTTCCCTGCCAACCTAAAAAATGAATACAAACTACAATCTTTTCTTGCTTCATTCAGGGCCCTCACTGAAGTGACATGTACTTATGCTGTGTGATAATGACTTTCAGGATCCACTGAACTATACCAAGCTGTTTGCCCCATATTAAAATGGCCAAGATTACTGGGCTTTCCTCATTTGCGGTGCCTGCTTAATGCAATAGGAAATCACTGGAATTAAGAGTGTGAGGGGTACATGACAAGGTCAGCTATAAGGTGTAGGGAGATTATTTTGGTAGCAATGTGGGGGATGGACTGGAATGGGGACCATGACTGTTCCCCAGCCCCGACTACTTGCTCCCTTAGTCCCATCTTGTTCAACTGAATCCCTCATAACATCCCTCTGAAGATCTATTCAGCCCCTTCCACTGTGCACTCTGGAATGCTTGCTCCATAGCTAACAATTCCATATTGTTCAACTGAATCCCCTACAACAAACCTCTTAAGATCCATCCAGCCCTTCCACTGTGTGCTCTGGAATACTTGCTCCATAGCTAACAAATGTGCTTTTATCAGAAACCTTTACCTTTCTCACTCCTTCCATTGACACAGGCTCCCTCCCAGGAACAACCTGTCTCAGAAGCTCCTTTCCAGTACTGGCTACACTTTCACTTACACCCCATGATGATGGCTGCTCTCAGCCTCTTGCTCTACCATCACTCAATAACCTTGACTCCTCTGTATTGCATTCAATCCATGTTTATCACCCAATAAAGATTCTCATGGCTGCCTTCTTCCACCCCAGGATGGTCATTCTTTTTTCAATGCGTTTAGTGCCTAGCTCACAGTCTTACTCTCCTGCCCTCACACTGGGGAATGTCAACATAGATTACTGATATTCCCTCAAACAACTGAACTTGCCAGTTAATACTGGCAAACTTCTCATTTTCCGTAACCTATTCCTCCACTGCACCTCAACTATATACAAGAAGATCATACTCCTGTATCTTGTCATCACCCACAAGTGTTCCTCATGCATGTTGACAAACTCAGAAATTCCTTCCTCTGATCACAATCTGTTGTCAATTCACTTTTCCCTTCTGCCCTGTTCTTCATGCCCATGCTGACCTCTGATCCCTCCATACCCACCCTGACCTTTGATCCCTCTACTCCTCAGTCCTTTTCCAGTCCATTACCCCTACAGTGGCTCCACTCTGCTCTTGTGTCCATCTAGATATCTTGGTGAACCAATTCAACTCTACAATGTCCTCTTCTCTCAAGTTCCTTGACCCTTACCTCATCACTGAACATGCTCTGCCAAACCCCAACACCGGGTTACTCTTATCCTTCTCTTCCTTCGCTCCTATTCTTATGCTGTTGAACATAGCTTAAGAGAATTGCAAAACCATATTGACTGGGTTTTCTACAAATTTGTGCCACATAACCTCAAGTGGAGCCTTCCTACAGCAAGGCCAATCTTTTACTTCTTACTCATTATCCCACTGACCACAGTGGATCTTCCCTACCTTTTCATCCTTCCTCAAACCTCACACTGCTCCTCCTGCCCATCCTCTCAGTGGGAAACTTTGCCTCCTATTTCAATGAGAAACTTGAGGCTGTTTGAGTCACTTCCCTCTGCCTACAAATATGTCCATGTCTTCCTCATCTTCAAAAAACTCTTCCTTGATCTCTAGCACTTCTATTATCCTTTTCTCCCTGCTGTGGGCTAAATTCCTTGAGATGCTCAGCTTTCCTTCCTTTCATTTTCTTCTTAATGTTCCAGTCTGGTTTCCAACATCATCATTCCATTCTCTCCAAAGTTCCCAATGATCCCTGTCTTTCTTGACCCCACTGCCAGTCACTCTCTTCTTCCTTAATACTCCTCTAGTGACCCTGCTCTCTCCTGGTTCTGCTACCTGTCTGACCACTCCTTCTCTGGCTCCTTTGCTAGATTTTCATGCAGGTCACAACTGGTGGGTGGTGGAGTCTCCCCCAGGACTCTCTTTTCTGTCTATACCATTTTACTGGATTTCATCAACTCCCACAGATCAATTATCATCTCCATGCTTATGATTCCTAGACCCAGTATCTAGCTCTAAACCTTTCTCTCAATCTCTAGATTGCTATCTCTAACTGCCCACTGAACAGCTCAAACTGATGTCTTATAGACATCTCAAACTCAACACATCCAGAACTGAACACGTTAGCTTTTCCCCCAAATCGTTCCCTCTTCCTAACTTGCCCATTACTGTCAAGGATACCATCATCCAAGTCACTCAGGCTTACAAGCTAGGTCCCCAGGATCAAACATCAACTTCTGTGTTCCCCATCTGGAGTTCTTCTCCAACTGGTCCCAACCAGTTAAATGCTGTCTCCTTCCCACATTGTAATATCACCAGACTGGTTTTTGTGCCATTCCTCACACGATCGCCCATCTTCTCTGTCTACAAATGTCTCCTTCTTCATGCCTCTGCCTCAGAGCACTCCTTTAATCTTTTGAGATCCAGTTCAAGTCCCATGTTCTACATGAAGGCTTGCCTGCTCTCTCTGCTCTTGCAGGTGTCCTACCTAGGCAGTCATCTTGTATCTATTTTCTATATGTCATCTTCTTGAGGGCAAGGACTGTTTCATTTTGGTCTCTATATCCTGAGCACCCAGCACAGTGCCTGGCATATAGGAGGCACTTATTAGATGAATGAAGGAGAGTCAAAGGAGATTCAGATGAGATTTTAGTTCATGGATCTTGTCCCCTTTATTCTGGCTGCTTAGAAGACCTTTAAAAAATCCTGATTGTGATCTAGATAAGCAAGATCTCACCAAACTTCAAAAGGTTAGGCTGGTTAACTTCCAGGGGGGCTTTGGGTTTTCAGTAAATTTTGAGAATGTGAAAGCAACAGCACTGGCATTGTATGGTAAACAGTATGTTGGATGTAACATCAAAGAATCTGAGTTTGAATCCCAGATCTCCTGTTTACTGCCATGTAATCTTACCTGGGACAAGTTACAAGCTCCCGGGCCTCAGTTTGTTCTTCTGGAAAATGGGAGAACTCTGATCTCTAAGGTCTGTTCCAGCTCTAAGTCAATGATACTAAGAATATGCAGCATTAATTGGTAGTCCAGTCTGCCTCATCTTGAAGGGAATCTTCCCTGGGTTAGAGTTAATTAAGCCCTTTCAGGATCCTAATTCAGTTTAGCATGAGATCCTTGCTTGTCCATTATTTTTTAAAAGATGAGATTTTCACCTTGAAAGCCCATGTCCCTACTCTTTAGTAGGTGGGATGTGCTCGATGGTAGAAAGCTCCTGTCTATAGGAAAGCACTAGTCATGAGCTTAAGACCAAAATGGGCAATAATTCTATAGTATTTTCACATCTATAGAGTCTGTTTCTCATGACAAAGCTAGGCCATCAGTGCAAGAATAGTCCTATTTGAAAGCTCACAGAATCCTAGACCTAGAGGCCATCTACTCTGATCCCCTCATTTTACAAGGGAGGAAACCAAAGCCCAGAGAGGGAACATGATTTACCCAAGGTCACAAATAGAATTAGACATAAAGATGGTATGGACCCTTAGAGACCATTCAATCCAAGCCCTTCATTTTACACATGAAGAAACTGAGGCCCAGAGAAGCTACATGACTAGCCCCTGGTCACAGAAGTACTAAGGTTTTAGCCCAAGTCTTGAGTCCAAATATCACCCCAACACCTGCCTTCATGAACTGCAGAGCTCCCAGACATACTTTAACCTCTAAGCCATGTTCTGTCTTGTTGGAGAATCAGAGAATTGATGTTTTCTTACCTAAGGTGGACCAGGCAAACATCGCAATCACCACGATAAACCGGATGAGGAAGTTGATAGGCCCCATACCAGCCAAAAGTACCAGTCGGCATACAAGCATAGCCACTGTTAAGGGCAAGACACAGTAACCCAAGACGCAGAGACTCTGAAAGAATGATCTGTGGAAAAGACAAAGCCAGAAAATTAAAGAATAACCAATTATTCATCAGGACAAAGTCCATCACTGCAGGATGGGAGTATTTCCAAGACTCAGCTACAGTGTGGAAGACCCACACCAAGCACACAAGGTAATAACAACCTGCTAGAACCATGGCAGACTCCAGATGGGTAGGCCTGCCCCGAGCTCCAGTGTAAAAAAGGCACTGCAACTGTTCTCTGTTCACTTTCCCTTCAAGTTTTTCCTCCTAAATAAATGGCCTCTTTAACTACCTTAAGCACCTTCTACTAGCACCTTCAAGCTAGGCAGCTTGAAGAATGGGAGGCCTTCTCCCCCAGTGAACTTCAAAGGGGATGAAGATCACCTCGGTTCCCTCTGCCTGGCAGTTCTACCAAGATAAGAGAGAGACACATATCTATTTGACAAGGAGGGTCTCTCAGCAATGTCAGTCTGATTTTTGCCAGAACTCTAGATATGCCACATAGAAAGGAGAAAAAAGGAGTTAGCTTTAAGTATTTCCCCAATACTCACATGGTCCCCCCAAGAAGTTTTGAATTTAGTGTTATGACAACTGCACCAAACCAGATGATGACAAAAACTTCAGCAAACTGGGGTCCACCATCTTCTTTACTATCTGCGGAACCTCCCTGTAACATCCTAGGGCAGGAAAGCAAAGGACCAACCCAGGGTTAATTGGACAGTTTTTATTAACCAACATATATTTCTTAAGCACCTTCTATGTGCCAGACCCTGTGTTAGTTGCTACAGATACAAAAGCCTAAGAGACAACCCCTACTTTTCTCAAGAGACTTACATTCTAACAGCAGAGATAACAAGGCTATATAAAAGAATAAATGTAAGAGAAGAAACCTAAGGTTTTTGGGGAATGAGGGCACTAGCACTTGGGGCAACTGAGAAAGGCCATATGCAGAAGGGGCTGCATAATCTAGGCCTTGCAAGATGGCAGGGATTCAAGGTCGAGAGGAGAGAGTAGCTTCTCCCTGGCCTGGGGATGACTAGCACCATCTCACCTGAAATTCTTGGTTAATGGGGGGAAGGGGACTCCAAAAGCCAGAAGGTCAGAGTCCTCTGGCCATACTCTGCTCATGAACCTCCATTTCAGGGGAAGCAGTGTGATAAGTGGAGAGATCATAAAGACCAGACTCTTTATCTAGTTCCTCCACTTATTAGCTGGATGGCCTCAGGCAAATCGATTTCCCACTCTGAGCTTCAGGGTCTTCATATGTAAAAGAATAAGGCTGGACTAGCTATGCCCAGGCACCTCCTCCCAATTCAAATTTTCGAAGTGTGTGTTACAGCCACAAGGCAGTGATGCAACCAGACTCTGGAGCTCCCAGACTCCTGTTGCTGAGTGACTTCTTGGGAGCTCCTGGGTTAGGGTCTCAGTTCTAGCTACCTTTAAATGAAAAGATCTGTATTCACTTATGTTTAGCAAATTTATATGACTTTATTTAAAAGTATAATCTTTCATTTGTGTACTCAGAGGCCACTTAAATGAACTACTAATCTGCTAGAAATTAAAAAGTATATATATTAGAGCTGTGATCGCATTGGCAGGGTTGTATTGTGGGTAGGAAGCTGACCTCAGAGTCAGGAAAACGCAGGCTCAAGTTCTGCCTCTGAAACATCCTGGAAGTGTGACCACAGGAAGTCACTAAAACCTCTCAGGGCCCTAGGTACCTCTCGAAGATGGGAAGTTTCAGAACAAGAGCCCACCTGCATTGGAAAAGGAGTTTCCTATTAACATTCTTTGGATGTTCCTCTCTTAGATTGAGCACCCACTGCCTTAGATGAGACTTTGGCTTGTAGAAAAGGTGCTGCCCTAGTTGCCACTAGTTGACAAAGGGAACTTCCTTCCTCACCCATGAATTGTCTGCCCCAAGAAAATCAGTCACAAGGCCTGTCCCTAGATTTGGCCCACCTGGGGACATTTGGGAGCCTTAATTCAGTTAGCCAATATATTAGGGACACCGAAAAGCTTAAAGCCTTGTGTCTTCCATAAATTGGAGAAGAAAGATATTTATGCCTTCATCCCTGTCACTAACAGAAGTGATGATTTGGATAGAGCCAAAAACAAAGCCAGTCTTTGAGGCACTCTCCTAATTAACACCTCTAGGCCTGGGTGCTCAAGCAGTGCCAAATCTTGCCAACTTGAATATCACTCTGACTACATGTCTCCATCTTGTCCACAAGGATGGTGTGAGAGCTTTGTCAAAAGGCTCTTTAAAAACCAGGCATTTGGACTTTTACCAATTAATTAGACTGAGAAACCACCACAGCACTCTGGCACACTCCCCATGTGCCAGCCCTAGTAACTAATCAAAAATGGCAAGTGAAATTAGGCCACATGATTTGCTCTTGATGAACCTATACTTGTTTGTAAGTGATCATTTTCATTTCTAAGCACTCCCAAGCTATCTCTTTAGTAACAGTCTCCTGAATTTTGCCAGGAACTAAAGTCAAGCTCACTAGATTAGAGATAGGAGGACCTCCTTTCTTTATTTTTACATCAGGGGCTGTTAACTTGGGCTCTGTGGACAGATTTCTGGGCTGGGCATGTACATCTGTGAACTCGAATGGGAAAGCAATGCCACCTTTATTTTCACTACCCCCTCACTGAAATTGAGCATTTTCAATTACTTAAAAACATTATTCAGATAAACGGTCCATAGGCTTCATCAGACTTCCAAAAAGGGGTCTATGATGCAAAAAAGCATTAAAAGTCCTTGCTTAATAGAAATTAACTAATTTGATAATATCAATTGTCATTTATGGTACTTTGTTAGAGCACTTTATTATCTCATTAGATGTCATAACCTTATCAAGTAAATATCATGACCATTTTGCAAATGAGGAAACTGAGGCTTACGCAATGCCATACAGTAAGTAGCAGAGTCAGAAGCCCAGTGTTCAGGTCTAGCATTTGATAGACTCGCATCCTCTATGTTAATAATTGATGATGGTGATCCTCCATAGATACTACATGGATCTCATCACTCAAGAGTTTTTAATGCAATTAGGACAGGAAAGGTTTTACTGGTTATGGCCTTCAAATCAAAAACAAGAGAGATGGCCCAAAGATGACTTCTCAAATCAACACCAACTCAGAAGCCAAAATGAAACAAGATAAACAGTTAGCAATGTATTAAATTTGTGGTCCTGCCCTCACTTAAACCTGTGTGAGCCTCAATTGCCTCATCTGTAAAATGGAGACTTTAGGACAATATACGGATTGCCTATGTCAAAGGGCTGGTAGAATCTGATGAGGTGATGAGACAAAGGGCTTCTTACCTTACTCCCACTCTAGCCTACCCTTCCATATGAACAAGCATACACAACATCAGGGGTCCCCATGGGTTTTAGTAAAGCTTACCCTAGCTCCTGATCAATATGAAAGGCAACAAATTCTAGGGTTTATTACACATATGTACAGAAGAAAAGAATAATGAATAATTTCAATAGGATAACAGCAATTTACCAAATGTCCCCTGTACTCCCTTGACAAGCTTGTCATACAAATTTCTCAAAGTTTAAGAAGTCCTGCCATAGGCCACAAACCACCAGATGATCATCAAATGTATGAGGCTGGGTTCCATTTTATCTGCTACAAAACTGTGTGCCCCCTCCTCTAATTCTCTTCTCTCAGTTGGCAGGATTTTCGTTTTTATTTATGTTGATTTATAGACAGGTGTTTAGTTTTCTCGGTACAATGAGGGAAAGTACAATTGGAAGGCAGGTGAGGCTAACATGGGATATGAAGAATGACTGATAAACATAGGTGGCATGGTTGGAGCAATGATAACCCTAGAAACTTTGATGGATGGGTTTGTAAGAGACCTAAAGAAGACATCATGGAGTGGGCACTGGGATTATGTAAACATGATGAGAAAGCTCCATCTGAAATCAGTCAAACATTTCCTCAGTTCTGAAATGTCTCCCACAGTGGCCTGGAAGGGCTTACTTCAAAAGGAAGAAATGAGTACTTACAGCGCAAGTGAAACACAAAGGACTAAAGGACCCCAGAGATCCCCTACAAGGCAAAAAACGATCAATGTTAGACTATACTTGGCAAATAAAAGAACACGGAGGTAAGGGTAAGGCACACTGTGATACTGGCATGCTGGGGCCCGCAAGCCATGGCAAGCTCTACCCCTCCTGAGGTTTGGCCCTCAAGGAGGCCCTGCTAGAACCCAAACTGGCCAACTGGGGTCCCTTGCTTGTTTGTTCTCTCTAACTCTGTGCCAGGGAGTATACTTCTTCCTCCCCAACTGGCACTCGGCCTCTCCGGGCCTCATCCCCAAGGTGACTCATTGTCTTCCTACCTAAGGAACCACAGTCCAGTGATGAGCACCAACACTCTGCCAGGAATCAGCAAGCTGGCCTAGAGTTGTCTCTGCCACATATAAGTGCTGTGGTCTTCTGTTGATGCTTATTTCCAAGCCTTAGTTCCCTCATCCATAAAAAGGGGATACCATCTAACCTGCTTAACTCACAGGCTTGTGTTGAGGATCAAATGTGACACATGTGAAACCCTGTTGGAAATTTCAAAATCCATTAATACAAATAAAATATCATCTTCATCTTCTAGATGTCCAGAAGGGACTGTTTCAATCCCATATCCCAACTAACCTGAGAAAGATAAAGATCTACACCAAAGCTCAAGGCTCGGGCTGGGTTAGGTTGAGCTTTTTATCCTGGCATGAAAGCTCCCTTCACTGGCACACAATGGTAATTTGCTTTGCAATTTACAGTCTGAATGAAGTGCCTAGGACATTGAGACCTCAGGATCACAGACTGTCAGAGGTGGCCCTTGAACTCAAGGCTGGCTGGACCTCTAGCCACACTGCTTCCTACCCTCAATCTCATACACCAAAGAGAAGCATTTGTTAAGAATAAGTATTTGCTTCTGTAGACAAAATGTCTGAAGCCGCTAGGGGGCGCCAGAGTGCAAGGCCTTCAGTCAAGGGAGCCAAAGGGTGCAACAGCTGCTGAATTCAAATATCCAGCCTCAGACATGTACCCTTTGTCTCAGCATCCCCAACTCTAAAATGGGGATAATAATAGCATCTACCTCCCAGGACTATTATGAGAATCAAATGAGATCACTGTAAAAAGTGCTTAGTATAGTGAGTGGCACATAGTAGGTGCTTAATAAATGCTTATTTCTTTCCCTGGTCTACTCCCCGCTTTGGCAAATAGCAAGAGGAAGCCATTCAAGGACAAGGAAAAGCTAGGTTCAGGACTTAGTCATAGCACTTGAGATCTGGCTGAAAAGCAGCCAAGCAGTAGGAGAGGAGAGAAGGTACAGACCTTAAGGCTACACCCAGAAGGGCTCCTCTACCTTTATCTGCTTCTTGGTAAGGTCAGGCCTGGCTAATTTCTCCAGGGTACTTTCCCTACCTGGGTTGTGGTTAATGTCCATCAGGGATCAAAGAAAACCAAAAATCAAGCCTGCGCTGAACTTGGGTTCTGTCTACTTTTTCTAATTTAACTGAGGACATCAAAACTGGATTTCGAAAACAAAACAACAAAAAACAACCCCACCAACAGCCCTGAGGAAGGGGGAAAAAAAAGAAGATAAACCAAATTTAGTATTTTGCAAGGCTATTTAAACACTGTTTTAATAGCAGCCCTCCAAACACAAAATAAGCAACCACTGGCTACAGAAGCAAACTTCTTAGGACAGAAATGCCCAAAGAAGGGCAATCTATTCACTTGCTGATCACTCACATGGCACAAGGTGCTTTGTAATGGTGAAAGACCATTAGAAAGGTGGGGGACTTTTCAAGTAACAATAATGATTTCCAATTGACCTTAACTGCTTGGGAAGGTAAAGATTCAAAGACAAGAAGGCTCCCAATGAGCCACCTTGGCAATGTGACTCTGAGCAAAATTCAGTTACACCCTCAAGTTGAAAGGAACTCTCTAAAGACTACAAGTTTCAACTGATCCACAGTGGTAGAGGGTATTTCATTTGGCATTTCCCTATACCGGGATGGGGAACCTGTGGTCTCGAGGCCATATGTGGCACTCTAGAGACTCAGCGATAGCCCTCTGAATGCAAACTTCTTGGAACAAATTCCCTCTAGTTCCTCAAGTGTGGCCCTGTGACTGAACTTCGAGATTTGGATTCAAAGGGTCACATCTGAGGACCTAAAGGGCTACATGTGGCCTCCAGGCTGCAGGTTCCCCACCCCTGCCTTATACTAATGAAATCAAGGCCCAGGGCCTATCCTGACCAGCTCTAGGTAAGACAACATAGGATTTTAAGGTAAAAGGGAATTAGAAATGATCCCAACCAAACTTCTGTTCTATTATAGAGAGGAAGCCTGAGTCCCCATAAAGGAAAGTGATTTGTCCAAGTGATTTGTTATACAACTACCTGACTACAAATCCAGTGTCCTTTTTCCAGTGTGCCATGCTGCTTTGAGCAGATTTAGTAATCTCAATTATGTTCGATTTCAAGGTGGACACACATGCTGTCTTCCTTATCTTTATACCATCATACATACATGCCCTATATACATGGCAAGTGTTGGGGTAGGGGGGGATTTGACTGTTCATCTCACTGTCTCCATGAGCTCCTTAAAGCCCAAGGTACCATCTTTCTCTTTCCAGATGTCTTTATCCTGGATCAGCTGCTTCTCTGAAGTCAGAAGCTAGGGAGGTCTACTGAGGCACCATCTCTAGTGTGCAGGAAAAACCTTCCACCTTGAACATGTCACTCCTCACAGATCAGTATTCCTTTCTAGAGTTCTTTTATGATTTCTTTGAGGATCATGCAAAGTTGCATGTTCCTGCCACAAACACCTTTCCCTCCCTAAAAATCTAACCGAGTTACAATAGAAAGAATAGAATCTTGAAAACCTGATACTCACAATCTCTCAAAAGTGCGTTGCTTTTTTTTGGGTACATGACATGAACAAATTTTTTCCCAACAGCCTTCAGGTCTCGAATCTGAAAGAAATAAACCACCATCTTAGTGCACTGAGAAAGGTTCCCAATACAACCTCATCACTTTCCTGCTCTCCAGTATGGACCCGGGTGAATACAATGGTGGAACTAGGATGTCTCAGAGATGATCTAGTCATTTTACAAATGGGGAAACTGAGGCTCAGAGAAGTTACTTTAAAGCCTGGATCATTCTGTCCAGGGTGTTTTAAGTTTTTTCATTAGTGAGCCACATGATCAGAAATTTTTATGGGTAGGGACCAAATGAATTCCAATTCATGTGCTGTGGTAGCAGTCATACAACAGCAACCTACTAGCTCATCTGTGCTCTGCCTCCCCAAAAAATTCCTAAAAATTCCAGAGGGTGAAATGTTGACCACACTGCCAGTTGTAGTCACTCTATAAGTTATATTTTTGCTTGTCTTCTTTGGTTACAAGGAAGGGCTCAATTTTTGGGGTGGGAGGAGTGAGAATACATCCAAAAATGACACAGGAGCAGAAGGCATAAAGATAATCCATTTATTTAGAAACTCCCAGGCTGAGCCCCACCTCAGGCCTGGCACTTAGTGCCAATGATTCATTTTATAACTGAAGAAATGAAGGTTCAGAGAAACATTGGGACCTGCCTAGGGTATACCAGTGTGTTCATCCTTCGTTGCTGAAGAAGACCACGCCATCAGAGAACAGGGGAGAATGGCATGTGAGCTCCATGGAATCCTCTGAAGTCAGCATCTATACCAAGGGTGGGGAACTTGCGGCCTCGAGGCCACATATGGCCTTCTAGGTCCTCGGGTGTGGCCTTCTAGGTCCTTGGGTGCAATCTTTTGACTGAATGCAGGTTTGACAGAACAAATCCTTCTATTAAGAGGATTTGTTCTATGAAGTTTGGATTCAAAGGGCAGCCCCTGAGGACTTAGAGGGTCACATAAGGCCACAGGCTCCCTACCCTTGTCTATACTTTTAGAGGTTCACTAGGTTTGTGTTCAGGTTGGAAAAGTTCTGGAGAATGAGAATAAAATCTGATTTTGTTAACACACACACACACACACACACACACACACACACACACACACACACACATACTCTCTTTCTCTCTCTCTCTCTGTGGGCCCTACAATCTCTATCCAAAGGGTGTGACAAGGGCCCATTAGTCTGATCCCTGGTTAAAGGAGCCAATGCTATATACTCAAAGAAATAACTCAAAGAGTTAGACAAAGAACCACCTGAATATTATTTCAATAAACAAATATCAATACAAATTATATGTAATCTTTTCTTCCCTCAAAGGTGTTGGCATCATATAGGGGAGGGAAGATGAGATTTGGAGTCTTTGGAGTGGGTCAAAAGACCTGAATTTCTGTCAAGGTTTGGCCACTCACTAGATGTTTCTCTTCTCTCGGCCTCAGTTTCTTCATCTCTAAATCATTCAAGGACAGGCTTGATCACTCAATCCCAGAGTAGCCCCTTTCACTACATCTCCTGGAGTTGGACTTACAATGGTTTCTTTCACAGGTTCATCTAATGTAGAATAGTCCTCATCCTGGGAGTGAGATGCCATTGGCACTGTGATCTCTCCCTCCACAGGGATATCTTCTGAGATGGATACATCGGAAAGACCTAGGAACTACGAAAAGTTAAAAAAAAAAGAATTAAATTAATTAAAACTCTTAACTACTTTTCTTTTTTTTCAGAGACCAGATCTTTATATATCAGCTAGTGAAATAAGTTGCCTTAATACTTAACAATGAATGACACCCACATCTAATTTCTTGCACTTTGAGAAAAAAACAGATGCTTTCCAATACCAGACAATAAAAAATTAAATGTTAATGGGAGCTGCATTTAACCCCTTGGCTTTCTCATTTGTAAAATGGGGAGGTTGGGCTGGATGAGCCTGGCACTCAATATGGGATATGAAGCAGGAAATTTGAGTCTAGATCAGGGGTGGATTTGTTTTTCAAAGGCTGGATTCAGTCAAAGGGTTGCACTTGAGGACCTAGAGAGCCACATGTGGCCTTAAGGCTGAAGGTTCCTCCCCCCCACAACTCTGGAAGGTTGAGAAAGTGCTTTCCTCTTCACAACAACCCTGCCAAGTGAGGTCTCATTAGAGTTGGGAGGGGATCTGTAATAACATCACTGGAGGGAGTGCCTAGTGAGCAACTCCCTTGGCCAATGAACAATTCCAGTCTTAAGAGTTCCAGGGAGGCCGAGGGAGGCTGAGACAGGAGCCCAGGTTTTCCTGGCCCCAAGGCCAGTTTTTCTACATACAGTGCTATATTGTTTCTCTAGTGGTTCATTTTCACCATATAAAAAATGAGGAAAATGAAGCTGAAAGAGGTGAGAAGGTTAACCATATAGTCACAAAGCTAGGATGTGTGCAAAAATGTAAATCTAGGCCTACAGGTCCAAGTCCAGGCTCTTCCTACTAGAATACAGTAAATTGTTGTAACAGGACAACTGGCAGCCATTCCTCTCACGGGGCTTTCTTTGCATTAATGGGGAAAATGACATCTGATAACATTCAGCACCTGCTCAATTACGGTTCTAAGGGAAATCAGGTACAGTAGATTTCTTTCTGAATATGCTCTATCACAATTTGGTTTTAGAGATAATAAACACAGCAGAGAAGAAACAATGCTGGCTTTGAAGTCATGGGAGCCAATTTCAAATCCTGACACTGTATAACCTAGGCAAGTCCCATTCCTTCTCTGGGCCTCGATTTCTTCAGCTGTAAAAAAAATCTCCCTAGAGGTTTCCAAGCAAGCAGAGGGTGAGTGGTCACTTCAAGGCGATCCGGTAATTAGGATTCTTGGTCAGGTCCATTTTGGACAACTTGGGCCCCAAGGTGCCTCTCAGCTTTGAAGATCTTGGGGCTCAATGACCCTAAGGCCCTTTACAATTCTGCAAGCTCTAGATAGAGACAGGCCTGGAAAACCTGTGAGTTCACTGGCGTAGGGAGTGTACTGTGAGGAAGTCCCTCTAAAGGGACAGGCAGCACCTCCTTGGTAGTTGACATGCCTTCAGCACGCAGAGGTTCATGACTATATGCAAGGTCATGCTGCCACAGTGTGTCAGAGGCAAGACTTGAACCCAGGTCTTCTTGGCTTCCAGGTCAACTCTCTATGACACTGCCCAAAATGTATGACTTGATGAAAATCAAGAACCCATATTATGCTTATCAAGAACCCATATTAAACTGTAGTGACATTTCCCTTTAAAGCAGAATAAGAAAGGGTGTTCTGTCATTATTTATATTTAACATATTAACAGAAATGCTGGCTATAATTATTAGAGAAATAAAAGATAGAATTACAGGAAACAAGATATTACTCTTTGGAGTGACATAATTATATAGAAAATTAATGCAAAAATGATTAAACATGATAAATTCAGTGAAGTTGAAGGATAAATGCAGCAAAATCAACAGTACTACTATCTAACCATGGCAGAGAAATGCAATTTTGAAAGAGTACTTTACTTAGGAGGCACAAAATTTGGTCAAAGAAAATTATTAAAGTTAATGGGAAAAATAAAAAGGTAAGACAAATGAAGCAATATGGGAAATATAATGTATTAGACAAGAAAAAATTCCCTAAATTAATTATAGATTTAAATCTCAAGAGATTTCATAGTGTTTGACAAACCACAAGTGACATTCATCAGTAAGAAAAGGGAGGCAAGGTTATCTATAATATGTACAGATGTGTATATTTTTAAAATTAATCTTGAGGGACATATCCCATCAGATTTTAAAACATTACAAAGAGAGCAATAGCACAATTATTATTGGGTTAAAATCAAATCCACTGAAGAGAACAAATTTCACATTCTTTTAAGAACTTAACATGATAAACCAGAAGTAATATAATAACGGGGAAAGGTACACCACTTCTTAATTAACAGTGTAAGACAATTAAAGAGTGAATGACTTGAACTCATACCTCACAATACACCGAGTAAATAAAAGCTTGGAGATAAAAGATTGGTATAGTTATCCCAGTTTTGGAAGGGAGACATATTATTGAGTATTGAAAACATGGAGGAAAACTGGAAATAGTATGATTTTGTGTCAATATATAAAAACTTTTATACAATGAAATATAATATTAAAAGAAAAATCACAGAATGAGAAAAGTTATGTGATAAATGTAATTCAAATATACATATATATATATATAAAACTGAAAAAAGTATACAAGGGGAAAAGAACACTTACATACAAGAAAAAAGATAACATCTGACAAATGTTGGTTTAAGATTTGCAAAGAGTTTTATGTGCATTATCTCATTTGATCTTCACAATTAAATGAATTATCACACTAAAAACTGCAGATTCACTAGCAATTCAGGAAAGGCTAAAATTAAAACTATCTCAGAACTCTACAAATCTTAGAAAATATCAAATTGTCAAGGAAGTGAGAGAACACACTTACATGCTGATGTTGCTGGAAATTAGTTCAATCTTTTGGATGGAGAGGAATTGCTTAACAGGCAACCAGAGTTCTAATAGATAACTTTGACAGTGGCAAGCCTCAGTCAGGAAGCCCTGGCCATGACCTCCTTCAGAAAAATACTACCATGTTTTTCTTCCATTCATTTCATCTCTTCTATACAACATGACTAAGGTGAAAATGTATTTAATAAGAATGTATGTGTAGAACCTATATAAGATTGCATGCAGTCTTGGGGAGAGAAGGGGGAGGGGGAAAAAACCTTAGACATGGAAGTGATTGTAAAAAATTGCAAAAAAAAATTAATTAAAAAAAAGAAAATTAAAAACAAATTAATTTTTTAAAAAAGAAAAATACTACCACATCATTCTGGGAAAGTGACTCTTAACTTCTTAGCACTTCAAGCAACTTTTACTTAAAGACCAATAGAATTAGAATCAGGGAATATGGGTTCAAATCCTGTGATGAAATCACAGGTCCGGACCCCCTACCCTACAAAAAATTAGTTACAAAGCGTTCATGGTTGTTAATAATTCTAATTCAAGGAATAATCAAAAGGAGTTGAGGAAAAAGGGGTGTGGTATTTTTCACAAAGACGTTCTTTAATCATACGACTTAAAATATTGGGGAAATTGGAAGAATAATGAGAATTGATCTGGGTTCAATCCTGCCTACCATATTGGATACATCACTCTCCCTCCCCTGGGCCTCAGTTTCTGCTCCTGTAAAACAATGGGGTTGGACTAGATAGTCTCTGAGGGTCCTGACAGCTTAAACTATCTTTGACTGAACTAATGAAGCAACTCACAAAGCAGGAAGGAGTAAACAGAACAAGAGGTATGGGAAGGGGAGAAGACTGGCCCATTTCTGGGAAGTTTGGGGGGAGAGGAGAAAGGAGACCTCAGACAGTCGTCAGGATGAGCCCAGAAGGCCTTACGAGGAGGGCGCTAACCTCCTTACCCCCCGCTTCCCCAAACTCCTGGCCCGCCCGGGCTCCCTGTACCCTTGGCCCTAATCTCACCCCGGATTTGTTCGCAGTCTCACTCACCGTACGTTCATCGGCTTCCGCCATCTTCAGCCTTTCTCTTCCTCCTCAGGACGCAGGCGCCAAGAGTGCGACGTGGAACTCCGCGGCTGGGCTGGCGCGTGTGGATGACGTCACCAGCAACCGCCTATCACAGCCGTTCCGGTCGGGAGCCTAGCAACACTTCGTCCCGCCCCTCGCTCCTCCTCTCTTTTGTTTCCAGCGTCCGGCCGGAAGTTGCAATTAAGTCCCCGCCTTTTCACCTTTCCTCTTTCTCCCGGAGCCAACCTGGCCGCTGGGCATTTTCTCACCACCAAGTTCCTCCCACACCCAAAAGGAATCCTTTCTCTGGACACTGTTTGCAGACTTCCAGTGACGGAGAGCTCACTACCCTAGAAGGTCTTTCGTTACCCTTTTGTGAGGAAGTTTGTTTCCTGATCAAATCTAAGTGCCCTCCGGTGCCAAACGCAACAAATCCAATCCCTTTCCCACCCGACTGCCCTTCAAATACTCGAGGGCAAGTATCTTGTTTTCTAAACGTACGCAATAACTTAAGTATAACCTCTCCAGGTTGTCTCCCTTGCCCCACCCCCACCCCATTCCCTTCTCTGACCCAGACCCGTCCCCATAAGTTTTTGATTTATCGATGTCCTTCCTTTAGTAATCCTTAAGCAGCGCAGGGACTGCCCCCACCCTTTCGTCTCCTCCCCCAACTAAACAAACTGGTGCCCAGAATCGAACTCAGTATTCCAAATGAGGTCTGAGGGGGGGTGAAGAACAGTGGGACTATCCCTTCCCTTTATCTGGAAGCTCTGCCCCTCTTAACAGAGCCCAAGATCACATTGGCCTTTTGCCTGGCACTGATTTCAAAGTCCTTCATATCCTGGCCCAGGGAGGGGGAACCTGTGGCCTCAAGGCTCCATGTGGTCCTAAGTCCTTTTAGCTGAGGTCAAGTTTTACAGAACAAATCCTTTTATGAAAGAGATTTTTTTTCTGCGAAGTCTGGATTCAGTCAAAGGGCCTCGCTTGAGGACCTAGAAGGCATTTGTTCTGTGAAGTTTGGATTCAACGGGCTGCACGTGAGGACCTAGAGGGCCACGTGTGGCCTCCAGGCCACAGGTTCTCCACTCTGTGACCTAGCTCCTTCCTACCTTTGCAGTCTTCTTACACCTAACTCCTCTCCAAGTACCCTGCAATTCACTAACACTGGCTTCCTTGCCATTCTCTCTTTTTCATTTCTTTTTCTCTTTCTCTTTCTTTTTGGCTCTTAACGTAATCACTTTTATTTGGTACACAGGTCATAGGATCACAGATTTAGAGCTGTGGGACATTAGATACCATGGAGACCAAGCCCCTCGTTTTACAGAGAAGTTAAATGTCTTTCCTAGAGTCACACAGCTGATAAGTAGAGTCTTCTTGACTCCATCTCCAGCATTCTATCCTCTATCCAGAGCTTCTTAGCCTTTTTTCACTCCCAACCCCTTCCACCTGAAGAAGAAGCTTACTGGTTTAAGTCATTGGGGCAAACACTTCTTAAACAGTTTAAACATCACTTTGCCATTCCTTTTTTATGTAAATAGTATTTTATTTTTTCCAATTACATGTAAAGGCAATTTCCAACATTCATTTTTTAATAAGATTTTGAGTTCCACATTTTTCTCCCTCTCTGCCTCCCTTCCTTCCTCCCTCCTCAAGATGGCAAGCAATCTAACATATATGTCTTGCCATTCCTTTCACAAGACTCTCCATCTCCTGAGTCTGAGCATTTTTATTTACTGGCCTCCATTTGTGGAATTCTCTCCCACATCTGCAATCCTATGTAGCTCCTTCCTGCTAGGATTACTTTTCAACCATCCACTATATATCTTGTATGTACACAATATTTTGCATATTGTCTCCTCCATTAGGCACCTTGAGATCAGGGACTGGTTTTTAAAAAAAAAAAAAAACATTTGCTTTGTGTCTCTAGCTCTTAGCACAGTGCTTAGCTCACTTAGTCCAGTTGATTGACTGGTAAAATCAGATAACTTCCATAAGTAACTTTAATTCATGGATAGAATAAGATTTTCTTAGATCCTTATTATCCAATCTATTGATTTTTCACAATTTGTCGATGATCTATCCATTTATCCATCCATCCAACAACTATTGATTAAATATTATGTTCAAAAATACATCCAAATTCCCAGGGACTATAACCATCAAATTATAAATCACTCTGAAGAAAGTGAGACCTAAATAATTGTTCATGGATCAGTCAAGGCATATAATAAAAATGACAATTTCACCTAAAATAATTTTATTCAATGCTGTACTAATCAGACTCCCAAAATGATATTTTATAGAGTCAAGCAAAATGTTGAAATTAATATGGAGGATTAAAAGGTCAAGAATCTCAAGGATAATTATGAAAAAAAGTGGGAAAAAAGGGACCTTAGCAGGACCAGGTGTCAGGGTACAGCAAAGTACTAATCATTAAAAAAGGGTTAAATGAGACAATACTTGTAAAGTACTTAGCATCTGCCTGGCACTTAATGTTTGCTCTTTTTTCCTTTTCCCCAATATAATGTGGCACTAGTCTGAAAAAAAAGAGAGAGAGAAATTAAACAGTAGAACAGATCACCTACATATCATATATAACAAAAAGAGTAGCATATCGTTTGATAAACCCAAAGGCCTCAGTCATTGGGAAGTCATTATTTGACTAAGAATATGAGAAAAGTGGTCAAAAATCTGGACAAAATTAGGTTTAGACTAACACTTTAAAGAATACGTGGAGATTAAACTCTGAGATAAATACGAAAATAAAGACCCTCTGATTTTCTTCGTCAAGGGACCAAACCATTTTATTGTAAGTTACATGACTCCTGCACATTCACTGTGGAAACGGACAGTTTCTCTAATGCAAAAAAGCAAGATAAAATTGAGAAATTTCATAGAACGTATAAGGAAGCTCGGCGCATGCCTAGACCATCGCGTGCTGAAGCTGCCAGAGGAAGTGCTTCTGGGATACTGGAGGACTGGAGCATGCGCAGACGTGGGGCTACCACGTGGTAAGACGCTGCCATTTTTCATTGGCTGTGTAGCTGGAAATGTCGGCTCTTGAAAACTTCCTGACTGAGCATGCCCGGGCCCTTCCTGCCTTCTCCTTGGAGGGTGAAGGATGTGGATCTTGGTGCAAAGTTGGAACGACCTGAAGTCGGCCTCCTACGCTCCTCTGCCCCTTTTAGTCCACGTAGCCCCGAGAAGTAGGCCCAGAGTGTGGGCATTTCCGTCTCTAGATACCGGAAGTAGAGTCTCCTGTCCGAGAGCTGGAGCCCCAGGGAGCAGAATTCTGGGAAAGCATCGTGGCCAGCCAGGCAGGGAAGCCCCGAGGAGCGAGGGTTCCGTGGTGGCTAGCCCAGGGACATAGTATGGTGAGGCTAAGGCATTCATCTGAGCCTGGAGCCCCATCCCCTTGCCCTTCCCAGGGACTCGGGTGGTCCAGTGGGCGCAGTTATGTCCTAGACATGCCGGAGGAAAGGCGAAAGTGGTTGTTCTTGCGGTAGCTTTGACATCAGTGTTGCTGTCTAAAAGCCTGGGAGGGCGGGTTACACGTTGTAGGGCCAGGAAAAGTGGGGAACACGTAATCGATGGGGGCCCAAGCCAGTGCCACAGAGGAGATTGAGATCCTGGGGTGCTCTAGGGGATCTCAGACATACCAGGCCCAGTCCTTAGAAGGTGAGGCCAGGGGCAATGCCTGTTACAGCAGCAAACTTTCCCGATTAGAGGCCAGACCCCCAGTCCAATTGTTGAGATGACAGGCTTGGCCATCACCGCAGAAGCCACGGCTTCCTGGTGTGAAAGTGTCTGCTTGTCCCAGGAAGGCTGCAGCCTTCACACCCAGCTGCTCTGCTGCTCCCCGCAGGAGCTGGGCATCTGGGGGTCCCCATCGTTCTCCATACAGGTGGTGCTCCTGTTTATGGCACAAGTGGGTGGGTAGATTGTGCCCATGCTGTCCCCCAGGCCATGAGGACTCCCCCATCCCACCTCCTAGGATCCCCAGCTCAGGCAGTGCCTCCTCCAAGGGGCTTTTCCTGATTCTCCCAAATGTTCTCTCTCACTCTTCACCTTTCTTGGTTTTACAGGATATATACCCTGTGTTGGGTATGCATGCTGCATCCTGCTCAGTGAAATGTAGCTCCCTGAGCCCAGGGTCTCTTTCATCTTTGTTTTCATATACCTAGCACCCACTACCCCACGTACAGTAAGCACTTAATAATGGCTTGTTGGATTGAATTAAGTTGAAAAATGCATTCACATATGCAAAGCTGAACCATTCCTGAGATGTCACTCATACAGAGGGCTTTGCAACACCAGACCCATGGGAGGCGCATGATAAATGTGAGGGCAGTGGAATTGAATGCTGTAGGTCTTGTAAGGCTCTTCCTCCCAAAAAGGGGCAACTCACCTATTGGTTGGTGGGAAGGAGAAGGTTCCGAAGGTGTTTGTGATAAGCAGGTAGAGAGGGCACAGGGAGGGAGGCAGAACTCTGCAGTGCCAGAGACACAGGGAATTGTTGAGGAAAGGAAACGGTGTTAGCTCAGTCAAACAGCAAGCATGTCTTAAGCTTTTAGGACAAGAAAGAGAAACTGAGGAAATGAGCATAAGCTGGGAAGAAGCAGCACAATCATAATCTATTCTGAGAACTCCAGAGAGTCATGTAAATTCAATTGAAATAATAACTTACGCAAAATTGCAGAATAATCTGATGAAGTCACATAAATCATGCATATTTTTGTATATTACCACCAACAAAACCCAGCAAAAAAAAACTAGAGAGAATCCGTTCCAAATAAGTATAGAAGCTATAAAGTATCTAGAATTCTATCTACCAAGATGCACTCGTGGATTAGATGAATCTAATTGTAAAACATTCTTTGCAGAAATAATGACAGGCCTGAATAATTGGAGAAACATTAATTATTCATGTGTAGGTTGAGCCAATATAATCAAACTGACAATACCACCTAAATTAATTTATTCATTCGGTGCTGTACCAATCAAACTCCCCACAGAACGTGTAGGCTAGGAAAAGGAGATATTGAAATTCACATGAAGAATCAAAAGGTCAACAAAAAAATCTCAAGGGAAATAAGGTAGAAAGTTGGGAAGGAAGGGTATCTCCCAGGACCACATCTCAGATAATACTACGCAGCAGAAATCATTCAAATTACTTGCTAAAAGAAAGATTAGGTCTGTAATATAGTACACACAGTAACCTAACAGAAATTAAGTTTAGACCATCCCTTCAAAGCATACACCAAAGTAAGCTCCAAATAGATACATGATTGAGATGAAAAAAGTCTCATTGTAAACAAATTAGAAGAGCAAAAAGATATATGAATTCCCCTTCAGATATATGAATAGGGGGAGAGTTTGTGAATAAACAAGGCATAGAGAGGAACACTCAAGATAAGATGAAAAATTTTGATTTTAGAAAATTATAATGTTTTTGCACATAAATCTAATGCAGTAAAAATGAGAAGGGAAAGCAGTAACTGGAGTGGGGAGGGGAATATTTGCAGCAAGTTTCTCTGATAAAGGTCTCATATCCAAGATATATCCAGGAACTGACCCATTTATAAGACTGAGTTATTCATCAATAGATAAATGGTCAATGGATATGAACAAGCCATTTTCAAAGGAAGAAGTCCAAGCTATCAGTAATCATATGAAAAGAATCTCTAAGGCAGTGGTATCAGACACAAAAACAGATGCCTGCTACTGCACAAATTAACATTATCTATGTCTTTTTTATTTTCTTAAATATTTCCCAGTTACATTTTAATGTGGTTCAAGCTTGCCACCTCTGCTCAAAATCACTAATGATTAGAGAAATGCAAATTAAAGACAGCTGAGGTTCCTTCTCACATCTGTCAGATTGGCAAAGATAACCAAAGAGGAAAATGACAGATATTGGAGGGCCTCTGGGAAATGAGGAGTACTCATGAAAGCACTAATGGTGGAGCTGTGAATTGCTCCAGCCTTCTGGAAAACTCCAAAGTCACCAAGCTTTGTACACTCATTGACCTGGCTATATCATTGTTAGGCCTTAGATTAAAGAATGAGGAAAGGTGGCTATGTGAAAAAAATTATTTGCGGTAACTTTTCATGGTAGTCAAATATTGCAAATTAAGGGTCTGTACATTATTTGTAGTATAGTTGTATAATGGACTATTATGCCTTGAGAAGTGATGAAATGGACAGTTTCAGAGGAAACCCGGTAGAATCTTTATGATCTAATGCTGAGTAAACTCAGCAAAACTAGGGAAAAAAATTGATAAATGACACCAACATTACAGAGGAAAAACAACTGTAGAAGATTTTAGAACTTTGATCAAAGCCTAGATAAACTATGGCATCTAAATAAATGAAGATGGAACAAGCCACTTGCCTTGTGACAAAGAGGTGATGAACTTAAAATGTAGAAAGAGAGAACTATGTTTGGACAGGGCTATTATTATTTTTTGCTGGATTGTGTAGTTCAGAATTGAAGAAACTGTTTTTGTTTTTCTTTTGGTGTTTTAAAAAATGCTTAATAGGACACCGTACACAGGAATAAAATCCAAATGGGCACACCATCTAGGTATGGATTGATACTATGGACAAATTGGTGGAGCAAGGAATAGTGTATTTATCAGATTTATGGAGAAGGGAAGAATTTTTGACTAAAGAAGAGATAGAAAGCATTATAAAGTGCAAGATGAATAATTTTGATTACATTAAACTGAAAAGTTTTTGCACAGCCAAACCCAATGCACCCAAAATTTGGAGGGATGTAGAAAACTGGAAAAGAATTTTTACAGCTTATGTCAGAGATAAAGCCCTCATTTCTAGAATATATAGAGAATTGAGTCAAATGTACAAAAATACAAGTCATTCCCCAATTGATAAATGGTCAAAGTATATGAACAGGCAATTTTCAGAGGAAAAATTAAAGATATCTATAGTCATATGAAAAAATGCTCTAAATCACTTTTGATTAGAGAGATGCAAATCAAAACAACTCTGAGGTACCACATCCCACCTATCAGATTAGCAAACATGACAGAACAGGAAGATGACAAATGTTGGACAGGATGTGGGACAATTGGAACACTAATTCATGTTGGTGGAGCTGTGAGCTGATCCAACCATTCTGGAGAGCAATTTGAAACTATGCCCAAAGGGCTACAAAAATATGCATACCCTTTGACCTAGCAATACTGCTTCTAGGACTGTATCCCCAAGAGATCATAAATATGGGAAAAGGTCCCCATGTACAAAAACATTTATAACAACACTCTTTGTGGTGGCCAAAAACTGGAAATCAAGGGGATTCCCCCATCAATTGGGGAATGGCTGAATAAATTATGGTATATGAATGTAATGGAATACTGTTGCACTATAAGAAATGATGAACAGGAAGACTTCAGAGAGTCCAGGAAAGACTTATATGATCTGATGCTGAGCATAACCAGGAGAATTTTGTGCACAGCAACAACCACAGTGTGCGAGAATTTTTTCTGGTAGCCTTGGAGCTTCATAGCAATGCAAGGACCTAAAAAAAAATTCCCAATGATCTTCTAAGTCAAAATGCCTTCCACATCCAGAGAAAGAACTATGGAATTCAATCACAGAATGTGGTAGATCATTTTTCTGTGTGTGTATTACGTTTTGGTTGTTATAGGATTTCTCCCATTCATTTTAATTCTTCTACACAGCATAACTAGTGAAAATGTATTTAATAGGAATGTATGTGTAGAACCTATATAAAATTCCATCTCGGGGAGAGAGCGGGGAAGGAGGGGGGAGGGAGGGAAAAATAATAATCTAAGTTATATGGTAGTGATTGTAGCACACTGATAAATAAAATTAATTAAAAATTTAAAAAATGCTTACTTAATAGGTAATGAAGAGTATGAGGGACAAGTTATAAAAATACTTCTTACTTTAAAATTTTAAAAAAACGGTACAGGAAGACAGTTCTGGAAAATCATTTCTGTCAATATCAGAAATCAAATGACAACTTCCACAAGCAATTTTAATCACTGGATACGATAAATTTTTCTAGGATCCAATGAACTCAATGAGATATCAAACGATCAGTTGAGATAATAATATTTGTAAAGCACTTAGCATAGTACCTGGCACATAGTAGGTGCTATGTAAATATTTATTGCCTTCCTCTCTCCATTTTCCATCCATCCATCCATCCATCCAACAGGTATTGATTAATTACTATGTTCAGTACTGTGTGCTAGGCACTGAGGATGCAGAAATTAAAATTAAATCATCTCTGTCCTATAGGGACTTACATTCTGGCAAGGATAGGAGGAGGCAACATGTAGACATTTAAGGAAATACAAAATATATGTAATGAGAAGAACAGTTATGGGGATCAGAAGAAATTTTGTGTAGGAGGTGGCATTTCAGCTGAACCTTGAAGGGAAGCTAGGGCTCCCAAGGGGTAGAGATGAGGAGAGAGGACATTCCAGGCCTGGGGAATCATCTACATGGAGGAAGGAGCTGGAATGCTGAACAAGCAGGACAGTACTACATGAAGAGGAGTACAGTTATCCCTTCCACATCTCAACTTTCCCCCATTGCACTTTCAATATATCCAGGGTCAGCATAAGAAATTAAGGTGGGAATTCTTGGGGAGTTTCACAGAAACCACAGACAACATGAAGAGGCTGGCAGATGACATAAAGCCTATGACCAAATAATTCATCCAAATTTTACAATAAGGTACTGTAAATACCCCATAAGAGAAAAAGAAACAATTCAGACTTTTCTGGTATGAAGAGAGGGTCAAACATTTTTATGGAGATTTTTCAGATCACTTGGGTGCTGCACCCCTAAACCCTCACAATGTGGAAGGCATAACTAGCATGAAATCAGTCTGCAAAGATAGGTTCAAACCAAATCTCCGAGGCCTTTAAATGCCAAATGAAGGAGTCTATATTTTATTTCAGAGAGAATAGGAAACCAGGGGAATGACAGGGTAAGACCTATTGTTTAGGAATATCAATTTGACAGCTGTATGGTGGATAAATTGGAGAAGAGAGAGACTAGAAGAGACTAAGATAGGAGGCTATTGAAATAATTTCAAGTGAGAGATGATAAGGGCCTGAATTACTGATTTGACAAGTGAGTAAAATGGGGATCATTTTCAGTGATGTGGAATTATAATCAACAAGACTTCACTACTGATTTCATGTGGGGGTTAGGGTATTTTCAACTAAACTCTCCTCATATGTTCAGGTTTGTTGCTTTGAAGGTGTACCCATTATTTGTAGAGAAATCTTTGCATTGGAAAACATAAAAATAAATATAGGAGTGTAGAAGTTGTAAAAAAGCAAAAATCTATTTGGTTATGTGAGTTTCTGAGGCACAGAGTGATGATAAAAAATTTGTATGATAGAAATAATGAACAGCAAAGAAAATTGTCTTGAATTCTTAGTAGATTGGATGAACAACTCAAATCAATTTGAAATTTTTAATTTAGAATCCAAACTCAGTCTTCCTGGGGAAAATAAGCAGATTAAGTGGAAAATCTGCTTAAAATCTTTGAATGCTGAAAAGTGAATTTACCCACAGTCGATTATTAAAATGAAGGACTTCAAAATCAGCTTCCTTTTTGTAGTGAAGTTGGTTTGACAACTGGGAAAAGAAAACACTACTTGACGAATATTGGTTGTTTGCAATGCCTTCATATTGCATGTGCCGATACTGCATATTGAGGTGTCCTATAGACACCCCAAACACAGTATGTCTAAAGTTAACTCATTATCTTTCGCTTTACTGTCAAGGGAACCATCTCTCTCCTAGTTACTTTTTCTCAAACCCTAGGGTCATACTCACCTCCCCCACATATAATTTGTTGCCAAGGCCTGTTGGTTCCACCTTTGTAGAATCTCTCTTTTATGCCTGGTACAGATCCTCATCACCCCTTGCCTGGATTGCTGCAATAACCAGTTGGTCTGTCTCCCTGCCTCAGGTCTCTGTCCTCAGTCCTGCCAGTCTTCCACTTAGCTGCCAAAGTGATCTTCCTAAAGTGCAGGTCTGACCATATTACTCTCCTATTCATTAAACTCTACTGGCTTTCTCTCACCTCCAGCATGAAATAAAAAAATCCTCTGTGTAGCATTCAAAACCCTTCATAACTGTTCCTACCTTCTCAGTGTTCTTACACTTTCCTCTCTATCATATATTCCAGGAGCCTGTGACACTGCCCTCCCTGTTGTTCCTAGCGCAGGACACTCCATCCCCTGACTGTGCATTTTCACTGGCTCTCACTCGTGTTTCGAATACTCTCCCTCCTCATATCTGCCTCTTGGCTTCATTCAAGTCTCTGTTAAAATTCTCCCAACTACAAGAAACTTTTCTATGATGCCTGCCTCTCCCCCACCCTAATGTTAGTGCTTTCTCTTTGGCAATTATCTCTATGTTATCCTGCATATCTCTTGTATGTACAGAGTTGTTTCTACATTTTCTCCCCCATCAGACTGGGAACTCCTTGAGAACAGAGACCTATCTCTAGTAGGAAAATAGTAATAGCCAGGCCTGGAGTCAGGAAGACTCATCTTTCTGAGTTCAAATCCAGCCTTAGACACTTACTACCTGTGTGACTCTCGGTAAATCACTTCACCCTGTTTGCCTCAGTTTCCTGATCTGTAAAAGGAGCTAAAGAAGGAAATGACAAAGCACTGCAGCATCTCTGCCAAGAAAAACTCAAATGGGCTTTCTGTGAAGAGATAGATATGAGTGTGTGTGTATTCGTCCTTCGTTGCCAAAGAAGACCAAAGATATGAGTGAAAAATGACGGAACAACCACAAATATTCTCATGATAATAGCCAACATTTATATAATGCCTATTTATATCGGCTAGGCACTGTGCTAAACATTTTTCAAATATTATCTTATTCCTCACAACAATACTATGAGGTAGTTACCATTATTATACTCATTTTACAGAAAGAAAAACTGTGGCAAACTGAGGTGAAGTGACATGCTTAGGATCACACAGTTGCTAAGTGTCTGAGGTCCAATTTGAACTCAGGTCTTCCTGACTCCAGGTCCACCCTCTATCTACCACACCCCCTAGCACTTAAAAAAAATGTCTGTTGATTTGACTTCACACCTGTGTCTTTTTTTTTTTTTTGAGAGTGACATTCATTATTCATATATTTGAAGAAAACAAGTGCGTGCCCCCCAACACCACCCCTGGAGTTTTGGTTTTCACCTTTGGGGCCGAGCTTGGGGTCCTCGTAGGTGGGGAACCAGATCGAATGGGCCTGTAGTTGGCCGGGGCACTGGGGACGACACTCAGCAGGACTGTCTTCAGCCCAGGGAGTTTTGGCCAGGGTCCACACCTGTGTCTTTAGGATAATTCATTTCATTTATCTTGATTTAGTGATCTTTGAATTCCAATTCTGCTACTTCCATCTGTGGGAACATAAGCAAATCACTTCCTCTTTGTGCACCAACAAAGGCAGCAGAGTGAAAAGATTCCACTGCTCACGCTTACTACCTGGGTGGCCATGGACCAGTCCCTTCCCCTTTCTGGGCCTCAGTTTTCTCCTCTTTAAAATGAAAGGATTGGACCAGATGGCCTTTAAGGTCCCTTCCAGCTCTAAGTCTGCCATATAAGTTTCTGAACCTTATCTTTCTTGTCTGTGTAATCCCTGGCCCTGAATCAAAGGCTCTGGGTTTATATGGCTTTGATCTCAACAGCAAATCCCAAATCAGTCTCTTTGGTTGGTGTCCCTAGCTATGTAACCCTAGGCAAGTCATATAACATCTCTAAGCCTCAGTTTCCTCATCCCAGAAATGGGAATAATAGCATCTATTGGATTAGTGGAATAAATTAGGCACACAATACACAATAATAAATAACTATGGTAATCTAGTGTTTGATAAATGCAAAGATCCAAACTTTTAGGACAAGAACTCACTATTTCACAAAAATTGTTGGGAAAACTGGAAAGCAGTTTGAGACAAACAAGGTATAGACCAATACTTCACACCATATACCAAGATAAGGTCAAAATGGATACATGAATAGACATAAAGGGTGATGTCATAAGCAAATTAGAGGAGCATGGGATATTTTTACCTGTCAGATGTATGGGTAAGGGAAGAATTTATGACTGAACAAGATAGAGAGGATCACATGAAATAAAATGGATAATTTTAATTACATTAAATTACAAAGACAATTCTAAAGGACTCGTGATGAAAAATGTTATCCATCTCCACAGAAAGAACCGATGGAGTCTGAATGAACATCGAAGTATGCTATTTTCACTTTATTTTTTTGAATGTTTTTCTTTTCCTTTTGGTCTGTTTCTTTTTTCACAACATGACTAATATGGGAATATGTTTTGCATGATTGCACATATATAACCTATATCAAATTGCTTACTGTTTTAGGGGGGAGATGAGGAGGGAGGGAAGAAAATGTGAAACTCAAAATTTTTTTAAAATGAATGTTAAAATTATCTTCATGTGTAATTGGAAAAAAATAAGTTCTATTAAAATTGTTTTTACATGCAATTGAGAAAAATAAAATAACGACATTCTTAAGAAAAGAACTGCCGGAAAAAAAATTTGTACATAAAAGATCTTTCTTTTCCCCTTCCTTTGATCTCCTTGGGGTATATACCCCTTGTAGTAGTATTACTGAATCAAAACAGCCTGCACAGTGTAATAATTTTTGGCTCAGAGTTTCAAATCACTTTGCAGAATGGCTGGGGACAAAATAATTCTGCCAACAGTGAATCAATGTGTATACTTTCCTGAAGTCCCTCCAACATTTGTTATTTTCTTTTTTTGTCAACTTTGCCAGTATGATGTGCAACTTCAGAGTTTTAATTTTTATTTCTCTAATTATTAGTTATTTAGATAATTTATTTCAGACAACTGTACATAGCTTGGATTTTTTCCATTGAAAACTGCCTATTTATATCCTTCAACCATTTATCAGTTGGGGGAATGACTTTCTTAGCCTATCTTTTGTTCTGGCTCAGATTCATGTATATGTCAGGCCAGAGATAATCTTGAAAATGTGTAGCTCTACATGAGAAAATTGTCTGGAAGAAAGGATACAATTTCTCTCTAGGCTTGGTCTTATCCCGGGCACCTTCTTTCTGTCTGGCTTTGTTAGCTTGGTGTGGTGGTTATGACTTAAGAGCTCTTATCAGAGAGAGCTTCTAGCCACTATACCCTAGCAGACTAAACCTGAGATGATTTGTCTGACCTTGAAGAAATCAAATCCAGAACTTGGTTGCAAGGAGAAGTATCCAGTGAGACAGCCACCAGAGAAACACTGGATAGTGGTGAAACAACACTAAACTGAGCCTTTGTACTTAGCAGTCACTAGCAGTTACCATAAAAGCAGTGGAAACCATCAAAATACGCAGGGAGATTACACACCCTAAAGGTGAAAGGCCAAGTAAGAGAAGCACAGTGACACCAACAGACAACATCAGTAGTCCTGCAGTGGGCCTTAGAAGAGGGAGTTGCTGTCCCACACATATACCCTGGATACATATGTGTTAGGGACCCCGGGAGTTTGGGCCTGATCTCTCGGGCCCACAGGCTTATCTGACCAACAGAGGCCTGTAGGCCCTGGTGGAGTTTAGCTGTAAGCAATGACTGATGCGGGAGACAAGATAGTAAGAACTCCGTTTATTCAAGCAGTGAGTGGTGCTTTTATCTCTTTTCTGACACCAGTGCCCTAAGTGAACATATCAACTAGTAATTTGCCCTTATATGGAAGTAATTTACCTTAGGCCAGGACTGCCCAGGGTGGACAAGTAGCCCCTAGAATGAAAAACATTTTGGGCTTCTTTGTTCTCTGGAAAGCCTGGGAAAATAGGCTTGAGCAAAATAGGGGCGGAACCCTTCCTCCCAGCACCATCTTGTTCATGCCTTACCAGTCTCCCCTCAGTTTACCTGAGTCGTGACTAGTGTTGGCAATTCCCTTACACGTATGTTCCCTATTTGTATAGTCTTCATGACTATGTGTGCTGACTCTCCCCACTGATGGGGCCTGGCGTTTGTGGAAATGCATGTTTTGGGCTTTGAGGAAGAAGGATGTTTTATTAAGACTTTTCTTGTTATACTATTCCATTGAGTGTCTTTATTTTAAAGCACTTGTGTCATCTGACTGAGTAGAGACAGAGTGAACACACTGGTGTTTGAGCGGATGTGGACTTACAGAGTGCTTTGATCCTGGGGAAGCTATTCTGGTCACTCCATATCTGGGAGAGGGGTGTCTCAAGTGCTACATAGGGATAACTCACATTTATTTTGGACTTTGCATACACTTCCTCATTGGGTCCTTACAATAACCTTATAAGGTAATAAAATTTGGACAGGTGGAGTCCAGATTTCATATGAGTAGGGAACTCTTCTACTTCTAATGTAGATACATATCTACATTTCCTCTGTAATTTAGTCTTAGAGTCACTTGAGTCTGTGAGAGGTTAAGTGACTTGCCATTTGTCCAACAGCTAGTTAAAGTTCTAGAGGCCAGATTTAAACCTGAGCCTTCCTGATGCAAGGCAGATCCTCTGTTGGAAGCTATCCTTACGAGAAGATCTGCAGCTCAGAAAAGTTTTGTTTTTCCCTTTAATTCTGTCAGGGTAGGGAACCTGTAGCTTTGAGGCTACATATGGCCCTCCAGGTCCTCAAATGTGGCCCTTTGACTGAATCCAAACTTCGCAGAACAAACCCCCTTAACAAAAGGACTTGTTCTCTAAAATTTGAACTTTCGTCAAAAGGCTGCACCCCCTTAATCTATGGAGTTTACAAACCCTGTAATCAACCCTTTAAGGCTAAATTAGGTTATAAAAAAAATCCAACTATGGTCATTAACCCAAGTCCAAAAAAGTAGACATTATTTGAAGGGAATCTTTTAGTGGAGACATAGTATGACTTCCTACTCCCATGGCAAAATGTTTCCTATCCTTTAGTATTCAACTCTAAATCTACCTTCCCTATGAAGTTTTCCCTTATCTCCTGATTAATTGTAAATTATCTTAGTTTAATAAGACCTCATGTAGAACTTTGTCTTTCTCATATGTACAGAATCTCAAGGTTGGGAAGGACCCTTGGCCTCTCAGATCAGATATAAATTCCTCTATTTACATCTTTTTTTTGAAGTTAGTGAACTGTCTTTTTTTAACATTGCTCTTCCACCATTCAATATTAATGAAGACTAACAAAAGCATGTTGATACAATATCATACTTTTGTGAGAACGCTAGTCCACTTAGAATACTCTCATTTTACTCTCTATGTCTGAATGTTCCAATACTTTTTACAAAATAATATTGTTTTAGCATATAAGCATTTGCTTTTACTGAGATTACCGGAAAATATGGATATTATAATTTTTCAATGTAGAAATATTCTAACTATATTACTATGCATGATCTTTCAAAGATAAATTGATATAGACCACTGCTTCCTTGGGATTTCCATTCTCATCCTTCATCTGAGCAAATATTAGAAATTTTGACTTAGATCATAATGGTTGCAAATAACTCAATTTGGGAAGGTAGATTTGGCCTCAGGTAGATGTGCATCAGGGGCATCTCATCCATCCTTCTATCTTATAAAACATCTTATTGGATAGGCACAGGAAAAATAGATGGGGGGTAGGGCAGGGGCAGGGATATCAGGACCCAAATGAATTGAGCATCCTGGAATTACCTTAATCCTGGTCTATACTGCTCCTTGCTTCTAAAGCTTCCATGGTCTAGAAAGTAGGCAAGGATTAGTAGTAGTGAGTCATGAACATTTACTGCTAGGCTGTGCTTTCAACTTGAGACCTATAGGGAAGCTATAGTGGCATGGCTTCTGCTTTTACTTCTAAGCCCCATTCTCTCCCCCCTCCCAGATTGTGACAGTTCTGGGTTTGGGGCCTCCTTCTTCTTTTCCTCCCTTTGTTCCATGTTGGATAGTGAGAAGTATGTCAGTCCTGAGAAAAAGCTAAATCCCTAAGGAAGATACCTATGCCTAACTTAAAGTTATTGTCCTGCGGTTGGATGGGTGAGGTCTCCAGTGACCCTGTGTCTTTTCCTCCACAGAGGATTACTTTCTTTTGATTTTCTTATGGCTACTGCCTACAAGACCACTTTATTTTGTTTTTTCAGTACAATGTTAAAGGGAATTTAAAACAATGCCTATTTAGGTAGTTACTGGTAATCAAAAATATTTTCAATTCCGAGGCACCTTCCACTGAATCTAAAAGTTGTCAGGATATGCAGAATAGTTTTACTTATTTATTATTTTCTTTATTATTCTAAGTAAGTTAAAAATGATTTGAATAAGGGAAGTAAAATGCTCTAATTTCTGCATTGTACCTATGTGAAGCATTCTGGGACTTCTCAGAACCTACTTCATTGGTAACTTTTTTTAATAAAGAGAACAAAACACATTTTTTTTTAAATGCCAATATAGCATAGCATATGAAGGGCCTTAGTGTCAGGAAAACTTGCATTCAGGTTCTGAATCTTAGTTTCTCAGGGCCCTCAGAAGCTCCCTAAGACTCTATATATAAGTATATAAGACAGTACAAATCTGTATTGGTGGAGAAATTTTCCTTACACTCATCAAAACAGAGAACTGGACCAAATAGCAACAAGAAAGAGAAAGAATAAAAAGAAATATCAATGCCATGGCCAGAAGTACAATTTTTTATGTTGAGTTTTATTCAATTTTAGAATGAATAAGGGATGTACCATGGCTTTTCTCATTTAGAAATGAAAATCTTATTGTTAAAGTGCACATTAAATGAAGAGAGACTGCTGATTGATTCACCAACCACAAAATAGAAATCTTTACTTTTTTCTTACCTTTTCCCCCACCCAAAACAATTTTCACAATGAGTAGCCAGTCCAGAAAACTGTTGTTAAACCTTTTCTTTTTCCAATGCATAACAAATGGTCTTCCTGAATGAAGGTCTCCTGATTTCACTTACTTTCACTTATTCCAGTCAGATGGTACTTTCCCTACTGGTTTCTTCTTCTTCTCTCTTTTTTTTTTCTGCTGATGTTTCTTTTCTGAAGTTGGTTTCTTCAGGGAGCCATTTGTCTTCGGTGAATCCTGTTCTTTGACATCCTTGGTGACTGGTTCAACTCCTGTTTGCGATGATTCTTTCCTTTCTTTGTCATTCTCATCAGGGAAACTCTTTGACTGTTTAACTCCAAGTTGTTCAAACATATTCAATCTATTTTCAACCACCTCACGAATCAACATGTCAAGTACTACTCTACCCACCATGTTGTATTCTACTTTCTTATGTACTTCATTCATCAACGATGGTAGGAAATCAATCTCAATTTCTCTTTCTGTATGATCATAGAAGTAACCACTATCCCGCAGATTCCTAAATACACATGGAAGGAGGTCAGTCAGGTAAATCTTAGTATATAAGTGAGCTGCAATTTTCTGGGCAGCCTCCTTCTGTCTCTGCAATACTGCTAGTTGTTGCTCTCGGCGGGTTTCCTTCTCTTTCATGATGCGCCTGTTTTGCTCTTCAAGTCGCTGTGCTAACGCAAGTTCCATATTCCCTAATTCCTCAAACTGTTGCTGTTGCAACTGTATTTCAGCCAATTCGTCCTCCTCTGCGACTTCCATCAGAGCTTGTTCAATGATCTTTGCCACCAAAACTTCTACCATTGGTTGAACTTCCATGTCAAAGCTAAACAGCTCACCTTCAAGGATTTGTGTGGCTGCGTCTTGGCCAATTTTGACTGGATTAAAGAATGGTGTTGGTGGTTTGTCCAGAAATGCTTCTGTTTGACATGCCTTATCCACTTCTATCATGCGGTCAGCAAGCACTTCCAGATATAACTCTGTTTGAACACCAACATGCCTTCTACCTTCTACAGGTTCAGGAGTTCTTGGTTGAAGATGTCCTTTGACTCGCTTTCTGGCAAGAGCTTTTCTCTTGGTCTCCTTCTGTCTTTGGAGCTCAGTGGGATCCCGTCGAGAAATCTCTTTACAGATCGGTTGATAGGAAGGTAGAGAATAGGTGTTGCCTCGGACAACCCTTCTGTCATGCATAATGTTTCCATAGCGAGTAAGCTTTTCATGTGATGACCCCAAGTTGTCCCGGTAGCGGCGGCGCTGGCAGGACAGGGCTCGGGGCGGGCTGGAGTAGGTGTAAGTTCTGCTGGTTTTGGAACTGGAGTCGCCCACGGTGGAGTTCATTGTGACGCTATCAACCAGCCGACTTACTTGGCCGGGAAGCAGTAGAAGGCTGTGGAGCTGGGCGGCCCTGAGAGCTACAACTGGTGCCACCGGCGGGAGCTCAGTGGCAGCAGAAAGTGCGCCAGGCAGAGCCAGAAGCGTTCTGGGGAGCTGGTCGGGGCGTTGCTCCACTCCAATGACCCTGCAGATGCCGCATAATGTTCAATTGTAATGACTCGCATGGTTGCTGGGCAACGGAGGGTTGAGTTCTTTCTCGTCTGCCTACGTCTTACAGCTCTTCCCACCCTGATGCCAGTCTAGCGTTCCAGGCTTATTGGACACTACTTCCGCTCCAGCGTTCTTCAACTCAGCCAAATTGGCCTTTATTCTGTCCCCGTCATACAACATGTCCCTTGTGCCTAGAGTGCGCTTGATCCTCATTTCCTCCTCATAGATGTCCTTGTCATAGACAGAGTCCCTGTCTTCCTTCAAGATGTGGCTCAAGCACCATCTTCTACACGAAGCCTTCCCTGATTCCCTTAGGTACACCCTGCAACTGGTAGGGCCCTCCCTCACTTATATTTAACTAGCATTTAACTATAAACTCTAACTTGTATTTAACTATAAATATTGTATCTATAGTCATCCTGTGTATACACATCCAAGGGTGTGCTGATCTGAAAGAGATTGGCAATTTATACAAATCAAGGCTTGATTTATAATTATGTTCATTGTCTAGATATAAGAAAGTATTAATAATGCAGATGAACTTAAAAATGTGTGTGTATACATTGCTTTTCTTCTGGAGAGCCTGGTTGTTAAACATTTACCAGCATACCCCTGTATTACTCTATAAACATTATTTGAACTCTGCAGGACAACCATAGCTTTTCTTTCATATCAGCCTCATACACTTAACAGAGAAAGTAGATTCTCTACGTTCACTAACCCATAGGTGGAACATCTAGCATTGAGAATCTGCTGCTGTGCCCTTATGGGACAGGGTGCTGCACCATTGACTTTTCCACTGAGGGGTCCTTCTGCTCTTAATTCAGGCTGGTAGTTCAGCTCTGGGGGAACATGACCTCTAACAAAAGGAATTAAACTTCTTTTCTCATGTTCTTTAGCTCATTCATTTCCTACTCCAGTGATTTAGGTTCAGATTTACTTAGAGCTTAGGTTATGGCTCATGTCTAGGATTTCTCCAAAAGGGAATAGTACTTAGTGTACAATATAAATCAGGCATGGGACAGCTATTTATTTGCTATATAAAAAGGAATTCTAAATGTAGGATACTCACAAGCAGGCATTTGACAAAAATTTAAAACAAGATTCATTCACTTATAATTATTATAATCTGACGGGAAGGCTATGTTTAAACTTTGTCAAAACATAAAACAGTTTGCAGGACTGTTATATTTTACATTTTGCCTTGGTTCTGCACTATCCAAGTAACTACTGGCATATATCTTCTTGTAAAATGAAATGGACTTGGGCCAATCCTCTTGTTGGTGACAGTTTTCTCTGAGAGCCATACAGTCACAAGAGATGCCTCCTTGGGCCACCAGTCAGTTCTGACTTGATGGGATCCAGGATGTGTACAACCTTCTAACTCACAAAGTCACTTCCAAACCCAGAGTATATCTGGAGAACAATATTTGATCACCCATTCAGGAAAGGAAACACAAAATGGAAAAGGCAGCTACAAGCCCAGTTTCACAGGGCCAATTGCACGAACTATGATCCTTTGGTAAAGATTGATAGCTTGATGTTACTCACCAGTGAAAGGGGTAGAGTTGAGAGCTAAAGAGAAGAGATATTCTAGTGTCTCCACTGCCACTGCCATCCCTCTGGTGCAGGCTGTCGTCATTTCATACTTGGATTATTGCAATAATCTTCTAGTAAGTCCGCCTGCCTCAAGTCTCTCCCTACTTCAGTCCACCTAATCCTTGTTCTCCTCATCCAGTCAGCTGCAGTGGCTCCCTATTTACCTCTAAGATCAAATATTAAATCCTCTGTTGCCTTTTAAAGCCCTTTCTAGTTGTCTTACACTTAACTCTCCTTCATATGTTGTACTATCCAGTGATATCAGCCTCCATGAACACGATGCTCCATCTTTTAGCTGCAGGCATTTTCTCTGGCTGTCTTCCATGCCTGGAATGCTCCTTTTCCTTCTCTTGGCCTCCAGACTTTCTTCAAATTTCAGCTAAAATCCTACCTCCTGTAAGAAGCCTTTCCTGGTTCTTCAATGCTAATGCCTTCCCTCTGAAATCACCACCAATTTACCTCATACCTAACTTGTTTGTGTGTAGTCGTGTGTTTTCTCCCCCACCAGACCCAGAGCTCCTTGAGGGCAGGGACAGGACTGTGGCCTTTCTTTGTATCCTCCATGCTTAGCATGATGCCTGGAACATGCTAGGGATTTTAAAAATGCTTGTTGTCTTGATTCAGGATTAGCTGATTCTATCTCCTCCTCTCCCATTCAGGGGGAAGTCTGA
Organism: Bettongia penicillata ogilbyi; assembly: GCA_023548195.1. NCBI lineage: Eukaryota > Metazoa > Chordata > Mammalia > Diprotodontia > Potoroidae > Bettongia > Bettongia penicillata. The sequence goes on along the minus strand of JAJHZJ010000375.1, from coordinate 381,878 downwards.
TCAATTCTTCATCATGCAGTAGATGGATGTGGTAGGTCTTTGTGGGAACCTCTGGGAATATCTTGTAGACTGGCAGAATATCCCATCTTTCAACTCCTGCCTCAGATACTTACTGGCTATGTGACCCTGGGCAGGTCGCTTAACCTCTGTCTACCTCAGTTTCCTCCCCTGCAAAATGGTGAAAATAACAGCCCCTCCCTCCCAAGGTTGTGGTGAAGAGCAAATGAGAAATGTTTGTAAAGCACTAAGCACAGTGCCTGGAACGTAGTGCTATAAAATGTTAGCTATTTATTATTATTATTTTTTCTTTTTTCTCTGCCAGGAGAGGCAGCATGGTATACTGAATAGAGAGTTGGCCTTGTAGCTATGGAGATCTGGGTTCAAGTCCTGACTCAGATACATTTGGGATGTGTGACTCAGGGCAATTCATTTAACCCCCCCTTGCCTTAGTTTCCCCACTTGTAAAATGAGAATGATACTAGCACCTACTTTCTATCGTTGTTGTGAAGACCAAATGACCGTATAACACAGTGCCTGGCACATAGTAGGTGCTCTATAAGTATCAGCTATTATTCTTATTCTTTTCTTTGATGACCTGGAGGATAGAAAGGCCCTTCACTTTCTGTGTAAGGAGGGAGCCCATCTGGAGACTTGCACATAGGCTTCAGTCACTTGGTCTTGGTATAAATACTGAACACTCATTGCAAATTCAGCCTGCTCTTCATATTGACTGGAAGCAAGCCCTTCCATCTTTTTCATTCTTTTAGGAATGACTGATGAACTGCTGTGGCCAATTGTTAGTGGTAGGTTATGAGCCTGGAGTTGGCATTCTCTTTCTTATCTCTTTAACACCTAATTAATGCCTTGCCAGCTCCAGCATCCATTCCTTTCTCTCACTAACTTTGTCTAGCTTCTCCATTAGCCTTCTCTACTCCCTTCCTCTGCCCCGAGTTTAAGCCTTCTCTTCTGGTTTATCCTCATCTTCATCTTTCTTCCTGATTCCTTCTCTTCACATCCTTTCGTTCTGCATGTCTTTTTATTCCTTTAGTTTCTGAATTTCTCCCAAATTTTCCCTCCACAAATTCATCTCTGGCCTTCCGCCAATCCCAGACCTCTTTGAATCAATCACTTTCTTAATTCCTTCTTCATCTGAAATCCTTCTTGGACATCTTCTCCCACAACTTTCTTAAATGATGTGATTGATGACTGTTCTCAGTCTCATGTAGAGATCTTTGTCAGGGTATAGGAATTAGTTCAATTTTAATTCAGGGCAAGGTATTAAGCTTGGTATCAGGGTCCTAAAAAGTTGAATAAGGCAGGGCTGCTGACCTCCCAAAATTTGTAGTATAGCTTTGTAGTTCAAGTCTCTGCACAAAGTAAGTTATTTGAATTGAGGGAACATAAATAATGTCCCACTTAGATTTGAACTTGGATCACTGGATTCAGAGTCCAGAGTGCTAACCATTACAATGCTGTGGATAAGTTCACTTACCTTGGTGGCGTACTTTCCAGGGAGGTACACATTGACAATGAGGTTGATGCATGCATTGCTAGAGCTAGCTCAGTGTTTGGGAGGCTCAGAAGAAAAGTTTGGGAGGGAAGAGGTATTAGACTGACTATCAAATTGAAGGTCTACAGAGCCATTGTGCTGACCTCGTTGTTATATGCTTGTGAAACATGGACAGTCTACCAGCGCCATGCCAGGAAACTGAATCGTTTCCATTTGAACTGTCTTAGGAAGATTCTGAGGATCACCTGGCAGGATAAGGTACCAGACACTGAAGTCCTTGTTCTAGCTGAACTGCCAAGTATTCAAACTATGCTTCAGAGAATGCAACTCCAATGGGCTGGCCGTGTTGTTCGAATGCCAAATGTACGCTTGCCAAAAAGACTATTTTATGGAGAACTCGCATGGAGCAGGCGATCACATGGTGGCCAGAAGAAATGATAAAAGAACATTCTCAACGTCTCTCTCAAGAACTTTGGATTTGACTGTGCAACACGGGAGACACTGGCACAGGACCGCTCAGCATGACATGCCCACATAAGAAAAGGTGCCGTGCTCTTTGAGCAAAGAAGAATTGAGACAGCACAAAGTAAATGCAGGATGTGCAAATTTCGGATATTCACCCCAAATACGGACTATCTGTGCCTAACGTGTGGTAGAGCATTCCAAGCTCGTATTGGTCTGATCAGCCACAGTTGGACACACTGAAATTTCACTTTACAATGGTGATGTCATTTTGGTCCTCTTCGAAGACGAAGGAAAACAACCACATAAATAATGATAATATGCGAGAGCAGCATGGGCTGTTTTGGGGAGAAAAAACCCCAAACCCTTGTAAGAAGCATGCATAATCAGGAAAAATAAATTCCCATTTTAGCCATGTAAGAATATATGTCTCATTCTGTATCTTGAGTCCACCAGCTCTTTTTCAGGAGAAGGGTAGCATATGTTTCACCACTGGACCTCTTGGAGTTCTGATTGCACCCTGCTTTGATCAGAGTCCTAAAATCTTTTTTTTTTTTTGCATTGTTTCTTTCAGAAGGATTGTTTTTTTTTTTATTTTATTTATTTAACTTTTTACATTCATTTTCACAAAATTTTGGGTTCCAAATTTTTTTCCCCTTTTATCCCCTCCCCCCACCCCAATACCCCAAGCAATCTAATTTTCCTTATCTCCAATCTGCCCTCTCTTCTGTCATCCCTCCCTTCTCTTATCTCCATCTTCTCTTTTCTCCTGTAGGGCCAGATGACTTTCTATTCCTCATTAACTGTATGTCTTCTTTTCTAGTACCAACACAAAACTAAACAGTTGTTGCTAAAACTTTTAGTTCCAAATTCTCCCCATCCCTCCCTCCCGACCCATTCCCTTTGGGAAGGCAGGCAATTCAATATGGGCCATATCTGTGTAGTTTTGCAAATGACTTCCCTGATAGTCATATTGTGTAAGACTAACTGAATTACCCTCCATCCTACCCTGCCCCTCATTGTTTCTCTTCTGTCTTTTGATCCTGTCCCTCCCCAAGTGTTGACTTCAAATTGCTCCCTCCTCCCTTTGCCCTCCCTTCCATCATCCCCCCCCTTCCTTATCTCCTTCTCCCCCACTTTCCTATACTGTAAGATAGGTTTTCATACCAAAATGAGTGTGCATTTTATTCCTTCCTTTAGTCAAATGTGATGAGGGTAAACTTCTTGGCTTTTTTTTTTCTCGGCTCTCCTCTTTTTCCCTCCACTAAAAAGTCTCCTACTTGCCTCTTAAATGACATATAATTATCCCATTCCATTTCACCCTCTTTCCTCCCACTACATTTCTCTCTCACCATTTACCTTAATTTCTTTTAAGATATGGTCCCATCCTATTCAATTCAATCTGTGCTCTCTGTCTCTGTATGTGTGTGCATGTGTGTATGTGTGTGTGCATGCATGTGTGTACATGTGTGTGTGTGGTCCAACCAACTACCCAGATACTGAAAAGTTTTAAGAGTTACAAATATTGTCTTTCCATGTGGGAATGTAAACAGTTCACTTCTGGTAAGTCCCTTAAGACTTCTCTTTGCTGTTTACTTTTTCATGCTTCTTCTCATTCCTGTGTTTGAAAGTCAAATTTTCTTTTCAGCTCTGGTCTTTTCATCAAGAATGCTTGAAAGTCCTCTGTTTCATTGAAAGACCATATTTTCCCCTGAAGTATTATACTCAGTTTTTCTGGGTAGGTGATTCTTGGTTTGAGTCCTAGTTCCTTTGACTTCTGGAATATCCTATTCCACACCCTTCGATCCCTTAATGTAGAAGCTGCTAGATCTTGAGTTATCCTGATTGTATTTCCACAGTACTGGAATTGTTTCTTTCTAGCTACTTGCAAGATTTTCTCTTTGAGCTGGGAGTTCTGGAATTTGGCCACAATGTTCCTAGGAGTTTCTCTTTTTGGATCTCTTTCAGGTGGTGATCGATGGATTCTTTCAATACTTATTTTGCCCTCTGGTTCTAGAATGTCAGGGCAGTTTTCCTTGATAATTTCTTGGAAGATGATGTCTAGGCTCTTTCTTTGATCATGACTTTCAGGTAGTCCCATAAATTTTAAATTGTCTCTCCTGGATCTATTTTCCAGGTCAGTTGTTTTTCCCATGAGATATTTCACATTCTCTTCCATTTTTTCATTCTTTTGGTTTTGTTTGGTGATTTCTTGGTTTCTCATAAAGTCATTAGACTCCATCTGTTCCATTCTAATTTTGAGAGAACTATTATCTTCATTGAGCTTTTGAACCTCTTTTTCCATTTGGCTCATTCTGCTTTTGAAAGCATTCTTCTCCTCATTGGCTTTTTGAACCTCTTTTGCCAATTGAGTGAGCCTATTTTTCAAGGTGTTATTTTCCTCAGCATTTTTTTGGGTCTCTTTTACCACGGTATTGACCCGTTTTTCATACTTTTCTTGCATCTCTCTCATTTCTCTTCCCAGTTTTTCCTCCACATGTCTAACTTGCTTTTCAAAATCCTTTTTGAGTTCTTCCAAGGCCTGAGCCCATCCGACATCCCCCTGGGATGTCTGGGGTACTGCGGCTCCGCCCTCCATGTCTTTCCCTGATGGCAAGAATATTTCCTCGTCAGATCCGGAAGTTGGGATCATTTGCATCTGTTCGAAAAAACTCTCTATAGTCTTATTTTTCTTCCCTTTTCTAGGCATTTTCCCAGCCAGCTACTTGACTTCTGAGATTCCTGTCCACCCCCACCTAGATCCGCCCAGCCAGTGCTTGGGGTCTGAGGTTCAAATGGGCTTTCCGCAGCAAGCTTTAGTTCAGGTGCTGGGATGGGGGCAGGGCTGCCTCCCAGGCTCAGCTCCCTCAGGGGCTTTATGCAGAGACCTTCGGGAATGGAGTGGGTGGGGGTGTGGGGGGCCCCACCTCCCAGGCTCAGTTCCCTCAGGGGCTTTATGCAGAGGCCTTCAGTAATGGGGTAGGGCAGGGCCATCTCCCAGGCTCAGCTCCCTCAGGTTGTTTATGCAGAGACTTTCAGTAATGAAGATCCTGCCTGCTGCTGTGGGAGTCCTGGGCCGCCGGCCGCTGCAGCTGCTGCCTCTGCTGCCCCCGCCTCTGCCTCCGCCGCCTCCTGCCCCTGCCTCTGCCGCGGCCGCTTCCTCCCGAGGGGGCCCAAGTCATGAAGACACTCCGCTCCCCCTCTTGTCCAGCCCAGGCTTCTCTCTCACTGACCTGTAGCTTCTGTGGGTGGAGGGACTTTCCCAGCTGCTGGAGCTTCCATCCCTGAAGCCTGCTCGGATCAGCTTCTCTGGGGCCGCAGCCAGGGCAGCGCTGGGATGGGGTCTGCTTTCCAGGGCGCGACGGACTCTGTGGACGGCTCTTCAGGGCTCACTGGAATGGAAATCTCTTCCCCTATGTTTATGCACCCCCTGCAGTGATTCAGAATTTATGGGGATCTCTTTTTACCTTAATTCTATGGGTTGTGGGTTCGGAGCTCTTAAACATGCATCTTTCTACTCCGCCATCTTGGCTCTGCCCCCAGAGTCCTAAAATCTTTCAAAGTTATTTGTCTTTACAATATTGCTGTTACTAAATAACTTATTCTCCTGGTTCTGCTCATTTCACTTTGTATCAGTTCATACAAGTCTTCCCAGTTTTTTTCTGAGACTATTCCTTTCATCATTTCTTATGGTGCAATAATATTCCATTCCATTCATATACATTTGTTTAGCCATCTATTCCCCAATTGCTGGGAACTCTCTCAGTTTGCATTTCTTTGCCTCTACAAAAAGCTGCTGTGTTTGTGTATAGATGTGTTTTCTAGGGGTGTAGTCTTTGAGAGAGCCTATCCTTAAATTTCAGTGTCAAAACATGGGAAATGCTGTAAATCAGGGCTTGATGTTTTTGTTTGGTTGATTGTCCAGACTTAAGAAAGTTATTGGGAAAATGATTATGATGAAAATTAAACTTTAAAGTGTGCTGTGTATACATTTCTTCTCCCTTTCCCCAAGGCGGTTGTTAAACATTTGCCAGCACACCCTTGGTCCTTTCCTTGTTTCTTTGATCTCTTTGGGGTCTAGGCCTAGTATTGCTTGGGTCAAAGGAAATGCACATGGGGACATGGTTACAATTTGCTTTCTAGGAGCTCATATTTTTCTTTTTGCAAGTCTCCACAAAATTCTATCAGTGTATTCATCAGCAAAGGAATGTAGTATACAATTTGGCCACCAGATGGTGGTGCTCGCAAAGACCTGCCCAAGTGATTTCATCAGAGGATCCGGGGCAAATGTATTGGCCTCATCAGAGTTTGCAGCATTCCCCTGCTCACCAGACAGCTCTTGCCTACAAGTTCTTAGACTAAGTTCCCTCCATTTGGGGTGGAACTGGGAAGATTTAGTTGCCCTCCTTAGCTGAATTCAAAATTTAGTCTAGAAGAGAAGAAATTGACCATTGTTCTGAATTATTGAAATGATACTCTCAATTTGGCTCTTGCCTCATGCTATTTCTGGGAGATTTCCTTCAATCTGGCTGATCTGCTATAGCTTACATTACATAAACAATCCACAACATGGCCACTTACCTTTTATTTTATTGGATAAAGAAAATTATTATAAAGAGCTACTCTGCGGAGCACCCAGCCTTATTGCTTCCCACCAATCCTCCTATACACCTGTGCCATTCCTGGGGGAATGGAAAGAAGGATTAGGGGAAAGAGTGATATGTCTAGGACTACCTTATACCAACTCTCAAAGTAACTGGAGAAAATGGGTCTATGAGCAATATTTCATGGAGGAGGTGACATTTGAGAAGGGTCTTAAGGCCTATTTCTCCACCGTCACTTCTATTTGACTACTGCTTTCACGCTTGTCTCCCTGTATATATTTAGAAAGAAACCTCTTAATAGCCTCTCTGCTGTTATGTTATTGTTGTCTTGGGTTTCTGTAACTGTTCATCCTTCTTTTGTTTCTGTTACTTGTGGTGTTTGAGGAGGAAATAATTTCTTCAGGTCTGGCTATCTCTTGAGGAAAGTTTTGAACACCTTTTTCAATTGAACCTAAATTAACCCTAAATTCATCTCTTTTCATTAATAGGTAGACTCAGATCTGCAAGATGCAACCCTAAGGTCTCTGTAGGCTCCTTTGATCTTCAAAACACATTATTCAATTTCTTTCTATGGTTTCGGGTGAGTGCAAAGTGTCTTATATTATTTGAATTTCCTTTCCTTTATATTTAAAGGTCTTCCTCCTGGTTGCTTGCAGAAGTTGTTCTTTGCCAATGAAATTGTTAAATTTAATCACCATGTGTCTTGGAATTTACAGCACAGATTTTTTTTTCTGGAGGTGATTTATGAATTGTTTTGATTAGCACTTTGTTTTATTGTTTAGAAGATATGGTCAGTTTTCTTATATTATCTCTTTTTTGACTTGTCTTGTTCTTTTGGGGGCCTGAACGGGCTTCTAACCTGTGGGAGTCAAACAAACAGAATAGGCCAGAGAGAGTTGGGACACAAGACAGAAGTTGAATTAATTTTAGAGTGAGCTTTATCTTTTCCACATAATTTCTATTTCGAGAGATTTGAGAGGTGAGGAAGAATGAAAGAAATGGCTAGTCCTCCACTTGACCAGATTCCATATGACCTAGAAATACTTGAGATAGTCCTTATAGGATAGGAAGGACTTCAAGAAGTAATTCTGAGAGGGGGATGTAGGAGAGACTGTGTCTTGCCTTCACTTAATTATGACACTTTTCTACTTATACTCTGTAAGTGTAGACATCAAGAAGATTTTTTAAATTATTAATTTATTTGTTTGCAGTCTTCTACAGTCACAGAAGATTTTTTTTTTACCTAAATCTCCCTTAAAGGGAAAAAGGGCATAAAAGTAAGTGCACAAATGAAACTTCTCTAAGCTGCAGCACTTTGATTTGGAGGAAGCTCTTAAGATCTTAAGCGGCAGCACTAGAGTATGCTAAATTTTCCTCGTTTTCCACCATCTGCATCAGGCTCTAGTTTTCTAGCTTCTCTCATAGGATGATCTTACCTAGAGACTCTGAATGAGTCTGCATCTGAAAATGTTATTCATGGTGATTAATAGAAAGAGACTGTCTTGAGAGTTCTGGGCTTCCTCCAGATGTTATACTCTTTGCTGCATTGGCCAGCACTGCTAACTCTCTTTCTACGGTGGAGAAGAACAGCCCCCCCCCCCCCAAGGTGAATTAGAAGATGATTTACAGCATTAGTGATACCATTGCTATTAATAATTGTAATATTTCCACTTACTCTTGGAAAATCATTCATTGTCTTTCACAACAAATACTTGCTCTATAGTCACAAACTTGCTTTCATCTTAAATCTTTTCTTTCCTCACTCCTTTCAACTTCTGGCTCTCACTGAGAACTGGCTTCCTTCTTACGATACACATTCATTCATATTTCAGCAGATTGCCCCCCTTTAGCATCCTCACTTTTTCACTTCTTTACTGTTTTCACTTCTCTACTGCCTACTAACACACCCACATCTCCCCCATCTTCCAGAACTCTTACTTGATCCCTGCCAGCTATTAGCCTATATCTGTTCCTTTCTGTGGCCAAAAAGAGGTCTACAATCAGTGCCTCCATTTCATTCCTTCGAACTCTTTTCTTAACTCTTCAGTCTAGCTCCCAAACTCATCGATTTACAAAAGCTGCTCTCTGCAAAATTACCAATGATTTAATTGCCAGACATAATGACCTTTTCTCAACTGTCCTCCTTGACCTCTCTGCAGCCTTTGAAACTGTTCATCACCTTCTTTTTGATGTTTTCTTCTCTTGGGTTTTTGGGAACCAGCTCTATCTGCCTCCCCTCTATCTGACCTAGTCTTCCTTATTCTGCTTGCCTGGATCTCTGCCCAGGGCACATCCACTAAACTTGGGTGACCCTCAGAGCACTGTCCTGGGCCTTCTTCTCTCCTCCCGCTATACTATTTTGTTTGGTAACCTCATCAGCTCCGGTAGATTCAGTGATGACATCTATGCTGTTGATTTTCAAATTGACTTATCCAGCCCTCACATCTCTGTTGACCTCTGTTCTTGAATCTCTAACTGCCTATGTGACATCTTGAACTGGATTCCAGAAGACATCTTAAACTCAATATGCCCAAAATGGAACTCATTCCTTTCCCCCAAACCCTCCTAATTTTGTATTACTGTTAAGGATGATACCAGTAACCCAGGCTTAAAACCAAGGTGTCATTGACGACTCTCTCAGCCCCCATATTCAATCTATGGCTAAGGCCTGCCAATTATATCTTTATACGATCTCTTGTATGGACTCCTTTCTCTTCTCTGACACTGCTAGCCCCTTAGTACAGGACTTTCTCACACCTGGATAATTGCCCTAGCCTACTAATTGGTATCCTTGCCACGAGTTTCTCTCTACCTTGCTCCTATCCCTCACCCCACTATCAAATTGATCTTCCATAAGCACAGGTCTGACCATGTCAATTCCCTGGAATCCATAAATTCCAGTGGTTCCCTATCGCCTCCAGGATCAAATATAAAATCCTTCAGAACTTTATGTTCTCATTTTTTACATCTTATTCCCCTCCATGTTCTCTGGGGCTCACTGATACTGGCCTCCTTGTGATTCCTTAAAGTAGACACTCCATCTCCTGACTGGGCATTTTCACTTACTGTCTCCCCTTCCTGGAACGCTCTCCCTCCTCATCTCCAGCTCGTGGCTTTTCCCTGGCTTTCTACAAGTCTCACCTAAAATCCAACCTTTGACAGGAAGTCTGTCCTCACCCTCTGTAATTCTCATGCTTTCCCTCCGTTGATTATTTCCAACGTCTCCCTCAAGTACCGCATTTCTATACAGTAGTTTGCATGCTGTCTCTCTTATCAGACTAATAGCTCCTCAAGAGCAGGAACTGGTTGCTCTTCCCTTGAACCATCCTAGGTAATCATTTAAAATGGTAGGTACTCTCTTGATCCAGAGAACCCCACAAAATGATGCAAGTCAAAGGGTTCAAATTTCCGGGTCCACTTCAAGAATACCCATGAAACAGCCCAAACTATCAAGGGCATGCATATCTGAAAAGCTACCAAGTATTTGAAAGATGTCACATTGAAGAAACAATATGTTCCCTTCCATCAGTATAATGGTGGAGTTGGCAGGTGTGCCCAGGCTAAGCAATGGGGTTGGACACAGGGTTGTTGGCCCCAAGAGTGCTGAATTCTTGCTGCATATTGCTTAAAAATGCAGAGAGTAACAAAGAATGAAGGGTTTGGATGCATATTCCCTTTCATTGAGCATATCCAGGTTAACAAGGCTGCCAAAATGTGACAAAGTACTTACAGGGCTCATGGTCCATTCAACCCATACACGAGTTCTCCTTGCCATATTGAGATGATACTTACTGAAAAGGAACAGATTGTTCCTAAGCCAGAAGATGAGGTTGCTCAAAAGAAAAGATATTCAGAAGAAACTGAAGAAACAAAAGCTTATGGCACGAGAGTAAATATAACATTAAAATGCAAATAAAAGTGAAATGAAAACATTTGTTACAGTTTAAAAAAAAGAACAGGAACTGTTTTTTGGGCTTTATTTGGGGGTATCCCCAGTGCTTAGCACAGTGCCTACCTGGCATACAGTAGTTGTTAAATATATGTTTGTTGACTGACTTGCTGACTTTACTGATCAGTGACTCCATTGGGGTTGGGTCATTTGGAATGTGATGACTATGAACTTGCCCAAACAAGTTAGAGAAAACCAGGAGACCTAAGTTACAGTCCCAGGTTTGATATTGACTCACTGTATTCTTTAATCTCTGTGAGCCTCAGTTTCCCCACCTATAAAATGAGGGAATTCTGATCTGAAATCTCCAAAACCTTGCCTACTTTGAATTCTTGTGATTACTGATAACCCACACCTGGTTTTCCATTAGTAAGAACTTTATATTGTGTTTTAAGGTTTACAGCCACCCTGTGAGACATACAGTGTTAAGTATTATCATTCCCACTTTAGAGGAGGGAAGGAGCATTTATAGATGGTCTATACAATCTAGCCCATACAAAATGGGGAGACACTAAGTGCTCTGCAAATGTTAACCCATTTGATTTTACTGATAAAACAAAACTGAAGATTCTACTTTGCTTTCAGCTATGCAGACAGATGGTAAGGGGCAGCAAACCCAGCTCTTTTCCTTTCAAGTCAAGTGTCCTTCTACTAGAACCCAATGCTTCCTCAGAAGAGCTCCACTTCTTGTTTAGGGGAACTGAGGCACAGAGGGAGTCACTTGACTTGAATCAGATCCAAAGGTTGGGAGAAGGTCAGTGCCCTTTTCATCCGGCTGGCCCTCAGTGGGGCTTGGCATGGTTTACTGGTGCCAGTGAAAGGGGAAATGAGGAAAACCAGTGTGAGAGCAGAATACGGAGAGGAGGGAAAGAGAAGGAAAGAGACAAAAAAGCAGCTGCCTACTAAGTAGTCTTTCCCTATAGTGGCAGGGGACCTGGATTCAAATTCTGCGTCTGCTACTTATTCCTTCTATAACTGGGTAAATCACTTCCCTTCTCTTGGTCTTTAGATTCTCTTCTATAAAACAAGAGGGTTGGATTAGCTGACTTCTGAGCTCTATATCTAGGATCTTTGGGTTCATGGAAATGAAATAAAATAACATAAGACACGCAAGCCGAGGCAGGGTCACTTCTGACTTTCCGCACAGCCGGGGCACCTGCCCTCTTAGACTTTGCCTAGTTCCATTAGGACGGGGAGAGAAGGAAGGGATGCTCCTGGTGGGGTGGTGTCCTTTGTCTAGGAAACGGAAAGACTACAACTCCCAGACCGCCTCGCTTTCCAGATGGAAACCGAGGGCTCCAACTGCTCCCCAGTTTCCGCAGGGAAGCGCCGGGCTCCCGCCGCTATTGTATGGGGCTTCCTCGATCGGTCTCCGTCTCTCTCCCTTTCTTTCCTCGACCCCTCCCGCCAGCCAGAGGAAGGCAGGGCTTCCACCCGCGCAGCGTTAACCCTTCCCGTGCCGGCAGCCAGGGAGTTGCGTCGGGAGCCCGGGGGCCAGCTGGAGTGCCTTAGGGAAAGGGCAAGGAGGCCGCCGCAGGCTCAGCAGCGCTCAGGCTCGGGGCGGGGGGAGGCCCGGAACGCTCGCTAGCTCTAAGAGCGGGCCGGGCCCTGGGAGCTCGGGTCGCCGGCGAGTCCAGCAGCCCCGCAGAGCGGGCCCGGGCCAGCTCGGGTCAGGATCAAAGGAGCCTTCGGAGCTGGAGCGGACTGTCTAGCAGCTAATCCCGGGGAGGGGCGGGCGGCACTCAGGCCCCGCCCCTGCTCGCCCCGCCCCGCCCCCGGCCCGGCCCGGCTGAAGTGGCACGTTCGCGATTGTCCAGGAAGGAGTCGGGGCGGGCTCGAGGGGCCACTTTAGCTGCGGCCGCCGCTGCCCTCGGGTGGCTCGTGCGCCGGGGCGGCCGAGGCGAAGCCGGGAGCATGCGGAGCGCTGGGCAGCGGCCGGCCGGGCCCGCACCTCTGTAGCTCACCGGGTCAGCCGAGGGAGGGACGGACGGACGCACGGACGTCCGCAGCACCGGGCAGCCCGCGGCTCCCGTGGAGCGCCCGGAGCGGCGGCCCCGGCCCTAGTTGCGCCTGAGCCCAGCCTCCAGTGCTGTGCGGTGCGCTGTGGTACGACGCCCCCGCTGCTGATGCGCCCTCCCTGGGCTCGCTCTCGCTCTGTTGGCAGTGTGTGCGGCCCCGCTCCGCACCCTCACCATGGGGCACCCCCCGCTCGAGTTCAGCGACTGCTACCTGGACAGCCCCGATTTCCGCGAGAGGCTCAAATGCTACGAGCAGGAGCTGGAGCGGACCAACAGATTCATCAAAGACGTGATCAAAGACGGTAACTCCCTCATCGGAGCTATGAGAAGTAAGTGACTGTTGCTCCCGGTCCCCTCCACATACACACACACACACACACACACACACACACACACACACACACCACACACACACACACACACACACACACCTGTCGGGGGTGCCAGCGGGGAGGGGGCTTCACCTGGAGTTTGCTGATCCAGCCTGAACTCTGCTCACCTCCCTGCCTCCCCTTCGGGAGCGCTGGCTATAAAAGGTCAGTTTCTCCGTTGTATGCCAAGGGACCCCCCCTCCCTGGCAGATGTCTCTCTCATCCGCCATTCTCGGGGATATGGGGCCTGTGGGGCCGGGTGACAACAACCTGAACACATGCCTGGTCCCAAAGAAGAATTGTAGAAAGCCTCCCGGATCTAGGGAGTGCTTATCTGCTCCGGAAAGAAAGTCCCCTTCCGATGATGATTTTGATTATAGCTATTGCTTATTGCTATTGTCATGGTTAAGTTTGCAGATGAGCTTGGAGATCGAGAAATGACCTGGGGAGGTGGGTTCAGGGGCTGCGATCTTCTCCACAAAGTATCCTTTACCCCAGCTGCATTTGTCTTGACCGTGCTGGCCTGAAGTCGCAGTCAGTTTTAGCCCAAGTAGGGACACATGGGTTTTCATCTACCGGCTCAGAGCAGGAACAAAAGATATGCCTTTGGATGGGGAAAGATAACGAAGGGAGGATGGGGCTGGAGAGCTGGGGGCAGGGGGTCACTCCCTGAAGGAACCTCACTGTGCCGGCCTTCCTGGATGGTCACAGCTGACTCAGAGGCTTGGAACCGCTGTTTGTGTGTCTGTGTGTGTGGGGGGTGGGGGGGTGGTGGTGGTGGTGGTGGTGTGTGCTGTATTTCTGCCTGCTGACGGGAGGCCAGAACGACAGTAAAAATAATAAACATCCCCACCATCGGTTCAGACAGACCCACCCTTTCTGCCAAAGCCTATACCCTGGAGAATGGAGGGCTAAGATTGGGTGGAGCAATCCTTAACTTACTTTCTTCTTGGCTTGAAAATGGATTATGAAATTTAAAACCACTGACAAATATAAATGCTTATAACTTGTTTTTTCTTTTCTCTTTCTTTTTGAGTCGATTGACTTCCCAAGTGCCTGTATCTGGGCCCAGTGTGGCTGTCTGAGGGCAGGTGCAGTGGGATTTGCCATGGATGATCACAAGCACTTAATGCTAGGCTTTTGAAGGTACCTGACATGCTACTTGGGTTTAGCCCTTACCTCTGTGTCACCCTGGGCAAGTTCCTTTCCCGGCTTTGGGCGTCAGTTTTCCCCATCTGTAAAATAGGGACAGGATGGTTTGAAATCCTAAGATTGGGGAGTTGAAATAGTGGCAGCCACATTACTTGTTATTACTGGTGACCTTTCTCCTGGGAGTCTACATGCTCCTTTGACTCACTGCTCAGGTAGTCCAAATGGCTTCCAAGTCATTTCGTTGGTTGTGACTGTCTAAGGCTTTATGCAATAGAGCCATGGGTCAGAGCACCTTCCTGGCATTTGCCAGGTGCCCTCCTGGACTTTTAAGATGGGCCGTTGGGTGTGGCCATGCATAATTCAGTTCACCAAAGGTTAAAGAAAGGCATGTTATTCTAGAAGAGCCGGGAAGGAAGGTGGAGGTGAAGGGCAAGAACATGCGCTTGCTACAGTCATTTACTTATTAATTAGATGGAAGCTTTCTTCAATACCTGGAGCCTCTAGCCTCAGAAAGGGACAGCTTATGGGATTCACTAGACTAGAAAACCATAAAAATTGCCTGCTGAGAGGCAACCACTGATCAGGATTATAAACACGCTACATTACTTTGATGGGGAGGAAGAGGATTCCCATCAACGCAGACTTGAAAGGGTTCTTGCAGTCATGTCTAACTCCCTATAAAATGCTTAAATCTAGTCTATAATGCTCTTTAACAAAAAACTGTCCAGCCTCTCCTTGAACTCCCCTAGTGACAGAGGACTCACTATCTTACAAGGCAAGTTTATTTCATTTTTGAGACCTCATTTTTAAGTCAGAGTAAAGCTCTTTTTTTTGACATTCTAGGTGTTATATGCTCTCTCTCTCAGCCTCTGTCCTCTTCTCCTTCCTTCCCTTCTCTGTCCTTTCCTCCCTCACCCCTTTCCTGAAACTTGCCAGATCATGTAACTCCAAAATCTATAGATGTGGTTAGAAGAGGCCTGAGAACAGAATGTGGCCAGATGGGCCAACTTGCTAAGGTCTTTGTCCTCTCTGGAGTATGGATGCTGAAAATAGTGGAGGTAGGAAATACACTCCAACCACGAAACCACCCTCCATTTTCTCCTGTCAGCTGGAATGGATGTTAAACACCTGCTTTAGCTAGAAGCTCACAGAAATGTTTGGCTTCCCCCTCCGATCTTCCTTAAAAATCTCCAAGCCACACAGCTTTAATATATCGCTATGGATAGCAGCCTTGCTTCAACTTTTAATGATACCTTTTGTTTTAATATCACCTTTATTTTTGGATATGTCCCCTCCTACTCCCCTAACATCCTTTTGAAAATTTATTTTTTTCTATTATCAAACTTCTTTCCTTTTCTCTTTTCCAGAAAAAATAAAAGCAAGACCCTTGTAATAATGGAGCATAGTCAAACAAGACAAATCTCCATATTGACCATGTCCAAAATGTGTCTCATTCTTGATATTAATCCACTATTTCTCTGTCAGGTGGTAGGCAACATCCTTCATCACTGGGCCTTTGGAATCATGGCTCAGCATTGCTTTTATCAGAGTTGTTAAGTCTTTCAAAATTTTTCAAATTATCCTTTGTAACAAAGCCATTTCTTGCAACAAAGATAAAAAGGGGTGGGGGAGAAACAGAGACAGGGATTTATCAAGTCTAGCCAACACATCTGTCATATCTGACAGGATGTGCAATCTCCACAGATTTCCCTCCTTTCCCAAAGAAGGGAGCAAGGTGAATTTTCTCAACTCTTCTTGGAGTCCAGGCTTGGTTATCATAATTTCCCAGCATTCAGGGTTTTTTGTTCTTTCCATTTTCGGTATTGTTATTGTATATATCATTTTCCTGGCTCTGCATCAGTTCATGTTAAGCTTCTGATGCTTCTCTGAATACTCTGTGTTGTCTGGTCTTTACTGCATAATAATATTCTAATATGTTCATGGACAATGATTTATTTAGTATTCCCTCATCAATGGGCATTTGCCTTGTTTGTGTTTCTTTGCTATCTCCATAAAAACTGCTGTGAATATTTTGGTGTATATAAAACACTTTTTTCTGGCTTTGTTTTCCTTGGGGTACAGTAAATTACGGCACTTTTGGGATCCAGAACTGTGGTTTTATTGATATATTGAATGTCCTGTGAGGGAACTCCCTGTATCAATGCAAATCAATATCATTTTTTTTTTTTACCAGCTTAACTGTTTTAGAGATTTCCTAGGTTCATTGAGTGGTTTAGTGAAGGGGTGGGGAACCTTTGAGGCCTTTAACTGACTCCAAATTTCATAGACATTTGGATTCAAAGGGCACATTTGAGCACCAAGAGAGCCACATGTGGCTTTGAGGCCAGCTGTAGATTCCCTACCCCTGGTTCAGTGACTTGCCCAGAGTCACATGTACAGTGATAGAAAAGGTAATCTAGGATTACACAACTAGTAAGTAGAAAAGCCAGAATTTGAACCCAGGACATGGAATTAACCAAAGTTTTTCCTATTCTTCCCCTTTAAGAGGTTGAATTCAATTCAGCAAACATTTATTAAGTTTCTATTACCGGCAAGGCAAAAGGTCCAGTTTGTATATGAGAAGGCGATAAAATCCTAAGATGAGCACCTGGAGATGGCTTTCGGGCCCCCTCCTCCAGAACAGTCTTTACAATTAGTTTGTGTGTGTGTGTCCACGAGACCATTTTGGCATTTAGTATCTGGCATCAGAAATCAGAATTGCTAAAGGTTTTTATGAAATCAACCATGGAGCTGGAATGGGTAAGTGTTCCGAGGAGCCAGTAAAACTTGGCACATGACATTGGTAAAACCCGGCAGCCGTCTTTCTTTCAATCCTGAACCTCAGGGAAATTTCATTTATTTATTTATTTTTATTTCTCTCCTCCTTGATGGAGGCTGATTTTTGTGTAATCTGTAGATGAGGTTTCACTCCTAACAGAGTGTAAGTATGGGGATTTGCTACCTAGGAGGCATGAGACCTGCATTCTGTTCTGGATACCTATGAATTTGCTGTATGTTCTTGGGTAAGTTGTTTCTTCTGTGGGCCCCTTCAAATCTGTACAAATGAGAGGACTAGACTAAATGACTTATAAGGTTCTTTCCAGCTCTGACATTCTGTGTTTCTAAGGCCCCTCCCAGCTGACAGTCCCTGTTCTAAGGGCCCTTCCAGCTATGACATCTCATGTTTCTAAGGGTCCTCCCAGCTCTGACATTCTGTGTTTCTAAGGCCCCTCCCAGCCATGACATTCCCTGTTCTAAGGCCCCCCTCCTAGCCATGACATTCCCTGTTCTAAGACCCCTCCCAGCTATGACATTCTTTGCCCCTCCCAACTGTGACATTCTCTATTTTAAAATCTGTTTCACCCTTTACCTTTAATCATCCTAAATAGAGTAAAACCCTGGGCTAATGTTACCAAAAGAAACTCCCTTGCCCTCAGTAAACTTCCATCTAGTTGGTGCTTGGGGGATGGACAGGCCTATAGAAATTGGTACTCATTTTACAGAGGAGGAAACTGAGACCTAGGGACATGGCAAGACATATAAAAGCATTGGCTTTGCAGTGAAAAAATCTGGGATCCTTTATCTCATATGAGATAAGAGTCTGTTAATGAGCATTCCTTCTTTATTTGGGCATATTTTCCTCTGGTCTCCTTGTTGTTTTTCTAACAAATGAATGTATCACCTTCCGTGGGGAGCAGGGTAACATGTAGACAAAGGGTAAATGCTTGACTTGGGATCTACCAATGTAACCCTGCCCTCCCTTCTCTCCAAGGGACAGTCTCAGGGAGACTTGGCTACAGCAGTGGTGGCATATTCAATAGAAATGGTTAAACCATGTACAAGGTGACTTAGGAAAGCCATAGAGCAACTGTATTCTTTTATATTTTATTTATTTTGTTAAATATTTCCCAATTACATTTGAGTCTGATTCTGGAGGCCAAGGTTTGATACCTTTGACCCAGAGCCGCACAGCCAAGATGTGTCAAAGGTGGGACTTGAACCCAGGTCTTAACTGACTTTTTATCCACCAGAAATACTAGTTAGATGATTAAAAAAATGTCTCCACTCTGAGAGGTTGGAGATGACTGCCTTCTTGATCTCTGTCTCTCTGCCCTGTCTCTTTCTGTGTTCCTCTGTTTTTCTACCCTGTTTCTCTATCCCTCTGTCTGTCCATCCTTCTATTCCTCTCTGTCCCTTCCTCTGTCCCTGTGTCCTTCTCTCTGGACGTCTCTCTGTCCCTTTGTCTGTCCCTCTGTCTATCCCTCTGTCTGGCCCTTGGCCAGCCCTCTATCCCTCTGGCTGGCCCTCTGACCCTTTATATATCCTGACTGTCCTTCTGTGCCTCTGCCTGGGCCTCTGTCTCTGTCCCCCCCCCATCCCTTTCTGAATTCTCCATCTTTCTTGTTGTGTTGTGAATATTTGCCTGCTGTTGTACAGCACAGATGACATGCTTCTGCATACATTGATTCTTTACAAGGAAACCACCACAACTCTGTTGCCTTGGAATTATACTACAACCTTGAAAAACCTGGGAAGTTGAGTTCTACTTTTGGATCTACCACGAATTGTGTGATCTTGAGACAAGTCGTTTCTCTTGAGCCTCAGTTTCCTTATCTGGGACAGGGGTACTGCCATTGTTGCTCTGCCCTGTCCCAGTGGGGTGGGGTATGTGTGGCTGTGAAGATGTACTAAGGTAGAAGGGCCTGGAATGAGCTGTGATCTCATTGGAAGGCTACCCTCTATCAGCACAGGTGATACCCCATGTACTACTTGACAGACAGTATCAGAGAACTGCTACAGTGAAAAGGAATTTGCCCTGCAGCAGCCTGTCTACTAAGGGTGTTCTCTGAATGTAGCCAACCTGTGTTCTGGTGCTAGAGACAGACATCCATCACCAGCCCTATACAGTTGTCCCTTCCACATTGTAGGGGGATCTCTGTGATCTGGAAAATCCCCATAAAAGTTTTTGGCCCTGCCTTTGTAGCAGACAAGAAGTCAGAATCTTTTCTTTTTCTTTTATGGGGTATTTGCAGTACTTACTGTAAAAATTGGGTTTATATTATCTAATACTATACATATATTCTATGCATTCTTGAGTTTCTGAATTTTTCTGTGTTGTCTGCGGCTTCCACAAAACTCTCCAAATTCCCATTTCATTTCTTAGGCTGAGTCGTGACTTATTGAAGTCATGATGAGAAAAGTGGTGATGTGGAGAGGATAACTGTACTCGAAATCTTTCTGGGTTCTTAGGACCTGCTTGTCTAGGAGTGGGGAACCTACAACCTCGAGGTCACATGTGGTCTTCTAGGTCCTCGGGTGCAGCCTTTTGACTAAGTCCAAGTTTTACAGAAAAACTCCTTTTGTTAAGGGGATTTGTTCTGTGAATTTTGGATTCAGTCAAAGGGCTGGGCTTGAGGGCCTAGAGAGCCACATGTGGCGTCGAGGCTGCAGGCTCCCCAACCCTGCCTAGGCCTTACCCACTTCTGACCTAGCCCTTGAAAGCCCAAATTCACCTCTGTGCCGCAGTGAAGGAATATAAGCAGAGTTGGATGGGGGTGAGGCATTTTTGTGCCCCAGGAAAGTCTTGAACATTGCTTATTAAAATAGTGGCTACCAGCACAATGTATTTAGTGTCCATTGGAGACTTTGAGCCTTAATTGTTCCACATGTAATTTATCTTATCCCAATAAAAATTGAAAGCATTATGGATCTAAAGCTGGAAGGGACTGCAGAGGTCATCAAACCCAAACCCCTCATTTTATAGAGGAGGAAACTGAGGCTCATGGAGGGGAAAGGACTTGCCTGAGATCACACATAATACCATAGATCTAGAGTAGTCCAATTTCATCATTTTACAGGTGAGGAAACTGAGGCCTAAGGAAGTGGCATCGCCCTGCTAGGGCACTGTGAAAGGACCTAAAACCCTCCTTCTGATTTCTACTGCTTGTATGACCCTATGCATACAAAGCCATTTACCCTCTCTGAGACTCAATCTGAGACTGAGTAGCCTCTGAGGTCCATCTAGGTGGCCAGGCTTCAAATCAGGAAGACCTAAGTTCAAATCCAGCCTCAGGCACTTCCCAGCTGTGTGACCCTGGACAAGTTGCTTCATCCTGTTTGCCTCGGTTTCCTCATCTGTAAAATGAGCTGGAGAAGGAAATGGTGAACCACTCCAGGATCTTTGCCAAGGAAACCCCAAATGGAGTGAGATGCAACCAAGGAGCAACAACACATGTTGCATGTATTCTGCCAGTGAAGCTCATTTGACTACATGGGTAGCCTCTTCTCTTCTTCCTGGACATCCAAAGTTAGCCTGGTCATTGGCCTGATTGGCCTGGCACTCCTGCAATGACCATCCTTAGATCCCAACCTGCAGTGACAGCCCTGAATTTGCACATGATCCAGACTGGTTCTCATGGTCTCTAACTCTCGCTCTGTCACGCTCTTGGCGGTGCTTTGGTTCCCTTGGGATGTCCCCAGCTGAAATATCAAGGGGTGGCCCATGGATTCAGCTCCCTCTCCCACCTCCAAATCGTTGATGTCACTAGCCAGCTTCTCCTTGAGCTGTGGGAAAGGGGCGGGGTCCTCAGAAATGCACCGGAGCACAGGCACAAGCCAGACAGATGTTTTTCTTTGTTTTCCTTTGCCCCGGAGGAAAAAACAAAACAAAACATGACCAGTTGTGCAAGTCCCATGCTACAAACCACTGGTTACTCTACTCGTAGTCTAGGGGACCTTGGCTTTGAGTCCTGGTATATCAATCCACTTTGGTTCTCTTGTCCAATGCACCCACCTTTTCCAATCTTTTTTCAGACCACCATAATAAGTGAGGAATATAGCATGCGCTTCAAGGGATTTTTGAACTCCTTCATCTTGAAGAAGGCAATTTTCCTAGAGGGATCTGGGACAGGTCAGGACTGGCTATGGCAAATCACATGCATTGCTCATCGAGCATTTCCCCTCATGTGATGGGTATGCAGCCCTCAGGACACTGAACTGTTCCTCAGCTAGTCATTCCTCCCTGGAAAGTTTACTGAAGGTGAGTTTCTCAGCTCTCTGAGGGCAGGGACTACACAGAGTAGGCCATTAATAAATGCTTTTTAATAAGACCCCAAATAAATAGGTTGACTGAGTTGGTAAGCTAGTACCTCTTGTATAATTTTTGCCATCACTGGCCTTAATGACTTATTGGATCAGAGATTCAGAGTTGGAAGGTATCTTTGAGGCCATTGGGTCCAATCCTTTTGTTTTACTGATGACCAGATAAGGAAGTTGAGGTGTAGAGTGATTTGCTTAGGGTTACATAGTTCATAAGTGTGGGAGGTGGGATATGAACCTGGGTCTTCCTGCCTCTAAGTCTAGTGCTCAGACCACTACACCATGCTGACTCCCTTAGCTTATCCAGGTGACTGAGTATTATGTCCTTCATTGTGCCCATCCCATTCTTCCAGTACTCTAAATTGACTGGTGTTGGTATCAATCTGCCCCAGCACTCCGTAGATGCATATTAGGTCTAGACACACCAGGGTTGTGGCCTCCACCTTTCTAATGCCCATGACTTCCCTTGGGAACTTCAAGGTCACCTAGGTATAGTGCCCAGATGGGTAGGCCTCATTCCCTCCACAGATGCCTAACCTACTACTAGGTTAGGTACAGCTTATAAATCTATAATTATCCTTTCCACAACACAGGAGTTTAGATAATCCCTGTAAAATATGTTGACTCTCCTTTTGTACCAGAGAAGAAGTCAGAATGATTATGGCATTAAAAGATAAATATATTGATGCTATACAATACTATACATATATGCATTTCTGAGTTTCCAAATTTTTTCTGTATTGTCTACTGGCCTTCATGTGACATCTGTGGCTTTCACAAAACTCCTCCCAAATTCCCATTTAATTTATTTTTTTTAATGTTCTTTAAAAATTATTTTATTTGTTTTCAGTTTTCTACAATTACTTCCATATATCTTAGATTTATTTCCCCTCTCTCCCTCCCCCCCTTCCTTCCCCTTCCCTTCCTACTCCCTCCCCGAGATGGCGTGCAATCTTATATAGGTTCTACACATATATTCTTATTAAATACATTTTCACCTTAGTCATGTTGCTTAGAAGAATTAAAATGAATGGAAGAAACCATAAAACAAAACAAAAGAAAACAAAATGTAAGAGAAAATGGTCTGCTTCATTCTGCAATCCAGTTCCATAGTTCTTTCTCTGGATGTGGAAGGCGTTTTGCCTCAAGTGTCCATTGGGCATTTTTTAGATCCTTGCATTGCTGCGAAGGGCTAAGTCTACCAGAAAAATTCCTCGCACATTGGGGTTGTTTTTGTGCACAAAGTTCTCCTGGTTCTGCTCCTTTCACTCAGCCCCATTTAATTTCTTATACACATCTGTGATATACTGAAATCATGATGGGGAAAGCCATCATGTGGAAGGGAGAGCTGTAATTCCTAAAATGACTCGAATCACTTGAGGCCCCACTGTCTAGTGCTGCAGGCCATTCTCTGCACTGTTTACTCACTGTTAGATGGCTACTGTGAGTGTAGGTACAAAGGATTCTGGGGCAGTTGGTGGGGCAGGCTTTGAGACCTGGAGCTAGAGAATTGTGATCTCAATTCTGGGGCTCACTGCTTCCTGGGAGACAGAGGCTTCTCTGACCAAGGTTTTTGCCATCTTGCTCTCATTTCTCCTGGGTCTCTCCTGGTCTCTCTGGCATTGATGTATGGCATTCCAGCCCCTCTGCTCCCACGGTCTACCTTTCATCCTCCCCAGGCTTCTAGCACAAGATGGGATCTTAAACTATTAAACTCCACATGACATGTAAACATGTCTTCTATAATGGCATAAGATAGCAGAATAACTCTGGTGTATCCAGGAAGCATGAGGAGGCATTTGGGGAAAATTTGGGGGAGGTTAGGCTAGCTAGCTCCCCATGGTGACAACCTTTAAGGTACCGCATCTGGGGGGGCTGCAGAGAGTTGTTTAGGAAAGGGAATGGGATAAGCAGATTCTCATCCTATTTCCCGCCATCAAATGAGATGATATTTGTAAAGTGCTTAATAACAGGTGCTTAATAAATACTTATTTCCCTCCCCTACCTTGATGTATGCTCTACTACTCTTCTCCTATACTTTGGTTTGAATTACCCTATTGACTAAAATGCTTTCCTATCCTATCTTTACCGATTGAAATCCACGAAATCAACAAGCATTTATTTACTATGTGGTTACTATGTGCTGTGTACAGGGCTTAATGTTGGGGATACAACCAAATGGCCCCTGCCCTCAAGGACCTTGCATTCTGATTGGAGTGACAATATGTACATGCATAGGTATATGTGAGGTACATACAGAGAAGGAAGACGATCTTACAGTCTAGCAGCTAAGGGAACCAAGTGAAGCCATCTGTAAGAAGACACTGTTTGAGCTGAGTCTTGAAGAAAGATGGGGGTTGGATTCTAAGAAGTAAGAGCATCCTAGGTGATGGAGAAGGGCATAGCTAGTGCAAAGAGGAGATGGGAAATAGAGTATATGAGGAACAGTGAACTGGCCAGTGTGACTGGACCATAGAGTGCATGGGGTGGGGTGGGCACAGGGATTGGTAAGAAGACTAAAAAGATAGGAAGGAACCAGGTTGTGAAGAACTTTAAATGCCAAATAGAGGAATTTGTATTTTATCCTAAAGGTACTATGAGGCTGAAAGCTTTCCTTGGCATTCCTCCCCCAAGTCAGAAATGTTCTTTCCTTTGGCACTTTGGTTTGTATCTCTCTCGTGCACATGTA
The DNA here is from genome assembly GCA_023548195.1 of Bettongia penicillata ogilbyi. Lineage (NCBI taxonomy): Eukaryota > Metazoa > Chordata > Mammalia > Diprotodontia > Potoroidae > Bettongia > Bettongia penicillata. Next base: position 358,025 of record JAJHZJ010000375.1, on the reverse strand, counting down.
TTATTATGGTTATTTGGCATGTATCACACTAGATTGGCAGCTCCATTTGGGCAAGGACCAGATCTGGTTTCATCTGGGTCTCTTTGTCAGTGTCGTGCATGGTGGTCTAAATCCAGTAGATATTTGGTTCGATGCAAAGAAGGTTTGGCATTCCTTTCTGACCATTCCAAACCTGTTGTTTTGTGATTGGCTCATGTACTTGGAGAGGTCATCTAATCAGACCCTGAAGCAGTGAAGGTCCATTCATCATCTTTTTGGCTTCCTTTTTGTGGCTTGATTTTGTTTATTATGCCTAGCCCAGAGGTCTTATTTCATCTGCCATCTGGTTCTGGGATTTGCTCTTCCATTGAGTTTCCAAGCTGCTTGGAAACAGTTTTCTGAGCTTGTCTTTCCTTAACTACTCCCCGCATCCCTCCACACACCCTTAGTCTTCCATCCTTGGGTTGCTTCTCTTCAGGGGCAAGTTGACAACCGACCTGGCATGAAGGCTTGCTTGGTGAACATTGGGGAGCACTCCGGCCTGGGAGGGACTGTGCCCAATGAGGTATGAGCAGTGGAATCAGGAAAGGACACAAGAGACTTGGTGGTTAAGACAAGTTAGCTAGAAATGAGAGCCCCTCTGCCTCTGATCTAGTTTAGCAAGGAATTTGGGGGTTTGCATGGATCCCAGAAGCAGCACTAAGCATGCCCTGACATCACCTTTCTAAGAATGTTGGTGATGCTTATGGCTCTATTTACTGTCTTCTTCAGTTACCCTCTCCTTACAAGGTACACGAGGTTGGGAGCAAGTAGGGATTCTTTCTTTCCATCAAGGGAATGTGCAAGTAGATTATGATGTCATTAAGAGAGGAGTTTCACTTCACCTTGATTGATGATGCAACGGTGAGCATTCCCCAACCCTTAGTACTTGGATGGAACATCTAGGGCCTTTGCCTCCTCCGTCTTGGGATCAGGCCTCTGCCACCATCATTGTGAAGGGGAAGAGATGGATGGGGAGAGGAAGATGCCACCTCCTCCCTCTGCTTTCATCTCATCTACCATTGCTGACTTCCAAGAACCAGCATCACGTCCTACCCCAGAACTCAACAACCTGGCCTGACACCAGTGTCATCACTGTTCCTCATCCCTTAGATCTGCGTCTCTGCTGGAAATAACAACAGCCACTATTGTGGAGAGCCGGAGAGAGGAAGTGGGCAGAGGCCCAGTCTGTGGCCACAGTGGAGAGGAAGCTCCCTAAGCTCTGTTGTTGCTACTGAGTCATTAAGAAAGAGGATTCCTAAGTTTGGGAAGTGGATGCTTTGGTTGGCTATTTCAGTAGCTAATAACTCTGAAAAAAGAGTGAGAATCTTTAACGCAATCTGACTGTGGTCCATTCCTAGAGCTTTCTTTTGGCTCTATTAGCAAGATAATTTGTGCCATGTACAGGCTTCATTTCCTTGTCAGTACCTTGAAGGACAGTAACACGTAAAAGACCTCCCCAGTAGATTGTTGTATGGAATGCAATCTATCAACAGGAATTGTCTTTGGCATCATGGTCATTGATTGCCATGATTCTGTTTTTTTCTGTAGAATCTCATTGCCAGAAGGAACCTTATAGACTGGCAAGTCTAACCTCTTCCTCTTCCTGAAGAGGCCATTGTGGCCCAGGTAGGGAAAGGTAGTTGCCCAGGGTCACACAGCTAGTCAGAAGCGGAGCCAGGATTGGAACAGAGGCCTTCCGTTTCCAGATGCCAAGCTCTTTTCTGTGCTGTCTATACTGTGGCCAGATTGTCTGGGCACTTCTCTCTGAGGATGATAGTGTTTCATTGTCCCTTTCAAATGGTTTGGTTGACAGAAATGGAGTGACTTGGTGGGAGGTAAGCTTTCGATCCTCTCTTCCCGCTCCATTTCTGGGCTCAGCTACTTGGCCAGTGGAACGGGTTAGTTGTAATCTAATTACTGTGCAGCTGGGTCTCTTCCTGGGTGAATGGAGAATAGTGATATGTCACTGCCGAGACACCTGCCCCCTTTGTTCCATGTCTCACACTTCCTCCTCAGCTGGGTGGTTTGAGATCCTCTGCCAGGCCATTGGCCTGGGTTATTTATCACATGCAGTTTTCAGTCCCATGGTGGATATTGGGAGAGAGTCAGAGGCCCCCCAGATGGTTTTTCTTTTTTCCAGAAACATAATACTGCAGTATAAGACTTTCAAATGTGGCAGCCCACAGACCTAGAAATGGAGTCAGTACCTACTAGTTTGGAAACTTGGAGCCTTGTTTGAGCAAGAGGCAGGAGGGACACATAGCTTCCAACTCTCTCTGGAGCCATGCTGTTGTGGAAAACCCTTTCCCTGGGAGTGGAAAAATTTGTATTATGCATGTGGCAATTGACAGCTGGAGCCTAATCCTGGATTGACACTCCTTCTGCATTCATTACTAGGTGGGGATAAAAACACATTGGTGTCCTTGCTAAGCTGTTGCTTGGAAATCTGCCTATTTGATTGGACTGGACCTGTGATTACAGTGATGGAGGGAACTCCGAGGAAGGAAATTCCCTCTCCCAATGAAGACCAGTACCTGCTCTGAAGTTTAGAGCCTAGGGAGATACCAGAGGCACTGAGTGGTTGAGTGAAATTGCCCAGGGTCACACAGTCAGTATAGGGCTCAAACCCAGGGCTTCCTGGTTCTAAGGCCAGCTCTCTATCCACTAGGCCATACTGCTTCTTAAATTTTGTTGAGTCTCAAGAATGGGAGCCAATGTTGATGAAAACAAGTTCCCCCATAATCATTGAACTGAATTTCATAGGGTTCTAGGTCTAGAGTTGGAAGGGTCCTCAGAGGCCATGGAGTCCACCCCCCTTGTTTTACAGGGGAGGAGACTGAGGCCCACAGAAGAGAAATAACTTGCCCAAAGTAATTTGGTACTAAGCAGCAGAGCCAGGGTTCCAACTCTGTTTCTTAGACTCCAAACCAAGCATGGTTTCCACTCTACTCTATTGTCCCCTGTGAGTTTATGTATCAATAGTGCAGTTGCCAGAGCTATCACTATTGAATTCTGTTGCCTCAGAGCCATGGAAGCAACTCCTTGTGGCCTGGTTCCAGCATTTCCTTCCCCACTGCTTGGATCCCCAGTTTACTTTTCTCTTTTTTCCTCATCTGCCCTCAATTCCAGTGGCTGCATTTTAAAGTCTCCGATAGCACTGATCTATGAATAGGGGTCTGCCTTCTCCCTATGCTTTTATGGAGGGGAGGTGTGCTCCTGATATCCAAATTATGACTTGGAACCCCTCTTTCCATAAAAGTAATGTTTATGGCATAAAATTTTGTACTCAAGTAGTATCTCCATTTTGAGCTGATTATGCTACATGGTGTTAAGATGTTGGTCCAAATCTAATTTCTGTCAAACTTTTTTCCAGTTCTCCCAATTCTTAAAAACAAAGTTTAAAAGGTTATTAATAGTTCAGTGCTCAGTTATAGCTATATTATAGGCTAAATAGACCTTAATGTGCTATCCTAGCAACCTAACTGCCATTTATAGTATTTGTGTTTTGGCCCAACTTTCATCACATGCCTCTGCGTACTTTTCTGCTATTCCATATACCTTCAGTGCTTTCTCCCCTTTCATGTCTGTATTTTGAAAACATTTCAGTAAACCCATGATCTCTTTGGTGTGGGCACTACCTCTCCTGGTACATTTCTCAGTGTGCCCACTTTTCAGCCTGTGGGATCCTTGCCCTTGTTTTCCTGTAAACCTCCCATAAAATCATAAAGACATCAGTGGCTGACCTTTGCCTGAAAAAGAAGTCCCTCTTCTTTTTTTAAATAGTATTTTATTTTTTCCCCAAGTATATAGAAAGATGATTTTTAACATTCATTTTAATAAAATTTTGAGTTCCAAATTTTTCTCCCTCCTTCCCCTCTAGTCCCTCTTTAAAGTGGCCAACAAGTGGTCATCCAGCCTTTCTTTGAAGAGCTATACTGAGAGTGAAGTCACTTCTTATGGCATCCCCTTCCACATTGAGATGGTTCTGAATATTAGGAATGATCAACCCAGTGTGCTGGTTCTTTGAATGTACAATGGATGCCTATGTAGCACTTGATATATGCACCTGTTAATCCCTACTCTCACTATGGGACTGGTCCCCTCCTCTTCCAGTTATTCACGTCCTTGATGTCTCTTATACCACTTCTTATGTACAGTTAGGTCTTGATGAGTGTGATAAATGAATATTGTAAGATGGCTTCAGGTTCAAATTTGCTTTATTTAGAGTTGGATTATATAAAATGTGGCCACTGGTTCTAGCCTGATGGAAATATGCAGTATGAACTTAAATAATGTGATCACTTCTTGGGATCCATTATTCAAACTCATCAGGACTTAGCCAGACCAGTCACCATTGGCAATATTCTCCAACCTGTTAACACCCATCATGCGTTTCTCAGCATTTCCCTTGGATCACCTAAAATGAATATTCTCCCGAGATCCTGGTGTTCTGTGATTTACAGCCATATGGCATCCCCAGGAGAATACTGGTACTAAAAATATGGACTTTTGTGGCTGGGAGTTTAGAATCATTGAAATTGATTTCTGCAATACAAATCAGTCTTTTCCTTCTCCTTTAGCATTTAGTGCATCTGTAGTACTTATCCAAAAGACGAATCCTTATTGATCCAGTTCAAATGCTACCTCCTCTATGAAGCCTTCCTTCATAGAAAGGCCCCAAACTCACCCATGATTGATTGAAAGCAGGCAGAGAATATTGGCACATGTTCTATATATCCCTTCAGGAAAGACAGCTCTGAGCATGCTCATGCTCATTAAACTACAATGGATTTCCTTCCATCTCTCTTGTTAATTTCCTTTTCTTCCTTCAGTTGCCACCTCCTTCATGAATCTCCTGGGTCCCCTAGTACTCTTCCTCTTTTGATCTCTCATGTCACTCTGTGCGAATCCCATGTGCTTATCATATAGTGTAACTTACAAAGAGCCAAAAGTTCTAATGCTCACACTATTATTTCTTTATTTTTGTTGTTGAGTCATTTAAGTTGTGGCTAACTCTCTGTGACCCTATTTGGGGTTTCCTTGGCAGAGATACTGGAGTGATTTGCTATTTCTTTTTCCAGCTTACTTTACAGATAAGGAGACTGTGGCAATAAGGTAAAGTGACTTGCCCAGGGTTACACAGTTAGGAAGTGTCTGAGGCCAGATTTGAACTCACAAAGATGGGTCTTACTGACTCTAGACCTGGTGCTCTGTCCACTATGGTGACGCCTGGCTTCCTCTTACCTCTCGATGCATTGGTACAATGGGATGAGCACTAGCTCTGGAGTCAAAAGACTTGTGCTCAAATCCTGAATTTGGTGATACCTGGGTGAACTTGGGCAAGTCACTTCCCCTCCCTGGGTCTCAGTTTCCTCATCTGTAAAATAAGGGGTTTGACTAGATAACCTCTTCCAACTCTAGGTTTACAGTCCTGTAACCTTCATTTGTTATAGAAAGGAAAAATTCCCAAGCATTTATTACATGCCTACTATGTGCCAAACCTTGCATTAAGCACTTTAAAAATACTATTTCATTTGATTGTCTCAACAACCCTGGGAGATAGGTACTATTATAACCCATTTTAGAGTTGAGGAAATGGAGGCAGACAGAGGTGATGTGATTTGCCCAGAGTACACAGCTAGTGTCTGAGATCAGATTTAACTCAACTCAAGATATTTGTGTACAAGTCCCTTTCCTCCCCCCAGATCCTTCCTTCATATATGTGTAAAAGTTTATGAACCTCTTGAAGACAAAGACTGTACCATCTTTTATCTTTTCATCTTCTTCAGTGCCTAACACAGGATGTTGAGGAGGGCAGTGTGGTGTGGTGGATAGAGTCCTAGACTATAAATAAGGAGGGCTGAGGTAGAGACTTGGGTTCACCACTTATTAACTGTATGACAAACAACTTTTCTGACCTCTGTAAAACTGGGATAATGATCTTTATGTTTTCCGCTTCACAGAGTGGGCAGGATCCATTGAAAAAGCATAAATCTTAAAGTGCTCTAGAAGGATACTGGAAGGGCTTGCTAAACAACTCTTCAGTTCAGCAAGCTGTCAAAGGGGTTTTCCTAAAGCACAAGGCTGACTGCAGGTTCACAGGTCACTTGACATCTATCTATGAGCCTTTTGAGATCCAACAACTCCAGGTTAAGAACCCCTGATCTAGCCCAAGTCCCTCCTTTTCCAGATGGAGAACTGAGGCTCAGAGAGGTTTAGTGATGGTCATATGATTATGAAGTGGTAGAGGTACCATTCGAACTCAGGTCCTCTGATCTGAATCCAGCATTCTCCCTCTACACCAATCAGATGAATTGTTTCCATGGGAAGATATATTTTACATTCCAAACAGCTCAGTTTTGAACAAAGTCTTGCTTCTGGCCTCACCTTATTCTTGTATCCAACCTCTCCTTTGCACAGTGCTTGGCACATAGTAAGTGCCTTAGTAAGTGCACATTCATTGATCCTCTTGTTCCCTCAGAATTTCTTCCCGGCTTTTTGTTTTCTGTTCTCCTCATGCCATCCTCCTCATCTTTGGATTCCTAATTCAAGAAACACTTTGATGGACCCCTTGCAATGAGCCTGCCCTCCTGTGCCTTATTTTGATTTCTGCCTGCTTTGCACTGGGCCTTTCCCTACCCTGCCCTATTTCCTCACCTAGCATCTTCAAAGTGGCCCATTTAAAGTAATTTGTGTTCCCTTGTGGCCTTGGAGGACCACTGCAGGCCCTCTGGATTGACTCATAAGTAGAGATTGACTATTGTGATCTCTAGAGACAATTGCTTTATTTTCCTCCCACATCTAGTGTTAAAATACTTGGTTTTCTGTGGCAGTGGATAATGAGAGTTTTCCTAAATAAAATCCAGTATAAATGTTTTCCATGGCACAAGACAGTTTAATTAATCTTGCCAAACAGGTTGAGCAGGCCTTGTTGGATTATGTGAGGTTGGCACGATCCCACTGGGCAAGGAGATGCTTGCTTGACAAACTCTCTTCAAGCAGAATCCTTTAGGTACCTGGGCCATTTTAGCAGTGTGAGAAGCCCACAGAGGATGCTTAGCACGTGGAATGTTATAGCTGGCCTTACTTAGACTGGAGGGTCAGAGTTAGAGTTGGAATGGACTCTAGAGGTCATCTAATTCAATCAAACACAATAAACATTTATTAAGTGCTGCTATGTGCCAGGCACTGTGCTAAGCTCTGGTCAAACCCCTTTATGTTACAGAGAAGGAAACTGAAGCTCCAGGGAAGTGACTTGCCTAAGGTCTAGATTTAGAGATAGAAGGGACCTTAGGAACCACTTAGTCCCTCCCCTCTCACTTTACAGTGAGAGGCCGCTAGGTGGCACTGCATTGGATAGGGCACCAGACCTGGAGTCAGAAAGACTCATCTTCCTGAGTTCAAATATGGCTTCAGACTCTTACTAGCTAAGTGACTCTGGGCAAGTCATTTAACCTTGTTTGCCTCAGTTTCCTTTTAACTGTAAAATGAACTGGAGAAGGAACTGGCAAACTACTCCAGTATCTCTGCCAAGAAAACCCCAAGTGGGATCACAGAGAGTTGGACATGATGGAAAATGATTGAACAGCAGCAGATCACTTTATAGAGGAGAAAAAAATGAGACCCAAGGAAGAGAAGGGACTTGTACAAGGTTATACAGGTACTAAATGTCAGAGGTGGGATTTGAACCCATGCCCTTCGACTCCAGGGTCAGTGCTCTTTCTACTGTAACATATGCCCCCATGAGTATTAGCATTGGGTAAAGGCCAAGATGCTGGGCTTTTCCAATTGGCAGATGACCTGAAGCTGTGAGGGAGAGCTGCTATGTTGGATGATGGAATTGCAACCTTCCAGACATTCTGATAAGCTAGGAAGGTGGGCTGAATCTAACGAACATCCATATAATGAACATTTATTGACTATTCCATGTGAGATCCTGAGCTAGGCTCTGAGGATTCAGAAACAATGTGGTCTCTTGAGGAGTATACATTGTACTTGGGGGCATCACACACAACATATATGCAAATAATAGGGTGGATTTAATAGCAATACATGTAAAGCTTCCATCTGGGTAAAAAAAAAATCTCAACTTCATGAGTACAAGATGGGTGGGCCTGGTCAGATAGCATTTCCTCCAGAAAACCATCCTGGGGATTGGGGGAGGATGGGTGAGAGGAGTGGAGAAGGAGGGGCAATGAGTCATTAGAATGTTGGGCTGCATTAATAGAAGCATGTATCCAGAATCAGGGAGGTGCCCATAGAGTTTGGGTTCACTTCTGGGAGCTACCATGTTGGCAGGTTAGCACGTGTCCAAAGGCTAATTAAAAGTGATTAGAGCACTACATACAAGCCATGCTGAGTACCTGGGCCCCAATTCACCTGGAATGAGTGCTGCCTGAGAGCAGGGTTTGTTTTATTTATGTCTTGGTCTTAGGTCTCCTAGTACCTATCATAGAGCCTAGCAAGCATTTAATAAAAGCTTGTTACTTTTAGGGGGGGGTTTCTGGACCAGCTAAAACTTTGAAAGACTGTCATAGGGGAGAGGAGACAAACTCATTTTACATTTTGCGCTCATTTTGCAGTGATGAGCAAGGAGTGGATGTTACAAGGAGGTCAGTTGTAGGTTAATGTAGGGAAAGACTCTGAAGTACAGAAACAGTCTAAAAGTTGATTGGCTTACATTGGGAGGTAGTGAGTTCCCTTTTATCAGTGGTATTTGATTAAAAATTGGATGGTCATATCTGGATAGTTTTGCTGTATAAGACATTCCTGATTCAGATAGGTTTTGGTCTAGATGCTCTTTCAGGTTACTTCCGATACTGAGGTTCCATGATTCTGGGAAACAATCTTGGAACATGATATGTTACTGCTAAGAGGATCCCTTAAAGATAAATTATTCTCCCTGTTCCCCCCCCCATCCCCTTTCATTTCTATTTATGGAGAATTTAGGTCTAGATTTGCTTAAGGTCACACAGCAAGGGAGCAGCAGTCAGAACTGAACACATGAGGGGTCCGGTGTTTTTAAAGTGTGGTCCTTCTGCTAGGCCACAGTCTGGATCAGGGGGGCCCTGCTAGGTAAAAAATGGGACCATAGGCTGTATGTTTTTCCTGGCAGAAATGAATCCTTATTCTATATTTGAGCTCCAGTCTTTCCATCGAGTTAGTGAGATGTTTGGGTGAGGGTGACAAATTTGAGACTCACCAGTGTAGCGGAAATATTTCCCCAACTGTGCACTTTGGGCTGCTCCCAAGCACTTGGATTTCCTTTAGGTTCTAATCACTTCATAAGTATGTGACCTAAAGAACATATTTTTCCATACTTTGTAGTAATTTTTCCAACTAAAGCAGAGAAAAATGCCTCTGAAGAGATTTAAGTTCTTTGATAAATGTATGTTAATACTGGCTATAAGTAACGGAGCCAATTTTTATCTGTTGTAGCATCAGGTGTTTCATCATCTGTAAAATGAGGGGGTTGGACCTTCCAACTCTAGGTTTGTGTGTCTATAATCTGATGGATAAAACTAGGTTTTTTCCCTGGGCCTCAGTTTTCTTATCTGTAAGGTGAGAACTCTGGACTAGGTGAATTCCAAGTTCTCTTCTGTGATCTGTAACTTTAAAAAAAAATTGTTACCATTTTCATTCATTTTAAAATTTGGAGTTCCAAATTCTCTCCTTCCCTCTCTACCTGTTCTCCCATCCTTTAAGAAGGTAAGCAGTAGGATGCCCATTATACACAGGAAGTCTTGCAAAACATTTCCATAATTCACTGTGTTGAAAAAAAAAGAAAGAAAAAATTTTCAAAAGTGAAAAAAATGATATTTTAATCCGCACTCAGAATTCATCAGTTCTCTGGAGGTGGAGAACGTTTTCATCGTGAGTCTTTTGTAATTGTGTTGATCCGTAAACTCTTCATAGAAGATCCAGCCGCTCAATATATTGGGGGCCCTCTTGGGGTTCCCTTAAATCACGAGGATTCTAGTGTAACACTTGGGACATCTCGAAAGGAGCAATGGAAAGGCTTATCCTGACCTAATCACATAGTGAATTGCATGGTAGAGAGACTTTGAGAGTTCAGTGGCTGAGCTGACAGAGGAACCTAGGATTGACAAGCTGTTCAAGTGCTTGATTCCAAAACTAAGACCCTTGCAGTGGGCCAATCTGAACGAAGATTTAAGGCAGAAACTTCACAGACTTCCACTTAGACTCCACCCCCTCCCCACCCTCTCAGCAGATTAGAGAATTTCTGGTTCACCAATGAGACTGTATGGCAATGGCTTTCATTTTTTGAATTTTTTTCTGGGTTCATTTATTCAGAAAATTACATGTTTGTGTTAATTATTGTAATAGCACAATTGGCATTTCTATTGTGCTTTATTTTTTCTCTTTTTTCAAAAAATAGGATTTATTGAAGTTTCTTGTTTTTACATCCCAATAATTTCTGGTTATTTTCCTTCACTCTCTCTTTCCCCCTTCTCCTGTTGCCCCACCATCCTTCAGTGCTACAATTGAGCCTTCCCTTGTAACAAAGAAGGGGACCCTAAGTGAAAATAGCTAATTTTTGCTAGACTGTCAGTAAGCTTTTATTCAGTACCTACTATGTGCCAGGCCCTATGGTAAGCACTGGGGATACACGTGAGGCATAAGACAGTGGCAGAGATCCCGCTCTGATGGGGGAGAAAGCATCCAAACAACTGTACAAACAAGCCCTCGACAGAATAAATGAGAGATGCTCACCAGATAGAAGGCACTACAGTTAAGAGGGAACGGGAGGGCAAGATTGTAGCTGGAACTTGAAGGAAGCCAGGGAAGCTAGGAAGTAGAGATGGGGCCTGAGAGGCATGGGGGGCAGACAGCCAGAGAATGCCCAGAGATGAGAGACAGAGGGTCTTGTTTGAGGAACAACCAAATGGAAGAGTATGGGGATGGGGAGGTATAAGAAGACTGGAAAGGTGGGGAGGGTACTTTGAATACCAAGCAGGATTTTGTCTTTGATCCTGGAGGGTAGGGAGCTAGTGGAGTTTATTGAATAGGAAGGTGACATAGACCTACACTTCAGGAAGGTCACTTTGGTTACTGAATGGAGGATAGACTGGAGTAGGGAGAGACTTGTGGCAGACTGACCCACCAGCAGGTCATTGCAGCAGTCTAGGCCTGAGGTGATGAGGGCATGCACCAGGGGGTGACTGTGTCAGAGGAGAGAAGGGGGCATTTTTGATAGATGTTGCAAAGGTGAAATCAACAGGCCATGGCAATAGATGGGATATAGAGATGAGAGAGAGAGTGGGGAGTTAAGGATGACACCAAGGTTGTAGGTCTGGGTGCCTGGGAGAATGGTGTTGTCTTTTACAGTAATAAGGAAGTTAGGAGAGAAGGAAGGTTTTTATGGGGAAAGACAGTGAGTTCTGTTTAGGGCCTGGTGAGTTTCATATGTCTGCTGGACTCCCAGTTTGAGATATGTGAAAGGCAGTTGGAGATATGAGATTGGAGATCATCAGGGAGGTTGGGGCAGGAGGGGTAGATGGGAGAACCATCATCATGAAGATGATGATTAAATTCATGGAGCTGATGAGATCCCCAAGTGAAGTAGGATGGAGGGAGAAGAGAACAGGGCCCAGGGCAGTTCCCTGGGGGACACCCAACATTATTAGGCACAGGGTTGGGAGATGGAGCTACAGTATTCAAGGAATAGAAAGGAGACCACTGTCATCAGATTGCAGAGTTACTTAGAGGAGAGTAAGAAGACCAGAAAGGTAGGAATGGGCCAGGGTTTTTTTAAAAGGGCTTTAAAAACGAAAAAGGATTTTATATTTATATTTAATATATAACAATAGTTTATATTGTGTTATATATGTATTTATATATAATTTATATATATGTATATGTGTATATATACATATATGTATATATTTTATATATAAAAACCAAAAAGGAGGTAATAGTGAGCCACTGAGTTGTTGACATGAGCATACCTGACTTTTACGAAGGTCACTTTGTTGACTGAAAGGAGGATGAATTGGAAGGGGGAGAGATAGGAGACAGACATCAACCAGCCAGTCATTGCTGTAGTCCAGGTGAGAGGGGCTGAGGATCTTCACTGGGTTGCTGGCTGTGTGAATAGGGAGAAGAGGGGAGATATGAGAGATGCTTTGAGGGGAGAATTAACAGGACTTGGCAACACATTAGCTATGGGGGTGCTGCGAGAGAGAATGAGGGTGGGCAGGTTGCTGAGCTGAATGAAGCAGGGCTTTCTGGGAAATTGGCTCTCCAGAGCCTCTCCAACACTGACTGTTACTGTCTTTTGTCATCTTTGGGGGCCAAGAGGAGAAACCTCAGAATTATTTTCATTTGCTTTTGTCTTCCAGGCAGTTTGTTGTTCAGTTGTGGCCGACTCTTCGTGACTCCGTGAACTGTAGCATGCCAGTCCTATCCATGGGGTTTTCTTGGCAAAGATACTGGAGTGGTTTGCCATTTCCTTTTCCAGTGGATGAAGGCAAACAGAGGTTAAATGACTTGCCCAGGATCACATAGCTAATAAGTGTCTGAGGTGACATTTGAACTCAGGTCTTCCTGACTCCAGGCTTAGTACTCTCTCCACTGAGCTATCTAGTTGCCTCCTAGGCAAACAGAGGTTAAGTGACTTGCTCAAGGTCACACAGCTAGTAAGTATATGAAGCCAGATTGAAACTCAGGGCTTGCTGACTCCAGGCCCAGTGCTCTATCCACTGAGCCATCCAGTTGCTTGAGTGCACAGAGCACTGAGCCTGAAGTCAGGAAAACCTGAGTTCCATTGTGGCCTCAGAAATGTATTGACTGTGTGACCTTGGGCAAGTCACTCTGCCTCAGTTTCTCCAACTGTAAAATGGGGATCATAACAGCACCTACTTCACAGGTTTGTGAGGATCAGATGAGGTAATATCATTAAAGTGCATAGCATGGTGCCTGGCACATAGTAGGTGCTTAATGATGCTTGTTTCCTTCTGCTGCCCCTGTTTTCTTCTTCATGATCTGGAGCATGATGTCAGACAATTTCCTTGATAGCTAATGATGAGCGATGCTCTCCAGCAGTACATGTGACAGTGGAGGCTCCAGAGAGCCAATCTCCTTACTCATTACCTGCTTACATTATAAGTCACTAGCCTCAAAACATCCTGTCCTTCCAGGCATGCATCTGTTTCCCAGATCATTTACATTATTTGGGTATTTAGCAGATTAAAAAAAAGACTTTGCACAGTTGGCAGCTGCTGGAGACACTATCTTGGTATTCACTTCTCTCCTATGGCAACCACTGAACCAAGTGAACATTGAACCTTCGTGGACATGAAGTAAAGGTTTTAGTTGCCCTTGGTTAAAGTAGACGGGGGCAGAGTGGCCCATGTGTGCAGTGGGGAGGCAGCCTTATCTCCATATGTGTAAAGAGGGCTTAGCCAATGCTGCTGAAGATTCCTGCTGAGGCACCTGTTACTCAACTTGGCCCAGGTTTATTTTTAGCTCAGCTTAGGGTTTTAATAATAATTATTATAATAATAACCAGCATTTAGGTAGTACTTTAATGCTTGCAAAGTCCTTTAAAGATGTTATCTTTTGATTAAAAAATTCAACACCATCTGTTTATAATATTTCATAAATCATATCACAATTTCAACTCATTTCTCACTCCTGCCTAGAAATTTAAACTCTGGGAAATTCTTCAAATGTAGCTCATACCTCAGTTTCATATGACCCAAGAGGAGAATGTATGTAGCAATACTCTGGACACCCTCTTTCCAAGCAAGGAGGGCTACATCTCCCTTCAGGGTTCTAGGGGTGCCCCTGAGGGGTTATTGGTGTCCCTTCGCTAATGCCTTCAGCTCAAGCCCCTGTTCAGACTTGTTCTTCCCACTATTAGCCACCAGTGATTTGCAGTCTTGTTCCATTTTGACCAATTAACATCAATCAGCAATTAACAAAGGGATGTTTATTTCAAAGATAGAGCAAGAGCAGAAGTACAAACTTTCCCTCCTTTCCCCCATTGAGGAGCACCTTCTCTCTAGTACAGTCTTGGGCAGTGGGGAGAGTGACTTCTAAGGTGCATATTCCGAGTAGCATTGACCACACCTGGTTCACTTCCAAATGTGACTTGGTCAATGGATGGGATGAGTCCACATCTCTGCTGCTCCTGGGCTAAGTCAATCAAATGTTTTGGGACTATACAGTTATCTTTTCCACAGCATGACTTTCCCCGTAGCAGTTTCAATATATTGCAGGTTGACATAAGAAATTAAATGGAAATTTGGGGAGAGTTTTATGACATGCAGAGGCTAGCAGATGACATAGAAAGTTTAGAAACTCAGAAATGCATAAACTATATGTATAGTATTATACAGTATCAACTCAAAATTTACAATAAGGTACTATGAACATTGCATAAAAGGAAAAAAATGAAGATTTTCCAGGGATTTTCCAGATGGTGGAGGTATGGTGCCCCTAAGCCCAACAATGTGAAAGTAGTATGATCCACACTGGTGACTTCTGCCTAGCATGGATCTAACTCCTGGGTTCTGGTGACTCACTCCTTTGATTTTTCATAGCTTACAAGGACCAATCTCCTTCACCTAAGAGGAAGGAACAATAAATACCCCAATGATAAGAGGCCACAGCAAGATCATGTTCTCTCAGCTTCGTGCTGGCTCTGGATGAAAGAGGACCCAAGGCCCTTTCCCAGCCTCAAGGGCCACTGCAGCTCATCCTTCTCCCATGCTAGCCAGGTTGGACAAAGGCCAGTGGTAAAGCACCCCACCCTGTTTGATTTGTACTTTTTGAATGCACCCCAGTTCTGGCTACACAACCAATCTACAACTGAACTCCTTGTCACGTGGTTAGCAGATGGGAATCGGCCCTAGAACATCTGCAAATACTCCAAATCAAGCAGCAGGGCATTTCCATTACAGGTCATCATGCCTTTTCAGAAGCAAGTTTCCCAGCCTCTTCCATGTGGAGATTGCATCAGCCTTCTCTCTCTCTCTCTCTCTCTCTCTCACACACACACACACACACACACACACACACACACACACACACACACACACACTCTCACACACGTTGTAGTTTAGCTTCATTTACTATCACAAGAAATAGAAAGGTCATCTAGCTTTGAGCCTCCCCAGTAGCTGCCCAGGTGAAGAGTCACTTAGTTCCTGTTGCTCTGTAAATACTTGAGGTCACTTCATATCCTGTGCCTAGTAGTCAGTCCCAAGTGAAGCATAATTTTTGGACTATCATTTGTTCTAGCTCCTGGTGGGGCAGAGACCCACAAGGCCATAGTTTATGCTGTCCCTGTCTCTCCTGGAGCAGTTCTATTAGATGGCTATTCTAGGCTGCAGGTTCTACTCCTTCAGCTGGGCTCTGGCATGTCTTGCAAACATTCTAGGTGGTTGTAGCCTCAGATCCCCAGGTGTTCAAAGAAGGATAAAGAGTCTCCACCCATCCCAGGTGATCAGGATTCCTCTTGCGGTCTGCAACATGGTCATGCTGGTCTCTCTGTTGTCCCATGTGGTTCTTTCTCTAACTGTGCAATTCAGTCTATTTTTTCCAAGCACTTGCTTATCCTGATAATTCAGGACATTTCCATTACATTTCATTCTGGGTATATCTTCCCTGCCCCCTAATTCCATTCCTTGGAATGTCCAGTTCTAGAGGGAAGCTAGAGAAAGCATAGGCTGTAAACACAGGCTGTCTGAGATCACCATACAAAACCTCATCCTAGGTTCCCTCATATAAAGGTGATAAAGAGAATTTAAGCAGATTTTTGAGAGGATCACCATGATAGAGATTGAACTAGATAGAGAAGAAATATAAGTAGTGAACCATAAGGAGACCAAAGTTTCTGGCCAATGTTACTTTGGGCAAATTATTCTCCACTCTTGGCTCTTGAATGAACGGTCAACTAGATGACCACTAAGGTTCCTTTGAAATCCCAAATCCTGTGATCTTATAACCTCTTCTTGCTTCCTGTTGTTAAGCAAGCAACTTAACTATGAACAGTAAACAACTGAAAACAGCAGTCATGGCTCTTTGTGGACCCATTTGGGAAACTCCAAATCTTGGCAGATCTGGAGTGGTTCAACCATTTCCTTTTCTAGCTCATTTTACAGATGAGGAAACTGAGGCAAACAGGGTGAAGTGACTTGCTCAGGGTCATACAACTAGTAAGTTCCAGGTACAACGTTCCATCCACTGCAGCACAGCCTAGCTGCCCATTCTTGTATTCTAGGCAATTTAAATTAGCCTGAGTCTCTACTATTTCCTGTCTACTGGAATGCAAGGCTGAGATTGTCTTTTGTCTTTATAGTTTAGCACAGTGCTTAAGGCATAATAGTTGTTTGATAAATGCTTATTGAGGCTATCTGTAAAATAAAAAGTTTGCATTGAGCCATTGGGAAGCTCTCTTCTGACTCTAAGTGAATCCTGTGATCCCAGCCCAGACTGTGGAGGGGTTTAGGAGGGACTGAATTGTAGGTGTTTCCCATCTTTAGCATCTATTCTTGTGCTGGCTGGGAGCTATTTTGTTGTGGGAAATGATGGGGTTTGGGCTTTGGGGCTCTAATTATGCATTCTCTTTTGCATCCACACACCTACGAGGCTAGAACTAAACTAGTCAAATAGCATGGTTGTTTGATGTTGGGTCACTGAGAAGAGGTTTCTGCCTAGAGGAAACTGACCTCAGAATCACTGAACGTCAGAGTTGAGAGGCCCTTTCGTACTTGACATCTAGAATAAGAAACTTCTCGATGACATCTTTAGCTTTTCCTCAAAGCCCTCCGAAGACAGAAGGGATCCACTCCCATCTCTTCCCACTGTTGTATAGCTCTGATCATTTTGTTTTTGTCTCTTGTGTGTAATTACAGTTTTCGAGAGGTTTGAGAGGTCTTGAGGATTGGAGAAAATGGTTAACTCTTATTGGTCATAGGATCCAGAAGTCCCACTCTTGGTATCAAGACAAATCCGTTGTTCTGCATCTTTCATCTGTAGCTTCCAACTCTACCCTCAGGGACTGTGCAGATCATGGCTAATTCTGATTCCAGGAGATGGCCTTCCAAGTAGCCAGCAAGCCCTCCTGACCCCCTACCAAGTCTTCTCTTCAGGCTTAATACTCTTGTTCTTCAAGGAAGTATGGCATAATCTTGATGGCCTTCACCATTCTTGTTGTCCTCCATACACTCTCCATATTATCAGAGTCCTTTCCAAAATGTGACAATGAAACCTGAGGTGTGTGGTTAACGATCGATTGATCAGGTAAAAGAATGTATGCGGGTCATGCTTTTCAGTTCAGTTTGCATTGTTAACATTTTCTCTATCACTTTTTTAAATCTAGACAATCAATAAAAAACTCTCAGCCTCTGATTTGGAGCATTTGCTGATTTCCAAGGTGTAAATACCCTGAAAATTTCCTAATGACTCTGGGGAGTAGTTCAAGCTGTCCTGAATCCTCAGTCAAAGGGTAGCGCTTGAAGACCTAGAGGGCCACACATGTCCTTGAGGTGGAAGCTTCCCCACTCCACATCCTGTAAACTCTTACCCAAGAATCAGGCTCGCCTGTGATTATGTGACTAGTCCGGTTTTCTGGTTCTCAAATTAAGCTAAGAATTCAACTTAAAGTGTTCTTTTGAGAAACTGTCCTAATTCATTAGAGTCTTAAGATTTAAAATGTGCTTTCTCTGTAACACTGTTAGGCAGTGCCTTCATTATCTCTCCTTTAGAGAAAAGAAAGTTGATTCTCATAGAGGCCAAGTGAGTTATCCAAGGTCACACATAGAATCTTAGAACTGGAAAGACCCTCAGTGACCATATAATCCAATCCCTTCATTTAACAGAACTGAGCCTCAGGGAAGTGGAGTGACTTGTACAAGGACTCACACATAGGATTAGAGATGTAGGGTCCTTAGAGGCCATTGATTCCAAACCTCTCTTTCCATAGATGAGGAAAGGGAAACCCAGAGAGGTGACTTGCCTAAGGTTGTACAGTTAGTAAGCCTCAGAAGGTGGGATTCCAGGCCTTTTCCCCCCAAGGCTTAAAAAGAAACAGCTGCTTTGGTTGACAATTTCTTCTATATGTAGTACTGTGCAACTTGCAGAGTCTTTTCATGGTCATTATCTCATTTAATTCTCAAAACACCCCTATGAAGTAGGCAGAGCAGGTGGCCTTCTCCCCGAGAGTACCTCCTGCCTCTGGCTCCTTGGCTCAGATCCTTCCCATCTTGCTCTCTTTCCCATTACTCTCTACATTGTGTAGGACAACACTAAGACAGCTTCCTCCTTCCGCCCAGCTGGCAACTTGCTTAGGTCGAGACTAATAGAGGGGGTGGCCATTTGGCAAGCCTGCATATTTCTCTAGCTTCTTACAGCATGGCTGAGGGGAATGAATGCTGAACTGGGAATTGAGAGACCTGGCTTTGCCTCCGGGCTTTTGTCCAGGCTCTGGGGCCTCTTGTGACTTTGGATAAGTCCCTTACCCTTGCTGGCCTTCTCTGTAAAATGAAGGCTGGAACAGGTTCTTCGCCCATTTTTTCTTTTACTGCTAGGACAGCCCTTTGAGAATTTGGAAGGCTTTTCCCTTTCTGAATCCTGCATTTCTATGGCTAGACATAGCCAAGGGTCCTTGTATTCCAGATATTCTAGGATCTTCCGGAGGGCTCTTGCCATAGGGCCTCATTTGCTGGAAGAATGGGGAGAGTCTTTATTTTTCTTTGTTCCCTGAGGGTGAGTCCTTGGCAGATGGACCTGCTCTATTTGACTGCGGGATAGCTTGCAGTACAAACATAGTAACTGGCCCCATTCGACCCTCAATCCAACCTACTCTTCCCAAAGACTTGGCCTAAATCCACTTCTCCATATTCAATCGTTATGACAAAGAAAGCTACAGTGTGGGCGAATGTACATTAATGAAGATGCATGTGGAAACTCTCTCCATGAATATACAGTCATCCTCTGTCTCCAATAAAGCTGGCCTTTTCTTGAACCCCTCACTATGGCCCAGCTGTTAGAGAAGTCACTTGGAAAGCCCTAAAGAAATCTATAAATGGGGTATTTAACACCCTGGGCCTTCAGCGCTTTCAAGAGAACTAACTTTGCATTGCTGGGGGAATCTTTGGCTATTCCAACAGTAATTTGGCTTCTTCGTTTCCTCTTCCCCCTCTTCCTGTGCAGCTTTGAATGATTGTGGTGTCTTTGTATAATCCTCCAGCATTAGCTCCTTGTCTGAGTGGAGAATGGAACCCTGCAATTCTAATTTGGGGTCTAACATCTTGGCCAACCTAGATGAGGATGGACGACAATTTTCAAAGGGCCCAAACTCGAAGAGATAAATGGTTTGCATGTTAAAAGCCAAACCCAGCTAATTGGCTGTGTTCCTCCCTCTTCTTTCAGTTTCTAAGCAGTAAGTCTATGTCCTGGTCCCCAGCAAAGCCCCACTGTCCTTGTATCCCTTCCTATGTACAGTGCCAGAGATCTAATCACTCACTGGTGAGTTTATATTGTATTAATCAGCGAATGCTTACTTCTGTATCTGCTTTGTGTTAGATACTCTGCTAAGAGCCCAAGAAGGGAAAGACAAGAGCGAAATCATCCCTGTTCTCAAGGAACTATTGTTATATGGGGTGATACTGTGTGCACACGTATAAGTATCTACAGAGTAATTTTTTGGGAGGGGTCAGTAAGAAAAGTCCTCATGTAGAAGATGGCATTTGAGCTAAGAAGGTCACTAAAGATTCACGGAGCCTGAGGTGAGGAGGGAGGGCATTCTGACTTGGGCTGAGGGCTGGGGCCTTGGGGATCGGGGGACCACTTGTCTGGTATATTACAGTGTGGAATTTAGTCCTGGAAGGGACCTGATGGCTCTGAGCTCCCTTCCACTGCCCAAATTCTCTGGTTCCTGGAGAGCCTAGGCAAAGGCTTCTTCAATGAAATGTGCCATGCCAAGGATAAGTTGAAGGCATGTTTGTCTAGAATGCTTCAAGGGGAGGGATGTATAATGACACTGGAGAGGCAGGCCAGACTCTGTTTATGAAGGACTTTCAACGTTAAATAGAGGTATGTACATTGGATGCTGGAGTTTGTGGTAGGTTGAACCGGGAAACTATGTACTTAAATTAGTCCTATGTTCCTTTAAAGAAAGTGCTTAAGGGTCAGATTTATGAAATTTACATTTAAATCTGGAAGGAGCCATAGAGACCATGGAGTACTTCCATTTTTTCAGATGAGGAAACTGAGGTCTAAAAATTGATTTTCCAAGCAGTTCTCCACTTACCAATTTGACTCAACAGCATCTCACTTTCCCACACATACCAGCTGGCTTCAGTCCTTAACTTCTCTCACACCTGGTTACCAATGCTGGAGCTGATGGCATTCAAAGGAGTTGGTAGTTCTGAAGTTCCACGCTTTGCACCCATCCTTTTTCCCTTTCCCTTGTGACAAGTGCCAGAAAACCACAAGCTCCATTTCCAGAGTCCTCACCTCCATGGAAACTCCTTCCTCCTCCTTTCACATCAAAGGTGTTTTCCACAAAGCCCCCCAAAGCCTCACCCTTCAAAGCCTCTTCCTGGCCTCCAAACAAAGTCCTAGCCATTTTCTGAGTGGGGCAGGTGTAAGTAGGAGTCGAGGTATCACAACTCACCTTTTGTATAACATTTTGAAAAGGATTACAAAGTACTTACCTCACATTAACCCACTGATAAATGAGGATTAAGATCCCCCTTTTCCAAATGAGGAAACTGAGATGCGGAGAGGTTATGTAATTTCCTCAGGGTCATGCAATTATTGAGTGTCCAGCAAGGACAGAGGCACAGAATTTCAGACTTGGAAAGGCCATCACAGGCCATCTAGTTCAAATTGTAACTGAATAGGAACGTTCTTGACCGCATCTTTGGCAAATTGTCATTCCACCTCATCCCACCTTGACAAGAAGCCTTGCCCTACTTCCAGATGCTCTTTTTAAGTAGCATGAGTTTGCAGGAAGGTCTGAAATCTACCCCTTTGCATCTTCTGTCCATTGATCCTAGTTTTTAAATGCATAAAGCAAACCAATTAAATTGAGATATTTATCAAAATATTAAAACAAAAAGCATGTTCACATTTAATCTGTCAGTGAATGAATGTTAATTAAATGTCTGTTATGTGCTAGGCACTGTGCTAAGTCCAGGATACAAAGAAAGGTAAAAACAGCCCCTATCCTTGATGAGCTAGCTCCCAATCTAACGGGACTGACAACATGTTAATGAGAGCATGAGAGAGGGCATTCCAGGCATGGGTGACAGCCAATGCTAAGGCATGGAGATGAGAGATGGAGGGTCAGAAAGGAATAGGAGGAGGGAGAGTGAACATTATCACCAAAACCTTCAGAAAAGCAAATATCCAGAAGGAGGTGATCTTCAGTGCTAAAGGCTGCAGGGATAGCAAGAAAAGGTTCTGAGATTTTGCAAAGAGGACATCATTGGCATCTTTGAGGAGATTAGTTTCACTTGAGTGACAAGATCAGAAGTTACTTTACAGGAAATTTAAGACAGGAAAAAGGAGCAATAGTTATTCCTTGAAATTTTATTATTTTATTCTTTAGGAATTTGGCTATAAGTTGGAGAAGAGCTGGCCATCTAAAGAGGTGGTTGGGTCAAATAAGAGTTTTTTTTTTTTTTTTTTTTTATAACTGGAAGCCCGAGTGTGTTTGTAGGCTGCCAGGAAGGAGCCAATAGATAGAGAAAGAGATAGATAGAAGTGGGAGGCCATGACTGTGGGGACAATTTATTGGTTCAAGGATATAAGACGAGAGGTTAGCCTTTGGGAAGGAGTAGTGGTAGCACCCTCTCAAATCACTGGTCCTGCATCTAGCCTCATCCTCATGGCCATTATCCAGGGAGATGGCTCCTGAAGAGAAGAGGCTGGACATCCTTTCCAAATGGCTACCACTCACAGGGCAGGTAAGTCAGCCCAGCTGAAGCAGCAAGGCAGCGTAAGAGAGATAGGAAGAGGCATGTATAGACAAGGCAAACCACCGCCCCCTCCCCTTGGATCCTGATGATCCCAGGAGCCTTTAGAACAGTCAACACTCCCTGTGGATGTCATCCTTGGAAGTGGCAGCCCTGGTGACTGATCCTGTGGCTGTTACAGTCATAGGTACTGAAGACCCAGAAAAGAAAGTCCTTGGCACCACCAAGTAGGATTTTGTGCAGAGGCATTCCTGTCTGCTTTGCTGTTGCACGCTAAGGACTACGGAACCTTTCCATCTGACTTGCCGCTGAAACCTTTCCTATGTGGCATCTCCCCCTTTAGAATTTGAACTCCTGAAGAGCAAGGACTAGCTTACTTTCTATTTAGAGCCCTAGCAATTAACACAGTGCTTTATACATAGTAAGCGCTTAATAAACACTGCATACCTTCCTTCATTCCTTTTCCTTCATCTGTTACTAGAAAGAGAGAAAAATGAGGGATGAGGTCAAAGGTGGGTTTGAATAGAGCACAGGGGAAGAAGGCACTCCTGGTGAATGACCTCTATTTCAGTTTATGTCCTAGACCCCTTGGCAAGTCTGGTGGGGTTGATGGACCCTTTCTCAGAATAACATTTTTAAAGAGCTGAAGATTAGTGAAAATAAGGATTTAAATGTTTTTCCTGTCCATGTTTGGAGCCCTCCCCCTAAAAAAAAAAT
This sequence comes from Bettongia penicillata ogilbyi, assembly GCA_023548195.1. NCBI lineage: Eukaryota > Metazoa > Chordata > Mammalia > Diprotodontia > Potoroidae > Bettongia > Bettongia penicillata. Next base: position 335,334 of record JAJHZJ010000375.1, on the reverse strand, counting down.
TCATGGACCCCAGGTTAAGAATACTTGTTTTAAATGATGATTCCCTCCTTTCTTGTTGCTCTTGTTTCATTTAGATCTGAAAGGGACTTTAGAGATCACTTACTCCAGCCCTTACATTTTATAGGGGAAGATGTGGAGGGCCCACGCCCAAGGGCACTTAGGCTGTAAGTAATAGAACCAGGATTTGTATCCAGTCTCAGGCACTTTCTAGCTGTGTGACCCTGGGTAAGTCACACAACAGCTCGCAGCCTCAGTTTCCTCATCCGTAAAATGGAGATAATAATAGCACCTACCTGCCTCACAGGGTTGTTGTGAGATTCAAATAAAAAGACGTATTTAAAACACTTTGCATACCTTCAGAGGGCATACTAGCTATGATGATGATATTATGATATATGGTTGGTTGGTTGTCCTTTGTTTTCAAAGAGGACCAAAATGACATCGCCATGATAAAGTAAAGTTTCAGTGTGTCCAACTGTGGCTGATCAGACTAATACAAGCTCCGAATGCTCTGCCATAGGTTGAGCACAGATAGTCTGCATGAATTTTTGGGGTGGATATTCTAAATTTGCGCATCCTACGTTTACTCTGTGCTGTTCAAATTCTGCTTTGCTGAAAGAGCACAGCACCCTTTCTGATGTGGGCTCTCCATGCTGAGTGGTCTTGTGCCTGTGTCTCCCATGTCACAGTCAAATCCAAAGTTCTTGAGAGAGACCTTGAGAGTGTCTTTCTTCTGACCACTATGTGATCACCTGCCCCGTGAGAGTCTCCATAAAATAGTCTTTTTGGTAAGTGTACATTTTGCATTCGAACGACGTGGCCAGCCCATTGGGAGTTGCAGTCTCTGCTTCCTGTGCTGATTTTGGCCTAATAATTAACACCAAGGAAACACAGGTGTTCCATCAGCCACCACCACCACATCATCCATACGTGGAACCATCAGTTACAACAAATGGAGAGGTTTTGAATGCTGTGGATAAGTTCACTTGCCTTGGTAGTGTACTTTCCAGGGATGTACACATTGACAGTGAGTTTGATGCATGCATTGTCAGAGCTAACTCAGCGTTTGAGAGGCTCTGAAGAAAAGTTTGGGAGAAAAGAGGTATTTGACTACCAAACTGAAGGTCTACAGAGCCGTTGTGCTGACTTCATTGTTGTATGCCTGTGAAACATGGACAGTCTGCCAGTGCCATGCCAGGATACTGAATCATTTCCATTTGAACTGTCTTAGGAAGATTCTGAGGATCACCTGGGAGGATAAGGTACCAGACACTGAAGTCCTTTGCTTGAGTTGATATGATATAATACAATTGTGATAATAAATGCTTATTGTTATTATACTACCCCATTTTTTTCTGGAGGTTGGACTTTTGGCAAACCTCAACCACTAGGAACACAAGGTGAGACAGTGATATTGAGCAGGCACCTAGTGCCTTTGTCTGAGGGGAGATACCAACCAGGAGGCTGCTTCTGCTTTGGCCTTTGCTCCCCTGGCCTCAAAGTTTTATGCCTAGGGCTGTCTTTGAAGGCTGGGCATGTGTTTCCTGAAAGAATTGATTCTTGGTCTGCTGGTGAGCCTCCCTATTGGCCTACCCCCTACTTCTAGTGATTCATGGAAAACAGTACTGGACTTGGAGGCAGGAGATACTTGGGTTCAGACTATGCCCAGAACACTACTAACTGCAGCTCTCAGTACACCACTTAATGTTTCTGAGTCTCCTTTTCTTATCTATAAAATGGGGTATGGAAGACCTATAAACACCAGTAACTAAAGTTATTCCTTCCTGTTGCAGGGTAGGGGTGTGGCACCCCTCCCTGCACCATCTGGAAAATCCTCATAAAATATTTTGGCCCTTCCTTCCTACCAGAGAATTATGGTATTGAAAGATAAAGTATGTTCATATTCTACAACACTATACATATATTTTATGCATTTCTGACTTCCCAAATTCCCATTTAATTTATGCTGACCCGCAATATATCTAAGCTGCGACAGGGAAAGTTGTGATGTGGAAAGGAGAACTGTCAGTCTTCATGGCAAATGCTGTATTTCCCTGGCTTTCTGTCTTTGACCCAAATTGCCCGACTCAGTGGTGTGTACTGGTACAATTCTTCTCTTTCGTAGCAGAAGAGTATTTCTCATGCATGGCCCCCCATTTTGCCCTATTTTCCCAGTCCCAGGAACCTATTCAGGACACCCATGAAGCAGTGGCCAAGCAACTCTGCCCTGGGAGTCTGTGGCAGCAGGTCGGTGCCAGGCAGGTTTCTTTTCCAAAAGCATTGGGCACAATGGTTCTCAGTTACTGAGAAATGGCACCCCTGTCCATTTCTGCAGATGTCATTCCTATATCCTGCCAAAGAGCATACCAACAAAAAATTGCTTCCATCTAGGACATCCTGAAAAGTAGGCACAAGAGTTTATATTCCTATTGCAAGAAATATGACACTCCTCTCGAGGAATGTTTCCTCTCGGGTTGTTTCTGCTTAGATTGGGCTTCGAGTATTATGGAGTCATAGAATACTGCTTTTTTGTTTGTTTAGTGTCTATGCTTGGAAATTGGCATTGCTCATTTTTGTTTTTCTATCACCTTCATTTCTAAATGAATGCCTACCTCCCTCCCTTCTCTTCCCAGTGGCCCACCCCTTGTAAGAAAGAATAATAAGAGAAAGAGAGAAAGAAATAGAGAAAAAAAGAAAGTGAAAGAGGTTCAGAAAAACTGACACACACATCAATGGAGTTGGAGAGTATGTATATGCAATATTGCTCGTCCGTAGTTCTCCAGGAGTGGTGAAGAGGTTGGGGGTGGTGGGCATTTTCTCATCTTCTCTAGGGTCAAGATTCTTGGTCATTGTAATTCCATGTTTTGGGTTTTGGTCCTTTCTGTTTTCACATGGTTGGCATTGATGATGTTATCTTCTTTGTGCTTACTTTGAAGTTAGAGAATGTTAAAGTTACCTTGAGTCCAGGATAGTAGACCTACAGGGGGCCTTCCTCTAGTCCAATCTTCCCCCCTGTACAGACCAGGCAACTGAAGCCTAGGGTGGGAGCTTGGTTGGTCTTACATCAGATTCTCTTGATGTTTTTTTTTTGTTCTGTCTTTCTAGAATTAAAGGCATTGGCCACTGGCCCCCTAACACCCTCTGATGGGTCTTCATTCTGTTAATATATATCTTTTTGATTGGAAGCTGCCCTTTCTTGCCTGCTGACCTAAAAAGTCCTGGGGTTGTGGTGTTCATGCTCTGGTCCCAGGAAGGTTGGGCAACTGGAGTGTAGCAGTGCCTTTCCCTTTTTGGCGCAGCATGCTAACCCTGCCTCCCCTACCCCCCTGCCCATCCTCCTAACTTTTCTAGTTCATCCCTCAGGATTACAGCTGTGCTGTGTAAGTCCCAGCCTTTCAGGGGCAGACCCTCAAAGCTTTCAACACTATGTCCTCATTTCTGACCTCGACATGGACCTCTCTTACACCAAAAAGTTACTTTGTTTAGGCAGCCTTGACCTTTTGCATAGATGTCATAGAATTGAAGGGCCAAAGAGAATCTTAAAGCTTACTTAATCCCACCCCCTTATTTAACTGAAGGGGAAACTGAGGTCCAAAGTGGGGAAGTGACTTTCCCAAAGTTATACAGCAGAGCTGATATTGGAATCTATATGCAACTCTGATACTGTCCATGCAGTGGCCATGGCTGGATCTTGATATATAATAGCATGGAGCCTAGGCTGGGAGCACCTTGGCTGAAGATTGTATCAGTATTTAGTTTTCTCTTGCTCTCCTTTACCTTGGCTTTTCTTTAGAAGAGACTGTTAGTGAGTTAACAAAAGAAGACATTCTAAACGTGATCTAGTAGGTTTCCTCACTTGGAGTCAAGAGACCTGGTTTTAAGTTCTGGGTTTTGGCTGCCAGTCAAGTGGTTGTGGAGAAGTGACTGAAATTCTCTGAACCTATTTCCTCATCTGTAGAATGGCTATAATCATTCTTGTGTGCCCTGGATCAGAGTGTTTGTGAGGAAAGCACTTTGTAAATCTCAACATGTTACAGAAATAGAAGCTTTTGCTGCTGTAATTAATACAAGACCAAGTTAACACTTATCTGCAAAATCTTGCCCAGATGCCTCACTGGGATCTGGAAGCAAACCCTGCATGGTAGAGTTGGTAGCATGTTAGAGTTGATGAAACCTCTATGTTGCTGCCAAAATCAGCTTTCTAAAGCACAAGTTTGACTTTGCCTTTCCCTTGCTTAAGAAACTTCTCTGACTCCCTATTGCCACTATCATAAAACACATTTTACAGTTTGACTTTAAAGCTCTTCACCATCTTTTTTCAGCCTACCTTTTCCAACTTACTTCACTTCTCCTTTGTGCATGCTGTCCTAGCAAAACTGACTTAGCTGCTGTTGCCCAAACTTCCCATTCCTTTTCTAGCCTTGATGCCTTTCTCCCAGCCTGTCTCCCACAAGTGGAATGCTCTCCTTTCTCACCTCTACTTCTTGAATCTTTGGTATCCTTCAAGGCTCAGTTCATGTGCCACCTTCTATTTCATAAAGGAAAATTTTACCCACTTATTTCCTGATCCTATCAGTGTTTCACTGCTATTAAGATAATCATTTGTGTACTTATATGGATACATGTTGCATCCCCTGGTAGAATGTCAACTCCTTGAGGGCAAAGGTGGTATGTGTTTTTTTTCCTTTGTCTTTGTGCCTTCAGCACTGAGGACGGTATTTTATGTATAGTATTGTTGTTCAGTGGTTTCAGTCTGACTCTTTGTGACCCCATTTGAGTTTTTCTTGGCGAAGATACTGAAATGATCTGCTCATTGTACAGGTAAAAGGAAACTGAGGCATACAGGGTTAAGTGACTTGCCCAGAGTCATTCAGCTAGTAAGAGTCTGAAGCCATATTTGAACTCAGGAACATGAGCCTTTCTGACTCTGGTCCCTCGCACTCTAGCCACTGTACCACCTAGATGTCCTTGCATATAGTATAGATATTGAATAAGGGCTTATTGATTTGGGTTAAATGGAGGAGGGCAAGCAGGATGGTTAGGGAACTGGGAACCATATTATATGGGATCTGTGAAGGGAACTGAGGTTGTTTAGCTTGGAGAAAAGACAACTTAGAATAATTAGAGTTGCCCCAAAGTGCAGTGGCGAAATTCAGATAGTATTAGAGGTTATCAAGCAGGGGCTGACTGATGCAGATATCCTAGGGGCTCCTAAGTCAGATACTCATTGGATCGACATAACTTATGAGACTCCTTATGTTCCATGATTCTCTGGCCCTATGGTATGTCACTTGTTCTACTTGGTTCCAGAGAAAGAGTTGGAAAAATGGGTGCAAGTTACCAATGCATATTTGATTGCAGCTCAACATAAGGAATAAAAAAAACAACTTCCTACCAAGTCAGACTTTCCAAAAGTGGAATACAAAGTAAGTCCTCTCTTATTGGAAGTTTTCTGGTGGAGGTTGGGGAATGACTTCTTGGGGATAGTTGCAGGGTTGGGGAAACCTGTGACCTTCCAGGTCCTTGGATGTGGCCTTTTGACTGAGTCCAAGTTTGACAGAACAAATCCTTTTATTCAGGGGATTTGTTCCATGAAGTTTGGTTTTAAAGGGCCAAACTTGAGAGCCTGGAGGCCGTAGGTTCCCCTTCCCTAGTCTAGAGGGAATTCCTGCTTAGATATGGGTTGGTTCCATTATCTTAAGAACTCTTGAGGTTGCTTCTTACCCGGAGACAATTTAACTTAGCTAAACAAATCTTTTGCTTGGCATGTTAGGCATGATGGTGCAGATCCGTCAAAACTTGGGGTTTATGATCATCATGTTAATAATTACATTTATGTAGCATTTTAGAGTTTGCAAAGTTGTATATGTCATCTCATTTGATCCTCACAGCAACCCTGTGAAGTAGATGCTATTGTTACCCTATTTATAGATGAGGAGGCCGAAGCCTAGAGAAGGTAACTGGCTTGCCATGGGGTAACAAGCTAGTAAGTGACTGAAGCAGGTCTTCCTGACTCCAAATCAAGTACTCTATCCACTTACTTGCTTGTGTGACCTTAGGCAAGTCATTTCCTCATATGTAAATTGAGCACGTTGGACTTGTTAACATCTGAAGTCCCTTCTAGCTCTTATGAAACTTAGTGATCTTGGTAGTTGAATTGTGAATATACTGGAAGGAGACAAAGTCTTAGAGTAATGGCGTTATTATAGATTATGTTAGTCAAATCCTGTCATTTTACTCGTGAGGAAACTGACCCGGGAAAGGAAAATCTGTGGTTACACAGCTGGTAAGTGTGTAACCCAGGTTTTCCTAACTTTCAGTCCAGAAAATGCTATCCACTATGAGTAACTGCAGATATCCCTGCCTTTTCACCTTGGCTTTCTGCCCATTTGTTCCAAGCAACCCAGGTCAGTGAGTTACCCTTATTTCTCTTATTGTATGTGGGCAGGAAGTGTCCTTTTTGTTGGATACCCATTTCTTCCTCCATTTTCATACTCACAGTTTTCTTTGCCTTTCCAGTATGATAGGAAAAACTGATGGGGGTTGTAAGAATGGGTAGGCACACACCCTTTGCACGTGCTGCAACACATGAGTGACCCTAGCCTGGGATGTTTGAAGTTTTCATCACCAGCCCATTAGTTTCAGCCACGATCTGTAGAGAGATTCCCAACGACTTGAAGCCAGCACATTTTTTTTGCATGGAATCTTCAGGCCCACAAAGCATTCTTCAATCCTCCCCATACTTTTCAGTGTTACTGCAATGATGATACATTTGATAGAACTTAGCAGACCAAGGAGAGTCACAGAGCTGACTAGAAGGAATGAATGAACTGCCCTGTTTATTCATTCAAACCATCCCCCAGAGTGGCTTTGGAATCAGGAAGATAGGGGTTCAAGTTCCAGCCCTAATATTTTTCTGGCTGAGTGATCCTGAGTATGTCACTTAATTTCTTAGTGCCCCAGGAGACTCTCTGGGGCACTGAGTTGCCCAGCAGGTGTCAAACTGCATTAATAGGAGGAAATTTTCTCCCTGGGAGTTTCTTATGTTAAAGAAACCACAGGTTTGGTCTCACCTCCCAACCTCCGTTTTAATTTTATTTATTTTATGCTCACCTTCATTTCCAAATATATCTCTCCTCCTTCCCTTGCCTAGTAAACCATCTCTTATGACAAAGAATACAAAAAGGGCAAGGAAAGGAAAACCATTCAGCCAAAATAACCAACCAAGTCTGACTGTAAATGTCATGTTCCGCCCCCAGAGGCCTGGGGCCTTTGCCAACAAGGGAAGGAGGTTTACTCATTTTCTGAGCCAAGATTGGCCATTATCACACAGTGCTCCGCTGGGTTGTTGGTTTTTTGTTTTTTTGCTTTTTTTTTCAGCATCTCATAGTGCTGTGAACACTTTTCCTGGTCCTTCTTCTAACTGCATCAGGTCCTCCATGACTTCCTTTTAAGTCCTAACCAAAATTTCACTGTCTACAGGAAGCCTTCCAGTGCCTTCCTTCTGTTCATTATTTAGCCTGCACATTGCCTACTCCCTTTGTTTTCTTGTCTCCCCCATTAGACTGTAAGCTCTTTGAGGCCAGGGACTGTCTTTTGCTTCTTTTTGTATCCCCAGCACTTAGCACAGAGCCTCACATATATAGTAGGTTCTTAATAAGCATATTTTCATTGACTGCTATACATCTTCCCATGCTTCTGAATTCATCACATTCATTGCTTCTTATGGTACAGTAATATTCTGTTACATTTATGTACAGCAGATTGTTCAGCTGTTCCTCAGTCTATGGACATCTATCAACATACATTTATGAAACTACTTTGTTTTCAACATTCATTTCCACAAGATTTTGAGTTCCAAATTTTCCTCCCCATCTCTCCCCTCCACCCACCCCAAGACAGTGTGCATTCCGAGTACTCCTTCCCCAAATCTGCCCTCCCTTCTGTCACATCTCTCCCTTCTCCCCACCCCTCTGTTTTCTTGTAGGGCAAGATAGATTTCTATATCCCATTGCCTGTATGTCTTATTTCCCAGTTGCATGTAAAAACAATTTTTTAACATTCTTTTTTAAAAGTTTGTGAAAAGTGCTGGGGCACACATAGATAACATGTTCGTTACCTTCAAAAGGCTTGTAGGGAGCTGAGACAGCTAGAGGGGTTACACAGATTATCAATAGGAAATGAACAGGAGAGGTTACAAAGGGCAGAGAGATCTGAATGGGGAGAAATACCATCTCTCTAGGGGAATAAGGGAGAGTTTTATGGAGGAAATGCTATTTGACTTGGGGAAGGAGGGAGTGGGTAGTTAGGAACTTGATGCAGTAAATATTGATTACTGGAGAAAAAGGTTTGGCAGATAAATATACATATGCAAAGCATGTGGAAAAATCTCTTGGGCTTTGGGAGCATAGGGAGAATGACTGATGTCTTCAAATATTTGAAAGACTACCTCGTGAGACAAGGATTAGTTTTGTTCCTCTTGGCCCTGGACTGTAGAACTAGGAGCAGTGAGCAGAAGCTGCCCAGTGGCAGACTTTGGGCTCAGTGTCAGAAAAATCTTCCAAAAGATCAGAGTTATCCCAAGGTTGAATGAACTGCCCTGGGACATGGCCCCAGTGTCCCTCCCTCTTCTGAGGGCCAGGAGAAAAAACTGGACCGATACTTGTTGGACATGCAATCCAACCTGACACCTAAGGGTTCCCCCACCTCTGACACCCACCCCCCTGGTTACTACAGGCAGAAACTTCTTTTCATACTGACTCAAGGTCAAGCAACCTTGCTTGTTTAACCATTTTAGTTCCAGCCTCCCTGTAGATATGTTGTTTGTCCTTTGTTCTCAGAGAGGACTGGGTGTGTTGATGCGAAATAGAGAGCATAATTAAAGTCCCAAAGACCAAACCCCATCATTTCCGAAAACAAAATAGCTCCCAGCCCTTACAAGAACAGATGGTAAAGATGGGAAACACCTACAAGGCCATCTATAATTCAATTCCTTCCCTACCTCTTATTTGTCTGGACTGGGATCATGAGCTTTAGAGCTAAAAGAGGCCTTTAAAGATTGTCTAATTCCAACTGCTTATTTCTCAAATGGCTGTTTAATTCTAGTCACTACATAAGGAAGACTTCCTAATGATTCTAGCTTTCCCAAAGTGCTTCCCTCGACTTGGGATCTTCAGGAGGGATCTGGCCAAATGCACTCAAATTGTAGAGGGCTTCCTTGTTCAAGGATCCTTACGTGACCTTTGAAAGATCTAACTCTAGTCCTGGGAGGTAGGATGATGTCTCTTGGAAGTTAATTTAGGAAGCAAGCATTTATCTCTTGTACGGCAGTCACTATGCTAAGCATTGAGGTACAAGGAAAGATAAAAAACAGCCAAAGGGTCCATGGGCAAAATCATGTAACATTTATCTCTCTTTTCCCCATGAAGCAACCATTTGAGGTAGACACTACTGGTGGTGATGGGATTCAGACTCTGGGAACCTCCCTGAACTCTCTTTGATTCTTCCCACTTAACCTGCCCTTTCATACACAAATTTGTAGCCTGGTCCCACTGAATCTTCTGGATTGCCCCACTTGTTTCCCACTCAAGCCCTCCATTGTCTGATACCTCTCAATTGCCTCCAGCTGTTTCCCACCATTGATTATGTGAGAAGAAAGTTCTGTTGTCCACATTCCTAGGTGATAAGGGTTGGGACCAAGCTTGGACAGGTTAGAGGTCAGAAACTAATGCACAAGTCCATGCAGCTGTGTGAAGAAGGGCCTATCAGAGAGGAGAACATGGAGTCACATGGCCAGGGGACCGTGTCAGGGGAGATCCAAAGTTCGGAAAACAGTATTAGAAGCCCCATCTTCCTGCACGTGTTGTAGTCCTCCTGTAACCTTACTGGGGAGGCTACTCGTCCATTCAGGGGGAATAATAAATAATAGTAAAGGTTAATAAAGGCTTTACTGATTTCACAACAGGTATTGTTCTTTGTTTAAGGTGAGCATGTGTCTCACTGTTGGGCGCTTGTTAGATGGGCTCACTTCTAACAGATTACAACACTAGTTACCCCAGTCCATGTCAGCCAACATGGACAGTCTTGCCCAAGAGTTTCGAGAAAAACCTGGATTTGGAAAGGGACAATTCTTTTAGGCATGGTTGGATTTTGTAGACTCCGGATTCCTAATTTTGGTTCTGTTGCTAAACCCCTTTATTACCCTACTCAAGGCCCTGACTCAGACCAGGCTAAAGCTTTTTGAGACTTTGAAAACTAAGCCTAATCTAGAAAAACCATTCACTCTGTATGTTGATGAAAGGAGAGGACAGGCTTTGGGAGTCTTAACCCATACCTTAGTATTACCCTAGGCCAGTTGATGTTTTTATTTACGCAAATTACACTTTCCTTGTTCTACATGTCCATGGAGCAATCTGGAAAAAAAGGCGATATCTGACAGGAAAAAACTCCCCTATCAAACATGCCCTTCTATGCTTTGGCCTTGTCACAGCCATCTTCAATTCTCTCCAGAGAAATATACAATAAAACCTGTTAAAGAAAAGCTGTTTCTTAGTGGTTGCAACAGGAATTGTCCTTTTTCTCCCAGAGGTTAAGGAGAGAGAGGTGGGCATGAGTTCATGGCCCAGATACTTTATGGACTAGCATGCTGTCTGAAATTTGATCAAAGAGACCCTATAGCCTCAAGTGCCCAAGAAATTAAGGGCTTCTGTGGCAGTGGTCAAAGAAGCCTCCTGGATGTGGCTACAAATAAGAATATCATCCACATACTGAATTAAGCTACTACCTGGTAGTTTCAGGTCTCTTTTAAATCTCTTCCCAAAGACTGGCTAGATAAATGAGGATTATCTCAACCTTTGGGGCAAGACTGTCCATGTTAGCTGACATGGACTTGGTTCCCCAGGAAGAGTCCATTCAAAGGCAAAAATAAATTGTGAGTATTCTCCATTAGGCTTTTTTTTTTGCGGGAAGGATTACAGTGCTGCATGGAGATGAACAAGGGACAAGGATTTTACATTTAAGGAATTTTTCAACTAGGCCTCATGCTTTATCAGATACTGGCCCAGAAGGGGGAACACTTGAAGGTATGGGAGGCTAATAACGGCTAAAGTGGCAGAAGTAGCTAGCCCTGGAATTCCTGGATCCCAAACAATTGGCCTGACTGTCTCCCACACTTTCAAGTGATCATGGGGGAGATCTGATGAACTGAGGGAAAAGGGAGATGGGAAGTTTAGCTAGAGGTCCCTTCCCAACATGGGGATATGGCAAGAGGAGATCTCTTAAGAAAGGAGCGTTTAAACAACAGATCCTTGACTAGGCTGGGGAGGGGGTATATTTGGAGACATCCCTTAGTTTCCCCTTCAGTGCCTAAGACCCGGGGTCAAGGGGGTAGGAACAGAATAATTAGTTAAAACAGAATTTAGCCATGTTAAAGTGGGTAACCTTACCTTCAGCCTTGATTTTTGCCCTGGGTTTGGTGAGAGAAGTGGAGAAAGCGGGAGCGCTGCCCACACCCAGGCTTTCCTGTCGTTCCAAGTCTTGAGAAGACTGGAGGACTTGGTACTGGGGGGGCGACTCCACCACTTTTCCACCCTGAGGTACAACCTTTCCTCCAGTGTTCTTCCTGGTCACATGGGCACAGTTCCACAGGCGTCAGTTCCTGGGGTTCCCTCTAGGGGAGGCACCTTGTAGCATCACTCCTTGGAGCAGTGACCCTCCTTGTGGCTTCAAAAGCAAGTTTTCCCACTGCCCAAGCAGCCAGGCATCCTCCAAGGGGGCACCCTGGTTAGACTCCAAAAGCTGTCTCCAGTATTTGGACCTGAGGTGTTTAGGGTCCCATTGCCAATTTCTGCAGTTTCCTTCTAATAACTGGGGCAGACTGATTAATAAAATACGTGCTAAGGATCGCTGCCCCTTCTATGGAGTCAGGATCCACATTTGTATGCTTTTTAGTAGCTTCTACTAGCTAGTCTTGAAAAAGGGCAGGGTTTTCCTTTTCTCCCTACTTTCCCTACTTTTCCTTTTCTCCCAACTTTTTGAAAACTGCACTTTGAAATGCAATTTTTAGGCTTTCTAACAGGCAAATTACTATATGGTCTCCCTTTCCTCTATCCTCACTCTTTTGATAATCCCATCCTGGGTGACTAGTGGGAACAGCAGATGTTCCAGGGGGGTATTTTGTGGGGTCATTACTAGCTAAATGATCTCCAAACTTCTGGGCATGCTCCCAAATTCTCCCCTTCTCCTCAGTGATACAACAGGCAAAGAATATGTTGATCGTTCCAAGAAAGTTCCAAGTTGTAGGGAATGTCCCTGAAGCCCTCAGTACACTTAATGGGGTCTTCTGAGTCTCCGTCTAGTCTCTCCTTAACTGAGATCTGAAATGGAGAATGGAACACGCATTCTGATTGTCCCACTAGGTGAGGCGGATGCTTCCCTCAAGGAAGAAAGCGTTGATGGCTCAGTGGGGACAGAGTAAGATTGGAAGTCCCACTTCTCATGAGGGAGGGGCTACAGAATGCCTGCTGAATGGGATTAGGCTGCAAGGCCAGGGCATCTGGCTGGCGGTGGGAAAAGTCAGCTGGTACGTGACGAAGAGTAAAGGGAGACACCTCAGCAAGACCTGTGGCTGGGACCTGAGCAGGGGTCGCCAAGGCAGGAGAGGGTAGGAGATGTGTAAGGTAAATGAGGCAGGAATTGAGGCGGGGTTGGGGTAGAGGAAAAGGGAAGGGAAACCAAGGGAAAGAAGGGGTAGTGGCAGGAGGGGTTGGGGATAGGAATTGGGATGGAGGTGAGGTGGAGACCCTGGGAGCCATAAAAAGGGGTCATCCAAAATGTCCAGTTCATTCCCATTGCCGTTTTGTGGGGCAGCATCTTACAATCAGCATCTTGCAATCTTTTCTAAGAATGGGGTTCTCCAGAGAGCTTGATGAAGGCCATCATGTAGGGTATTTTTATCCATTTTTCTTTTTGGCAACAATATAATTGTGAAAGAGTATTATGTTTTAAGGTCCCCAAAATGGGCCATACTTCGTGGTCCTCCCAGTGATACTGAAGCTAAACTGTGTTGCAAAAGAACACCAATTTTTTCTTTTTTAAGTTCTTACAGAATTTAAATTTTTTGCAATTTTGTAAAAGACAACTCAAAGGCGAATTTTTGGGGATTGAAGAGGATTGACCCATTACAGGCATGGGGCTGGAGGTAAGCTTTAGGAAAAAATAAAGAGAAAAAAAATTAACTGATGTTTTCCTAATTCCCTAGAGCTGAGGGAATTGAGAGTTGGGCATACACTTCCTGATAGGACATCTGTTCTCATCTATCTTTTGGAGGGTGTGCCCAGGTCCAAGATCTCGAACATAGCCCCACTGGACTGAAAAACCTGAGAGCATCAGGCTGAGTGCAAGACAGCCTTCTAGCTGCCTGACCTATTGGGACCTGAGATCAGGTCTGAAAATCCCTTCCAAGGTGCTTAGAGAAGGGGGTAGTGAGAGGGGGAGGCTTACATAACTTCCAGTCCTGGCAGAAGAATTTGAGATTAGAAGTTCTTCCTGATCAAGGAACCAAAATGTTTAGGTTCGAGGTGAAGTGGTGGGGACCCCAAAATACCAACATGCCAGGTCCTGCTCAGATGAATTCGACACAAGCCTTACCTAAAGCCAAGGAAAAAGAGTTTATTAAAGATTATCCATATTGGGTTGACTCTTAAAGAGCCTAAGCATTTGCAAGACTTGTTACAAGTGGGCCGGATTTACAATGTCAGCTAGACAGTGTCAGAGCTGGATTGAGTCTGAGTGCCTTTATGGAGGCAAGATGGAATTTAAATACCGAAAAGACTGTAGGAAAGGGCTAGAAGTGGTCTTGCTGAGACTGGGGTAACTAGTGATGTAATCAAGGTTGGGAAACAGCGGGAGGCAATTGGGAGGTATCGACAATGCAGGGCTTGGGTGGGAAGCAGGTGGGGTAATCCAGAAGATTCAGCGGGACCTGGCTACCAATTTGAGTAGGCCAGGTTAAGTGGGAATGTTCAGGTGGAGTTCAGGGAAGTTCCCAGAGTCTGAAACACATCAGGATTTAAATTCTGGACACTGCTGACTTCAAAGCCAGGTCTTGTTTTCCTTTGCCCTCAAGGAGGACATGTACAAGGATATGCAAAAATATATACCAGGTGATTTGGAGAGAAGAGACATTAGCAATTAGTGGCAAGCTGGGGATAGGGTTGGCTCCCAAGGAATCTTGGCTGCTTCAGCTGAGCTTTAGAGAAAACTAGGGATTGTCAGTGGTGAGGAAGCTGAGGAGGGAGTTCTACACCATACTAGAGAGATAACATGACCTAGATGATTTCTTCAAGTCCCTTCCAGCTCTAGATAATACTTAGTGCTTATATATGCTTTACATTTCACAAAACACTTTACATGTTACCTCATTACAACGCTAGGAGGTGGATGCTATTACGATCCCCATTTTACAGATGAGGAAGCTGAGACTGAGTGAGGTTAAGTGACTTGCCCAGGGTCACACAGATAGGAAGTTTCTGAGGCTTTATTTAAACTCAAGAGTTCCTGACTCCAAGATCACTGGATCACCAAGCTGCTGTAGATCTAGGGTTCTTTGAATTTTAAGGTTCCTCACAGCTCTGTGTCTTCTATCTTGTTCAACGTAATATGACCAGTAGTGCTAGAGGTGAGATTCCAGCACAGGTCTCTGAACTCTAGGCCCAAAATTCTCTCTATTTTATACCACTGCCTCTCCTCTCAGGCCAGCCCAAGCAGGGGAACTTAGCTTGCATGGGCAGAGCTTTCTCCTTCCATGGCCCTCTTTCTCAGATCTCTAGAATTCAGCCATGTGCAGCATAGGGACCAGAGTTGGCCTACAGTTGTCTTCCTTACATGCCAGATGTCAACTGTTAAACCTCTACTCAATGTCCTCAAGGTGACCTTTAAACATCTCTGTGCTCCCTGGGGGCTTGAGGCCATCTACTGTCCCTTTGCCCTGGTTCTGGCCTTTAAACGAACTCTTTGGCACAGCTAGGCCTTGGCTAGCCTATGCAGTTGTCTGAATGGTAATGAGCTTGGCAGTGGAGTTGACTGAGATAAGACATTTGTGCATGGCAGGGCACAAACCTGATAGGCAGAGCCCAATTTCCTCAAGTACTTGTCTCATCAAGCAACCCCAAGGAAAGCAGGGCATACCCTATATAATCGACCTGCCTTCTACCTGGCCACTGCCTCTCTTCTGCCACTAGGGACTGTGACCCTTGATACCCATTCCTCTACAGACCGTTCAACTCACCTTTGCCACGTGGCTATGGGGATGAGTTACCCTTACTGGTGAATGAGTGAAAACTCCTCCCTCCCACCCCAGCTTTCCATGTCTTGTCTTGGAAACAGTAATCAGATAAGTACTAACATTGCTTTTGGAGAGAGCTTAACAAGAATACATGCTCTGTGGCTCCACTCTCCATCCCCAGACCAAAATTTCCTTCTCTCAGTCCTCCTCTTCAATGTGGGTTGCCTCCTCTATCAAAATGTAGCATCTTGAGGCAAGTTCTGTCATTTGTCTTTGTATATATGGCATTTTGCATAAGGTCTAGCATACAATGCATACTTATTCCTTCATTCAAGTTACACATGGGAATGGTAGTCGTGATATAGCTCCCTTGTTTCTCCACCACTTGCTTTCCTCTTGCTCTTTGAATGACTCACAGTGATTTCTCTCATTTTATAGATGAACCTGAAGCTCAGAGAAGGTAAATTAATCAGTTAGCATTTTCTATGTGTCAGGCACTGTACTAAGGATACAAAAACAGGCAAAAGACAGTTCCTGCCTTAGAGGAGCTCCCAGTTTAATAGAGGGGATAACATGGAAATGACTATATACAAACAAGCTATAGGCAGAATAAATAGAAAATAGTCACCGGAGAGAAGGCCCTAGAATTAAGAGGGATTTGGAAATGATTCTTATAGAAGGTGGGATTTTAGCCAGGACTTGAAGGAAACAGGTAAACTAGAAAGTAGACATAAGGACAGCATTCCAGGGATAGGGGACAGCCAGTACAAATGTCCGGAGACAGAAGATGAAGCATGTCATTGAAGAAACAGCAAGGAGACCAGTACCACAGGGTCTAAGAGGACATGACTTGCCCAAGGCCGCACACCTAGGAAGAGGAGTACTTGAATCCAGACGTTCTGATCTTCTATTGATTATATCCAATTTATCCTGTATAAATCTTGTTTGTACATAGTTGTTTGCACCAATTGTGAACTCCTTGAGAGCAGGTACTGTATTTTGCCTTTCTTTGT
This sequence comes from Bettongia penicillata ogilbyi, assembly GCA_023548195.1. Lineage (NCBI taxonomy): Eukaryota > Metazoa > Chordata > Mammalia > Diprotodontia > Potoroidae > Bettongia > Bettongia penicillata. Next base: position 319,038 of record JAJHZJ010000375.1, on the reverse strand, counting down.
ATCCTTAGTACTTAGCACAGTTATAGTAAGGCACTTAATAAATGTTTATTGACTTGTTGACTTGACTCTATCTCCCCTATTGCATTCCATTGAGAAGCCATGGCTGATGGAAATTCTTTGAAAGGAAGAGGCAGACTTCTCTTATGAAGGGTCATAGTAAGGGCTGGGGGTAGATTGTTACACTGGACTTTATTCTCAAATACCAGATTATGGGTTACCACCCAAAGGAGGCCAATAGTGGGAATGAGTGGTGCTAATTCAGGACTTTAACAAACCTCTGAACCCCTAGGCTATTCTGGAGGAAATTGCTGCTTGGTGGAACTACTTTTTTGTTGTCTTAGAAAATAATTTTCTGGTGAAGAATGATCCATAAAAGGAAATCAGGTTTTCCCAAGGTCTCTTTTTGAGTTGTAGGAAAGGGTTAACATCTGGCTCTGAAAATCTGTAGAGTTGTCTCACTTGCATCCAGGAAACCCAGAAGTCAGACCTCCTCTTCTCAAAGCCTGAAAAGAGCTTGGATGGAAATCTGTTGGCCCCTAACCAATTGGAGGCCACAACCTTTGATGTTATCCCATCTCTAACAATTCACATAATGCCCTCCCTATTCTACTCACAACCCTGTGAGAAAGGTAGTGTGGGGATTGTTATCCTTTTCCAGATGGGAAAACTGAGGCACAAACTTGGCCCAGCTCACCCAATGGTTGACTCTAAGTTCGATGTGACTTCCACTGCATCTTTCTGCCTCCTGATGGCCTCCTACATTTTGTGATCAAGATATCACTCTTAGACTCCTCTTTCCAAGAAGCTCACCTGCCATCTCCCCTAACTGAGGACCCACAGAGCAGATTGACTCTGATCCATGAGCTTGAGAGCAGAATGCAGGATTTGCAGGCAGAATTTCAACACTTGCATTAAAAATAGCCAAAGATATTAATAAAAGCAAGCTTTCCAGCCCCACCCCCTGATTCTGAGGATAAAAAGAACAAATCACCCTCCCAAGCTCTCATCTTAGGCTCAGACACTGAGAGCCAACAGGGTCTCTGCTGCCTCTCATAGGAATTCATTCGACTTTGGCCTTGCTGGCTTGCTTTTTCACTCAAGCCCACTTGGATTTCAATTGCTAACAGTGCAGCCTAATGGAATTTACTGTTTGTGGATTTTTAAACAAATGGTTGTTAGGGAACATTTAGTTAGAGCCAATGTAGTGTCTTTCTGTCTCCCTCCCCGCTTTGCTGCTTCTTCTTCTTCTTCTTCTTCTTCTTCTTCTTCTTCTTCTTCTTCTTCTTCTTCTTCTCTCTCTCTCTCTCTCTCTCTCTCTCTCTCTCTCTCTCTCTCTCTCTCTCTCTCCCTCCCTCCATCTCCACTCTCTCTCCTTTCTCTCTCTTTCCCTTCACTCCTTCCTTCCCCTGCCTCTCTTTCCTCTTCTCTCTCCTTTCTGATCCTTCTTTCTCTCCCTCTCCCCTTCTCTTTCTCCTTTCTCTCCTCTTTCCCCTTCTCTCCTCTTTTCTCCACCCTCTTTCTCCTCTCCCCTTTCCCCTTCACTCTCCTACCCCTTTTTTCACCTTTCTTTTCCCCATTACTACATTTTTCTCCTTCTCTCTTTTCTCTTTCTGCTCCCCTTTTCTTCTCTCTATCTCTTCTCTCTTTCCCTTTTCCTCCTCTCTTTCACCTCTCTCCCCCTCTGCCCCTCCCACTTTTCCCTCTTCCCTCTTTCCTTTTGTTTTTTTTCTCTGCTCTCCCCCTCTTCTCTCTCCTCTTTTATCCTATGTGTACTTTCCAGGTCCGTGTTGTCCATGTTGTTCTAAGTTTAGCAAAAGGTTTGATTGGTGCATAGTGGGGAACATAGTGGGGAACAGCAGGGGGAGGCTAGAGGAGAACTGGGCCTCCTCTTTTCTTCTCTCTTTTGCTGAATGGGTTTTTCTTCTTTCCTTAGTCAATAGCATCCAGTCTTCTCCCACCATCTCTGACTTGGCTAGGCCAATCCAGGCAGGCCCAGGGTTCCATGCTGTGGCCTTCTCCATTGGGAAGGGCATATTTGAGGGTCTCTTAGGCATTTGTCCCTTGGCCACAGTCTAGTGCCCCTTTTTAGTAGCTTGGCTGATTTCAGCATCAGGCCTGGCTGCAGACAAGAATGGGGAACATCTGGATTTTTAACTTCAGGGTAATTTGCTTCATTTTCCTAATGGGCTGGAAAAACAGGAGCTCTTGGAAGCCTTTGTTTTTCATTGGCTGGGTGGTTACCATAGTCTGGGTGTCAGAGCGGTTGGGCTGTGGGGGAAGGAAGGCTGATATTTCTAATAAGGGAACCTAAGCTCCCTCCTACTGTGAGACTGCCTGTGAACAACAGATACAAGGAGGGAAAGCCAGAGCCCTTTGGCTGATCATAGGCTCATACACCCAGAGCCCAGTGAGTCCTCAGAGACTGAGTCCACCCCTCTCATTTTATAGAGGAGGAAATTGAGGCCTGGGGAGCTGAAGGGACTGCCTAGACGCCCTCAAATGCCATCGACTCCAACCCTATCCTGTTACTGAGAAGGAAACTGAGATCCAGGGAGCTGAAGGGACTGAGGTATTGAGGTACAGGGAATACCGAAGGGCTTGGCAGCCAGGTACAGCTGTAACCTGGACCCTCTGACCCTTACCCCTGCTGTTGGGTGTGTCTGTCAGAGGTTGTGGGATCCAGGAGGGCAGCAGTATGAGGAAAATTGCTTATGGGACCAACAGCCAATGAGGCTCTTGCTGATACAATTCTGTTTCTACAAGTTCCCCAATGGAGTAAAATCTCTGCCTCATTTTCTCTCCTTGTATTTATTCGTTTATTCAGCCAATCAACAAAAATTTATGAAGTGCCAGGTATTGAGGTTTTGAAGATGCAAATGAAGTCGTCCCTGCCCCCAAGGAAGAAAACATGTATCTAAATATATACAAGGTAATTTGGGGGAGCAGTAGCAATTGGCATGGGTCGGGATCTACCACATAGCATGGGAGCTCAGATTGGAAGGGAACTAGGGAGCCTAAGAGGTGGAGGTGAAGAGGGCAGACATTCCAGGCAGAGCGAAGACATGGTAACAGATATTGAAATGTCATTGATGAGGAACAATGACTGGGGAGTAATCAGATTGGAGCCAGGGCATGAAGGACTTTGAATGCCAAGCAGATGAGTTTGTATTTGATTTGAGAGGTACTAGGGAGTTACTGGAGCTACTTGAGGAGGGGTGTGATGTGGTTTGACCTAGTAGAAGAGGTACTTGAGAAGGCAGTGAGGGGGATACTAAAATAAGGAAGACACAGTCTCTTCCCTCAAGGAGTTTAATCAATCATCACTTTCCTTTCCTTTCTCTTCCATGCCTAGGCTAGGAATGATGTTTTTGCTTTGCTGTGGTATCACTAGCTCTTGGCACAGTACCTAGCACATAGTAAACACTTTTAAAAAGTTTGTTTACTTGACTTTACTGTGCAACAAGGTCATCTCTACTGATGAAATTCCCTTTTTTCATTCACAGTTAGCATTAGGATTAGAGAAGGCATCAAAGTCCAGGTAAGCCTATAAGATCTGGGCATCTTTCTGGGACTCTAAATCATCTACCTCCCATTTATTTCCTCCTCCCTATACTTTGGTGATGTGGATATCTTGACTCCTTTGCAGGAAAGAATGCTGAACTTGGATACATATATATTAACATATTGAAAAGCAGAATTGTTCTAGAATGACAGGAATTCCCCAATGGTGGTGGCACATACCATGAGAGGTTGTCATTTATCTGATTGTAGAAATGACTAACCATGATTAGCCAAAGGACCAATGCTAGAGTATGGTGCCCACCCCTAGACGTATAGTTGATGGACTCAGGGCGCAGTGGGAAACAGATTTTCAGACAGCCACTGGGTAAATTTGTTTTGCTCAACTATGCCTACTTATTAAAAATTTTGGGCCCCCCTCCCACCTTTTTTAATGGGCAGAGGAGAATTAAAGAGGAAGGAGTGGGCTGGAGCTTGCCAAAAAAGGAAGAAAAAGAAAAGTAAGCAGGCAATTGAAATGGTAAAAAAAAAATCATAGAAGAAAACAGAAAGAAGTTACAAAGAAACCCAAATGAGGTAGAGTTTGGAAAGTAACATGTGGAACTTATTAGCTACTTTTAAAAGAGCAAGTTTTATAGAAGAGAGATTCATGATGTCATATACAGCCCTTTTTCTTTTGTTCTCCTTGGTATATGGAAGTGCTCATGGGTTTTTTGGTGTTTGTTAAGTTCCGAATTAAAAAAAAGTAAAAGCGAAAGACAGAGCCTTAGATTCTCACACTGGCCATGCTGTTTGCATGGCATTGAAAGGCTTGGCCTTATTCCTCTCTGTGGTCTATTCTAACGCTAAGATTCTGTGTCTATGTCTGTGTCTTTGTCACTACCCCAGAAGGAGTAGGTCCCATCGCAGTCCCTAACGAGGGGAGGGATTAGTTGGAGAGGCAGTACTATCACAAGGAAGGGAAACAATAGGATAGGCTTGTATAGTCAATGAAGGCTTCAGTAAAGCCAGAGAAGATGAGTAAGTGGATGGATGAACGAAAATGTGGGTTTGAAGTATCTGCTTACTCTGTACAAAGCACTATGTTAACCACTAGGGCTGTAATTACAAGCCAATAAGACAGTATATTCCCTTCAGGAGGTTACCTTCTAATAGAGGAAGGCACTAGACAGGAACCAGAACTGGAAAGGGTGGGGGCAGCAAAGAGAGAACTCCTGCATGATTACAAAGAGGAAGGCCCTCCCAGAGTACTCTTGTCTGCCTGTTGGACATCTCCAACTGCACATTCTGTAGGTACTTCCCAACTTAGCACATCTGTTTTGTCAAAAGCTTTTTTGTTTGTTGAGATAATCATGATTTCTGTTGGTTTTGTTGTTTATATGGTCAATTATGCTCATAGTTTTCCTAATTTTGAACCAGCCCTGCATTCTGGTAGAAATCCCACCCGGTCATAGTACATTATCCTGGTGATAAATCTCTTTGCTAATATTTTATTTAAAATGTTTGCATTAATATTCATTAGAACATTGGTCTATAATTTTATTTCTCTCTTTTGGCTCTTCCTGATTTAGGTATCAGCACCATATTTGTAACAGAAAAGGAATTTGGTAGGACTCCTTTTTTGCCTCTTCTTCCAAATAGTTTATATAGTATTGAAATTGGATTGTTCTTTAAATGTTTAGTAGAATTCACTTGTAAATCCATCTGGCCCTGGAGATTTTTTCTTAGAGAGTTCGTTGGTGGATTGTTCAATTTCTTTTTCTGATTTGGATGGGGTTATTTAAATATTTTATTTCCTATTCTAGTAATCTGGGCAATGTATATTTTTGTAAATATTGTAATTAGTTAATATTTTGTAAATATACATCCATTTCACTTAGATTGTCAGATTTTTGGCATATAGTTAGTTGGGCAAAAAAGCTCCTAATTATTGCTTTAATTTCCTCTTCATCATCCTTTTCATTTTTGATACTGGTAATTTGTTTTTCTTTTTTCTTTTTGAATCAGATTAATGAAAAGTTTGTCTGTTTTATTGTTTACCCCTTTCCTGGTCTGCACTGTGGTCTGTGAGCAACCACATGCGCTCTTTTCTGCCCTGGATCTGTTGAGGTTTGGGTTGGTGGGGACCCAGAAATACTGACATGCCGGGTCTGGGAGATTCCCAGAGTCTGAACCCCATCAGATCTGTGAGTAGGATTCCCTCTCCACAGCCACGGCTAGCTGTGCCACCCCAGCACTTCTGCTTGCCCCAGGAACACTGCCCAGGACTGTGACCCAGATCAGCCACTCAATTCCCCCAATGGCTGCCCTGGGACTGGGACTGTGGCTGGGGCTGAGACTGGGGGCTAGTGCCAGGGCCAGACCATGTTCCTCTCTCATCCAGGTGAGAGACATTTCCCACTGACCTTTGAAGCTATCTTTGGTGTTTGTGGGTGAGAAGTCTGGAAATTGAGGTGCAGTGATTCAGTGCCCTGAGGCCTGCTTCAGCCCTGCCTGTGCTGGCTGGGTCCATGCTGGGCTATACTCTGCTCTGAGCCCAATACAGTAGACCTCTCCTGCCTATCTTCCAGATTGTCTTGGGCTGGAAATCTGTTTTACTCTGTCATTTTGTGACTTCTTCTGCTCTAGAATTTGTTCAGTCATTTTTTACAGGTATTTTAAGGGGTTTGGGTAGAGAGCTCAGGCAGGTTTTTGCTTCTGTTCTACCATCTTGTTTCCATGATAATTTCATGTAAGATGTTATCCAGGATCTTTTTTTGATTATGGCTTTCAGGTAATTTCAGGTGATTCTTATATTATCTCTCCTGGATCTGTTTGCCAGGTCAGTTGTTTTTCCAGTGAAGCATTTCACATTTTCACATTTTCTTCTATTTTTTCATTCTTTTGATTTTGACTGATTCTTGATGTCTCATAGAGTCATTAGCTTCTACTAATTCTAGGAATTATTTTCATAAGTTAGCTGTTGTGTCTCCTTTTCCATTTGGAATGCTGTCCTTCACCTCTGTCTTCTAAAATCTCCAGTTTTCTAAAAAAGTTCAGGTTAAGTATCACCTCCTATATGAAACTGTTCCTCGTTTCCAACCCCTCCCTTCCAGTTTTATTACAGTTTTATAGATGAGGAAACTGAAGCAAACAATTTCAATGACTTAACCAGGGTCACATAGCTAGTAAATGTCTGAATCCTAGATTTGAACTCAGGTCTTCCTGACTCCAGACCCAGCATTCTATCCACTGCTTCACCTAGCTGTCTCTTCTGTCCCCTTTACCATATGAAATTATCTTGTATTTCTTTTGTAATATATATATATATATATATATGTATATGTATATGTATGTATACATATATAATCTCTCCCCATAGAAGCAAAGTCCTTGAGGGAAAGGACTTCATAGCTTCCTATCAGGAGCATTTACCACAGTAACTATGATGCAGTAGGTGCTTTATACATGCTTAGTGATTGAGACATGATTCTTACGTTTCTCTGAATTTCTCCAATTGTGGTTAATTTCCTACAGCAGATTGATCTTCCATTCCATCTGTCTGCATTTTTCAGTCATTTTCCAATCGATGGACACCATCTTTGTTTCCAGTGCCTCTTATTTTCATCTATCCAGTGCATATTTTTGTCTATATTGGACCTTTAAGTCTCTGACTTCCTTGGAATATATGCATAGGAAAGGGATTGCTGGACCAAAGGGTACGGAAAGCTTAGTCATTTTCCTTGCCTATTTCCAGCTTAAGATCCCAAACAGTTGGGCCAATTCACAGCTCTGTGTTAGTGGGTCTGTCTTTCCATAGTTACTCCCACAGGGATTGTTGCTCTTTTTGCCCTCCTTGCCAAAGTGCAGGGCACAAGGTGAGACCTCAGGGTTGATTTAATTTGCATTTTTCTGACTAAGAGTAATGTTTGCAGGATGTTTTCAAGTGGTCACTTGCCATTTTTAGGCTTTCTCGGGAAAACTGTGTTTGCAGCCTTTGGCCACTTAGCTTTTGGGAAATGAATAGGGTTTTCAGTTTTATGTGTGAGGAAACAACTCCAGGTGGAGAAGAAGCAAATGTACTTAAACCCCCTCCCCATTCTTGCAGTGTTTCTAGGTATGTAGTGACAGTAATAGGAGGAGGAGGAGGGCTGACACCCAACCACCTGAAAGCAAACCTCAGGTAGGGTTGTGTGACTGGTGTGTTACTAACATGTTTCCTCTCCTCCCACCACCCATACCAACCCACATAAAGACTCTTGGGCAACTGACAGCTCAGTGTTCCTGAGGGAAGCCAACGCCTACTGTACAAGGTCATGTTGGGTTTATGGTATTTTAACTGGATAGGAGTTCAGAGGCCCTCTAGGCCAATCCCCTTATTTTACAGAGGAGGAAACTGAGGTCGAGGGAGTGACTTGCTCATGATCCCACCAGAAGTAAGTGATGACAAGATTTGAACTCACATATTCTGACTCTAAATTCAGTTCTTTTCCCATGATGCCATGTTGCCTTGGACTGGACACAAGGAAGGAGAAAGAACCATGCTTACCTCCTGAACTCATCTTTTCCTCTTGAGTTGAACACAACCCACCACTGGCTTTGGTGTTTCCCCATGTCTGTCACCTCGTGATCCCTATATTCAGTCAGTTGCCAGATCTTGTTGTTTCTTTGACAATACTTCCCCTTTCTCACAGCAACTACCTTAGCTCAGGCCCCTGTTGCCTCTCCCTGAGATTGTTCAGTCATCTTTTTTACAGAGCCTGCACATTGGTCTACTTGCCTCAATTCTCTCTCTACTCTATCCTGATACTGCCAAAGATAGGACCATGTAATTACTCTACTCCATCAATCTCGGGGGCTCCCTATTTCCTCTAAGATAAATCATCAGCTCTTCTGTTCAGCTAAGAAAGCCCTTCCCAGCCTTCTTCAACCTGTCTTTTCAACCTCAGTGGACATTGCTCTTCTTTCCTACTCTCTATGCAGTCAAACTATGGAGTCCAGTCAAACTGGACTCATTGCTGTTTCTCATAAAGGGTACTTCATTTACCAACTCCACATCTATACTTATGTCCTTGTTGTCTCCCCCATTAGAATGGAAGTTCCTTGTGAGGAAGGATGTTTCTTTTGTTGACTCAGGGCCTAGCATACAGTAAATGCCTAGTACATTCTCCTTGATCGACCTCTACCCATTTTGGTAAAAATAACACCGCACATCCATATAACACTTTGTTTGTAGACTGCTTTCCATATATCATCACATTTAGAATGCCTATATCCTTTTCCACGTAAGCGCTTAGGTGGCACGATCGATAGAGTACTGGCCTTGGGGTCAGGAAGACCTGAGTTCAGTTCCTGCCACAGACATGTAACCCTGGGCAAATCACTTAATCTCTTTCAGTGTCTGTTTCCTTTTCTATAGAATGGGAGTAACACTAACACCTACTGCTCAGGGCTATCGTGAGGATCAGATGAGATTATATTGGTGCTTTGCTTTGCAAAATTTAAAGCATCATGTGTATGATGATGATGACAATGACAGCAACTAGTTATTATTAGTGAACCAGGTGAGTGCCCCATTCTGGTTATTGCATAATCCCAGTTGCTTCTTCTGGAATTGCTTATCGAGCTAGGCACTGGGGATAGGGAAGGTGGGAATTAAGCAAAGCCTTAAAGGAGATGGAGATGGAGATGGAAATCTTAAAGGAGAGATGGAATGATTTGGGGATATAGAGAGGAGAAGGGAGTGATGGAGAGGAGGTGTGTAGCCCACATGTTACTGGGTGTGGTGTGATGGATTAGTCCCAGCCATTGGAATGGGAGCTTGTTTTGGAGGCCAGTGTGAGGGGAGGGCAGAGTGGGCAGTGGAGGGCCTGGGATGATGGGATCTGTCTGAAGGAGAGCGCTTGTGTGTCTGGATCCCTGGCCCTACTACAGTACAGTGCTTTGCACTTAGTCAAGAATGAGGGGAAGCTCTTAAACCAGAGAATCCCCTGACATGTCTGTAAAATAGGCTTGGGTTATTGGGGTGACCTTTGACCTTTGCTTGGAAGCTGTTCTCTCTCAGAATTCTTAGTGTTTCTCCAGGGGCTTCAGGTATTTCCTCGTGACTTCCAAACATACTAGTGTTTCTTCCCCTTTCAAAATACTTTGGATTTTCTTATTTGTGTGCATGTCATACCCTTCAGTAGAATAGTAAGTTTCTGGCAGACAGGGACTATATTTCATTTTTGTTTTAGCATCTTTTGTCACCTAATGTAGTGTATTATATTGTATATTGTATATATGTATATTACTATATATACATATATACTGTGTATATATACATATATACTGCACATGGCAGGTACTTAATAAATGTTTATTGTGTTGCATCATGTCATCATGATCATTCTTTTTGCTGGGCCACATGTGATGGGGTCAGATTTGGTGAAATAAAGGAAAAACCACTAGACTTGTCCTTCTGCCACTGCCTCTGTGATTTACTATGATATGGCCTTGGGTGAGTCACTTCCCTTCTGCCTATGACCTGAAGATAATCAATTTATTTCTCTGACCTCAGTTTCTTTGTCTATATAAAGCCTACTCTGCCCACCTCCCAGGGTTGTTGTTGGAACAGCATAACTCAAATACTTCTTGACTATTCATGAGCTGAGGATTGTTGATCTAGAACCAGAAGGGACCTTTAAAGCCAACTAGTTCAAGTCCCTCCTTTTACAAATGGGGAAACTGAGGCTCAGAGAGGTAAATGACTTCCCCAAGGTTATACATAGAATTAGAGCTCTTGAATTGAAAGGGACCCAAGAGGCTATTTAGTCCAAACACCTTATTTTGCAGAGGAAGAAGCTAAGGACAAGGGAGGTTAAGTGACTTAGCCAATGTCACACAGATAAGTAAGAGGTAGATCCAGGATTTGAATTCAGCTGAAACTTTTGAGGAATGCTGGAGAGAAAACTTCCCACCTGTATATTTGAAGCTAGGTACCACATATGGTGGGAGAGTAGGTGGTGCAGTGGAGAAAGTGCTGGACCTGGAGTCAAGAAGACCTGAGTTGAAATCTGGCCTCCGACACTTACTAACTGTGTGATCCTGGACAAGTCACTTCACCCTATTTGCCTCAATTTCCTTATCTATAAAATGAGAAGGAAATGGCAAATCATTCTAGTATCTTTACCAAGAAAATCCCAAATGGGGTCATGAAGAATTGGTCACAAAGGGTTAGACACTACTGAAAAATGATGAACAGCAACTGCCACCATTATACATAGTAGCTACAATATAGGATGAAGACTAGTGGTAGAGATGTCTGGAAATTCACAGGCAAAAGAAATCCCAGGAATGAGCCAACAGTGAAACAAATGGCCTTGTATGTCTGTGTATGAATACACAAACAGTGGATAAATACCAAAGCCAACTTGAGACAGTAACACAAGGAGGCGAAATTGATTTTCTAGGTGTTGTTCAGACTTGGTGGGGTGGGAAAAACATTATCTTATTCAAGAGGACCCAAAGGGATGAAAGCAAACAAAGCAGAGGAAATCCTCCAGGAACTGGAGTGAGAGAATGTCAATAGAAGCACAAACAGAAGGGAGATTGTTACTGGAGCATAGGACGGGAAGAAGAAATAGACAAGGAGGCCAGGAAGCCGATGGCTAGGCTGGCATAAAGACGGGATGCCCTAGTGATGGGGGACTTGAGCTATGCCAGAATGCTCTTCACTTATATGCTCTCTCTTTGCCAAAAGCTGAGCAGCTAACGAAACCTTGGCTCACTTTGATGATCAATCAAAGAATCAACTTGCATTTATTAATCACCTACTATATGCCAGGCACTGTACTAGATAATGAGAATTCAAATGTTGGAGGAAGCAATAAAAAAGAATTGCTATTCTGGTCCTGATCTTACCAACAAGGAGGAACTTAAAGGAAGTGCTATTCTGTCTTAGAATTCATGAGAAGAGCCAGGCAGAGACTGACATGTACTGTACCTAGAGTCTGAGAAAGCTGATTTCAAAAGGCTCACAGTAAGAATGGGGAGAAATCCATGGTCTGAAATTCTACAGGGGAAGTCATCCCAGGGGCCTGGGAACCTCTCAAGAATAAGATTCCAAAGATATAAAGAAAAGCAGCTCTGATGAGGAAGAAAATGGAGAGTTGTCTAAAGAGCCGAGAAAACACGTTGGTGTTGGCCCACTTGAAGTACCTTAGTCAGCAAACATAAGAGTTGGTCGCCAAATGGAGAATGATGGCTGCCAGGGCAACACCAGGTTAGAATAGAAACTCATTTGTAATATCTTACAAAGAAGGACGATGGGCAGTTGTGAGCAGTATTGTCTTGTGAATCAGAGAAAACCAGCAGAGGGTAAAAGCAATTTAAAGAAAGTTTGGCAGGCTCACCAACTAAGCAAAATCATTCCAAGGGCATTCAAGGATGAACGTGGAAGGAGGACGACAGACAGAAGAAAAATGGAAAAAGATTTTCAAAAGATACTTTAACCGCCTATTTTCTCCATCCAGGATAGGAGAACCGCTACCCTTGGACCCTCCCATCACCATCCCTGAGGTGCTTTGAAAGGAGGTAGGAATGATACTGAAGGAAGCAGAGATGGGGGAAGCAGCTAGCAGCTGTGCGAGGGAAAAACAGTTGGGAAGGCATTGAGGGACTGGTATACAAGGTATCTGAAGGAAGGGAATATGGTAAGGGCATATAAAAACTTGGGACCATATTAATAATAAAAAGGCAATTGAGAAAATTGATAACGATCTACAAGTCTACTCTTTCATCTATACAAACCTTTTATGAGAGCCATCTTTATATAAATCAAGGGTATCCTCCTCGAAGGTTTTGGTAGAAATAAGCTGACTTTCATAAGCAATATTCAGCAATGGTCCATTTTGCTATTAACTGAAAGATGTAGAGAATATTTTGTTATTCTTTACTGATTATGAAAAAGTATTCATCTCCATAGAATAAAATGTTACTCTCCAGGTCTTTTATAACAAAAGTGTGCTCCATCAAATCATTCCAGATTTCTTGGAAGACTTAGTTCTAGAAATAACTCTGTTCTGTGACCCTCTGATAATAAACATCAGACAAGGAGGCATAAAGGAGGAAGTACTATGATCAGCAGAGGAGTTCACCATTGTGATGAAGGGGATCCGGATCAAAGAAGGATTTGTTGGGGATGGTGAGATCTCCAGATGCTCTTATTTGTGATGGCATTGCCCTGAGTGCATCAAGCCCCAGAACATCGCCGATCCTCCTAAGAAGAGATCAGGAGTCACTTTAGAGAGTTTGACCCTTCTAGCCACATGGGAAAGACCAAGAACTGAACTGGAAGAGTAGGGCAGGCTAAATCGCCTTTGAGAAATTGCTATGCTTCCTTGTCAAGAACAAATCATCCCAGAGTATCCCCATTTTCTCTTTTTTGATGGGGTTAGTGGTTTGGTAGATTAGTGAACTTCTGTCAATACAGTTTAGCTAGATTTCAGCAGGGCATTTGTGAATGACGTGGAGAGATGTGGGCTAGACAGTGGGCTAGAATGTGGAACTGATTGAATTACTAGACACAGACTAACAGATGTTAACTTGGAGGTATAACCCCAGTGGAGTCCCTCAGGGATCTGTACTTCCTTAATTCTGTATTGTAGAATGTATTTAAATCAATGACTTGGCTAAGAGTCATTCATACACAACATTCCATCTCCTGACTGCTTCTGCCGTGGCTGTTTACCATGCCTAGAATATTCTTGATCCTCACCTCTATCTCTTGGCTACCTCCTTCAAGATTCAACTCAAAGTCTGTCACCCTTCCTACCTCACCTCACCCCTAGTGACATTACTTTCCTCTTAAACTGTTTGTATTTTGTATATAAATAGTTATTTGCATGTTTTCTCCCCCATTAGCAAGGGAGCTCTCAGAAGGCAGAGATTATGTTTTTGTCTCTATAGCTCCAGCATGTTGCACAATGCCTGGCACATGGTAAGCAGTTAATAAATCTCTGTTGACTGGCTGACTTAGTCCTTAAATAAACATTTATCAAGTGCCTGCTATGTGTCAGACACCGTATGGTGGCTGACCAGTATGTTTCTCATATATATTGATGATACTGAATTAAGAAAGATAGCTAAAATGTTTGATGGCAGAACAAAAATATTAGACCAAATTCAATGGAAGCTAGACCCAGAGCAAATAAATGATGATGGCATTCTTTCTTTCCTAAAACTTTCTGTTGGTAAAATATTTTTTAGTTTATGAAAGCGTGCAGTCATAGGATCAGCAATCCAGAGCTTTGAAATCATCTTGTCAAACTCCCTCTTTTTATAGATGAGGAAACCGAGGCTTAGAGCTGTGGAGTGACTTGGCTGAGGTAAAAGATATGTGTCATTTTGTCCCAAATGACAAGGTGAAGGCAGGACTGGTTGAGAAACATAACTGCACATCAAAATCAAAGATGTAATGTTAGGTTCTAATTTGTATTGCTTTTTGATATGCTGATATGCTTCAGGATTTTGGGAGTAGCGCAGAATTTACCTACCACCAACTGATCTATAAGTGACTGCTGCTTCTGTAAATTCCTTAGAGATTTGGAAATCTGTCTATAGAAAAAACCCAAAAGAAAAATCAACAGTTCCATCTTGGCTCATCTCAGATATGGGGGTGTCTTAGATTAAGGGAGGAGGTTTGCGAAGGGCAACATTCATCATTGAGATATCTGTAGTGACCGACTTGATGGCAGTAGCTTGCTTATAAGCTGAAAGCATAATGGGGGGACACATTATAGGTACCTTTTACAGAAGATAAATATGGGTAATGAGTCTGATCACAGAATAGAGGGGCCAGACCGAGTCAGACAGAGCTAGTGCCTGCAAGATCTAACCATGTATTGGATCAGATCTCAGTGGCTGGGGTTGCTCTACTCAGGGGTGGTTGAAAGTGGTTTTTAGAAAATGACTTCCAATAATGTGTCCAGATGTGTTTGCCATCTCCGAGTATGCAGTTGGTGTGTTGTGTGGAGCTGCAGAATCATAGGAGGTAGGCTTTGTAGAGATCCATGATTGCAGAACATGGCATATCTTGCCCAAAGATGACAGAAGATGTGCCTGATATGTCCTTTAGAAGGGTGAATACCAAATGACCTCTAACCAGATGCTAGCTGGAAACAATTGTATTAGATTGGGCAACATTGACATTGAGGCAAAGTTCAGTTCTGACTCTGTGTTGTGGTGGGTATGCCTAGCCTGTTGGGAGTCCTTTTCTTTTTACTCATTGGGTCATACTGTCACCGTTCCTTGGGGAGGCCCCAGATGTGGCACTTGGCCAACATCACAGCTCGTTTTAACTCCCTGGGTGTGTATATGAGCATGATAGCATGTCATGGTTGGGGCCCATTATTCCTTTGTTGACATGTGTCCTTGACCATGGAAGCTACTGACAGCTAGTGAGGATGTACTTCTCTGTGTGCGTAGAGCAGGAGTGGGGAACTTGTGGTCTCAAGGCCTGATGTAGCCTTCTCTGTCCTCAGGTATAGCCTTTTGACTGAGTCTAAGTTTGACAGAACAAATCTCTTTATTAAGGGGATTTGGTCTGTGAAATTTGGATTCAGTCAAAGGGCAGCACTTGAGGACCAGAGGGCCACATGTGGCCTTGACATGGGAAAGTCCCATAATGCCTGAAGATTGCTTATTTTTAGAGATGAATTGATATTCCTGAAAAATTAGAAGGGTCCATGGGAACCTGTTGTAATTACTACAACAGGACTTGGCTGGAATTTGGTTAAAGGTTTCGATGTGTCATAGGAATGTATGGAGCAGGTATAGGTGGGAGAGTTGAGTCTCATGGGAGGGAGAAAGCATTTATGAAGCACGTATTATGTGTCAGATACTGTTAATGCTTTACAAATATGATCTCATCTGATTGGATTTGAGAGGCAATGACTTTTTTCAGAAGGAATTTAGAGATTTCCTATGGAAGCAGTAGTTGAAGAATGTTGCTAGTGATGTTGGGTCATGGACCAGTTCTGGTGCTATCCAACGAAAGCAGTGTGGAGCAAGTGCCATAGGGTTTCTTTGGGGTGTGGTGCAAGGCCTCTAGAAAGAAATGTAACTGGGTGGGATATATTTGTTGACCAAGTGTCATGATGAGCCAAGGGTTTCTTTCTTTTTGAAAGAGTCATATATGTGGTAGTCTTGTAGAAGGTCCAGCCCCTTCTCCCTTGGCAGACCACGTTTGGGATGAGAGGATTCCAATTCTGATAGTAGACATACTGTGTGATAGCACCTTCAGACTCTCCAGTGTTGCAGGCCATGTCTCCTGGCTCCTCCATGATGCCTTGACTGAGAGGGAGCGCCATTGAAAATTGGTTGTTTGGAAACTTGGCAATGCTGCTCTCCCTATAGAGCCTGTAGTGACAACAGTGTTCCTGGGAATCCAACATATTTCTGCTTAATACTGTTTTCTAATAACTTTCTCACAAAATAACTTTTCCTTATGAAATTGAGTCCAGTAGAAGAAAAGGGATGTTACGCCACCCATCCAAGGGGTGAGAAATTGTAAGAGAGTATTTTAAACCTGTGGAATGGTCTGTTTTGTGGTAGGCCACATGCTGGGCCCTGTTGTGTGGTTTGGTGTCCATCAGCCAACACCTCTTATCATGCTCAGTGCTGCCCTGCTGTGTGACTCTCTGGGCTAGTTCCCTCTTTATGCAGGGCCTCAGACTTGCCCTTCATTCCCTTTGTGCTAGTCTTTGAAAGCAGTGTTCCCACCTGGATTTGGGTGCCTGTGTGACCTGGGGCCGGGTGAGATGAACTCTGGAATTGTGCCCATGCTAGTGCTTCACTGGTCAGCTCACCCAGATAATGTCCTAGAAGGGCAGCCCCCTCCCCTCCCAAGCTGCTGAAAAGCAGAGTTGGCGTTGTGGTGAGGGAGCATTGGAGGTGGTAGTGAAGTAGCCTGTGAAGGTCATGAGACCATAAATCTGGAGGTGGATGCCATCCCAGAGGTCACTGAATCTAAACCTCTCATTTTACAAATGAAGAAAGTGAGGCTCAGAGAGAAGTGACTTGCCCAAGGTCACACATAGACGCCTAGATCTAGGATTGCTAGGAATCTTCTAGTCCCTCATCTTATAAAGGAGGAAACTGAGACCCAGAGAGGGGAAGTGACTTGCCCAAGGTCACTCAGCCTGTAAGTGTCTGAGACTGAATTTGAACTCAGGTCTTCCTGGTTTAAACCCAAATGTCATTGACTTGCAGTCCAATCAATGCTCCATCTTCTGTGACATGCTACCCTTGGTCTCACTTACTAATGAAGACAGCCTCTAAAGTTCAATAGTGCATCTATCTCCTTCTCTTGCTGTACAACACAGTACTGATAGCTTTTGGGGGCCCCTCCCCTAACAGAGCATCCTAGGGGACCCCAGGGGTGCCTGAAGGGCATGCCTTCTCAAGAAGACCTGAAACAGGCTCTTGCTGCAGTATCTTTTTTCATTCCTGTTACCAGATATCCTTTACCTTAGAGATAATGTCACTCAAGGTAATGCCATTTGGCCATGGTCCCATTAGGTAGGTCTTAGGAGGCAGCTAGGTGGTGCCACTGTAGAGAGAAAACTGGGCTTGGATTCAGGAAGATGGGAATTCAAATCCAGCCTCAGACATTTACAAGCGGAGTGACCTTGGGCAAGTCACTTAATCTGTCTTTTTGTCTCAGTTTCCTCCAGGGTTAAATGAAGGAGAAGGACTAAGTGATCTCTGAGGTCCCTTCAAATTCTAGATCTAGGATCCTATGGAAGACCTTGGCTTAGTCCCTTCCTCTCCGTGGGCCTCTGTTTCCTTTTCCATAAAATGACTACAGCAGATGGCCTCTAAGGTCCCTGCCAGCTCTTGATTGATGAACCTGCGAATATAACACGAGTGCTTCAGGATGTGCTCGGCTGTTTACAGTCACAGTGTAATGCACACGGGGATTATTCACATTTTATTGTTTTTCCTACTGTTTCATTATCTCTGCCAGTTCACTGCTTTTCATTTGACCAGGACCATAATATATTTATTTTTACACTTTTTGTTGATATATTTTGTTTTGATGGACAGCTAGGTGGCGCTGCAGTGGATAGAGCTCAGGGCCTGGAGTCAGGAAGACTTGAGTTCATATCTGGTCTCAGATGCTTCCTAGCTGTGTGAACCTGGGCAAATCACTTCACCCTGTTTGCCTCAGTTTTCTTGTCTGTCAAATGAGCTAGAGAAGGAAATGGCAAACCACTTCAGTATCTCTGCCAAGAAAATCTCAAATGGGGTCAACAAAGAGTCAGACATGACTGAAAATGACTAGACAACAACATAAATATTCCCTTCCTTTCTGAATGTATCCCTCCTCCTTCCTCCTCACTGTAGGAGAGTAAAAAAACAAAGGAAAAAAAATCAACTGAGCAAAATTAACCAGTACATTGATGGAGTCTAACAGTATATATAGTTGTCTGTCTCCAAGGAACGAGAAGTACATCATCTTCCTTCTTCAAGGCCAAAGGGCCTTTATATTTTAAATCTAGCAAGACCCTTCCCTTCCCTTCCCTTCCCTTCCCTTCCCTTCCCTTCCCTTCCCTTCCCTTCCCTTCCCTTCCCTTCCCTTCCCTTCCCTTCCCTTCCCTTCCCTTCCCTTCCCTTCCCTTCCCTTCCCTTCCCTTCCCTTCCCTTCCCTTCCCTTCCCTTCCCTTCCCTTCCCTTCCCTTCCCTTCCCTTCCCTTCCCTTCCCTTCCCTTCCCTTCCCTTCCCTTCCCTTCCCTTCCCTTCCCTTCCCTTCCCTTCCCTTCCCTTCCCTTCCCTTCCCTTCCCTTCCCTTCCCTTCCCTTCCCTTCCCTTCCCTTCCCTTCCCTTCCCTTCCCTTCCCTTCCCTTCCCTTCCCTTCCCTTCCCTTCCCTTCCCTTCCCTTCCCTTATTTTTTTAAGTGTGGGAAAGGCCTCTTTCTTTCTAGAAAACCCATAGCACTCACTAACAGCCCCATCAACACAAAAACCCCAACTGCCGAAATACAGTATATCCACCATACAATGTGGAATTATGGGTCCAAAATGGGAACTTTCCAAACAGGACACTTCTGAATTTTTCCTGCTGACTTTCCCACTTGCCCCACATCCCTTGTTTCCCCATCCTGGTCACCTTTATCTCTGAGTGCGCTGTGCTGCTTAAATACCATTTGGATACACTGGTACCTGTCTCTCATGTGCACTCAGTTGTATGTCATCTATTTTTCCAGAGGGGCCCCTTGTCACACTCTTGTCTGTAATATGCTGGACTATATCCATGATATCCCTCACCTGGATGCCTTTCAACTATAGTCTTTAATCTTCAATGGATGTCCCAAGGTTTACTACCATCCCCCTTCACGTGCCATGTAAAATAGGCACATGCCTGCAGTGAGGGCAATGGGTGGTTTGGCTTTCCTCCCTTGGGCACGTTGGTGACCAATGACACATACCTATGTGATCTGGGGCCCTACAAAGAGCCTGCCCCCTACTGACAAATACCCTGGGCATTACTGAGAACATGGAAAGCAGACCTCAGCAGGGTGCGGAGGCAGGGAGCCCTGGCTCCAGCTTTCCTTTCACTTCTAGGCTGGAGTGATAGAAAGGTGTGAAGTTGACCTGAGGGACCTTGGCCCAGCTCATAAATTGTTCTGCTTCTACTGAGCAGGGACTGAAAGAAGGTAGCAAGGCCAGAAACTGGAAATCCAGCTCAAGGGCTTGGTTCAGACATTCTATCGAGTCAGAGAAAGGTAGAAGGTAGTCAGGGGTGGAATTTTGGAAAGATGGGCCCTGGGGTGCAGAGCTCTGAAGAGTGGTGTGACCAGACCCTGAAGGACTTGGGAACAATAGGGTGATGTCACCAGCGGGGGAAGCTTGTTTTATAGTGGGATGCCCACTGGAGTCAGGATGAGGTCTCTGACATCTCAGAACCTGGTGCAGTGATAGCACAGGGTAGAGTGGGGCTTAAGTTGGATGCATGGTTGTGGGTGGGGCCAAACATTTTGGCGAGGACCATAACTGTGTATTTCTCTTCTCTCTGTTTTACGTAGGAGGAAAGTGACATGCAGAGAGGGTCCCATCTAGTAATTATTGGCCCACATTTTAGGGGAAATAGGATGTATATATACACCTTGAGTTGTATGTGGAAAGAGAATTGCATTTGGTGTCAATGAACATGGGCTCAAGTGAGAAGATGCAGTTTACTAGCCATGTGACTCTGGGCAAGGCATGGCCCCTCTCTGGGTATCAGTTTACTTCCCTGTAAAATGATGGTGTTAGAAGGAATGATCTCTGAAGTTCCTTCCTAGCTCCGACAAATTATACTCTATGAAGATGTAGAGGAGTAAGGTACACAGTACTAGGTAAGGCCCAAGGAGGGGAAGATGCTGGGGACTTAGAGGCTTCCCAAGGGCTGCCTGCTGTGCCCACGTCATCTTCCAGCTGGGTCTGGTCCCAGGAGACACACTCATGGCTGCCCTCATCACTTGCCCACTTCCTGCTTTGGGTTTTGTTTTTATTTTTGCAAATGTAGGGACACTTTATTTGTTCTTTAAGTCATAGGACTGCCTCTTGTTTTATGTCACTGTCATTTCCAGCACTCCCCTTTCTCCCTCTGTCTTTCTTGCACCCACTTTCTTGCTGTTTAAGAGCCAAGTGAATGTCTCCCTTGGTAATGGGGCACGTGGGATGTACTACAAGGAGCATACTGTTACAGGTGGAGAAATTCTCATCAGAACTTGTCTGACCAGATCTCAGGCAGGCTGTTCAGTTGATTTGGGTTTCAGAGGTATGGAAGAGCGCCACTGAAAATAGACCCACAAGTCCGTACTTTGAGATGTGACTTGGACAGAATAAAGCTTATTATACACAGAGCACAGTAATGGTTTCCAGGGTTGGATTGTAGATTTATTTTTTTTACTTTTTCCTTTTAAAGAGTAGGAACTCTGTACCGTAAGGGACCTTAGAGAGGTCATTTAATCAAACCTCTTTGCTTGAATACTGCCAGTGATGGGGAACTCCCTATACAAGTTTCCAAAGTTCATATTTCCCTTTCTTCCTTATGAAGACTAGGGTATTCAAGCTATGAAGGACCTTGGATATCATCTAGTCTAACCCTTACCTGGTTGTCTAGTCTCTACTTGAATGCTTCCAGTGCTGGGGAGCTCCCTATACTACCCCACAAAGCTCACATTTCCACTAATCAGTACAAGCTTTATATACAGAGCGCAAATCTTTCTCTTTCTATTTTCTACCCACTGCTCCTGTTTGCTCCCTCTGTTAATAATAACAGCTAGCATTTATATATCTCTTTAAGGTTTGCAAAGTACTTTATAAATATTATAATATAATATTATAATATAAATATTATGAATATATAAATAATATAAATATTATTTGATCCTCACAGCAACCCTTTGTAGGTTCTGTTATTATCCCCATTTTAAAGTTGAGTGAACTGAGGCTGGAAGATGGTAACTGACTTGCCCAGGGTCACTCAGCTTGTAAGTGTCTGAGGCTGGATTTGAACTCAGGTCTTCCTGACTCCAGGTCCAGTGCTCTCTGTCTGGTGTCAAGTAGCACAAATCAAATCCCTCTTCTGTGTGACCATTCTTTAGGTATTTGAAGAGTGATAATCCCTCACAAAGGCAGTTCAGTGGTGCAATGGATAGAGCACTAGGCCTGGAATCAGGAAGACCTGAGTTCAAATTCAGTCTCAGATACTTACTAGCTATGTCACCCTGAGCAAGTCACTTCACCCTGTTTGCCTCAGTTTCGTCATCTGTCAAATGAGCTGGAGAAGGAAGTGGCAAACCTCCCCAGAATCCTTGCCAAGAAAACCCCAAATGGAGTCATGGAGAATAGGACGTAACTGAACAAATTCCTCACATTTTCTCTCCTAGTACTCCAAGTTACTTCATCTGGCCCTCATTTTAAGTTTTTGAATTCACTTGGCTGAGCTGCTCTATTACCTGTGTGCCTTGGTTAGTCATTTCCCTTCCTTTGGACTTCAGTTTCATCATTGTAAAATGAGAAGTTTGGACTCCGTGATCCCTGATGATTTGTCTGGGTCACCCTCATCTGTCCATACTCTGGTTCCTAAATGTTCCTTCAAAAATGCTGTGCCTAGGACTGAACACATGTTTACGGTAGGTTTGGAAAAGCCTGGAATTCAGTGGGCCTCTTGTCTCTCTTGCGGAAGTGCTGGTATTCATCCATTTTTGTAGTCCAGCAACTTTACAGCTTGAAACTTGCCTAATTAAGCAAGCCTGTTTGACCTCTGCCTGCTGTGTTCAGCAGGTATACTATCTGTTTGTACTAGAGTCACCACGGTGGAATGGCGGGAGCCCCAGATGGGGAATCAAAGAGCGAGAGGCTCCCTAAATTGTGGCTTCAATGTTGTTCTATCAGAGACATTGGCTTTCTGTCTTGCCTTGCCTTGAGGGGCTACTTCCTTGATCTGATTTGTCTCTGTTCTGTCCCTCGGTGTTTAATAGGGAACCAAGGCTCTTGAAAAGGATAGTGATATGGTCAGTGTAACCCCTAAAACACCAAAGGAAAACTTGATGCACGCCTCATATGTTCTAGTAAGCTTTCTGGAAGGGTATTCTACTGTAGGATGTCACATGCCTCTGTCTTTACAGGAAGCATGAGTTCGTCCCAGTATGGGGTAAACAAGCATTCCCCTGGGCCTACGTAATTTCTGGCTCTTCACCAACCCTTTAGAATACCAATCTAGGTACCAGCATCCATGTGAAGCTTACAGTTAGGATGACTCTTTGACAATCATGTAATTCTAGGCTGAATTGTTCTTTCCCAGATAGGAAAAAAAAGACTCCAAGATGATATAGCTTATTAGTAAAATCTCCTTTTTCGTTGTTTGTGAGGGTGTACTAATTACCCATTGTCCTCCTGGCTGAGCTTGTGAATAGTCTTCATGATTGGTCTTTTGCACAGGTTGACCTTGGCACACATTCAACCCCCTCAGATGCAGGTGACTGTTATCTAGGAGGCTCTTTAATTGGCAAGTTCTTGTAATTAGCCCATCCTCGAAGCCTCCCTTTGTAGGAAACTCAGTGCCATTTCCATTGCTCCATGTCCTCTGGAAGAGGACAATCACTTCACCACAAAAAGAGCCTAGTTTCTTTCAGTTCACAGGACCTTGCTCTCAGCAGGGGGGCTGGGTTGGGGGGGTTGAGAGAGACTGGAAAGGAGAAAGGGAATAAGCAAACAGGTATTTATATAGTGCCTACTATGTGTTAATTCTTTCATCTGATCCTGACAGCAACCCTGTGAGGTAGATGCAATTATTATCCCTATCTGCCCCATGCATGTGAAGGCTCGTAAGCCTTGGTGGAATGGGAGGATGAGAACAATTTGTTCCAATGGCCTGACTGAAGCAGGCTCTGTGGAGCACTTAGAGCTTGGTCAGACTTTGAAGATGTCAAGGTCATCCACCGCATTTTTGGCCATGGCCAATCATCCCGACTTTTGTCTTGCCACTGGACTTCATGGCTCTGGGAGAAATAGTGAGCCAACGACTTTGTGCACCTCTGCCTCATTTAAATCCAATTTACTCTCAAGTCAAGACATCAGCGCATGATCTCATCGGTCCTCTTTGAAAATAAAGGACGAACAACATTATTATTCCCATTTTTCATTTGAAGAAACTGAGGCAATCAGAGTTTAAGTAGCTCACTTAGGTCAGTGTCCAAGGTCAGGTTGAACTCAGGTCTTCTTCACTCCAAGGCAAGCACTCCATCCACTCCACCCAGCTGTCTCCAGGCTACCTCAGAATGGCAGAGAGATGCTATGACCTTGTGTAGATAATATAAGACTGATAGTTTCTTTCTTTCTCTTTCTTTTTCCTTCCTTCCTTCCTTCCTTCCTTCCTTCCTTCCTTCCTTCCTTCCTTCCTTCCTTCCTTCCTTCCTTCCTTCCATCCCCACAATTATTGATGTCATGTTTTTTTCTGGCATTTACATTTCCCAATGTCTTCTCCCTTTCTCTCTAGAGAACACTGGCATAGGAAGGAATAACAAAGAACATAAAAGCAAAGAAAAAGACCAAGTTGACAAAACAAACTAAGATATTAAAAAGTCTGACCTTATCTTTAGTGTTCTCTACTCACAATTCCTGTCTGTCAAAGCACTATCTTAAAACCCATGAATAAACATCAGTCAAGTTATTTAGACTTTTTTTTGGCCTCTCACTGCACAACCCACTTTCCAGGAAGCTTTGGTATAAGGTGTGGGGGGGGGAGGGGGGGAGAAGCGTGGCCTAATAGAGTGCCAAATTTGGCATCAGAAGTGCCATTGGTTCAAATCTGGAGCCATCTGCTTCCTAGCTGTGTGACCTTGGGCAAAGTTTTTATCTTTCTCAGATGAATGGATTGGACCAAATGGTCTCAAGTCTCTCTCTTGCTTCTAAATAGGTGATTCTGTGGTGTTTATCATCCTTTAGATCACTATGGGGAGGAAGGAGTAGACCATGCCCTTTTTATATTGTGCTTCTTTGTAGGACTTGGGTAAGGGGTTGGCCAGGTTTTGTTGGTATCCTCTACTTAAGCTCAGCACATGAGATCTGTGTATTGTAGCCATATTCTCTTCCTCTGTGAAATGAAGAGATTGACCGACATCTGGGAAAGTCTGTGCCTTTTGAATACATGTTTTATATAGACATCTATGTACTAAGAGTAACCCATGGAGCATGCCTTTCATGATCCCCCAAATGAGACTTACTTTTTCCTAGTCAGTAAATGGACACAATTAGTTCAAAACAGATGCACTTAATGGAATATTATCATACAAAAGGGACAATGAGAATATCTTCCCCATAGACCTTTTGTATGATATATACATGTATATACATACATTAAGTGCATCTGTTTTGAACTAATTGTGTGAGGTCATTATGTCTCCTTCACTAGGTCTGCCCTCCATTGGTTGTGGTGTCTCCATTTGTCTCTGACTCCCACTAGTCTTTTTCTATTTTTTTTTCCTAATAGCATTTTTGGAGGGTTAAGTGACTTGCCCAGGATCACACAGCTAGAAAGTGTCAGGTGTCAAGAAACTGTCATTCCTTTCTATGCCTGTGTTCTCTAGAGAGAAAAGGGGAAGACATTGGGAAATGTGACAGAAAAAATCATGACATCAATAATTGTGGGGAAGGAAGGAAGGAAAGAAGAAGGAAAGAAGGATTTGAGGCTGGATTTGAACTTAGGTCCTCCTGACTCTAGGGCTGATGCTCTATCCACTACACCACCTAGCTGTCCAAGCATTCATTTTTACAAAATTTCGAGTTCCAAATTTTTCTCTCTCCCTCCCTCCCTTCCTCTTTTCCTCAAATGGTAAACAATTTGATACTGGTTATATATGCCTCACTGCTCTTAGAGTGTTTCCTGGTTGTGTGTTCTCTGCAGGCCATTTTGTGCTAGCTGCTGAGTATGTAGTCTTTTTTGAGCATTGCTCCCTGTAAAGTTTCTAGTATTGTCTCCTCAGGGCCAGAAACTGGCCAGCTCAGCTCCCTGTAACCATAACCTTTGCTTGATAAGGTTAGACTGACTGGGCTTTAGTCACAGCTGCCACACCCAGTCAACAAAAGTTATCCAGGGTACCCGAAGGCTAAAGTGAGTTTTTACATCAAAGTCCTCCTTTACAGATAGCCTTCCAACCTAGCGTTAGATATTCACAAGATCTCCTCTGGCTTTCCATGTAAATGAATTTGAGTTGGAACGAAAGGCAAACTATGGAGGCCCTTATAACCATCTACCACCACATTTTGCCTGCTTTTATTATGCGTATCATGCAAGCCTTTCTTTACTTTAGTTCTGTGTTTTGGACAGCAAAACTACAACAGTTGTTTCAGTTGTGTCTGATTTTTCATGATCCAGCTTGGGGTTTTCTTGGCAAAGGGACTGGAGTAGTTTGCCATTTCCTTCCCTAGTTCATTTTACAGATGAGGAAATTGAGGCAAACAGGATTAAGTGGTCACACAAGCTAGTAAGCATCTGAGGTTGGATTTGAACTCAGGAAGACTAGTCTTCCTGATTCCAGGCCTGGTGCTCTATCCACTGCAGTGCCACCTAACTGTTCTTGCTGACTTTCTGTTGAAATAATCCCTTTCCTTTCTAATGATAGTACAATGCAATGTGGTTGAAAGATTACAGGCTTTGGTCATCAGACCTTGACTGGAGGCCTAATTCATCTACTTTCTAGCTGTGTAACCTATATGATCCTCAGGGGTTTGACTCCATGAAGTCTCTAAATCTCTGGCCTTAGGACTCTCTCCTCATCGTACCTCAGATGTTCAGAGACCTAGGGCTGGAAGAGATCTTAAGCATTTATTCTGTCTGAAGGCAGGTAGTATAAAAGTAGTATCAAAGAAAGGTAGTATTAAAGTCATCACAGGTAGGAATGAAAATGATTTTTTTTCCTCAGGAAAAAAAAGTTTAAGAATCACAATTTCGGAATATTGAACATGTTGGTAGTGAGGCCCAGAGTTTATCTCAACTTCACAAAAAGTCACTTTTTGGAGAATGTCCACTCAGAATTGTTTAAATGTGTGTCTATATATTTTCTTTCTGTTTGCTAGTTGCATTATTACTTAGAGGATGATTAATTGTAACCTAACCTCTTCTGTCTATCCAAATTGGACCTATCCCTCAAGGCCAATTAGAAGTAGAATATAATGTCAGATATGATAGGGAAATTGTGATCCTAGGATCATAGGTTTAACTTTAGAAGTTATATGAGAAGTTACTGAAGCCAATGTTCTCATTTTGCAGATGAGAAAACTGTGGCCCACACAGGTGATGTATGGCAGAAGCAGGATTGGATCTCAGGTCTTCTGACTCTAAATCTGATGCCCTTTCACTGCCTCCCTAACCTTAGAACAGAAAATGTCAGAGCTGGGAGGGACTTTAGAATATAGAAGGCCAGAGCTCAGAGCGGGCCTTAGAACACAGAATGTCAGAGATGGGAAGGGCCTTAGAATAGGTAATGTCAGGCTGGAAGGGTCCTTCAGAGCTGGGAAGAACTTTAGAACATAGAAGGTCAGATCTAAGAGAAAACTTAGAACAGAATATCAGAGCTGAAAGGGGCCTTGGAACACAGAAGGTCAGGCCTGGGAGGGGCCTTAGAACACGCAATGTCAGAGCTGGGAGGAGGTTTAGAACACGGAATATCAGGGCTTAGAGGGGCTTAGAATAGAAAATGTTAGAGGTGGGAGGGGGTCTTAGCGCAGAGAATGCCAGAGCTTAGAGGGGCCTTAGAGCAGAGAATGCCAGAGCTGGGACCATCCTTAGAACAGGGCATGTCAGAGCTGGGAGGGAGCTTAGAACAGGGAATGTCAGAGCTGGGAGAGGCCTTAGAACATAGAATGTCAGAGCTTGGAGGGCCCTGAGAACAGGGAAGGTAAGAGTTGGGAGGGGCCTTAGAACAGAGAAGGTCAAATCTTGCGGGGGTGGCTTAGAATACAGAATGTCCGAGCTGGATGAGACTTCAGAAAAGACAATGTTTGCAGTGGTAGGAACTTTAAAATAGAGAACGTTGTAGCTTGAATGTCAGCTCTTGGATGTCATCCAGTCTAATACCCTTTATTTCTTAGATGAGGAAACCCAGAAAGGCTCCAGCTGCCACAGGCAGGCAGGCAGTCTGTGGTAAAAACCAGGCTTCTTCCCTCTCTAACATTTTCTCTTTCTCCCCCCAGTCTTCACTAAGTGCCCACTGAGTTCAGGTTCCTGAGCCAGGTGTTGGGAGGGACTTACATCCCTGTTCTTCAGGTGTTCAGTCTGTTTGGCTAAAAATTGCTCATGTCTTCCTCATAGCAAGGTCATAGGGGAATTAATTAATCATTGCTTTTATTTCCCCTGTAGGCTCTTCTGTCTTTATGTACTGAAATAGAATCCAGCTCATTATCCTCTCAATTAAAAAAAACCCAGAAAACAAAGGTGGGGAGTATGGAGTTTACAAGTCATCTGTAAGGCTTGGGACTAGGGGTCCAAGCTCACCTTCTATGAGCAGCCATCAAAGCTGTAGGGGGTGAGGAGGAAGAAATCCCTTCCCCCCTGAAACCTGTCCCCTACAGGTCTAAGGGAGAGCTGTCTAAATCCAAGGCCACGTATTTAAAAGAGAGGAAAAAGAGAGTGATAACAGAACATATCTCTTCTTTTCCAGTCCACTGAGCCAGTTTCTTTCTGCTTAGTGGGCAATCCTGTTGGGATGAGGGACCTAACTAGAAGCTTCTGGTTTCATATGCCCTTCATCAAAAGGCCAAAGCCCATGTCTATGTGAAAGAGGCCAGGGTGCAGGCCACATAGGATGACTACTTTCTCTGCCTACTCCCCTCCCCCACTGCCCCCTTTTGAAACTCCTCTAGGACAGGGATGGGGAACCTGAGAACCTTCAGGACATATGTGGTCTTCTACTTTCTACAGGAACCTTCTAGAACAGGGATGGCAGCAAGACCACACATTCCCCGACCTCCTGTTCTAGAAGCTAGTCCTGTAGAAAGAAGCCTATAGTGAGGAGAAGCTTACTAGCTTCTGAGGCAGCTCCTTCCCACTTGGGGACCTTTCTACTGGCATTAAGCCTAAATCTGTATACCTGCAACATCCACCCACTGTCCCTTAGTTCTGTTCTTTGAGGGCAGACTGAGAACAGCTAATCACGCTTCCATATGCCCTTCTCCCCAATGTCTTTAATCTGTATCTGTTTTGTTTAAGGTGCCTCTCATGAGTCAACCTTTGTTAAGTACATCTCTAATTGGGGTTTCCTTTTGCTACAAAAACCAAACCAACCAAAACAAACTGCAGTGATCCTCCATAGTCTAGGGAATCCTCATTTTATCCATCAGAATCTTTTGGATCCTCTTGCAAGAGTAGAAAGAACCTCCTCCCCTGATTCAGGAGACCTGACTTCTGCACCCGCTCCTGCTGCTGAGTTGCTGTGTGGACTGTCTTACTGACCCTCTCTGGGCCTGGATCTGAGACTGAGAGAATTCAGTTAGTTGATTCCCAAGGTGCTTTTCAGCTTGAACATTTGGACCCTGTGCCTTTAACCTCATCTCTTATTCCCCTATTGAACCCTAACTTCTGTCACCTTTCCCCCAGAACTCCATTGAGATTTCTGACATCTCTTTTTTTTAAGGTCTTTCCCTCCTTCCTGGAATTCTGTGCCCTACTACTGAATCCTCCTTGGATCCCAAATCTAGAGGGAGGTGGGCTCTTATTTTACAAAAGAAGAAGTTGAGTGCTAGAGAAGTGAGGTAGCTTGCCCAAAAGTCACCCATAGGATCCTATATCTGAAACTGGCTGGGACCTAAAGGACCATCTAGTTCAACCCATCCCCCTCCCTCTGTTTTACAGAAGAGGAAACTGAGACCCAGGGAAGTCACGTGACTTATCCTAGGTCATACACATGGTAAGTAGCACACCCAGTTTTTGAACCAAAGGCCTCTCTCATGTAATAGATAAGGAAATGGGCCTAGGGAGGAAAAAGGCTTCCTAAAAGTCATACAGCCAAAACTGGGGTCTCCTCAGTCCAAATCACATACATGTTCCATTCTGCCATGCTACCTTAGGTGCAGCTCTCAAACTTGTGGCCCACAAGCACCACCCAAAGGATGTAGGTTCTCTGAAGCTTTGCCAGTGGATGACAAGCTCTGGCAGGCCCTTGCAAGTCAAGAAGGCTCTGAGCACAGGCCCAGTGATAGACATCATGCCCTGTCTCCTATTTACTGAGCAACTTAGTCAAGTCCCAAGTAGTTCTTCAACATGTTTTTCCCCAGTGATGACCTAGAGCAGCTGCCAAAGCCTGTCTGCCACCATTTAGAGGGGCATTGAGAAGATAATTGATTTTCAGTGTTGAAGACTAGAGGCAGCCTTGTATGTGAAAGACTCTGTATGAGGCCTGCAGAAAGGGTGGCAGACGATTGATGGGCCTCCCAACGAAGAGACTGGATCTCAGGAGACAATAAATAGGTGAGCAGGAGGTTTCACACACATTAAGAAAAGCTGTGGATCCCATATTGTAAACAGGCAGACACATTTATGAATGACTATGAAGAAGCCCTAATTCCTGGTTTAGTGTTGAGTCAATGCAAGGGCAAATGCAAAGAAGTAAGGCACAGTGGGAAAAGGACTGGGTAATAGAAAAAGAGCCCTGGGGTTCCATTTGTGGCTCTGTTATCAACTCATGGTGTCAGTTCTCTAGGAGTTCAGTTTCCTCATCTGGATAAATGAAGGAGACTAAGCCAGATGATCTCTAGGTTTGATATTACACAGGTAATCTGTGAAAAGTCAAGTAACTGGATCAGATGCTAAATGCTACAGAACAAGAAGAGGGAGTCAACCCATTATAGAGGAGGTAGCATTTGAGTGAGGCTTCAGAGGATGGCCAGAGTTTGGAGAGAAGCAGATAGGGATGTACAGATGTAATGTTAATTATGTTAATGAGAGTTAAAGGCTTTTCTCCACCCATTAAATGGGCCTGCTCATTAAAGGAAGATAAATTAGGGGAGATTTGTTTTGTAGGATGGCCCATACCTTTTGTTAATTTCTAATGAGGCACTGGTTCTCAAGGGTTGTGATGTCCTCTGGCTCTGAAAAGTGTATAACTACTCTGAGGTGAAGTTTTGTTTTGGGGTTCACTCATTGGAAATGTTTGTTTGGCCAGAAGAGACTCTGGGTAGCAGCTAAGGAGCCCCCTCCCCGCTTTGAAAACCCAAATATTGGTGCTTCTCTAGCTATATATGTATGTAATGGTCAGACAATTGGATCTGAGCATACATACATACATACATACATATATTTGTACATCTGTGATGTATGTATTGCTTATGGTCAGATAGTTGGAAGCCCTGTCTGTTGATCTTTGTTTCTCTGTTTTTATTTTCTCTGAAGTTCAGGGTGCTGACTTTTTCCCCTAAACTAAAAGAATGATATATGTGCTTGGTTAAAGTGATTGTTGACTCCTCAAAAGTTACTTTCCTTTTAGAAAAGCAGATCTAAGAACCTCTTCAGCAGACCCTCCTGTGTATTCTGGGTTACTTGCTGTTAGAACAAGGCCTGGCTAGGGGATACTGAGGAGACCAGATGAGCAGGAGCAGAGAGTTTATGTAGGGCAAGCGATGGGCCATGAAGATAGAAAGAGAAGGTTGGCCAAATTGATAGCAGACTAAGAAGTGCAACATCAATGTGGATTTTGAAATGTTTCAATGGAAGAGAATGGTGGTGTTATGTGACTGAGTAGACAAATAGGACAAGAACTGAGCAGGAGGAAGAGAGGGCCTCCATCATAATTGGGAAGCTACAATATCTTTTTTTTTAATGGAATTATTTTCCTGGTGATCTTATGTAACTATATATCATGGAACAGTCTCAGAAGCATCAAAAATCATGAGTGGGCCAAAAGGCAGTGAATAAACAAAAGGTATTTATAAGCAGATTGCAGCATCTATTAGCAAAATGACTCAGACATAAGGAAGAATATTAAATAGAAATGTATCCTTGAAGGTACATATTGACTTAGAAAACCACAAATTCATGTTAACTGTGTTATATTTTTATTTATTTTGTTAAACGTTTCCCAATCACATTTTAATCTGATCCAGGTAAGCACTGAGAGTTTTGTACACGTTTTGTGTCTGCTGACACTTTGACATTTCTGTTCTAGGGGATGGATTGGAATGAAATGGGTTTTACCATATAGCAAAGACCAAGGGACCACAGATGGGTAGTCGGGGTGCTGGGGGTTGAAAGACCAAGAACAAGGGCCTCGGAACAAGAATTGTATAGGAGGAGAAACTGAGGGCAATGGAAATTGAGGATGGATTGCAAGCTGTACTGAAGGAGAGATCCCAGATGTAGTACTGTGGAGATCACAGGTCCCACTGACCTATTTAATTTATAAATATTTAGATTTATTTTCATTTAAAATAGATACTCTAATGAGATTTAAATATTGTGTTTAACAGTCTCTAATTGCTCTCTTCAGTAGGTATTCAGAGAATTCAGTGAAAGAATAATTTCCTTTAATGTTTTTACAATAGTCATTTCCTCATTTACCTTCCCATGTAACAAAGAAAACCAGTTAATCATCAGCAGTCCTCTAGAATCAAGATTGGTCATTCTAATGAATCAGATTATGGCTGCCTTAATTTGATTCAGTAAACATTGATTAAGTGCCTACTATGGGTCAGGCACTATGCTCAGTACTGGGGATCCAAATAAGAAAAAGAAAGTCCCTGCCCTCAAGAAACTAATGAGGGAAACAAACACAAAAGGAAGGAGGGATCGACAAGGCATGGGCCATGTTGTTCCATGGAACGAAAACTGAACCAGAGATGCTGGTGGAAAATGGAGTGAGCAGGAAAGTTCTGAAAGTTCTTAGCCCTCTATCAAGGAAGACTTTGGGTGAAATTTAGTTAGTGGCCCTCCCCCCCCTCCCACTAACCCTCCAATCAGAAAGGAGAGGTAACCGAGTGGGATGAGCATGGTGATGAAATTTCAGGTGATCAATTTATCCTTGGAAGTACATTATGTCCTCCTGATGGAAAATGGTGAGTTACTTAGGAGGAGAGTTATCCATGTGTTCTTGTAGGCCATTGTGTATGTTGCTCTCCTGGTTCTGCTTGCTTTTTTTTGGTTATATACCAATCTTCCCAAGCTTCTCTCAGTTCTTTCTCATCAATAACATTCTAGTACATTCATATATAGCAGTATAGCGTATAGGGCAATCAGGATTGTCTCAAGCTGGAAATTTCTTCTAATAGATACAGTTTAGAAGATGGTTTAAACGTGTAGAAGGCAAAGTGGATCCTGGTAGTGGGTTTGGGAGTAGAGACTTTTATAAGAAGGTCAAAAGTAGGGGCAGAAGTAGGCTTCTCCCAGGGTAGCAGCAGGCCTGTCTCCTGGAGTTGGCCATTGTAGGGCAGTGATGCTCCCATTTTGCTTCCGAGTTAAAAGGGTCCAGTGGCCTGACCCAAGGGAAGGACTCTTAATGGGTTTGCTGCCACAGTTTTTATTGAAGGCAATTGGAGATAGAAATAAGCATTCTCTAGATTAGAGGTATCAAACACTCATGGTCCACTGTACTCCCAAGTGGAACCCAAGCCAGATTAAAATGTAATTGGGAAATAGCAAACAAAATAAGTTTAAAATGCAATAAAACATAGATAATATGAAGTCAATACAGTCCATAGGGTTCCTTATGCATTGTTTCTATTTTACTTTGACTTCTCTAGATGACCCCAAGTGTCATTGTTCAATGTGTCCCTATTTTTTTGTGACCCCGTGTACACTGATGTCCATAGGGTTTTCTTGGTAAAAATACTGGAGTGGTATGCTATTTCCTTTTTCAGTGGATTAAGGCAAACAGAAGTGAAGTGACATGTTCAGTGTCATAAGCTTAGTCAGGTGTCTGAGGCTGAATTTTGAACACAGGTCTTCCCGACTTCAGTCCCAGCGGTCTATACCCTGTAGCACCAAGTAGCTGCCCCCTAAGTAGCTATAGCTGATTTTGCATAATTCTCCCCCCCGATAAACTCCAGACTCAGGAGTGGCCAGGGGAAGGGGCTTGCTTTCCCAGGGTCTGGATGTCTGGGGCCATTCCCTGGTCAGTAAGCCCCTGTTTTGTTTCTAGGGCTTTACTAGCACGAAAAGGGACTACCCTAGCTTTTTTTGGTGGCTATGGGCTGTTCCTTTTTAATCTGCCTCCTTGGTTATATGCCAAGTAGTAGGTTCCCTGGTTCAAATGGGCAAGTCGCTCTTTTTGCACAATTACAAAGTGTTTTCCAAAATGATTGACTTAATTCACAGTTCTGCCAAGAACATATATTAGTGTGCCTGTCCTCCCATATCCCTTCTAACTGGACTATTTCTGTCTTTCCTCCAAAGATCTATTTCTTTACAAGTTATGTTGAAAACTTAACTTAGTTTTTAAAACTAGGTGGTGCTGCAGTGAGTAGAACACCAGGCCTGGTGTCAGGAAGACTTTTCCTGAGTTCAAATCTGGCCTCAGACACTTACTAGCTGTGTGACCCTGGGCAAGTCACTTCATCCTGTTTGCCTCAGTTTCCTCATCTGTAAAAGGAGATAGAAAAGGAAATGACAAACCACTCCAGTATCTTGACCAAGAAACTCCAAATGAGGTCATGAAGAATCAGACACAAGTGAAATGACTGAGCTGCAATAACAAAAAATTTCTCTTTTTTTAAGGAGGGAGGGCAAAGAGCTCTGGGCCTATGAATTAGTTCATTAATTTTAGGAAATTCCCTGTGAAGAAACTGCCTCTGCCAGTACAGATAGGCAACTGTTTTTCGACTTATAGTCTTAGAAAATTGTCATTGGCCATTGAGTTTCAGTGATTCACCCAAGGTCACATGGTGTTTAGGCAGCATTTGAACCTTAACTAAATGGTCCTAAATGGGAGAACAACAAAGGTTACACTGAGGATGAGCCATGTTTAGTTGGAAAGAAACTAAGTGGCTAGTAGGTTGACTTGAGTTCATTTTTCAAGTCTTTGCTCAAATGTTCAATTGTCCTTGTGACTGGTTTCGACAAATACGTTCTGCCTTTTAATCAGCCGCTATATTGTGAATGGGTATCTGGGTTGTATTTGGGTCTCATCATCCCTTTCATCCTAAATTAGCCTCTTTATTTGTAATAACGCCAATGCCAACAATTCCTCACATTTTGATAGGGATAAATTGACAGAGTAGAGCCCAGGCAGCTAAGAGTGCCTGGAGCTTAAGTGACTCTATGGTTCATTCTCTTGCCTCCTGACTGATATACTTCAGAGCCTGCATTTCCCATGAGATTAGATGTCTTCTTTTGCAAGTTTTTCAGGAAAATAAATTTTACAATCCCTTCCCCCTCCCCCTTTAGGAAACTTTCCTAATGTGTAATTACTACCCATACAATGTACCACATGTCCGACTGTTACTCTTTCTCTCTTATTGCAATTTAAGCTGATTTTTTTTGGTTCCGTTTTTAATGAGTAACCAGCCTTGTGGGATTTACTTACACAGAGTATCAAGTATTTTAAAATAACCAATTCATTAATGAGAGGTTTAAATTGGATGATCACTGAGGTCCCTTTTAGCTCCAGGTCCTGGATCCTATGAAGTCATGCTGATAAGATCTGGCCCTCATATGGTACAAGCCATAGCCATTTTGGGTTGACCATAGAAATGACACCAGTGGGCAAGCCTTGAGGTGAATTTGAGGGCAGCCTCAAACCCCCCCTAATCAGAGGCTGAGATTTTTAGATAAGTTTAGAAAAAATGATTTTTATCTGGGAATCAAGTCAAGTCAACAAGTCATTTATTAATTCCTTACTTAGTGCTGAGCTATTCGAATACAAGGAAAGGCTTAAGGTCACCCTTACCCCCAAGGAGCTCCCAGTCTAATAAGGGAAGAGTATGTGCAAATGGCTATGGATGAACAAGCCAGAGGCAGGAGAAATTGGAACTAATCAACAGAAGGAAGGCACTGCGATTAAGGAAGGCTGAAGAATGGCAGAATCTTAGAGTCAAAAGAAAACTCAGGATCAATCTAATCCAACCCATACCTCAAAAGGATTTCCCATCATTACGTTTCCTACAAGTAGTAATGTGGCTTCTTCCGGAAGACTGTCAATGAATGGGTGTGTTTGTCCTCTGGAGTCAGCCTATGTCATTTGGGGTTAGGAACTATTGCCTGATGGCAAGACTCAGTTTACCTCTTTGTAGTTTCTATCCATTGCAACTGGTTTTGCCTTCTGGAGATACCAGAACAAATTGAATCCTTCTTTCACATGACAGCCTTTTACTTATCTGATGATTAACTATATTGTCCCCTCTGAATCTTCACTATATTAAAATAACTTTTGTGTACCACCTCCTCCTCCCCCAATGAATCTTCTTTTCTTCAGGTTTTATAAATATTCCTAGTTCCTTCAATCAATTGTCATATAACATGTACTTGAGACCCTGCACTATCCTGGTTGCCATGTTCCTTAATAATCTTCAGCTTATCAGTGCCCTTCCTTATCAATGCCCTTCTATGATAGAAGAAACTCAACTATGGCATGCCAGATGTGGTCTAACCAGGGGGCAGTGGAATTCTGTATAAGGAATTCCTCCTTGCCTTAGAAATAATCCCTTCAACCTTCATGTCCAGTGTTGCTTTCTTTGGAAAAGCTTGAACCAGCAGTAGGATTTTGAGTATCTATTTTGTCTCCTCTACCCCTTTGAGATAGTGAGTTTAAAAATGATCCCAAAGAATGTTGATCTGGCTGCATGATTTCAAAGCTAGGCCGGGGTGGTGGGGTAGGGGGGGAGGGAGGAAGGATAACCAGTTTTCCATCTGTTTGCAATAGGAAGATATTTCTTGATGAAAGCAGCTCCTTTTCTTTCCCGCAATATGAGTTGCAGATTGGAAGAGTATGGCTTATCATCTGAAACTCATGACTGTAAGTATCAGAGCTTGTGTGCAGGTTTTGGAAATCTGCTTTTCTGAGCAGATATTAGCCCTCCACATCGAACAAACACCTTCATTTGAGTAGATTTGTAAGCCAAGTAAGGACTCAGGGCGATAAACTACTATGGCTCAAATAAGAGAATTTTCCAATTCATCTTCAGAAGTTATACTTTACCACACCCATTTATTTCTGGCAATTATTTGAGGGGTTTGAGGAGTGACACTGCATAGTGAACATAAAGACAGACTTAAACTCAGAAAGACCTGAGTACAAATCCTACCTTCCATAGCACCTGCCTTGCAACCCTCTGGGGTTTCTGTTTTGTGGAGTGGACTACACTGGCCAATTTCACTCTCTTCCCAGATGTGTTACTGATATTCTGGACCTGAGAACCATTGCTAAGCTTCTGTCTCATCCTGGAAATTCCCTCAGCACCCAGAGCATTCTCATGCTGGAATATTCCTCTTCCAGTCTGGTCCTCTTCTCATATTAGTAAGTTCCCTCCTAGGGTCACCATTTTGTGGAGAAACCTTTATTCCCCTCCTGGTTTCTGCTTCTGACTTTTCAGACTTTGAAAAACCCATACCCCCCCCCTCATTTGTCTTCCTCCCTTTTCTCCTTTCATTTTTGTAATTTTTTTCCACACTTAAAATGTAAGCTCTTGGAGGGAAAGAGCATTTTGTTTATGTTCATATTTCCAGAACTTAGCATAACACTTCATTAATAGCAAGTATGGAATAGCTACTTGTTGCCTTGACATTGGGCTTATCACATAACCTCTCAATGCCCCCAGGAAATATTCTGTCTACAAACAGAAGACCAGTTTTTGACATTTAGTGGAAGGAGGACTCAGCTCTCTATACTGAGGATCACAGTTCCGGAGCAAATAGCAGCCTCATGATGACGATGGTGACGGTTATATCTGAGGGCATGGCCTAGAGTAGTGGCATCAAACTCGCAAAGAAAGGTATCCCTGCTAGCCACATATTGACTTTTAAAATAATTAACATATATATGCACATATATATACATGTATATATATACATATATGTTAATGAAAATGCAGTACCATATATAGGTGTATATATTTATATATATATATATATATATATACACGCATATATAAATATATAGTATTGCATTTTCATTTATTTTTGTTGTACATTTTGCAATTACAGTTTAATCTAGTTCTCCTCAGTAGGCAGTTTTACAGGCGCTTGCCTCTAACACTGATTTTGACACCTCTTGGCCTGGAGAAATAAATTAATTTCCATTCTTGAAGTGGTTTGAGCAGTGGAAAGAACATTTTTCTTGAAAGTCGTAGAACCTAGATTCAAATCCCCTCCTTCTGTGGCACTTGCTAAATCACTTAACCTATTTAGGTCTCTATTTCATCATCTATGCAATGAGGGTTTGGAATAAATAGCCACCAGTTCTAGAGTTACAGTTCACTATCTCTGTCCTCCACAGCTACATCAAAAATGAATGGGGGCCAGAGGTCTTTGTAACTATTGGGGTTAAGAGATGTTTTTGTTCCTTTGGGATTGTGTATCTTACCTATTCTTGCCATGATATCTCATGAACCAGATGATGTTCTCACCTGAGACTACTTATTTAGATACTAGTTGTGGTAAGAACCTTAAATCTGATCAGAAGGCTTTTCAATTGGCTAAGAGTCAGAATAGAATTTCCACTTGGACCAATTATTTTTATTCCTGGTGAATGTCTAGACCAATCCCAAACGTGAGGAGGCTTGAGAAGGTTGTAGCAAAGAAGGAGAATTTAGAGAAGGAGGAGACATACTCTTTGCAAGAAAGATATCTTTCTCTTTGAGAGTTGAGTGGAAAAAAGAAAATTTGAAAACGTAAGACCAATGATTAGGAACCCACTCAGTGTAGAGAATTATCAAAAGTTAGAACGTTTAGAAAGCTTCTGATACTATAGAGTAGAATAAATAATGATAATAAAAAGAATTGTGTTAACTGACTTAGTGGACTTGGAATCAAGAATACCTAAATTCGAATCCCCAGATGCCTGTGTGCTGGTTCATTATTCCACTTACCAACAAGGAAATTCTTTCATATCTCCTCAGACTCCCCACATCTTCCTCTCCCACCTACCTCTCACTTGAGGACGTCGATTCGCTTAAATGAAAAAACTAAGACCCTTTTCTTAGATCTCCCTCTTCCTCAACTTATATAAATCAGGTGCCTTCAACCTTTATTTTTTCTTCCTTTTATAACCAAATCCCTTGAGAAATCTTTCCACCAGTGGTTTCTCTTCTTCCTATCTCTGCAGCCTGGCTGCTGACCTCATAATCCAGCTGAAACTACTTTCTCCAAAATGATTTCTTAGTGGCCAGACTGAGTGGACTTTTTCAGTCCTCATTGGCTTTCAGTTCTCTGCAGCTTTGATACTGTCAATCACTCCCTCTCCCTGATCCTCTCTTTCCCCTAAGTTTTTGTGACCCTGTGCTGCTGGTTCTCCTAGCTCCTGCCTGACCATTCATTCTCAATCCCCTTTGGTGGATCTTCATCCAGGTCAAGTTTGCTAAGGGTAGGTGTCTCCCAGAGCTCAGTCCTGGGCTTTCTTTCTTTCTTCCATTATACTCTTATCAGCTCTTGTGAATTCAATTTTCATCTCTCTGCAGACATCTCCCCAAACACTACCAAATATTTCTCCTTACCTCCAGTCTTATATCTCAAACTGTCTATTAAACACCCCAAACTAGATGTCCTATAGACACCTTATTAAGCTCAACATGCCCAAAGCTAAACTCATTATCCTTTCCCACAAACACTCCCTTCTTCCTACTTTTGTTATTGTCCAGGGCAATACTATCTTTCCAATCACCCGGTCTCACATCCCAGGTGTCTTTCTGAATTTCTCACTCTCACATCCCCCCCACCGCCCACCATATCCAATCAGTTGACAAGTTTCTATCAATTCTTCCATTAGAAGAATTTTTATGTACGTCCCCTTCTCTCCTCTGATACTGTTACCATCCTGGTACAGGTCCTCATTCCCAAACCCAAGGCAAAATTTGTCCTATTGATCTCTCCATCAGTTCTCTCCCCACTTGACCCTACCCACTACTCAGCTGCCAAAATGATCCTAAAACATAGGTCTGATGGTGTTATCCCCTACCCCACCCTCCCATTAAATAAACTATTTCCTCAAGACTCAAGTACAAAATTCTCTGTTTGGCTTTTAAAACCATTCCTGTTCTGGCCCCTTCTGATCTTTCCTCAGTTCTTCTTAGACCTTATCGTCTATGTATTCCACATTCCAATGGTTAAGGTTTGGGATACCAGGGACCCCAAAAATACTGACACCACATGTCCTGCTCAAATGAATTCAACTCAAGTCTTCTTTCAGCCAAGGTAAAACAAAGTTTACTAAAGATTCGCCATATTGGGTTGACTCTTAGGAAGCCTCCCCATTTGTGATGTATTAACAAGCAAGCCCATATAGAACCTCAGCTAGACCGTCTGAGCTAGATTGAATCTGAGCACCTTCATGGAAGCAAGATGGATTTTATATACAGAACGACTGTGGGAGGAATCTGAGAGTGGTCTGGGGGTTCCAGGCATGATCTTAATGGGAATGGTCAGTAGTCTGGGGTGTCTGGAGGTCTTGTTGGGAATGACCAGTACCCTGAGGTGAATATAGAATCTAGGGAAAATTTTAATGGGAGTGGCCAGTAGCCTGGAGAATGGGATTTTGATAGGATCAAGGGTAGGAAGTATAACAGAGATTTGGGCATAGTGATGATGAAGTTGATGGGTCTCCACAGACTGCCAGATCAAGTGGGAAGATTCAAGGAGAATTCAAGGAGGTTCCCAGAGTCTACACCCCATCACAATGACACTCCAACCCAAGTCCTTACATGCCCATCTGGTTTCCTCCATGTTTGAAATTTTTACTCTCCTCATCTCTTCTTCATTTTCAATGACTTCCTCAAAGCTTCAGTTTTATCTCATGGTTTACAAGAAATTTTTCTTTCTTTTTTCTTAAATGTGGTGCCTTAATTTTTTTTCATCTTCAATTTTCCTGAATATGGTCTATGTAGAGTTGCTTGCCTATTGTCTTCTGCCTTAAAGTGTAAGCTCTTGGAAAATAGAAATTGTGTTTCTTTGTTGCCCCCTCCTCCTTTTTTGTATGGAGCTTAGAACAGGGAATGTCAGAGCTGGGAGAGGCCTTAGAACA
The DNA here is from genome assembly GCA_023548195.1 of Bettongia penicillata ogilbyi. Taxonomy (NCBI): domain Eukaryota; kingdom Metazoa; phylum Chordata; class Mammalia; order Diprotodontia; family Potoroidae; genus Bettongia; species Bettongia penicillata. The sequence goes on along the minus strand of JAJHZJ010000375.1, from coordinate 278,855 downwards.
CAGAATGTCAGAGCTTGGAGGGCCCTGAGAACAGGGAAGGTAAGAGTTGGGAGGGGCCTTAGAACAGAGAAGGTCAAATCTTGGGGGGGTGGCTTAGAATACAGAATGTCCAAGCTGGATGGGACTTCAGAAAAGACAATGTTTGCAGTGGTAGGAACTTTAAAATAGAGAACGTTGTAGTTGAATGTCAGCTCTTGGATGTCATCCAGTCTAATACCCTTTATTTCTTAGATGAGGAAACCCAGAAAGGCTCCAGCTGCCACAGGCAGGCAGGCAGTCTGTGGTAAAAACCAGGGAAGGGCTTCTTCCCTCTCTAACATTTTCTCTTTCTCCCCACAGTCTTCACTAAGTGCCCACTGAGTTCAGGCTCCTGAGCCAGGTGTTGGGAGGGGCTTACATCCCTGTTCTTCAGGTGTTCAGTGTGTTTGGCTAAAAATTGCTCATGTCTTCCTCATAGCAAGGTCATAGGGGAATTAATTAATCATTGCTTTTATTTCCCCTGTAGGCTCTTCTGTCTTTATGTACTGAAATAGAATCCAGCTCATTATCCTCTCAATTAAAAAAAACCCAGAAAACAAAGGTGGGGAGTATGGAGTTTACAAGTCATCTGTAAGGCTTGGGACTAGGGGTCCAAGCTCACCTTCTATGAGCAGCCATCAAAGCTGTAGGGGGTGAGGAGGAAGAAATCCCTTCCCCCCCGAAACCTGTCCCCTACAGGTTTAAGGGAGAGCTGTATAAATCCAAGGCCACATATTTAAAAGAGAGGAAAAAAAGAGTGATAACAGAACATATCTCTTCTTTTCCAGTCCACCGAGCCAGTTTCTTTCTGCTTAGTGGGCAATCCTGTTGGGATGAGGGACCTAACTAGAAGCTTCTGGTTCGTATGCCCTTCATCAAAAGGCCAAAGCCCATGTCTATGTGAAAGAGGCCAGGGTGCAGGCCACATATTCTCCATAGGATGACTACTTTCTCTGCCTACTCCCCTTCCCCACTGCCCCCTTTTGAAACTCCTCTAGGACAGGGATGGGGAACCTGAGAACCTTCAGGACATATGTGGTCTTTTACTTTCTACAGGAACCTTCTAGAACAGGGATGGCAGCAAGACCACACATTCCCCACCCCTGTTCTAGAAGCTTCCTGTAGAAAGAAGCCTATAGTGAGGAGAAGCTTACTAGCTTCTGAGGCAGCTCCTTCCACTTGGGGACCTTTCTACTGGCATTAAGCCTAAATCTGTATACCTGCAACATCCACCCACTGTCCCCAGTTCTGTTCTTTGAGGGCAGACTGAGAACAGCTAATCACGCTTCCATATGCCCTTCTCCCCAATGTCTTTAATCTGTATCTGTTTTGTTTAAGGTGCCTCTCATGAGTCAACCTTTGTTAAGTACATCTCTAATTGGGTTTCCTTTTGCTACAAAACCAAACCAACCAAAACAAACTGCAGTGATCCTCCATAGCCTAGGGAATCCTCATTTTATCCATCAGAATCTTTTGGATCCTCTTGCAAGAGTAGAAAGAACCCCCTCCCCTGATTCAGGAGACCTGACTTCTGCACCCGCTCCTGCTGCTGAGTTGCTGTGTGACTGTCTTACTGACCCTCTCTGGGCCTGGATCTGTAACTGAGAGAATTCAGTTAGTTGATTCCCAAGGTGCTTTCCAGCTTGAACATTTGGACCCTGTGCCTTTAACCTCATCTCTTATTCCCCTATTGAACCCTAACTTCTGTCACCTTTCCCCAGAACTCCATTGAGATTTCTGACATCTCTTTTTTTAAGGTCTTTCCCTCCTTCCTGGAATTCTGTGCCCTACTACTGAATCCTCCTTGGATCCCAAATCTAGAGGGAGGTGGGCTCTTATTTTACAAAAGAAGAAGTTGAGTGCTAGAGAAGTGAGGTAGCTTGCCCAAAAGTCACCCATAGGATCCTATATCTGAAACTGGCTGGGACCTAAAGGACCATCTAGTTCAACCATCCCCTCCCTCTGTTTTACAGAAGAGGAAACTGAGACCCAGGGAAGTCACGTGACTTATCCTAGGTCATACACATGGTAAGTAGCACACCCAGTTTTTGAACGAAAGGCCTCTCTCATGTAATAGATAAGGAAATGAGCCTAGGGAGGAAAAAAGGCTTCCTAAAAGTCATACAGCCAAAACTGGGGTCTCCTCAGTCCAAATCACATACATGTTCCATTCTGCCATGCTACCTTAGGTGCAGCTCTCAAGCTTGTGGCCCACAAGCATCACCCAAAGGATGTAGGTTCTCTGAAGCTTTGCCAATGGATGACAAGCTCTGGCAGGCCCTTGCAAGTCAAGAAGGCTCTGAGCACAGGCCCAGTGATAGACATCATGCCCTGTCTCCTATTTACTGAGCAACTTAGTCAAGTCCCAAGTAGTTCTTCAACATGTTTTTCCCCAGTGATGACCTAGAGCAGCTGCCAAAGCCTGTCTGCCACCATTTAGAGGGGCTGTCTTGGGCATCAGGACAGGGAGTGCCCACACTGAGAAGATAATTGATTTTCAGTGTTGAAGACTAGAGGCAGCCTTGTATGTGAAAGACTCTGTATGAGGCCTGCAGAAAGGGTGGCAGACGATTGATGGGCCTCCCAACGAAGAGACTGGATCTCGGGAGACAATAAATAGGTGAGCAGGAGGTTTCACACACATTAAGAAAAGCTGTGGATCCCATATTGTAACAGGCAGACATATTTATGAATGACTATGAAGAAGCCCTAATTCCTGGTTTAGTGCTGAGTCAATGCAAGGGCAAATGCAAAGAAGTAAGGCACAGTGGGAAAAGGACTGGGTAATAGAAAAAGAGCCCTGGGGCTCCATTTGTGGCTCTGTTACCAACTCATGGTGTCACTTCTCTAGGAGTTCAGTTTCCTCATCTGGATAAATGAAGGAGACTAAGCCAGATGATCTCTAGGTCTGATATTACACAGGTAATCTGTGAAAAGTCAAGTAACTGGATCAGATGCTAAATGCTACAGAACAAGAAGAGGGAGTCAACCCATTATAGAGGAGGTAGCATTTGAGTGAGGCTTCAGAGGATGGCCAGAGTTTGGAGAGAAGCAGATAGGGATGTACAGATGTAATGTTAATTATGTTAATGAGAGTTAAAGGCTTTTCTCCACCCATTAATGGGCCTGCTCATTAAAGGAAGATAAATTAGGGGAGATTTGTTTTGTAGGATGGCCCATACCTTTTGTTAATTTCTAATGAGGCACTGGTTCTCAAGGGTTGTGATGTCCTCTGGCTCTGAAAAGTATTTAACTACTCTGAGGTGAAGTTTTGTTTTGGGGTTCACTCATTGGAAATGTTTGTTTGACCAGAAGAGACTCTGGGTAGCAGCTAAGGAGCCCCCTCCCTGCTTTGAAAACCCAAATATTGGTGCTTCTCTAGCTATATATGTATGTAATGGTCAGACAATTGGATCTGAGCATACATACGTACATACATATATTTGTACATCTGTGATGTATGTATTGCTTATGGTCAGATAGTTGGAAGCCCTGTCTGTTGATCTTTGTTTCTCTGTTTTTATTTTCTCTGAAGTTCAGGGTGCTGACTTTTTCCCCTAAACTAAAAGAATGATATATATGCTTGGTTAAAGTGATTGTTGACTCCTCAAAAGTTACTTTCCTTTTAGAAAAGCAGATCTAAGAACCTCTTCAGCAGACCCTCCTGTGTATTCTGGGTTACTTGCTGTTAGAACAAGGCCTGGCTAGGGGATACTGAGGAGACCAGATGAGCAGGAGCAGAGAGTTTATGTAGGGCAGCGATGGGCCATGAAGATAGAAAGAGAAGGTTGGCCAAATTGATAGCAGACTAAGAAGTGCAACATCAATGTGGATTTTGAAATGTTTCAATGGAAGAGAATGGTGGTGTTATGTGACTGAGTAGACAAATAGGACAAGAACTGAGCAGGAGGAAGAGAGGGCCTCCATCATAATTGGGAAGCTGCAATATCTTTTTTTTTAATGGAATTATTTTCCTGGTGATCTTATGTAACTATATATCATGGAACAGTCTCAGAAGCATCAAAATCATGAGTGGGCCAAAAGGCAGTGAATAAACAAAAGGTATTTATAAGCAGATTGCAGCATCTATTAGCAAAATGACTCAGACATAAGGAAGAATATTAAATAGAAATGTATCCTTGAAGGTACATATTGACTTAGAAAACCACAAATTCATGTTAACTGTGTTATATTTTTATTTATTTTGTTAAACGTTTCCCAATCACATTTTAATCTGATCCAGGTAAGCACTGAGAGTTTTGTACAGTTTTGTGTCTGCTGACCTTTGACATTTCTGTTCTAGGGGATGGATTGGAATGAAATGGGTTTTACCATATAGCAAAGACCAAGGGACCACAGATGGGCAGTCGGGGTGCTGGGGGTTGAAAGACCAAGAACAAGGGCCTCGGAACAAGAATTGTATAGGAGGAGAAACTGAGGGCAATGGAAATTGAGGATGGATTGCAAGCTGTACTGAAGGAGAGATCCCAGATGTAGTACTGTGGAGATCACAGGTCCACTGACCTATTTAATTTATAAATATTTAGATTTATTTTCATTTAAATAGATACTCTAATGAGATTTAAATATTGTGTTTAACACTCTCTAATTGCTCTCTTCAGTAGGTATTCAGAGAATTCAGTGAAAGAATAATTTCCTTTAATGTTTTTACAATAGTCATTTCCTCATTTACCTTCCCATGTAACAAAGAAAACCAGTTAATCATCAGCAGTCCTCTAGAATCAAGATTGGTCATTCTAATGAATCAGATTATGGCTGCCTTAATTTGATTCAGTAAACATTGATTAAGTGCCTACTATGGGTCAGGCACTATGCTCAGTACTGGGGATCCAAATAAGAAAAAGAAAGTCCCTGCCCTCAAGAAACTAATGAGGGAAACAAACACAAAAGGAAGGAGGGATCACCAAGGCATGGGCCATGTTGTTCCATGGAACGAAAACTGAACCAGAGATGCTGGTGGAAAATGGAGTGAGCAGGAAAGTTCTGAAAGTTCTTAGCCCTCTATCAAGGAAGACTTCGGGTGAAATTTAGTTAGTGGCCCTCCCCCCCTCCCACTAACCCTCCAATCAGAAAGGAGAGGTAACTGAGCGGGATGAGCATGGTGATGAAATTTCAGGTGATCAATTTATCCTTGGAAGTACATTATGTCCTCCTGATGGAAAATGGTGAGTTACTTAGGAGGAGAGTTATCCATGTGTTCTTGTAGCCATTGTGTATGTTGCTCTCCTGGTTCTGCTTGCTTTTTTTTGGTTATATACCAATCTTCCCAAGCTTCTCTCAGTTCTTTCTCATCAATAACGTTCTAGTACATTCATATATAGCAGTATAGCGTATAGGGCAATCAGGATTGTCTCAAGCTGGAAATTTCTTCTAATAGATACAGTTTAGAAGATGGTTTAAAGGTGTAGAAGGCAAAGTGGATCCTGGTAGTGGGTTTGGGAGTAGAGACTTTTATAAGAAGGTCAAAAGTAGGGGCCGAAGTAGGCTTCTCCCAGGGTAGCAGCAGGCCTGTCTCCTGGAGTTGGCCATTGTAGGGCAGTGATGCTCCCATTTTGCTTCCGAGTTAAAAGGGTCCCAGTGGCCTGACCCAAGGGAAGGACTCTTAATGGGTTTGCTGCCACAGTTTTTATTGAAGGCAAATGGAGATAGAAATAAGCATTCTCTAGATTAGAGGTATCAAACACTCATGGTCCACTGTACTCCCAAGTGGAACCCAAGCCAGATTAAAATGTAATTGGGAAATAGCAAACAAAATAAGTTAAAATGCAATAAAACATAGATAATATGAAGTCAATACAGTCCATAGGGTTCCTTATGCATTGTTTCTATTTCACTTTGACTTCTCTAGATGACCCCAAGTGTCATTGTTCAATGTGTCCTATTTTTTTGTGACCCCGTGTACACTGATGTCCATAGGGTTTTCTTGGTAAAAATACTGGAGTGGTATGCTATTTCCTTTTCAGTGGATTAAGGCAAACAGAAGTGAAGTGACATGTTCAGTGTCATAAGCTTAGTCAGGTGTCTGAGGCTGAATTTTGAACACAGGTCTTCCCGACTTCAGTCCCAGCGGTCTATACCCTGTAGCACCAAGTAGCTGCCCCCTAAGTAGCTATAGCCGATTTTGCATAATTCTCCCCCCCCCCCCCCCCCCCCGATAAACTCCAGACTCAGGAGTGGCCAGGGGAAGGGGCTTGCTTTCCCAGGGTCTGGATGTCTGGGCCATTCCCTGGTCAGTAAGCCCCTGTTTTGTTTCTAGGGCTTTACTAGCACGAAAAGGGACTACCCTAGCTTTTTTTGGTGGCTATGGGCTGTTCCTTTTTAATCTGCCTCCTTGGTTATATGCCAAGTAGTAGGTTCCCTGGTTCAAATGGGCAAGTCGCTCTTTTTGCACAATTACAAAGTGTTTTCCAAAATGATTGACTTAATTCACAGTTCTGCCAAGAACATATATTAGTGTGCCTGTCCTCCCATATCCCTTCTAACTGACTATTTCTGTCTTTCCTCCAAAGAACTATTTCTTTACAAGTTATGTTGAAAACTTAACTTAGTTTTTAAAACTAGGTGGTGCTGCAGTGAGTAGAACACCAGGCCTGGTGTCAGGAAGACTTTTCCTGAGTTCAAATCTGGCCTCAGACACTTACTAGCTGTGTGACCCTGGGCAAGTCACTTCATCCTGTTTGCCTCAGTTTCCTCATCTGTAAAAGGAGATAGAAAAGGAAATGACAAACCACTCCAGTATCTTGGCCAAGAAAACTCCAAATGAGGTCATGAAGAATCAGACACAAGTGAAATGACTGAGCTGCAATAACAAAAATTTCTCTTTTTTTTAAGGAGGGAGGGCAAAGAGCTCTGGGCCTATGAATTAGTTCACTAATTTTAGGAAATTCCCTGTGAAGAAACTGCCTCTGCCAGTACAGATAGGCAACTGTTTTTCAACTTATAGTCTTAGAAAATTGTCATTGGCCATTGAGTTTCAGTGATTCACCCAAGGTCACATGGTGTTTAGGCAGCATTTGAACCTTAACTAAAGGTCCTAAATGGGAGAGCAACAAAGGTTACACTGAGGATGAGCCATGTTTAGTTGGAAAGAAACTAAGTGGCTAGTAGGTTGACTTGAGTTCATTTTTCAAGTCTTTGCTCAAATGTTCAATTGTCCTTGTGACTGGTTTCGACAAATACGTTCTGCCTTTCAATCAGCCGCTATATTGTGAATGGGTATCTGGGTTGTATTTGGGTCTCATCATCCCTTTCATCCTAAATTAGCCTCTTTATTTGTAATAACGCCAATGCCAACAATTCCTCACATTTTGATAGGGATAAATTGACAGAGTAGAGCCCAGGCAGCTAAGAGTGCCTGGAGCTTAAGTGACTCTATGGTTCATTCTCCTGCCTCCTGACTGATATACTTCAGAGCCTGCATTTCCCATGAGATTATATGTCTTCTTTTGCAAGTTTTTCAGGAAAATAAATTTTACAATCCCTTCCCCCTCCCCCTTTAGGAAACTTTCCTAATGTGTAATTACTACCCATACAATGTACCACATGTCCGACTGTACTCTTTCTCTCTTATTGCAATTTAAGCTGATTTTTTTTGGTTCCGTTTTTAATGAGTAACCAGCCCTTGTGGGATTTACTTACACAGAGTATCAAGTATTTTAAAATAGCCAATTCATTAATGAGAGGTTTAAATTGGATGATCACTGAGGTCCCTTTTAGCTCCAGGTCCTGGATCCTATGAACTCATGCTGATAAGATCTGGCCCTCATATGGTACAAGCCATAGCCATTTTGGGTTGACCATAGAAATGACACCAGTGGGCAAGCCTTGAGGTGAATTTGAGGGCAGCCTCAAACCCCCCCTAATCAGAGGTTGAGATTTTTAGATAAGTTTAGAAAAAATGATTTTTATCTGGGAATCAAGTCAAGTCAACAAGTCATTTATTAATTCCTTACTTAGTGCTGAGCTATTCGAATACAAGGAAAGGCTTAAGGTCACCCTTACCCCCAAGGAGCTCCCAGTCTAATAAGGGAAGAGTATGTGCAAATGGCTATGGATGAACAAGCCAGAGGCAGGAGAAATTGGAACTAATCAACAGAAGGAAGGCACTGCGATTAAGGAAGGCTGAAGAATGTCAGAATCTTAGAGTCAAAAGAAAACTCAGGATCAATCTAATCCAACCCATACCTCAAAAGGATTTCCCATCATGACGTTTCCTACAAGTAGTAATGTGGCTTCTTCCGGAAGACTGTCAATGAATGGGTGTGTTTGTCCTCTGGAGTCAGCCTATGTCATTTGGGGTTAGGAACTATTGCCTGATGGCAAGACTCAGTTTACCTCTTTGTAGTTTCTATCCATTGCAACTGGTTTTGCCTTCTGGAGATACCCAGAACAAATTGAATCCTTCTTTCACATGACAGCCTTTTACTTATCTGATGATTAACTATATTGTCCCCTCTGAATCTTCACTATATTAAAATAACTTTTGTGTACCACCTCCTCCTCCCCCAATGAATCTTCTTTTCTTCAGGTTTTATAAATATTCCTAGTTCCTTCAATCAATTGTCATATAACATGTACTTGAGACCCTGCACTATCCTGGTTGCCATGTTCCTTAATAATCTTCAGCTTATCAGTGCCCTTCCTTATCAATGCCCTTCTATGATAGAAGAAACTCAACTATGGCATGCCAGATGTGGTCTAACCAGGGGGCAGTGGAATTCTGTATAAGGAATTCCTCCTTGCCTTAGAAATAATCCCTTCAACCTTCATGTCCAGTGTTGCTTTCTTTGGAAAAGCTTGAACCAGCAGTAGGATTTTGAGTATCTATTTTGTCTCCTCTACCCCTTTGAGATAGTGAGTTTAAAAATGATCCCAAAGAATGTTGATCTGGCTGCATGATTTCAAAGATAGGCCGGGGTGGTGGGGTAGGGGGGAGGGAGGAAGGATAACCAGTTTTCCATCTGTTTGCAATAGGAAGATATTTCTTGATGAAAGCAGCTCCTTTTCTTTCCCGCAATATGAGTTGCAGATTGGAAGAGTATGGCTTATCATCTGGAAACTCATGACTGTAAGTATCAGAGCTTGTGTGCAGGTTTTGGAAATCTGCTTTTCTGAGCAGATATTAGCCCTCCACATCGAACAAACACCTTCATTTTCTTATGGAGCATCTGTCTTTATTGTTTTATTCAACAATTTTGTTTGTTGACCTGAACATCACTCCAGTTCCCAACAAACTGTGTATCACATTTTTCAAAGGTATATACAGCAAACCATAAGACAGTGTGTGAGTGCCAAAGAAAGGCCTTCATTGTTGATGACTTGACCAGGCAAGGAGAGGATAGGCCAGTATTGACTTTCTGGGATCTGTGACCTTTGTCACTATTGAGCCTGGAGTATCTGAGGAGACAGTGTACTTACTAGGGGAACCAGACCAATCTGCCTATCAACAGGGGTACCATCAGCAGGAGCCATGGAGATTCTAGAACTGGAAGACATTGTAGGGATCATTCAGTCTAGAGGCTGGCTCACTATATGACACATAGACCAAATTTCGTTCTTAACTGCTTTTGTACAGCCTATAAGCTAAGAATGCTATTTACATTTAAAAATAAAGTTTTATTTTGCATTTAAAGGTAAAATTTTATGGTTCTTAGCAATATGAAAACCATACTTAGCTTGCAGGCTGTACAAAAAGAGGCTTTGGGCCAAATTTGGCCCACAGCCATAGTTTGCTGATCCCTGAAGTGTAATCTCCCCAAACAGGAATCTCCTCAACAACATCCCAGACCAATACAATACAGTCTCTGCTTGAAGATCCTCCATGAGGAGGAGTCCACTACCTCCCTGAGGGTGGCCCATTTCATTTTGGATCTGCTTTCATTGGGAGGAAATTTTTGACTGACATCAAATGTATATCTTTCTCTCTGCCTCTACCACCCAGTACATCTGGCTCTTCCCTTGGGTCAAGCTGAGCAAGGCTAATTTGTCTTCTGTGTGACAGCCCTTTAAATTCTCGAAAACAAGCTATCATTTCTCTCCCCCCTCTTCCACCACCCCCCCCATCTGAATTAGCCACCATTGTACTCATATAGATGTGCTGTGTTTGGAAATGTAGATGGCTGTATCTGCTCAGCATTTCTATAGTGCTTTTGGATGACAAAGCATTTTGGAAATACCTCTGTGAAGTAGGTAATAAAACATTTTATGGTTGGAGAAACTGAGGTCCCAAGAGGGGAAATGCTTGCTCAAGATCACTTGACAAATCATGGTCAAGCTAGGCTTTAAATCCAAGCCTTCTGACTGAAACCCAGAGCCACTTCCACTAGTGGGTCTTTTGTTTGGGGGCTTCCTCTTGTATTCCAGAAGGGACTTTGAGATAGACCACTGAGAGGGCAGATCTCTGTGGGAAAGGGAAATCCAGACACCAAAGCTCACATTTTAGAATCAATCAGTCAGTCAGTCATTATTTATTAAGAGCCTACTATGTCCGCCTGCTGCGTTAAGTACTGGGGACATGAAGAATGTTAGAACTGGAAGTCTCATCAGAGGTCATATACTCCATCCCCTCCCTGAGCAGGAATGTTTACTACAACATTTCGAAAAGTGGTCAATCAGCCTTTACTTCTTGTGACCTCTAGTGACAGAATGTCCTGCTGCCCACGGCAGCTCATCTCACTTATGAACATTTTGCTTTTAAAATATATTTGGCCTGATATCTTTTGTTTTCACATCATCCAGATGTCCTCCTGTATTTTCCCTTCCAGAAAGCCATGCTTAATAACATGGATTATGAAAAGAAAAATTAAAAAGGAACAAGAGAATAATTCAATAAGGTCTATGAACATATTGAAGATAATATAACTTAATTTGCCATGTTCCACACCCACGGGGCCCCCTCTCTCCCCTACAAAGCAGTGGTAGAAGGTATCTTCTTATGTCTCTTCTTTGGAGCCATGCTTATTTTTTGTAATGTTGCAACATGCATTTTCCATTATTTTGTGGTGGTTCTTTCCATTGTTTCCTTGGCTCTACTTCAGTTTGCACCAGCTCATCTAAGTCTTTCCAGGCCTCTTTGTAGATCAGATTTCTTGCGTTGTTATTCTTTTAACAGCACATTGTATCATGTATTACAGCGATGTGTTTAATCACTCCCCCAATTGATGGGCACCTGCTTTGTTTCCTATTCTTTGTTCTCAGAAAAAAGCGCTGCTATAAATATAAGTATTAGAATGTATCTGAGACCTTTTTGTCAATGACCTCCTTGGTTAGTGTGCGAGCGCTTGTGTGTGTACATAATACATATTTACATATATACACATATATACATACACACATATGCATGCTTAGCTGTGGAATCTCTGGATCATAGAGTATGAATATTTTAGCTACTTTATATGCATAATTGTAAAGTGCTTTCCAGATTGGTTATGTTAATTCATAGCTGCGTTCAACAATGTGTTAATGTGCCTGTCCTTCCACCCCCCTCTCTAACTGTGACTATTCTTATCTTTTGTCTCTTGTTTTTGCCAATTTTCTGGAGGGGAGGTGAATAGACAGGGTTATTTTGATTTGATTTTTCTCTTGTTAGTGACTTGGAGCATTGTTTCATATGATCATTAATAACTTGCAAGTCTTCATTTGAGAAATATTTGTTCATATCTTTTGACCACTTTTCTGTTGGGGGATGCTTTTTGGTGTTTGTGTACACACACACACACACACACATACACACACATGCATACAGTCACACACACATGTATATTGTATATATGCATACATATACATATGTGTATATGTGTGTATATATACACATATTCATACATACACACAATACATGTATTTTTTTGGTTAGTATATATTTTTGATACCAAACCCTTATCTGAGAAATTTGATATATTGTTTTTTCCCATTTCACCAGTTCCCTTCTTATCCTAGATGCATTAATTTTGTTCATGTTGAACAATTTTAGAACCGATAGTTTCTTCTCTGCAATTCCCACTCATTTTCCTTAGTACCCATCCAGGGTTAAACAGCTCAATCTAATCCCTTTTCCACATTTGATCCCTTCCAATCCTTGACTACAACTATCATGTCTTCCCTAAACCTTCTACTTTTAATCTCTCCAGTTTCTTCAATTAATTCTTCTCTGATGTAGTCTTTGCCCCCTTTGCATCTTGGCCACCCTCTTCCTGATGTTCTCCATAGGTCCCGGGTTTCAGTGCTTTTGTCTTTGGCTGTCGATTATGAAGCCATTTGGAAGATTTGCCCAATGTAGGGAATACGGAGGCCTTTGACATTAACTAAGAGTAAAAACCGCAGTACGTTTCTTGCACTCGATTGGTAATTAGATTTGGTAAGGTTTCTGAGCCAAAAGCTGCTGCCAAAACCCCCAAATGAAAAAGCCTTCCATCTGTGCTCTGCTGAGTTTTCCCACATACTTCACTGGGGGAAGGGAGAGATGGGATTAGGAGAAACTGGGATAGACTCCATCCTGCCCTGCTGTCATTGCTATTCATGCTGGCAGCAGGGCTGGGGGGAGTTGACGGAAAGGGCCTCAGTAATTGATTGCTTTGTACAAACTCAGAAAAAGTAATTTTCTGTTTGAAAAGCCAATGGCGCAAGCTGCCGACTTTCTGGCTCCCTGTGCTATCGTGCTGAGTTTCCCCGACCTACCCCAGTGTCTTTGACCGGCTTAGGAAAGTGCTTTTGCCCCATTTGAACAATCTTCTTCCTGCCTTGAACTTGTCCCGACCCTGATTCTTGTCTCTTCTAAAGCTTCCTGGGCTTCTCCACTGAGGCCTCCTCTCTACTGGACCTGAAGCAGCTCCCTTGAAAATGTCTCCTGAAATTAGGACTCTCAAAAAGGAACGGAAGCTGTCTTGAAGTCTGTCCTGTCAGCTTTAGCAAGTATACGTTCTTCCATGGCAGCAGGAGGCTCCCAGAATCCATCCCTGGTCTCTTTGCCAACACATACTCACGTTGTAACTGGAGATTCGGACACATTCTTTCTTCACATGTCACTCAGATCTCCCTAAGAATTATGTGTTCAACAAACACATTGGGCACTGGGACCCAACCATACTTTGGCTGGAAATTTAGTTTCCATTAACTGGTGGGTGCTGAGGTTTTTTCTGGGGGCTTTGATTAACCCTTTCTCCCCTAAGAGATTTGCTACTTTAAACCTTCTAATGTTTTCTAGAAAATTTTCTAGAAAAAGAAGTTTAAATATGTGCTCTGTAAAAAGGGTACGGTGGAAAGGCTAGCCTTGGGGTGAGAAGGTCTGCAGACTTGGCTCTGCCAGAACTATGGAGTAGCGCCCTAGGCTTTGACCTAAATTGCTGACATCTATGTGCTGTCATCCTCATGAATCTCCAGTCTCCAGCTACTTTGGGCCCTGGGGCTTTACTCCTCTCCCACTTCTTCATTTGCTGCCTGTATTGGGGGTCAGAGGTCAGCCACAGGATAGGGTTGAGACTGGACCTTCTGGGAAATAGGCACATCTCCCTTACCTAAGACAGCTGCACCTGACTGGCCTGGACCATCCTCGGCATCCCCCTTCCTGTATTCATGGCTAAATTAAATGTTACCCCAGGCTGGAGAATTCCTGGACACAGCTCTACTGCTCAGGTGATCTTCCTTCTTCATCAGGCAGTTTGTTAGAGTCAGGGGTTCAAGCTGAGGTTGGCTGACCATTCCTTAGTTATATCACCTGGGAGATTTCCATCTAGGTCCTAGTTAACCCTTTGAAATCACTTCTAATCCTGAGGTCACCAAGAGTGTCTAAGTCTGCCTAGAGCAATCATGGAGTACTTCAAACAGAGGCTGCACAATCACTTAATGGCTTTTGAACAGTTTGGATTCTTTTTGTGTACGAGTCAGACTAGCTCGTGCTGAGATCTCCTTCAACTCCAAGTCTGTAATTCATAAAACTGCCTCACTTTAAATATGAGGCAACTGTGTGAGACTCAGTTTCTTTATTTGGAAAATGGGGATAAGGACTGCCCTCACTGGCTTGTGATAAGGATCAAATGAGTTAATGTATGTAATGTGCTTTATAAGCTGTAATAGGCTATAGGAATATGAGTGGAATATATATATATATATATATTTTAAGGAAGACAGTACCCTGGAATTTGGGGCAGTCATTAGGAAGCTTAAAGTCTGGGGAAGTCACTTAACTCCTTTCATCCTCAGTTTCCTAATCTGTAAAATGGGTTTAGTAATAACATCTACTTCACAGAGTTGTTGTGAAGATCCAATGAGAACATACACACATGCAGAGTATACATATATGCACACACACAGACACATATATGAGTTAAATTTGGGCCTCTCCCAAGGTGTGGTTCCAAGATCTTTCTTCTTTTTTTGCGCACTCCTTCCTATCCTCTCTTTTACACAAAGCACCCATTTTCATAGGAACATGGGATTTTAGAGTGCGAAGGGACCCAGGGGTGTGCTGTGTGTGTGTGTGTGTGTGTGTGTATGTAGTGACTGGCAAACCTTGAAGCGTATGTAAATATAAGTTATAAATATTGTTCTGATGATTGCTTCTGCTAGTCTCTTAAAGCCTTTTAGAACACTGTGAGCACTTAGTTGCCAAAGTCCTACTCCTCCACAGCTCATAGGTTCATAGATTTAGAACTATCAGGATCTATCTAGTCCAGTCCCTTCATTTTATAGATGAGAAAATTGAGGCTAATAAAGGGTCTCTTTGCCCAAGGTTACAGGGTAAGTGGGCAGGGAGCCAGGTTTGGAACCCAGGTCCTTCTATTCCAAATCCAGAGCTCTTTCCAGTGCACCATACTACTTTTCATACCATTTACTAGAAATTTCCAACCACTCAGGGCTGTTCAGTGATGGATTGGACCACCTAGGGAGGTAGAGGCCTTAAGTCACTAGAGCCTACTTGTTAGCGATTGTTTTAGGATAGAGATTGGGATAGTAGAGGTGGCTAGGTGGCGCTGCAGTGAATATAGTGCAGGTACTGTAGTCAGGAGCACCTGAGTTCAAATGTGGCCTCAGATACTTGCTGTGTGATCCTGAACAAGTCACTTCACTTCTGTATCCTTCAGTTTCTTCATCTGGAAAATGTGGTTAATAGTAGCATGTATCTCACAAGTCAAATAGCATAATGTTTATAAAGCACTTTGCAAACTTTCAATTACTATATAAATGCTCGCTATTATTCTTGTTATTAGAGGACCTCTGAAGTCCTTCCAGCTATAAGATTCTGCAATTCTAGGCCTACTTTTAATACAACTAGCTGTGTGACTTTGAACAAGTCGTTTTCCTTCAATTTGAGTCTTAGTTTCATGGATTTGGAGCTTCAGATTAGCCCTGGAGATTATCTAGTCCAGGGGTGGGCAGCCTGCAGGTTTGAGGTCCTCTAGGTCCTCAGGTGCTGTCCTTTGACTGAGTTCAAGTTTTATAGAACAAATCCTTTTATTAAGGGGATTTGTTCTGTGACATTTGGATTCAGTCAAAGGGCAGCACCTGAGGACGTAGAGGGCCACATGTGGCCTCGAGGCTGCGGATTTCCCACCCCTGGATCTAATCCAAACTGCTCATTTTACAGAGAAGTAAAACTGAAGCCAAAGTGGTTCAAGTGATTTGCCTGACGTCATGAAGGTTGGACATGTCAGAGGTGAGATTTGAACCCAGGTCCTCTGATTTCCGAATTAGCAGTATTTCCATTTCTAAATGGAGGGGTTGGACTAGAGGACATCTGAGGTCCTCTCTAGTTCTAAGATGTTAGGATTCTGCTCTGGTTCTTCACTTCTATAATTCACCTCCCTCCCCTGCCCCAGTTAAATTTGGGCCTCCCCCAAGGTGTGTTTCCAAGCTCTTCCTTCTTCTTTTCTGCTGTGCTTCTTCCCACCCTCTCGCACAAAGCACCCATTTTCATAGGAACACAGGATTTTAGAATGGCAAGGGACCCAGGGGTGTGCTGTAGCCAGTTTGAACTGGCTCCCAAGAGCCATTGTCAAATTTTCAGTGTGATCATTTACACCTTGGAAATCGGTGAATACTACAAATCAGGGCTTGATTTATTGTTTTGTGCATTGTCTACTTGCTTAATAAGAACTATTTAATAAATTTTAAAATATTTACATGGACAATTATACACGTAAATGTTGATCAAATAGTTTCTTCTTACTTGATAGCGCAAGAAATGAGGACACTCTTCAGTAATTAGGGTATGAAGGTTCATTCTGAAACGTTTGTTTGCAGAGCCCAAATTTTATCTTATGCTAATAAATATGTAATATATGGTTTACATGAAAAACAAAGAAATTGTAATTGTTTTGAATTAAAGAAGTAAATGAATATAAAAAAAGTACAATACAGGATCCAGGATTTCATTAGATCATTACAAGAAAAAAAAAAACACAATATTGGAGTTGAAGGGAATCTCAGAGGTCAAGTTAATAAGCCTTGGAGATGTGGCTCACTGATGGTAGTAAGGTGGATTTGGAACTGGGTTCAAAATCCAGATCCAAAATGCAGTCATTAATAGTTTGATGTCTGCTTGG
This sequence comes from Bettongia penicillata ogilbyi, assembly GCA_023548195.1. Classification (NCBI taxonomy): domain Eukaryota; kingdom Metazoa; phylum Chordata; class Mammalia; order Diprotodontia; family Potoroidae; genus Bettongia; species Bettongia penicillata. The sequence continues at coordinate 262,281 of JAJHZJ010000375.1, read as the reverse complement.
CAGAAGGTAACCAGTGGAGTTCCCCAGAGATCTTGGCTTAGCCTTAGGCTATTTCATTACTTTTTATCAATGATTTGGATAAAGGCTCAGATAGCAGGCTCATCAAATTTGCAGATAATACAAAAGTGGAAAAAGAACTAATATACTAGACTACAGTTGAAAGTTCAAAAGAGCTAGGCATGACAGAATTTTTGGCCATATTTAAGAAGAGGAAATGCAGTAAGGATAAATGCAAATTCTTATACTTAGGTTCATCAAGTAGATTTCCAAAGTACAGCATAGGGGAAGCATAACATGACAGAAGTTTGTGTAGAGAAGATAGGGAGATTTTAGCGTATTACATGCTCAATATGAGTCAATAATAGTGTAATCTGGCAGTCAGACAACCTGATGAAGCATTGAGCTCCATAAAGAGAGGTATGGTGTCCAGGACTGGGAAGGGGATGGTTCCTCTGTCTTGATTGCATGTCATCTAGAGCCTTGGGTTTACTTCTGGTTATTCTCCCTGGACCTCATCTTTGTTTTGTTTGTTTGCTTGTTTTTGGAGTGCAGAGGTGAGACTATCAGGGTTAAGTGACTTGGCCAAGGTCACACAGCTAGTAATGATCAAGTGTCTGAAGTCAGTTTTGAACTCAGGTCCTCCTGACTCCAGGGCTGGTGCTCTGTTCACTGCGCCACTTAGCTGCCCCCTATGAGCCACATTTTTGAAAAGACATTGATAAGCGGGAGAATGTCCAGAGGCGAGCAATCAGGATGGTGGAAGGCCTTGAGTTAGTGCTCTATGAAGCTCAGGTGAGGGAAATGGGCTGTTTAACCTCATGAAGAGAAACCTTGGTGGGAACTGTCATGTGGAGGAGGGATTAGACTTGTCCTGTTTGGCCCCAAAAGGCAGATACAGGAGCAATGAGGGGAAGTCGTAAGGAGGATAATTAGGGAAAAAACAAGCCAAAACAAACTTCCTCCTAATACTTAGAGTTGTCTGGTTCTAATGGCCCACCTAGGGGTGGTGGGGAGGTGGTTTGAGTTCTCCTATATTGGAGGTCTTCAAGTAAAGGTAAGGTGATCACTTAGTGGGGATGTTGCTGAGGTCCTTCTTGTTCATGCATGGTGTAACCACAGTTCTGTGATTCCGTGCAGTGGATCACCTTGGCCTGCTAGGTCACACTGTATCTGCAGCTGTATCTCCCTGGTTTGCTTTGTTGAGTCTGAAGTTGCTGCTAAGTACAACGCCCTCATTTTACTCCTGTGGAAACTGAGCCCCAGAAAAGTAAAATGTTTGCTTAAGCTGAAACAGGAACTTAATGGTTCATCCATGACTAGAATCCAGGCCTTCTAGCTCCAAGGCTAGTGTCCTTTCTCCTTTACATGGAACTGTCTCACTACACTATAGACCCTTAGCTCATCCTTGGATTATTCTGTCTCTTAGAGAGTTTCTGTATCCCTAGTCTGTTCAATTATTCATTTACATAGAGCTGCAAATGTAATTTTTCTGAAGCCAAAGTCTTATTATGTTCCTATTTTGTTCATGGACATTTAATGGAGTGGATAGAGAACTACCATGGAGATGGAAAGACCCATCTCTGACACATACCAGTTGTGTGACCGTGGGAAGTCACTTGACCTCTCAGTCCTCTAGGCAACTCTTTAAGACTCTAAGTTGCAGAGAAACTGTTGACCTGCATTTGTTGAGTTTTCCTTTACTAATGAAATCTCAAGTTCAGTCCCAATCTCTAGCCCTATTGCTTACCACCAATTCTCAGTGTCTTAACTAGCATTCAATACCCTCATGATTGGCTGTTGACTTGCATGTAGTGGATACTCACAGAGTCCTTTGACAGCTTTCACTCTATCTCCATTTTCTCAGCCTTATCTCTCCTCATTTTCCTAAGTGGACCCACTTTTTAGTTACCACTTCTCCTGCTCCTCCACATGTCATTTTCTACCTCCAAGCAGTCATACAAGGCCTCTGCCTGGAGCACCATCCCTTCTCACTTACATACTGTATCCCTTAATTCTTTCAAAACCCGTGGTGATTCTGACATTTAGGAAGCCTTCCATGACTTACCCCACCTGACTTTTTATTCTTGGCATTACATAAGAACTTACGTATTGGAAAGGACCTTGACCTTAGGATAGAAAATATCAGAGCTGAAAGGGACCTCAGAATATACCAAAATTGAATGAGATCTTAGAACATGGAACATATTGAGTTAAACAAACCAGTATTTATTAAGCACCTACTATGCATCAGGCACTGTGTTAAATGCTGATGATACAATGAAGAGCAAAATGTTTTCAAGGAACTCCCAATCTAATGGGGGGAGGAGATAATGTGCAAACAAGGTAATGCACACACCCATACCCACACACATAAATGTGTGTGTGTGTGTATGTATATATACACACATAAATACACATATACAGGGTAACTTGGAGATATGAAAGGAAGAAGCATTATAACTTTTATGGGATTTAAGGTGGTAGAGGTGAGGTGAAAGAGTCTTTCAGGAATGGCGGACAGCCAGGGAGAATGCCCAGGACCAGGAGATGGAGTGTTTTGTAAGAAGAATAGCCAAGAGGCCATTATTACTGGATTACGGAATTAGTGGGTTAGGAGGTGAGTAATGTATAAGAAGATTTGAAAGATAGGAGGGGGCCAAGTTCTGGAGGGCTTTGAATCCTGGAGGCTATAGGGAACTACTGGAGTTGATTGCCTGGGGAGGTAGGATTTGACATGGTTAGATCCCTGCTTTAGGTAGATTCATTTGATAGCTAAGTAGAAGATGGATTGCAGTGGGGAGAGATTCAAGACAGGGAAAATGACCAGCAGCCGTGGCAGTAGTCCAGGGACAAGGCGATCTGGGCCTTATACCAGTAATGTCAGAGTTGAAAGGGCCTTAAAAGTCATTGTCGAAAGCCACTCATTTTACAGGTGAGGAAACCGGGGAGTAAAGGAGGTGAAGTGACTTGCGCAAGGTCAAACAGCAGGCTATTGGCAGAGCTGACTCTTGAATTATGGTCTCCTGATTCCCAGGCCAGTGCTTTTTCTGCAATCTCTAGACTATGTTGTTTATGGTTCTGTCTTGGCATGTTGCCTCACTTATATGTCCCATAAAAGTCTCCTTCCATTGTTTGTGGGCCCATGTATTATATTTCTTTTTTAACTTTGCCTAATGCCTGGTAAAATAGGACTGTTCAACACATGTTAGACACACAGGAAATGCTGTTGGCTGACTGACTGACTGACTGACCCAGTAAACGGGTCAACTTGATTGGTTCCAAGTTTCCCTAAGGCCTAGGGTGCTGAGCAGAAGACCTGTGGTTAGAACTGGTCCCTCTTGGTTTGTAGGTCTGCATTTAGCCCTTAAAGAGTGTGTGGCCACTCCAGTGGAAGCCTCCCAGTTCTCTTCTGAAAATGCCTAAAATGAAGTAAAGAGCAGTTGAGGGGGGAAAGCCCCTCTCTGCCCCTCTGCATGTATATAACATTGTTATCGAATGCAACTTTTATCATTCCTTTTATTTAACATTCCTTTTATCACTGAGTCTTCTCTGAATCCTCACTCATGGAAATATCTCTTGGTCTCTGACATATTGCAGTGACTTAAGTCCAGTTCTCATTGTCCAATCATATTATTTAAAATTCTGAAGTGGTGCTTATGTTTGTTTATACTACGGTCATGAACTGCTTAGTACAATGGAAGAGATTGTTGGGAGATTGGCAGTGCCTGTGGTATAGTGAGAAATAGGAGGCTAAGGACTCATACTCCCAGTCTGTCTGCCACTGACTGACTTGTTGTGTGACCTGGCACAAGTCACTTCTTTCTGGGCCTCAGTTTCTTTATTTGTAAACAAGGAAGCTGGACTAAATGATTCCAGGAATAAGATCCCTTCAGGTTCTAACATATAGTTGAAGGTCCCTCCCAGCTCTGACATTCTATGGTCTAAGGTTCCTTCCAACTCTAATGTCCTCTGTGTTCTAAGGTCCCTGCCAGCTCTGATGGCCTGTGTTCTAAGGTCTCTCCCAGCTCTGACATTCTATGTTCTAAGATCCCTTCCAACTATCATGTCTTCTGTGTTCTAAGGTCCCTACCAGCTCTGATGACCTGTGTCCTAAGATCCGTCCCAGCCCTGACATTCTATGTTTTAAGGTCCCTTCCATCTCTCATGTCCTCTGTGTTCTAAGGTCCCTGCCAGCTCTGACTCTATGAGCCTATTTTGATTCAATTTGTTTTTGCTTACTTGCTGCTCCACCGTATTGTGACCTTTGGGAGATGACTGGAGAGGGAAAATGTCAAAGTGAAAGAAGGTAGGTTCTTCATACTGTATAGGCTGAACTTCAATTCCTGACAAAACTCCTGAAAGCTTTGTAAAAGGGATGGTTTGTGAGCATGAGCACTTGTCCTTAGAGGCCAGAGCTCAATGAGAACAAATCATGACAGTCTAATCTCAGGGGGTGCTTCTAGATGTCAATCTTTGTCTAGAAGGTAATGCAATTGCCATGCTTTTACCTGGATTTTGGGAAGACCATTGTTGAAAATCTCTCACTGTATCCTTGCATGGGACAATGACTAGAGTGCTGGACTTGGAGGCAGTAAGATGTGAGTTTGAATCTGTCCTCAGATACTTAATAACTGTATGACTTAGTGCCTCAGTTTCCTTATCTGTAAAGTGAGAATAATAATAGCACCTACCTCAAAGGGTTTTTATGAGGGAGGACTCAATGAAATAACATGTGTTAAGGACTTTGCAAACCTTAAAGCCTAGAAAAATACTAGCTGTTGTTATTATTTTTGACAAAAGAGAGAGTTGTACAATGTGGTGGGTTTTAATGGGGAATAGTAGCATTGGTGAATGTAGAACTGAGTGGATAACTAGACTGAGAGAGTGGAGATTGAACCAGAAGAGAAGTCTCTAGTGGAGTGCCCTAAGGCTCTGTCCTTGGTCCTGATAGAAACGTTAAATTTCTATCAGCGATAGGGACAAAGGCTTATCAAATATCCAAATTGGCTGTAGTTACCTGAGTCAGTGTCCCTCCCAAGCCTGCCCTTCAGTTTGTCTTCTGTTTCATTTCAATCTTTGTATTGTTTCATTTTTACTTTCATCATATATAACTCTTGGCAGACTTGTTAGCAAATCAACAGGCATTTATTAAGCACTTATTAAGTGTCAGGCATTGTGCTAAGTGCTGGAGATACAAAGAAAGGCAAAAAAAGAGACTGCTCACAAATTGCTCACAGTCTAATACTGGAGCTGGGGAGAGACAACATATAAGCAACTATGTACAAACTAGATAAATATGGGATAAAAGAGAGATAATGCCAGCAGGAAGCACCAATATTAGGACAGGCCTAGTGTTTAGCACAGCCCCTGTTTAGATGGAGCTTAGTAAATGCTTGTTGATTGACCAGGACAGGCTTGCTGAATTGAATCTGTTGTAGATAGCTCCCGTTTTCTTTCAATTTTGCTGGCTTTTGACTTTGTGGTTTTTTACTTTGGCATATCTTGGTATTCTTGAATTGTTCAATTTCTCTTTTCTTCACTTATTTTTCAGAGGGTATCTTGTGATCATTGAAAGCACTATGTGACTTCCTAAATACAACCTAGATAGTTACCTTTCTATGAACTATTCAAGCCTGGTTATATGTAGTTCTTGTCTCTAGAAACTATTCAAATCAAGTTATATGTAGGTCTTGTCTAAGGAATGTTTAGATGGACTAACTTAGAGGGCCCATCCAAGTATATGCCATAATTGAGCCTCATCCATTTCTTTGGTTCCTGTGTGAATTGCTGTATCAGTCTCTTTTTTTCTTAGTGAAAAAGTGCAATTTAATTTTCTTCAGTTAATAAAAATCTTTCTCTCCTATCTACCTCCCCATTCCACTGGGGAAAAAAAATAATAAAGCTTTTGTAACAACTATGCCTAATCAAGCAAAACAAATTTCTGCATTAAAGTGTGTGTGTATATGTATATACATATACATATATATGTATATATATATATACACACATATTTATACCTATGTCTATATCTCTATCAATGATTTGGAGGTGACCAACAGTTTTTGTTGGTTAATGACCCTCTTCATGCCAGCCATTTGCTATAGCCTTTGTAATTTCATTGCCTAATGGTTTGCGTAAGACCACGTGCTGATCCAACATGCCTCTCCCCATAGCTTTCTGATGTTCTCTAAATCCTCAGGGTTGGATCTTTCCCTGTTTATTTCTTGTGATGTTCTTTTGCCCTTTGACCTCCTATTATCATTGGCTCCTCTCTTGGCCATCTCTTTCTTAAAGTTCTTAGTCATGGGAACTTTGCCTGTCTTCATGGAATCCAAGACCTTCCCATATCACCAACTGCAAGTCTAACAGAGCTCATTCTCTCCTCCCTTTGTTCCCCCCAAACTCATTCCTCTTCTGAATTTCCCTGTTTCTGTCCAGGGTACCACCCCCATTTTCCCAGTCACTCCAATTTGGCATCCTGGAGTCATCTTTGACTCTTCATATTCATTCTTCCCACATATGGAATTCATTGCCAAGCCTTCTCATTTCTATTTCCATACTGTCTCTCTCTCTCCCTCTTCCTCTCCCTCTCCCTCTCCCTCCCTCCCTTCCTCCCTCCTCTCTCCTCTCTCTCTCTCTCTGTCTCTCTCTCTCTCTCTCTCTGTCTCTCTCTCTCTCTCTCTCTGTCTCTCTCTCTCTCTCTCTCTGTCTCTCTCTGTCTCTCTCTCTCTCTCTCTGTCTCTCTCTCTCTCGTGTGTGTGTGTGCTGGATGCAGTCAGGGTTAAATAAGTTACTCAGGGTTAAGTGTCAGAGGTTGAATTTGAGCTTAGGTCTTACTGACTCTAGGACTGGTGCTCTATTCACTGTGACACGCACACACACACACACATATGCATACATATGTATGTATCTCTCCCCTTCGACCACACAGCCATCATTGTATTTCAGACCCTTAAGACCTCATGCCTGGATTGTCTTCTATTCCTTCCAAAAGTCTCTCCCTATTCTGGCCTCCATACGGCCACCAAAGTAATTTTCCTAAAGTTCTAGGTCTGACCATAGGCCAATGGGCTTATTTACTACTCAGTAAAATCTAGTGGCTCTCTATTTCTTTTAGGATTAAATACAAATTCCATTGTCTAGTATTTTTTTGAGGCAGTTGGAGGTGTGACTTGCTTAGGGTCGTACAGCTAGTAAGTGTCTGAGGCCAGATTTGAACTCAGGGCCTCTTGACTTTAGGACCAGTGTTCTATCTATTATATCACCTAGCTGCCCCCTTGCCTAGTATTTAAAGCCCTTTACAACCCAGCTCCTACCTACATTTCCAGGCTTATTCCATACAGTTATATATAGCTTGTTGAGTCATTTCAGTCATGTCTGGCTCATCGTGATCCCTTTTGGGGTTGTCTTGGCAATGATACTGGAGTTGTTTACCATTTCCTTTCCTAGCTCATTTTACAGATGAGGAAACTGAGAGAAATAGGATTAAGTGACTTGTCCAGGGTCATGCAGTGAGTAAATGTCTAAGGTTAGATTTGAATTCATGGAGATGAGTCTTCCTGATTCCATGCCAAGTGCTCTGTCCACTGTGCCACCTACCTGACCAATTATACATGGAAACATTGACTAAATCGTTTCTTCCTACTTGATAGCCCAAGGAATGAGAAGAATACCCTTCAGTGATTAGCACTATTTACTTTATAATTAGGGTATGAAGGCTCATTTAGAAATGTTTGGTCAGGGAGCTCAAATTTAATTTTATACTAATAAATATGAAATATGTTTATAGGGTAGCAATATGGTGCTGCAGTGGATAGAGTGCTGGGCCTGGAGTGAGGAAAACTCCTCTTCCCAAGTTCAAATCTGACCTCAGATACTTCCTAGCTGTGTGACTTCAAGCAAGTCACTTCACCTTGTTTGCCTCAATTTCCTCATCTGTCAAATAAGCTGGAAAAGGAGATGACAAACCACGCCAGTGTCTTTGCCAAGAAAACCCCAAATGGGGTCATGAAGAGTCAGATATGAGTGAAAAATGACTGAGCAGCAAAATATATAGTTCCCCTTTCTTCAACTGTGTGAATAACCTCCTTGCTTTTCTCCATTTCCCATCTCTGTCCATTTGCCCCTTGCCTAGAATGTAGTCCCCTCAGCTCCACATCGTATAATCCCTAGTTTGCTTTGAAACTCAGCTCAAGCATTGCATTTCCTGTCTCCCTTGGATCAAAGTTTCTCTTCCCTAAATCACTTTTTTTTAATTTTGTATATGCTTACATGTGTATATGTAGAGCAGGACTTCTCAAACTCTTTCCACTCACAACTCCTTCAGTAGTTCTGGTTGCAACCCACAGTTTAAGAAGTGCTGACATAGAGAATATAAGCTCCATGAAGGCAGAGACTACTTATTTTTTGTCTTTGTATGTCCATTGCTCACCGTAGTACCTGGCATATCATATGTGCTTTATTGATTGACTGATTAAGTTGCTAGATCAAAGAATATAAGGAGTTTAGTCATTTCTCATATAATTTAATATTATTTTCTCAAATGGTTGGATCCATTGGGCTCTACTGATAGTGTTAGTATGCTTGTCTTCCTATAGCCCCTCCAACACTATTTCTGTCTCATTCTTTGACAATTTGAAGGGTATGCTTTGAAACCTCAGAGATTTTAAATTAGATTTAAATTAAATTATAAATACAATTTCTTGTATTTTTAATGACTGAATATTTTTATATGGTTATCGATAGTTTGCATTTCTCCTTGTTGAAGATTTTTTTTGTATCTTTTGGTCTCTTATCTGTTGGGGAATAGATATCATAGGCATAGTCTTTAACTACTTATTTATTAGAAGCAGTGTAGTACAGTGGGAAGAATGCTGAATTTGAAGTCTAGAGAAACTGAGTTCAAATCCGGGCTCTGCCATTTACTAGCTCTGTGATGTTGGGCAAGTCAAATTGGGCAGTTTTCCCCCCTGTAAAATGAAATGTTTGGAGCAGAAGCCCTCTGAGGACTCTTCTAGCTTTAAATCTATCATCTACATATGATCTATGAAAGACTTTTCATCTTTTTAAAATCAGTTCCTTATATTTGTAGGATATTAGACTTCTATCAGAGGTTTCAAAACTCCCTGGCTCCTCACTTGCCAGTTTTTCTTCTAGTTGAGTTTATTTCCTTTTTGGAAGAAGTTTTTTAATTTTATATAATCAAAATAGTCTGTTTTATCTTTTATGATCACCTCTGTCCTTTCTTTGGTTAAGAATTCTCCTGAGTATCCTTGTATATTAAAATGATATACTTAAGTAAGGAAACTTGGGACCAGGGACAGGGAGGAAGAAGTATGGTAGAGAACATTTGGATAAACATCAAGGGAGGAAGAAACAGAAGTTATACTATCCTGGGAGTATACTGCAGACCGCTTGGACAGAAGGAAGAAATAGATTAGGAATTGGGGAAATAGATCACAAACCTGGCCCAGAGGCATGATCTAGCAGTGATGAGGGACCTCAGTTATGTGACCATCTGCTGGAGCACTTTTTCTGCCAAAAACAGAGCAGCTAAGAAATTCTTGGCTAGCCCTCATGATAATTTCATCCTTCAAAAGATGGAGGAAACCATGAGGGGGAAATTTGACTCTGCTACTAATTCTCACCAACGAAGAGGAATGCTGAAGTAGAAATGATGGGAACCTTAGGGGAAAGGAGTCACTCCATCTTCAAATTCATGATAGAAGAGAGGAAAGCCGGATGTGTTATACATCCTAGATTTGGGTAGAGTAGGTGTCATAGTTTAGGAGAAAAGATAGCCAGGAGCAATTGACTATAAAAATTTGTATAGAGAGAGATCATTAAAGCTTCATACAAATAAAATTCTGAGGAAACCAATAGAAAATTCTGATGAGAAGGAAAAGTGAACTGTCTACAGAGATCACTGTGTTCTTTGAGGAGCTTATATGTACATATATGATTATGTGTGTATGTGTGTGTATGTGTGTATGTGTGTGTCTGAACACTAGCAACTGAAAGAGTCAGGAATTAGGAAAAATTTCATGTCAAAGGGAGTGGGTGCTTGAACAACTTTGAAGGAAATGAGGGATTCTAAGAAGGATCCATGAGGAAAGAGGGCATTCCAGGCATGGGGGACGGATGGATTGTACAAAGGCAAGGAAATAGAGTGTCATGTGTGAGAAACAAGAAGGCCAATTTAGGTAGTCTATAACATGTATAAAGGGGAGTAATATGTGATGAGGCTAGAAAGGGATGTTGGAGCCAGGTTGTGAAGGGCTTTAAATACTACAGAGAGGATTTGGTACAATTATCCCTTTTGCATTGTGGGGGGGGTTAGGGGCACAGTTCCTCACAATGTGGAAAATCTACATAAAAATTGTTGACCCTCCCTTTGTACCAGAGAAGATGTCTGAATTTTTTCTTTTTTTTAATGGGGTGTTTATAGTACCTTATTGTAAAATTTAGGTATTTGGTCATAGGTTCTGTGTCATCTGCTGGTCATTGTGTATCATCTGTGGCTAAATTCCCCCCAAATTCCCATTTAATTTCTTATGCCCTCCCATGATATATTAAAACCCATGATGGGGAAAGTCTTGGTGTAGGAGGGATAATTGCATTTGGTTACAGAAGTAGTAGGGAGTCAGTGGAATTTATTGAGCAGAGTAGTGACATAGACAAAGGTTTTAGCGGCATCACTTTGGCTGCTGTGGGGAATGGCTTGAAGAAGACATTTGAAGGTTATTGCAGTAATCCAGACAGGAATCTGGGGCTGAAATAGGGTAATGGGTGTGTGAATAGGGAGAAGGGGTTTCAGGTGAGAGATGCATCCCAATGGCTTTTCCATATGTGCTGTGTTCTGTTGATTTCTGATGGTGCTGTCAGTTCATCCGTTCATTGTAGATTTATCAAACTGACCACAATTAATGAGCTGCTATGGTCTTGATTTATCACTTGCTATCCAGTCTTCACCTTTGTAAACTTAGCCTGACCTCCACACAGCAGACTCAAGGCCTCGAGGCCTATCTAGCTTGATAGGGCCTTCCAGAGACTGCATCCCTTCCACTGTTGTGGTCTCCAAGGCCTCAGGATCAACTTGTCTACAAAGAGGTGATGGGGGCTTTGAGGTAGAAGAGATCATTTTGACCCTCAAATATCAAGGGAGACCTCATGGAGGAGGTGGCATCTTAGTTGGACTTTGGAAGATGGATGGGAGACAGGGGCAAAGAGGGCATTTGAGCCATAGGGCATGGCACAAGAAAGGCCTGATACATAGATGGATGTGTTAGGGTTAACCTGAAGTCCCGTTTGGCTGGAACATGACAGGCTGGAAAGATGGAGTAAGGCAAAATTGTACAAGGTTTTAAGTGCCAGGAAGTACAAAATGAATGGAATTCCCAATCTAATTGTGGGCATTTAAATTTTCCATTTTTGTTCATTTTTTCTTAACATCTTTTGTTTTTATAGCACATTTATTTCCACATATGGAAGGGTAGGGTGATAGAGCAAATCAAATCAGCTACCCCATCCTGAAAGTAACTAATGAGCTCCATCGGTCTTATTCCTAGGCTTTAGACTAAGTGTGAAAAGTCTTTGAAAGCCCTTGGTTGAGGTGAAATTATGCCAGAAAGGAAGTTTGCTCCAGTTCGTTGAGGGATTTCATTATGCACTGAGTGAGCTGAAGCTGGGGATTTCCAGTAAGTAGCAAACCAGGAGAGAGAGCATTTCAGAAAATCCCTGAGGAAGAACAGCACTGGAGCAAAGGAGAGGTCTTGGCTTCAGTCTTGGTAGGCCAAAGTTTCTACCCTGTCCCTCCCCCACTTCCCTCAGTCCCTAACTTGGGCTGGAGTCTTTGAGGAGATGTGCTTCTCTACCCATTCATTTGGGACACCAAGGGAGATTTTGGTTACTCTATCTATGGGAAACTGGTGGAGCAGGGGATGGAACTCTCGGCTGGAACCAGGAAGACTTGAGTTCAAATCCAGCCTCAGACATTTACTAACTGTAAGTGGGCAAGTCACTTAATTGCTATTTGCCTTAGTTTCCTCAACTTTAAAATAAAGATAATAACAGCACCCACATTGTAGGGTTGTTGTGAGGATAAAATTAGATAATATACGTAAGCAGTACTTAGTGTAATAGCTGGCACACAGTAAATGCTATATAAATGCATATTCCTTCCTCTTCCCCCACTTAAAATTTTCATGGACAGGAAAGACCCTCTTAACCTTAGTAATGCAAAATTAATGATCAAGAGTAGTAGCACCATTGTCCCTGTCATCTAAGCTCACAACCTAGCTGTCACCCTCAATTCCTCAATAGTCAATGTCCAGTCCATTGACTAATCTTGCCATTGCTAATTTTACAACATCTCCTGTATACTTCTCTCTCAGCTCATGAAACCACCATAATGGTCCAGACCCTTTTGCCTTCTGGTGGCCTCTCTGTCTCACATCTCTTTTTCTCTTCAGTCCATTTTCCACTTAGCTGCCAAATTGATTTTCTTACATAGTAAGAAGGTGGCACTGCAATGGATAGAGCACCAGGCCTGGAGTCAGGAAGACTTATCTTCCTGAGTTTAAACAGGCCTCAGAAGTCACTTTACCTTCTTTGCCTCAGTTTCCCCATCTGGAAAATCAGCTGGAGAAGCAAATGGCAAACTACTCCAATATCTTTGCCAAGGAAACCCTAAATGGGGTCATGAAGTCAGACACGATAGAAACAACTGAAGAAAAACAAGTCTGCCCATGTCACCCCCTATTCAATAAATTCCAGTGGTTCCCAATGACCCACAGGATCAAATATAAAATCCTCTGTCAGCGTTTAAGGCTGATGTCTTTGTGCTACTGCTTCACTAAAATGTAGTTCACTCACAGGTCAAGGTGATGTCTTGGTCTTCTTCCAAAATGAGGGATGAATGACAACAAGGAAGTCCCTCACAATCTCACCCCTTTCTGTCTTTTGAGTTATCTTCTACTTTGCTCTCACAAACTCTGATCCAGTTATACTGAACACTGAACATCTCCTGCCTCCCGATCTTTGACCCCGTTCCTGGAATACTGTCCCTTAGCTTCCTCAGTTTCCTTCAAGACTCAGGTCATAACCCACCTTTTGTAGGTCTTTCCTGCTCTTCCCAACTGGTAGTGCCTTCGTTCCTGCTATTCTCTTCCACCTCTCTTGCATCTACCTAGTTATTTACATGTCTCTCCCATTGAAAGTAAGGACAGGGATTGTTTTTCCTTTCTTTGCATCCTTAGTGTCTGGTACATTGTAAACACAGTGTTTATTCATTGACTTAGTATTGGCACATTTGAACAAGTAGAGTATAAAGGAATACATATATATGCACACACACATATATGTGTGTGTGCATATATATATATTTATATATGTATTTTGTTATTTTAATACCAGTGATGTCCTAAGTAAAACCATGCATCAAATGCTATACTTTGCAAATCTTTTTTGTCTGTTTCCACAATCTCAGTCAATATGATCAGCTGATAGCAAGTCAAAATAATGAATCACAGGATGGATTCTATTTTGATTTGGTTTTGCTGGAATTTTTTTTCTAAGTGATTCTTTTAGAGGGGGAAAGGAAGAAGACAGCTGGGAGTTTAATAAACAAAAGAAAAAAGGTCTGAGGTACCTGAATATTTATACACATGTATACATAGTTAGGTTGGGTGGAAGATACAAGGTATGGAGACATATCCATCCATTCATCTTAAAGTAGATCTTTCAGTGATGCTCTAAGGGAGGGGAGATTTTACTGGGGCTATTCTCTTATCTATAGCTGCTTGTGAAACCTTTCTCCAGGGCAAAGTGAGTAATAAAAGATCTTCGGGACATTTGCTCCTTTTCACTTTTAGGGTCCCCTCCAAAATCAGGAAAATGTGGGTGGATCAGGGATACAAATGGAGGGGTAGTTTTGAGAGAAAAAAGGGAGACACCTAACATGGCTGAAGTGGGTGCTGTGAAGCGCTTGGAGCTTAGTTAGACAGTGAAGATGCCAAGGTGCCACTTTTGTCTTATCGCTGGGCTATCATGGCGCTGGAAGCTCTCTTACAACTTTGCACAGCTCTGTTTCACTTAAATCCAATTTACCTGCAAGTCAAGACATCACCCTGTGACATCATTGGTTCTCTTTCAAAATGAAGGACAAGCAACAACTTCGTTAGTTTCCAGTACGTGTCTAGCACATAGTAGGCACTTAGTATATTCTTGCTGATTGATTAATGTTGCTTCTCCCCAGTAGAGCATTACCTGGTTTAGTTTTGGATCTGTATACCCAGCATCTAGCAGAGTGCCCAGAGCAAAGGAGGTACTTGGTAAGAGCTTGCAGATTGATTGGTTTGCTGAGTCTCTAAGGGCAGGAAGACTTAGATAAGAATAGGAGAAGGAGTAACTACACTTTGTAGTTTTATAATTACTCCCCTCCCTCCTTAAAAAAGTCCACTCATTGAAATTCACATTATGGGTGAAGGGAGACGTGATTAAGGTCTTTATTAAAGTTTCCAGGGTGAACCGGAGAGCAAATGGTGAACTCTTTCCTCAAGGGCCGCCTGACTGGCCAAAGACGTCTGTGGGCTTGGCCCATGGAAAGTTGTAGGTGATAGGATTGTTTTCCATGAACATGGCCAGTTTTGTGTTCTTTCTTGTGATGAAGTATGGAAGCTGGGCTGGCATGCTGCTAATTTTATTTATGTCAGTGATTTGTAGGGGAAATGTTGTAGGGGAAGTCTAATTCTAAAGGTGGAAACAGTGGAAAACTATGATAACCTGAACAGTCTTTCCAAGTTACCCCAGAGTTGGTCTGAAATGTGGTTCATTTCAGATCTCTCAGTTCTAATTGCCTGAAACAAAGTGCTTTTGGAAATGGAAAAGAAACAAGATAGTGATCGAATCTCCAGGGAGTTCTGATGTTCCAGCTAAATTACCTGGAAAAGTTTGATGTAGTCTCACTCGTATTATAAACATGTTTTAGTCAAAAGGAATAGGTCACATTGCTTTCCTCATCTCCTTTCCCTTGGTCCCGGAAAGCAATAAAACCATACTGATTGACTTCTGTACACAGTAAGATAAGCTGACTGTTTGCTAAGTGTAAATGTTGGGTGAGAACCGATCCAGAACAAGGAAGAAGCAGAAAAGTGCCAATGTCCTTCCTCCAGGTCACCAGAGGAGGTACACTGGTGAAGGCTAGGCCCCTGGCTGGGTGGGTGTGGGAGCCGTTTAATTGAACTCTGCTCTGAGTCCCTGCAACTCTGACCAGTTTTCTCACTCTATGTACTGTTAGGTATAAGGTAGATGAGAGAAGAACTTTTAAATGTATCCATGCTACAGAAGCATTGTAATATAGTGAATAGAGAGTGAGCGGTCCCAGTCAGAAAGACTTGGATTCAAGTCTCTCCTCCCCTCCCTCATCCCAACCCCCACTGACACCTCCTTGAGTCTGTTTCTTCTTCTGAAAAATGAGGAAGTTGGACTTTAGGGCCTCAGAAGTCCTTTCCAGCTCTTGGTCTAGGATCCTATATGTGACCTTGGGGAAGTCCCTTCACCTCTCAGTGCCTCAGTTTCCTTCTAAGTTAAATTAGAGGTTGGGATTCAGTGACCTCCAATACCTCTTTCTGCTCAAGATCTCTGATCCTACTAGAAAAAAGTCAAAATCTGTACCCAGGGAGGTGAGGGGAGTAGTATAAGCCTTTTTATGTGAAAGGTGGCATGCTGCCCAAATTGACTGGTATCATTTTTTGTGGGAGATGCCCTGAAAGTTAGGACAGCTGAACTGAGAGATGAGAAGTAGCTGCTGCTGCTAATATCCCTGAGGACCGTACCAATCCCTATCCAAGTTGGAGACTGCCAGGAGAAAAAGGCAAGGCAAACCAGAATCTTTGGGTCAGGTTAGTGTCTGAGGCTAGTCCCTGGACCAGTTGTTGCTTGTAGAGCTGGCTGTTCACAGAGGAGGGAAAGCAGAGAGTGAGCAAGCCAAAGAAGGGATCTGGTTCTTCTTTGATTTTCTTCGTTGCTTTCTGTTCCCTTGCACTGTGTGTGTGTGTGTGTGTGTGTGTGTGTGTGTCTGTGTCTGTGTGTGTGTCTGTGTGTCTGTCCCTGGAGATGTCTGGTGTGCCTGCATGTGCCATGAGCTGCCTGAGATTTGGGGACCCCAGCAGAGCACTGGATTATTGACAGAGATCTCCTCTGTGTCACAAGCTACATCTTCAGCAACGCCTTTTAAACTCTTGCCTTTTCTCTTTGGCATGCCTGGACCAAAGGTCACTGGAACCTGACAACTGGACCTGAAGTTGCAGGACCAGGTTAATGACTCAGCTCTAACTTTGAATCCTGTTCACTGTGTGACTAGGGGAAATCAGTTTCCTTTTCTGGAAAATGGGAATAATGAGAAGATTATTGTAAGGAGATAATGTATATCAAGCAGGAATTCTTAGCCTGACGTCCATGAACTGGTCTTAAAATGTATTTGATTAATTGTATTTCAATAAAATGTTTTCTTCGTAATACTATGTATTTTTAAAAATGCATTTAAAACATAATTTTTAAAAATGCATTTAAAATATAATAATCCATAATGGATTTCACCACATTACCAAAAGGGTCATGATGCAAAAAGGTTAAGAACCCCCGATCCTGAAAGTACTCTATAAACACCAGTTCTTTCTCCTTTTCTTCCTCCTCCTTCTTATCTTCCCTGTTCTTAGGGAGCTTAGTCTAGTAAGTGGGATGGTAGAATTTCATCCATGCCTGCAATGTGACTCTAGATGACTATAGGGAATAGGTTACAGAGGTGAGGAACCTGTGACCTTGAGGCCACATGTGGCCTTCTAGGTCCTTGGGTATGGCCTTTTGACTGAGTCCAAGCTTGACCGAAGAAATCCTTTTATTCAGGGAATTTGTTCTGTGAAGTTTGGATTCAATCAAAGGGCTGCACTTGAGGACCTAGAAGGCCACATGTGGCCTTGAGGCTGCAGGTTCCCCACCCTTGGATAGGCACTGGACCTGTGGTTTAATTGTGAAAGGAATTCTCAGCTGAGGGAACTCTATATGAGTACAGGTTGGCATCTTTTCTGAAAGTTCTGGTCTTAGAGAGTAGCCTGAGGCACACAGATGATAAGTGATTTTTCCAGCATCACACAGCTCCTCTGTGGCCCAGATAGAACCATACATGGTTGCTTCTCTAGATGAGCACATGGTATTCAAAAGAAAAGGCTAGGCAGAAGGGTGGGGAGGTGGGGCAGGAGCAGCATGGTATATGGAGAAGGTAAACTCATGTGAGGAACTCCATTGGAATATACTACATACTGTGTAGACAGAAAGAAGAAGTAGGTGAAGACTTGGGGGGGATAGGGGCATGGTATCATAGTTATGGGGGACATGGGCAGGATCTCTCTCCCTCTGCCAAAAGCAGCAGAACAACCACTTTCTTGATCTGTCTTGATGATCATTTTATCCTTCAGTAGGTGGAGGAGCCAACAAAGGGAAGTTCTGTTCTGGATCTGATTCTTGCAATCAGGGAGGAATTGGTTGATTTCCCACCTGGGGGAAGGGATTCTCCTAGAATTTATGATGGAGGAGAAGATAATCAGGCATAGGTTTTAGGAGAGGTTCAAGAGGCAGAAAAGATAGGATCCTATGAACTAATAGTGTTCTGCAGAGGACATCACTCTTTGAGGGATGAATGACTCAAGAATGAGAAATCATTTTAAGGAGAAGGACAAAGGAGAGAAGGATGATGAGGTCGCTTAGATTTTTCACTTAAAAGTACAGAAGGTAGGATCAAGGGCAAGTAACAGAAAATGAACACAAGAGCATAATGGGGCTTATCAGGGGCTGAAGTTCAGAATGAGCTGAAGCTGGGGAGGAAATGTAAGGAGCACAAAGAAGAGACTTTTGAGGGGAAGAGAAGAGGATAAAAGAAGGAAGGGCTAGGCTCACTTCTTGGGGTGAATGAACTGATGATGACTATCCAATATCTTCTATGAGGCAAGGCAGAAGACTCAGAGCCTCCCTACATGGCCCTAGGCTTTGTAGAGTGATGGTGGCTTTACTTTTGTGTCTCAGCTCCTGGCTGGGTGAGTGGCTACACACCATATTTCCAAATTACTGTACTCCTAGAAGAGAATCAGTAATGGACAGCTGCCTCAAAACCACAAAGATCTGAGTTCAAATCCTCCTTCTGTCACTGTGTCACCCCGGTTACCTCTCCATGTTCTAGGCTGCGCTTTGAGCATAGAGAAGGTGCTGACCTGCTTTGTTAAAGGGATTTTCCTTACCTGGGAATTCCCTATGCCAATCAAAGCACAGGTCCAGCCCCTTATCTCTCCCCCTTTCTCCCCTTTCCTCCCACAAAGTGAATTCTAGCCAGTTGTCATTGGTTCCATAATGCTTAGCCTTGTTTCTTGCCTTCTTTCTTTTCCAGGTTATTCTTCAGCCGTGCAGAAATTTTCTCAGACCTTGCAGTCTTTCCAGTTTGACTTCACGGGGGACACACTGACAGATGATGAGATTAACATCGGTAAGTGTTTTCCTCCCCTTAGGAATGTGGCCCTCTATGTACCAGGGTCACCTTTCTTCCTCAGGAGGAAGGTCGATCCTAGATGAGTTCCCAGGATACCTGAGGCTCTCCCAACACAAACCTGGGACTTGGGATCTACTGGAAGCCAGTCCCTCACCCTCAGGTGAAATGTAGGTGTCTCTCATGGTTCCCTGCAAGACCAAGGATGATCAATAATGGAGATCCCAGAAGAAGTTGGAGTTGGTGATATTGTGGTAAAGATCACAGTTTGTACTTTTTTTTTTTAAAGAAATATCAGTTGCTTATTCTGAACTTAACAAATACAAAATAAATTGAGCATTTCTATATTCAAGTAGAGAAGAAAAAGGCGAATGGTGTGTGGAACTCTGAATCTCTATTAAGGGCAGGTCACTTTGCATGTGTTATGTACATATACATATGTACATATACATATTTATCATATATGATAAATTCAGCCTGTGACTTTCAAAGCTGTCCTACTGGTGTGTTTCCTTCCAAATGTCCTTCTGCTTTCTTCTGCATTTTACAGAATTGTTTTGATGACTCTTTCTTTTTTTAAAGTAAATTTTAATTTTTTTCAACCAGTGAAAATCTGCCTTCTCTCCCTCTTCCTATTGAGGAAGAAAGGAAAACAAAACCTCAATTACAAATAAATATGTACATATGCACATGTGTGCACACGCACATATGTTCAAACAAAATCAATTCCCTCGTTGATCATGTCCAAAAATACCAATCTTATTTTTCTCCTTTTCTGGAGAGGAGGGGCAACTCTGTCATTACAACCCCTCTTCAGTTCCCACACTCAACTGATAACAAGGAAAGCAAAACACAATCCTTGCAACTAATATACATCATTAAGCACAACAGATTCTCACATGGGTCATGCTCGAAAAAACGATGTCTTCTTCGTATTCAGGAGGTGGGTAGCTTGCTTCATCATGAAGACTTTGGGATCCTGGTTGGTTATTGTATTATACAGTGTTCTTTAGTCTTTCAAAGTAGTTTGTCTTTACAACTTGTTCTCATGGTTTGGCTAACATCATTTTGTATCAGTTCGTACAAATCTTTCCCAGTTTCTCTGAATCCATCCCTTGAATATTCCTTATAGAGCAATAGTATTCCATTCCATTCATCTGCTGTGATTTGTTCAACCATTCTCCAATGCACGGGCACCCCCTTGGTTTTCAGTTCTTTGTCACTGCAAACAGAGTTGATAGAAATACCTATGTACAAAATGCCCTTTCCCCCTATCTTTGTTCCCTTAGGTCGAATAATGAGATTATTCGCTCAAACTTTGGTTTCACTCTTGAAGACAGGTCCATAGCAGCATGGGGATGTGGAAGGACTCTTTAAGAAAGAAATCCTCTGAACAAGAGGAGCTTGAGGGGGACTTCTTATTCTCTTATAAAAGCAGCTAATTTCCACTTGGATTTGCTGTGCATTTTGATCTACATTTCAGACTCACTGCTGATCATTATCATTGTTTAGTCCACAACAGGACTATCCGTTTACCAGTCTAGTGACAAGGACAGGAGTGGGGTGGGTTTGAGAACAAGGACAAAGAAAAGTATCTCATTGCCAGCCTTACATGTACTGGCGATCAGTTTCTAAGATGGAGTCCCTCATGTCAACAAGAAAGGGGCAAGATATGTGGCCTCTGTTTCTTTCCCTGTAGGATGGCAAATCAACCCTTACCCTCTGGTAAAAAATCACTGGTGAGTTTCCTCTACCTCTACCCATTCCCCCAGTCTTCCAAGAGAATTGAGCTTGCTCTGTGACTCTGATGAGTCCTGTTTCCCCCATAGACTCTTACATAATCTCCCCAAGACTTTTGGTATGATCCTGTGAATTAGGCTCTCTTAGGAAGGTCAACATTTTAGAGCTCACACAATAAGTAGACACCTCCCCCTCCTTTTTTTTTATCAGAACTGCATTGTCTGTGTAACACATTGGCTTTACTCTTCAAGTAGTGCCCTGGGCAGGAGCCACATGACCTGCCCTCTTGCTGCGCCAAAGAAAATGCTGAATTAGGAAATCTTTTTCCAGATGGTCTGATGCTTGAACTCAGGAACTCTTGGAACTTGGGGTTTTATCCCTGAGCCAACTCCCAAAGCTGGTGCAGCCCAGGACATCTCAATTCTGTGGTTAGAAGGTTAGATTCTGGGATCGAGCTGCCAAGGAAATGAACCCCCCACCCTTTATATGAGAGATTGGGCTTTGGGAACAGTGCCCCTGAATTTTTAGGACTGAGAGAAGTTGATGAACATTTCTAGCTCTGTCCATTTACTCCTTTCTGAGTCACTGTTCTCATCTTTTTCAACACTGAGGTTGTCCTTTAGACAATTTGGCAGCCTTAGTTTCGGTGATTTCCCTTCAGGAGCTTTAACTCACTTGTTGCACAAAATAACTGCTCGTCTTGCATTGACCCTATTCCTCATTAGGGTATTAGGGCAATAGAGGCATGCCATGATGTTCTCTCTGAGGTTTTATAGAGATTTCCCTTGTCCTTGGGCACTTCTGGTAATGGAGGGGTGTGTCTTTCCTGCTGCCAGTGGGGAAGGTTAGAGGAAATTGTTTCTTAAATTTACAAAGTGGCAAAAACTTGGGGAAAAGACATCAGAGAAAAAGAAAAGAGGGATGTCTCCCTATTGAGGATTGACTGAACAGGGTTATAGTATTTGAATGTGATGGGATCCTATTGTGCTGTAAAAATGATGAGTGTATGAATGTGATAGGGTACTATTGTGCTGTAAAAATGATGAAGGGGATGATTTCAGAAAAACTGGGGAAGACTTATATGAACTGATGCAAAGTGAAATGAGGAGAGCCAGGAGAACATTGTACACAGTAACAACAATATTGTACAATGATCAATTGTGAATAACTTACAACTATTCTCAGCAATACAAGGATCCAAGACAGTTCTCAAGGACTTATGATGAAAAATGCTATCCATCTCCAGAGAGAGAACTGATAAGAGTCTGAATGTAGATCAGAGCAGACTTTTAAAAACCTTTCTTATTTTTCTTTTGTGTGTGTGTGTTTTCTTTTACAACATGACTAATATGGAAATATATTTTGTATGACTGCACATGTCAAATTATTTCCCTTCTCAATGAGGGAGGAGGGGAAGGAGGGAGGGAGAGAATTTGAAATTCACAGTTTTCAGAAACAAATGTCAAAAATTATTTTTACATGTAGTTGGGAAAAAATAAAATATAAAATAAACAAAATAAAATATGATATATTTTTATGACTGTATTTCAATATTAAAAAAATCTGAGTTTGAATCCTATCCCAGACACATACTATCTATCTGTGTAACTCCAGAAAGTTATTTAACTTCTTCCTCACCTGTAAAACTTGTGATAATAATAGTGCTTCCTTCTTAGGGTGTTTATGAGGATTAAATTAAGTTTCATATGTATATAAATGTGTGTATATATATATATATATATATTTAGAGAGAGAGCATTTTCCTTTGCAAACTTTACGATGCTATCATCTATGTGCTAGCTATTATAATAATATATAACATAATATATAATATAAATAATATGATATGATATGATATAATAAGATATGATATAAATTCATATCCTTATTGGCTAAGGAACCAGCCTCAGAGCCATGAGGACTTGAGTTCAAGCTTAGTCTGACCACATCCTGTTGATTAAGTCACTTAGCTCTTCACTGCCCCTCCCAGACTTCTCTGGAAATTGCAGAGCAGGCACTGGTCTGCTTTGGGAGAGGAGTTTCCTTATTAGTGAATTTCCAGGAGATTGAAATCAATGGTCAGTCACTGCCTACCATAATGAGATTAACATTGCTGATAGTATGTGCTTCACAGGCCGGGCCTGAGGATTAAGAGAATAGCTTTGAAAGGACTTCATGATGTAAACTAGTCTTTGGCTCCACTCAATTTCCCTAGCACAGGGCTCAATAATCCTTGTTCCCTGATTCAGAGGTGGTCTGGCTGAGCATAATACCTGTGGGTGTCCTTGGCTGGCCTGGTCTGTGGTTGGTCTAAGTGAAGTTCATTCTGGGATCTTGTCAAGTATCGGCAACTAATTAGCTTCCTTTTCTGTTTTTTTTCTTACAGCGGAATCTTTTAAGGAATTTGCTGAGCTCCTCAATGAAGTTGAAAATGAGAGGATGATGATGGTAGGTGTGCGCCATTAAGCCTCTGAAGGGCTCATTGGCAGGCAAGCTTGTTAGCTTGCCTCCAAGAGAAAATTTGGGGATGGGGGGGAGCTACTTCCCAGGTGGTCCTCTTCTATGTGAGCTACTGCTTCTCAGTATTTCTGCTGAGCCAGGGGAGGTCTGGAACTGTGGTTTCCTTTGTAGCAATCAAAATACTTTGAATAATGGACTTGTTTGCAGGGTCTCAAGTGCCCATCATGGGAGTCTGCCATCAAAGCAGCGGCGAATTAGTATGGAAATCTTGTTTCTGTTTGTCTCAGCTAGAAAGGGCTTCAGAAGAGATGAAATTAGGCTAGAATAATAATGTTGAACACATTGATGGTTTAAAAAAATCAAGCAAAGAATTGAAAAAGTGATAAACCTAGTAACGCTATCAATAAGTAATCCAAACACAAGTTGTGGTGACTTAGCCAAAGCTCTGACTTTGGGTCCAAGGACCTCTGCTCATAGCCTGGCTTTGCTGGTGCAGAATTTCCACTTGGGAGGGGCTTTAGAAATGACCTAGTCCAATGGTTCCCAAACTTTATGTAATGATGATCTTATTACATCTCCCCAAATCATTATCTTTCCACACTCTTCATCAAACAATGTACCCAAATAATTTTTGCTCATCTTTCATTTAAATAAAATTAAGAATATATAATAATTTTGATTTTATCATACAAACGTGAAACAATAAACATTGTAACACATATATTTATTTATTGATAAAATCCCTTTCAAAAGGTCATTTCTAACTTATAAAAGTATTAGCTATAGTATTATCAAGGGGATGATGAATGAACTTGTTTTTTCAGCTCATTTTCTCAAAACATGGTATATGGATGACATTGATACTTGTAATTCCATTTTCGCTACTATTGAAATCTCTATTTTTCTTTATAAAACTTATAGCTGAAAATCCATCTTATAGAAACAAAATGTTGTGAACAGTTGTAAAATTTGTATCACTTTGTTTGATAGAACAGAAAGCCTTTTGCTTCCTTACAGCCAAAAGGTAATACAATTTTCAGGTTCCACTGCTTGTTTCTATGCAACCTTCAAAGATAAGTCCATTTACTTCTTGTTAAGATGGAATAAATCAAGTCAACAAGTATTTATCAGGCACTTATTCTGTGCCAGGCACTGTGCTAAGAACTGAGGATACAAAGAAAGACAAAAGATAGTCTGTGCTTTCAAGGAGAGCAGTGTCATGGGGCAGACAACATGCAAACACCTATGTACAAACAAGATATAGACAGGATAAATTGGATTTGATCTAGAGGCATTGAGAAAAACTGGGAGAGACTCTTAGAGAAGGTAGACTTTTAGCGAGAATTGTTGGAAGTCAGGAGGCAGAGATGAGGAGGGAGGAAGTTCCGGGCATGGCAGATAGCCAGGAAAAAGGCCCAGGATGAGGAGATGGAATGTCGTGTTGAGGAATAGTGTCAAGCAGGTCAGTGTCACTAGATTGAAGAGTACGTAGGCATGAGTAAGGTGTAAGAAGACTGGAAAGGCAGGAGGGAAACAGATTACGAGGGGTTTTGAATATCAAAGAGAGGTGTTTGAATTTTATCTTGGAGGTAAAAAGGAGTTTATAAATTATATACGTTATTGTTTATAAGGTAATAAACTAGAGTTTATTGAATCAGGGGAAGGGGTGACCTGGTCAAACCTGTACTTTAGGAAGATGTATCTGAATGGAAGATGTGTTGGATTGGGGTAGATCTGAGGCAGGGGGACCCCCTAGCAAGCTATCAGACTTGGAGGTTGTTTTTGTCCTTTGTTTTCTAAGAGGACCATGACATCAGAGAAATGATGACATGTCTTGCACTTGACTTTGTTTTGAGTGAGGGCTGTGCAGGGTAACCAGCCTCACTTTCTCCTCCTGAGCCATCTGGATCCAGTGACCAGGATGACTGGAGACAGCCCAGGATGCAATGGGAGACCTTGGCCTTTTAGGCTAAGGTCTTTTCAGGTACTCACTTAAAGTGAGAAGCTATCTGACTAACTGTGGCAGGTATCAATGAGGTAGCCACAGTGTCAGAGGAGAGGAGGTGTTGAGAGATGTTGTGAAGGTAGGGAAAGGAATTGGTAATTAGTTGGATCTATGGGGTGCAAGTGGGTAAGGAGTTGAGGCTGGCAGCCTGGGTTGGGAGCCTGGGAGACTGGGAGAATGGTGGTGCCATCTACAGTAAGGGGGAAGTTAGGAAGGGTAAGACCAATTCTCTTGTATTTGTCCATAGCAAATGAGTTCCTTAGCCATTTGTATTCAGAAGTATCTAGATCTTTAAAATAAAATGAGAATATGTTTCTGCAGACTGCTCCAAGGGTGAATAAATTTCTTTACTTTGTTTTATGTTATTTGCAGGGCAGATATTTTTTAAATTTGGAAAATAGTGGCAACATGTTCATAAATGCGATCATTTTATCTATGGATTTGAGACCCTCAAAGTGATTTATTTGAATACTCAGTCTTTCCAAAGTATCTGTAAAATATACAAATTTTAGGAGGAAATTTTGACTATAAGATGCATTTGTTTCATCTTTATTAGTACCACCAAGAAAGATGGTTATTCTTTCAGACCCAAGAAAACTAGCATGTTAAACAAGAGTACCCTGTTGCTCTACCTCTATACAGGTTTTTCAAAGACCTTTTCTACAAAGTTGCTTAAAACTGTTGTAAAAGCTTGGAAACATGTGTCTGGCTCTTATTTTTCAGTGCAAATTATTGGTTGGGAAATGTGTAGTGTGTTCAAATAGCTTGGGAAAGGGGGCATTTTTAAGTAGTGCTTTGGCCCAACCTTGATGCAACTCCATTAGTGAATTCTCTTACATTATACTCATTGAAAAAGAATGAATTTATATCGAAAGTTTCTCTCAACGTGATATCACCACCTTAGTGTCAGCTTCAATACCATGTTGCACATATAGAATCAAATCCGCATCTTTACATCTCTCATGTCATCCACTTGTAATGTAAGACAGGAAGATTTTAGATTCTCAACTGATCACAAAGTATATGGGTGTTGCTCCTTCTAACTATATTAAGAAATGTGCACCTACTATGTGCTAAGCACTTTACAAATATGATCTCATTTGATCCTCGTAGCATTCCTGTGGGAGGTAGGTGCTATTATTATCTTCATTTCACAGTTAAGGAAGCTGAGGTAGACAGAGGTGAAGTGATTTGTCCAAGATCACACCACTAGTAAGTGTCTGAGGCTGCATTTGAAGTCAGGTCTTCCTGACTCCAGGCTCAGTGCTCTGGCACCACAGTCTGTGCTACCTAGCTGCCTCTATTATGAATATGCTAGACATATTATTATTATTATTGATATAATATAATATAACATAACATAATAATAGAGGAATTATGATAACCCTTCTATTGCCATCCCAGGCTGCTCTGTGTATGATTTGCTAAATAATGCTGATCAATAGCTGCCAACAGCAATGGCCTGCTTCCCAGCATAGTAGTTCCAGTGGGCAGTTCTGTAGGCAGGAGGGACTTTTATTACAAACAAGGTGCTGTCTCATTGTATTAGGTTCCATCTTGAGTGGTCTTTGCTCCCCCTCAACAGCAAAACTTGTGTATCCCAATTCAAAGTATCCTAAATTCTAATTTCGAGATTGGAGCTCTTTCCTTTCCATTTCTCTATTTTTATTTCTTAAGCTCATCTGTGTTCTTTTGTGTGGATTCGTCTCAGCTGTTCCATTGGATAGGCCTCAAATTAGTTATGTATTTATCCATTATGAAGTGATATCATTTTCCTCTAAAATGAGAGGTAATAAACATCAAATATCCCTGTTCTAGCCTCTACTTGAAGACCACCATTGAGGGGAAGCCCACTCTCTGCTGATGGAACCCAGTCCCCTTGGGGAGAGCTTATATTGCTAGAAGATCGGTTCTTAGATCTTGCTTAAATTGGCCCCTTAGACTTTTCCTTGCTGCTGTTCCTGTGTGCACCCCCTGGGGCTGGACAAAGCATGTCCCATCCCCCATCCCTCTTCCATACCATAGCCCTTCGAACAGCTCTTTGTCCTCGATGAGTCTTCAGGCTAAGCAACCCTGCTGCTTCATCTGATCCTGCCGTAAGGGAAATTGAGACTCTTCACCATCCTGGTTATCTTCCTCTGGCTGCTCTCTCCCTTTTAAACATTTTATTTTTATTTATGCCTTTTATCACATCATATTCATTTCTACTTCTCTCTCCAGAGAGCCATCCCTTGGGGCAAAGATAAAAAGAGAGGGAAAAAGAAGCAGTTCAGGAAAACAGGCCAACACATCAGCCATGCCTTATGGTATCTGCAGTATTCTTTACCCATAGGCCTCCACCTCTGTGAATAAGAGGAAGGAACTGCATTTTCTCCTCTGATCTCCAGGGTCAAACTCCATGGTTGTTATAATTAATACCTGAAAGGCTATCATATGGAAGAGGAATCAGATGTACTCTGTCTGGCTCTAGAAGGTACACCTAGGAACAGTGGGGAGGAATCGCAAAAGGGACCATTTATCTCCATTTTGGGCTCTTATTGTAGCCTAAGAAACAGTTGGCTTTTGGGGCTGCCATGTCATATTCACTTATTTTGAGGCTGCTGTCCACTGTTATCCATAGATCTTTTTTTAGGCAAACTTTTCCGTAGCTATATCTCACATATCTAGTACCTGTGTGACTAAATTTTGAAACCCAAATGTAGAATTTGATATTTGTCCCTATTAAATGTTGTTGGGTTCAGTTTACCTAATGGTGTAGTGTTTCTGGCAGAGAGCAGATCTTAGGGCATGGTCTAGATTGGTGACTCTTTTGGGCACCACTGGGCTTTCATCTCTACCCCAGGTGGTTGCCTGGCTAGCTTGCCTTTGGGAAATTCCCCATGAGAAGAGAACTTTTCTCCCAGGAATCACAAGGGGCAAGGGAGATGGGACAGGAGCCTGGGAGAGAGCCCAACAGCCAGTCAGCGGCCCTGTGTTGTTCTCTGCTTTCTGAAGAATTTGTGGGATGATGACAATGTCATCCTCAGAGCTGTCCCCCCTTCCCCTCTAGTCCATTCAGACATCATTCTAAAGCCCAGTGGTACTTGACCACCCTGCTATTTCATTATCTTTTTTCTTTGCCTAAGAAAAAGATGTGCAATATTGAAGGAGTATCCGTCTTTTGAGAAACTGCTTTTCCCACCCCTCTCCCTGGCGGCTAGCCACCCGTGTGAGTCACTTTCTTCTGTCTTTAATTATGCTGTACCCTTTTGTTTCCAGGACGCCTCACTCACATGCTGAATGTTGGCTCCCCACTTCCCACTTGCGTCCAGGAACGATGTGAGTGGAGGGGAGCCTCAGCAGAGGTCTTTCACGACCTGCCAGGAACTCCCTGCCTGATTACACTTTACCCATTTCCTGGCCCAGTTAGTAAAGGGCCTTCGGGGCCCCATCCTGGATGAGCTGGAGGTATCAAATAGTCTTTGTCCTTTCTAGCAGAGGCCTCGGTGTAGCAGAAAAAGCAGATATTCAGAAACAGTCTAGCCAGTGCCAGGAGGAACCTGAAATTGCAGTAGGAGAAACTTTGGGAAAACCTCCCAACAGTGAGGTTCAGTTCCATTCAGCTTATCGTTATCATGTTCTTCCTGTGTACAAATCTTAGTACAATGCCTGGCACATAGTAAATGCTTAAAAAAATACTCTACCTATATCCCTATCAACAAAACCTTGCATCATGTGCTGGAACTGAGATATATAGTTTAGAGCACGGGTTCTTAACTTGGGATCCATGAACTTCAGCACAGTGGGAGCCACAGAAGGTTTTTGAGTAGAGCGTTGATGTATCTGTGCAGAAATTAATATGTGGTAGTGGTGTGAAGGATGGATTGGAGGGGAAAGAGAATAGAGGCAGGAGAACTTTTTAGGCAATTGGAGTAGTTCAGAGAGGTGGCACCGAGGCCCACATGGAGGTGGTGGCATTGGACATAGAGAGAAGCAGATAGATGCTAGAGATATTGCAGAGGTAGAATCAACTTGAGTTGGCAGTAGGAGAGGAGAGGAAGAAGGCTTGCTCCAGTGATGACTCTGAGGCCATGGGAGCCCAGAGTGGGTTTCTGCCCCTTCTTGGATTCTTCATTAATAACAACAGCAACAGTACTTTAAACACTTTTCGAAAGTCTGAGATTTCATCAGTACCTCCATTGATACAGCTCTCACCTCCATTGCACCTTAGTGGACAGTCTTCATGGCTCCTTGTAGCTGAAAACCTTTACCCCAGGGTGATGGTAGCCATTGCTCATGTTTCTGTTGCCCCTTGAGTCTTAGAGAATAATTCCTTCATAATCCCTCTCTTCTGGGAAGCTTTCTTTGGTGTGTTCTGGATGGGCACAAACACCCGAGCTGACCTCGTAGGAGCTGTTCTAAAATCATGCTACCATTAATTAACCCTTACACTTAAAACTGGATGGCTAGATGGCACTGCAGTGGATAGATCAATCATCCTGGTGTCAGGAAGACACCACTTCCTGAGTTCAGATCTGGTCCCAAACACTTGCTAGCTGTGTGATCCTAGGCAAGTTACTTCACTCTGCCTCAGTTTCCTTATTTGTCAGATAAGCTGGAGAAGGAAATAGCAAACCACTCCAGCATCTTGGCCAAGAAAACCCCAAATGGAGTCATGAAGAGGAGGAGGAACTGACTGAAAAGTGACAGGTCTTCCTTGAGAAATTTCAGGTTTCTTTTTATGTTTGGTTGTGAAGTGATGACCCTTTGGGATGAGGCCCTTTGGGATGGGACCTATATTTCTCCAGGGTACCCTTATCACTCACCCCACCTCATTGCTCATGAGCCCCTACGTTGTCTCTGGGCTCAAAAGAAAGAAGCCATTTTGTTGACTTGAGTGACTTTCTCTGTCCCTAGCAATGGATTTTTCTGAGTTTCTTCTTTAATTGAATTACATTTGGTAAGAGACCTGGTATATTAGATAGACTGAAGTGTTAAGGAGTAGAATTCCCCAGGCTACTATGGGAGGGATTATGGGGATCATGATCTAGAAGAAGCGATTAAACAATCAATTGACAGCTGTTTATTCAGTCCACCCTTTTGCCAGGCACGCTGCTACGTGCTCAATGTTTGTTTGTCAATTGTGGCATAGGATTTCATTGGTGCAGTGTAATCCCAGTGTGAAAACTCCCTTCAACAATGCAGATTGGCACCCACTCCCCCTGTGACTGTCTTAGATGCCCGGGGGGCACTGAGACATACCTGGGACAGAAGTGGGACTTCTAAGTTGGCTATATACCATATGTTATTTCAGATGTCTTTTGCTAGGGATGCAGGAGAGAAATGGAAATAGTCCTTTAAGGGGCTGGAAGTCTGGATGAGAGAGAATGAGGAAGTGATAAATTGACTGAAAGGACATTTTAAGGAGTGGTGATGGCAGGGAGGGATTGTTAGATATGGAGGTGAAAGGAACTGTGGAGGATCATCAAGGCCAGTGAAGTCAAATTCAGATAGCAAGGGATCCCTGCCAGTGGCATACTGACTTAGAAAACTCCACATTAACATTGTCCGTATTGTGTTGTGGGGCACGTAAATGACTTGGTGGATAGAACGCTGGGCCCCAATCGGGAAGATCTGAATTCAAATCTGGCCTTATTAACTTGCATTACCCTGGGAAAGTCATATAACACCTATTTGCCACAGTTCTTTATCTGTAAAATGGGGACACAACTCAAAAAAGAAATGACAAACCAATCTACTATATCTTTGCCAAGAAGTTGTCCATGTGGTCACAAAGAATTGGACAAGACTGAAAAAAACGAATAATTTATGTTGTATCTTTAATTTATTTTGCTAAACACTTGCCAGTGACATTTTATTTATGTCTCAGGCAGGGATAGACTGAAAGTATGACAGCTCTGACCTAATCCAATCCCCTCACTTGACAGCTGAGGAATCTGAGGCCCAGAGATGTGAAATGACTGCCCAGCATCGCATGGGTAGTAGACAGCAAAGGCAGAACTCAAACCCAGAGCCTCGAGCTTCAAACCCAGTATTCTTCAGAGTCCATGGTTCTGTTTCTCTTGTCCCTTCTGTGCCATGAAGATGAAGGTTGATAATTTTTGCTTGTTATAAAAATATCCCTTCCACATCATGAGGGTTAGGTTCCATTATCTGGAAAATCTGTGTCAAATTTTTTGGCCCTCCTTTCATACCAGAGAAGAAGTCTGAATTATGATGGTATTAAAAGAAAAATATGTTCATATTAAACAACACTACTTTTAAGGTCAGGGAGTACTAAGGGCTTGGAGGATAATGCTGAAAGAGAGGAAGATGATGCTCCAAAAGTTCTTTTTCTTTTTTCTCTCTTTTCTGAGTTCCTAGTGCTAGAATGTCCTTAGGTGCATGACCAGACAGGGAGCAAGAAAGAGTTCAGATTCAGAAGATCATTCTGAAGGACTCAACTCTTTCAGGAAAGCTTCCCTCATCTGCCCCCCCATCAGCAATGATGGCTCCCTCCTCTGAACTCTTCTAGGCCTGTGTCTTGCTTTTATACACATACGCTTCTCACATTCCATTTGGTTCCTACTTATTTGGCTATCTCTTGCTTTCTGTATCTTACTGTAAACTACATGAGGACAGAGACTGTGTCTTGTTCATCTGGGGCTAGTTGTCATGCCTTATGATACTGACACGCCTCAATGCTGGAGATGAGTATAATGGGTAGCCCAAATTTCCTGTTGGCCTTCAATTTCTCCTGGATTTCTTCTGATTCCATACTCATCCAACCTTTGTCTCAAGACCTCTGGTGATCCAGCTAGATGGCACAATTAGATGCACAAAAAAGGGCCCCGAATCAGGTAGATCTGAGTTTAAATCCAGCCTCAGACATTTACTAGCTGTGTGACCTTGGGCAACTTGCCTCAGTTTCCCTAACTGTGAAATGGGGATAACAATAGCGGTGCTGTGAGGATACAACAAGATAATATTTTTAAGTGCTTAGCTTAGTGCTTGATACATAGTAGGTATTTAATAAATGCTTGTTTCCTTCCTCCATCTCAGTGATGTGGAGCCCAACACCTCTTAAGAAATCACTTAAGAGGTGACCTCAGAAACTCTACTAGACAGATAATTACTTTACCTCCTGGTCATCTCCTTTTCCCAAATGTTGCTCCTTTAGGGTAGAAAGTGTTTCATTTTTGTGTTTTGTATCCTCATTGCCCAACAAAATACCTGGCATGTAATAGGTGCTTAACAAATGCTTGCTAACTGATTAATATTATTTCCACTCTGGTTCTTAATCTGGGGTTTTAAAAATATTTTCATAACCGTATTTCAAAGTAATTGGCTTCCTTTGAAATGTATTTTATTTTATACGTTTAAAAACTTAATTCTGAGAAGGACTCCATGGACTTCACCAGACTGTTGCCCGAAGGGTCCAGGACACAAGAATAAGTTAAGAACTTCTGTAGTAGAACAGAAACTGTTTGAGGGCAGGGCCTATTTCCTTTCATTCTGTATTCCCTTTTGCTTTGTATACTGTTGGTGTTCATTAGATGCTTTTTGATTGATTAATGGTGTTTCCCTTTGGGTAGCGTGTAAGCTCCCTGAGGACAGGGGCTTTTTACCTCATGTGAGAGAAGGGTTCTTTACAAGCTAGATTTCTAAAAAAAAAAAAAAAAGAGGGCATCTGGTACTCTTAAATCCCACTCCCACCCCCAATTCTTTCCCTTTCAACTCTTACAGGTCTGTGATGGTGAGAAATCTGGGCCTAGTGGGTTGGAGAAGGGGCTACTCAAGTATTTCCCTTATTCCCTTTGTGCTGTGAAGATGGAGGTTGATAGAGTTTGCTAGTCTCAGTTATAAAGTTATCTCTTCCATGTTGTGAGGGTTAGGGACACAGCACCCCCATTATCTGGAAAATCTGCATCAAGTGTTTTGACCCTCCCTTCATACCAGAGAAGTCTGAATTATCATAGTATGAGAAGACAAAATAATGTTGATATAATACAACACTAGGCATATGTTTTATGCATATCTGACCTTCGTGTGTTGTCTGTAGCTTCCACAAACCTCCTGTTTAATTTCTTATACCGACCCGTGATATGTCGAAATTGCTGTGGGGAAAGTCTCAATATGGAAGGAAAGAAACACTTACGCACAATATCCCTACAGAGCTCCGTCTTTTCAGTGCTCTAAATTCTCACTTGCTAGATGGATGGACTATGTTCTAGGCTGAGGAGCAGGCCTGGGAGATGTTGTAATGGCAGAATCCAATCTCAGGGGAAATGTTGAAACAAATGTGGTTCTGTTTTCGTGGTACATCACCCATGGTGGAAATGATTTACTACGGGAGCCCAGACCATGTGCCTGTTCAATCCCATAGAGCCTGGAAAATGATTTGCCTAATTATGGGGTCAGCATTCCCTAAGCTGCTTTCCCACGTGTTCGTCAGACCCCATCTCCTCACTTGCCCCGTGCCTCCGCTCTCCCCTTTTGGGCCTCTCCATTTCTGCTGCTGGATATGACCCAGTGTATTTATGGTTTTGAAGCCTCAGAGCAGACTACTAAGAAAATCACGAGGAGCCAATAAATTACCCTGCTCTTGTTTCACTCCTCAAAGCATTTGGTTTGCAGAGTCTGATTTAGGAAGTTACTTAGAAATCGGCACAGAAGGGAAGAACACTGGCCTCTAAGTTAGGAGAGTCGAGTTCCAGCCCTGGGTCTGCCACTCCAACACTGTGTTGACCTTGGACAAGTCCTTATTATCTCAAGATAGTTGATTTTTTTACCCCTAGCCATCTTTCCGATAAGGAAATCAAAGACTTTGCATGCCCTGACCAACTTAGATATTCCGTGGAGTTAGGCAGAAGTGTCAACCACATGTTCCCAACACTCCTGAGTTCGGCCAAGTCAGATTAAAATGGAATTGGGAAATATTTTACAAAATGAATAAAAATGCAGTAAAACATAGATAGCTTTACATTGTAAAAGGAGGGCAATCTGGCTCCCAGGGATTCTTTGGTACAGATTGGTGGCTCCCATTTTTATTTGAGTTTGTCACCTCTGTAGTAAGGTCATTTTCATCTCTAATAAGGTCCCTTCTGACCCTTGGACTCATTCTATTGGACTTTAAAACTCCAGTTAGGACTTGGTGACTGCTTGGAGCTCAGTGACTCTAAGTGCAAGGTTGTAGAAAGTCCTTCAGACTCTAATTTAATCATTAAACTAAAGAATGCTTCCTATTTTGTAGGTACAAAATGCTAGTGATTTGCTGATCAAACCACTGGAAAATTTCCGTAAGGAGCAAATCGGCCTCACCAAGGTATGTTTCGTACTTCCTCCTCCCCACAGTGGGTGAGACTCTCTTATACAACTGGGTGGCTTGTTAGACTGCATGTTGAAGGGTGAGGGGTGTGTACGATACTTAAAAGATCAGCAGACCTGGGTTACAGGCCCAGCCCTGTAAGCTTTGTCATGTGCCTATGGGCAAGTCACTTTTTCCTCCCTGTGCCTCAGTTTTTCTTCTCTTGAAAATGAAGTAGTTGAACAAGAGACTCTCTAAGGTTCTCCTTATGCCTAAGTCTTTGGATTCTATAATCCTCCGTTTTATTTGGGATATGCTTCTTCTGACAAGTCCTTTCAGTCACGAAGCTGAAAGCAGTACTTAATAGACTGCCCAGAATGCTTTTTGCACACCAAACCTCTGAGGAAATGAGGCTTGGGGTGGTGGTGGTGAAGTGCCACATAGCAGGGCCTGGAGCCCAGGTCTTGAGACTTCAAATCGAGGCCTCTTTTCTACCATAACATGTGGTTGGAGTGATGCTTCCTCCCTCCTTGCCTGGCACAAATCACATAACAATGGCTTGGGAAGGGCCGAGAATAAGGCCTGCCCTTAGCCAGAGGGAATTATTGCCCTCAGGTCAGCTAAGGTCTTGTTATGGATCACTATTGAATGAGTAGATACAATAGATAAGGGGTCGAAGGAGAACAGTTTCCAAAAGAAGAAATATAAACTACAGCTGCATGAAAAAAGTCTACAAATAAAGAATAATGAAAGATATGTAAATTAAAATGCCTGAGGTTTTGCCTTACACTTATCAAATTAGAAAAATGCAAATGGTATTGGAAATGCTATGTGAAGACAGCCATACTAATAGGCTGCTGGTACACTGTGAATTGATCCATTTGTCCTGGAGAAAAGAACTGGGAAATATGCAGAAGAAAATAGGAGGAAGTTCAGAAGCAGACAGACAAGTCTATTTTGTTACTAGTGTGTTAAATTTAGTGTACACTTTAAAACAAAAATGAATATAATAGTTCACAATTTTCGTATACACAAAAGAGGATAATTTGGAATTATTTAAGAAAAATCATTAAACCCTTGATAGCCTTTGCCCTAGTGATCTCACTACTAGGCATATACCTCCAAGGAGGTCAAAGACAAAAGGAAAGGTTCCACATATACCAAAATACTGAAAGCAGCACTTTCTGTGGTGACAAAGAAGTAGAAACAAAGTGAGTAATCATCGATTGGGGGAATGATTGAATAAATCATATTATGTGAATATAATAGAATATTATTGTGCTATAAGAAATGAAGACTATAAGGAATTCAGAGAAACATGGAAAGATTTGTCTGAACTGATGCAGAGCAAAAGAATGCAAAACTTGGGAAACAGCATACATAATTGGATATCAGATCTTAGCTTAAATGCAGTGACCAGGACTATTTTCAGAAAACCAATGATTAAACACCTCCTCTCAGTAGAAAAGTGGTGGACTGTGGGTGAGAAATGCTATATATGCTGTCAGACATACTATGCCAGTTTATTTTGCTTACCTGTTTTTCTTGGTTAAGAGAAGAGTTCCCAGAGATTGTTGGGAATTGGGAATTGACGATGATATAAAAAGCAAAGAATATCAATAAACATGACAAAATCATTGGTAGGGAAGATTGCATTTGTCCTTCGTTCTTGAAGAGGACCATGACATCAAGATGATGACATGACTTGCAGTTGACTTTGATTTGAGCAAGGGAGGGCTGTGCAAGGGCACCAACCTCACCTTCTCCCCAGCCAACTGGGTCCAGTGGCCTGATATTCATCAGCACAATTGGAGGTGGCCCAGGATGCAATGTGAGACCCTGGCCTTTTCAGGCTGAGGTAGGGAAGATGATTGAGAAGTGGAAGAACCTTTCCAAAAGTGTAGGTAGAACATAGAAATAGTGAACAAGGTTGAATGTATATGAAAGGTGTGATACAGCCCAGGGTAACCCAAGGTGCAAGATTTGAAGACTTGGCTTACGGGAGACATACATGCTGTAGTGACAGGAGCACCAAACTTGAAATCAGACCATCTGTACTCAAGTCCTGGCTCTTCCATTAATTTTAGGGGCAACCTTAGGCAGGTTGCCCCCTTCTCAACCTGCGTTTCCGCCTCTACAAGATGATAGAGTGGATTTCTAAGGTACATTCTATTTCTAATGTTTTATGTTTGAAGGTCCCCTCTAACTCTAATATCCCTTGGTTATTGGGACTGTTGGACATTCTCAATTGCAGCCTGGGCTCCCCATGTATTCATAACTAGTAAGGAGAAGAATTCTAAGGGCAACTGAAAGAAGCAAATAGAGAGACTTGGAACCAAGGACTTCAGATGTTATTGACATGGTTGATGAATATTGTATGACCATTTCTGTGACCAAGAACTGGGGAGCTATAGGAGTGAAGTGGAAATAGAAAGCACCAGGATTGGCAAATTCCCAAATGAGGGTATATATTTGTGAGCCGGTGATTTAACAGGTCTTCAAATTCTGGTTTATTAGAATATAAATGGAAACCTCCCAGCCATGGTAGTATAAGAGAAGAGATTTATTCTCTTTCTCTTACTCTCCCTCTTTCGCTCTCTCTCTTTTTCTCTCTCTTACATACATGCACACACATACACACTCATTCTCCCCCCTCCCCCACTACAACCATCACCACCATCATTTATTTGTTGGGACTAAAAGTAATCTGCTCTTTCTGAGCTTGTTTCAATGTTTAGTAATATCACCTTCATCTATGAGTGTTAGAATTTATGTAAATAGCTAGGTAACCCTTTGTTACTGTGTCCTGTCCTTGGTTCCTGTATTGAGTAACAACAGGTAAGGGACTAGAGAAGAAGGGAAGACAGGAAGGGAATAGAGAAGACACTCATTGACCCAAGAAAGAAGTTTTTGTATTGGGGTATACTGAGGGTTTCAAGTTGAAGAGGTCATTTGGGTCCAGATTATGAGAGGTTTTAAAAGCCAGGCCAGAGAGTCTGGGTTTTATCCTCTGGACAGTGGGGAGCCATTCAGTGTTCATAAGGAGGACATAGTAAGAGCTATGTTTTAGAACATTGAGTCCAATGGTGGTAGATAGGATCGATTGAAGGGGGGAGAGAATGACCACAGGGAGATGATCGTCATCATCCAGAATAGAAATTTCCAGGCTAGGGTTTGAGCAGTGAAAATAGAAAGGAAAGAAGTCAAATCTTAGGATTTGATGACTGACTTGATGTGGGGTAAGAAGGGAGAGATGAATTCTCAGCAGAGATCCTGCTGAGTAGGCATGCTGTCCATCCTGATGACATGGTAGTTTATGGTCAGGGATAGTACAGATGGCCACCTACTGTGATGTGGAGTTTGGTGTTTAGGGTCAGGAATCCCACTGTCATTTGTCTAAAGGTAATCTGGCCTGTGGAAACAAACTACTACTAACCAAATGCCCAGAAGATGGTCTTGTAAACCAAAATGGTACCCTAGTCACTTATAAATCAATCACTCAGGCCCTTGGCTGGCAAAGATTGACTTGGCAAACCCAGACTTAGGGACTGATGATTGCACCTGACTTCAGGATGTCTTCTACGTTTGCCTAAAACCCAATAGACCTTCTTTTCCCACTCAAGAGAATACATTGTTCAACCTGTGCTACTGGAGAGAGCCAATATTTCTCACAAGCTTCATGATTACCAAGTGCTGACCCTCACAACACCAGTGTGAGGTAGGTAGTAGAAAGATCATTCCCAACATTTGATTCTCAGAGAGGTTAGGTCACTTTCTTGAGGTCACATAGAGAATAAGTGTTAGAACTTGGACATAAATCAAAGTCTTCTCTTTCCTAGTCATGGACCTTTTCAGCATCTTGAGTTGACAGAGTAGATTTAGAACCCTCATGGAATAACACTAAGAGTTCTCTTCCTATTTGCAAAGTTCCAAGTTGACACTCAGAATTTCTCATTTTTGTTGTTTTTGGAATTGTTTTTTAGGAAATCTTTTTGGTCACAAATTTACAATCCCCTTCATATCCTGGGTGAAATTTTAAAATTAATTTCTATTGATAATCCACAGTCTCATTTAGCTAGAATCATGGAATCATGAGATATTAACTCTGGGAGGGAACTTAGAAGGCAGAATGTCAGAAATGACAGAGCTAGGAGGGAACTTGGAACACTGAAGGTCAGCTGTAAGAGGGCTCTTAGAGTATAGAGTGTGTCAGCTGGGAGGGCCCTTAGAACAGGGACTATCAGAGCTGGGAGGGGCATTAGAACAGAGAAGATCAGAGCTGGCAGGGGCCTCAGAACATAAAATGTTAGAGCTGGGAAGGGCCTTAGAATAGGAGATGTCAGAGCTGGGAGGGCCCTTAGCACAGAGAAGGTCCGAGCTGGCAGGGGCTTCAGAACATAGAATGTTAGAGCTGGGAAGGGCCTTAGAACAGGGGATGTCAGAGCTGGAAAGGCTCTTAGAACAGGGACTGTCAGAGCTGGGAGGGGCCTTAGCACAGAGAAGGTCTGAGCTGGCAGGGGCTTCAGAACATAGAATGTTAGAGCTGGGAAGGGCCTTAGAACAGGGGATGTCAGAGCTGGAAAGGCTCTTAGAACAGGGACTGTCAGAGCTGGGAGGGGCCTTAGCACAGAGAAGGTCTGAGCTGGCAGGGGCTTCAGAACATAGAATGTTAGAGCTGGGAAGGGCCTTAGAATAGGGGATGTCAGAGCTGGAAAGGCTCTTAGAACAGGGACTGTCAGAGCTGGGAGGGGCCTTAGGATCTAGAATGTTAGAGCTGGGAGGGCCCCTAACAAATCATTTAGTTATAAATCCCTGATGTGAAAGAAGAAAACTGAGGACATCTAGCAAGTTCAGGGTCACCCAGTGCATTAGAGGCAGAGCTTGGATGTGACCATAGATGTTCTGTGTCTGTCCAGTAAATACTCTTCGTTTCACTGCTTCCAATTTTACATGTTGAATTGAATGTTGTTCTCTGATTACCAAGACTGATGAATCAGCAGCGCGTCCCTTCATAACCTCTCCAGCCTTCCTTTGGCCTCGTTTCTTGCCCAGCTTGGCTTTGAGTCTCCTGGCCACCTACTCTAGACTCATGTTTGGATAATTTCTGTCCCTCCCACCTCCCCAAGGCCCTGAACACAGTTGGGCTGAGTCCTCCCACTGTGAATCAAGCTGGATTTGCAGGACCCACCTCTTCCTCCAGATGCAGGACTCTGAGAGGTCCACTAGACCACAGCAGGACAAACAGGACCCGGGCCAATTCTGTCCATAATGGGGTCCTTTCATCCCCTAGCACAGAAACCCATTAGCCATAGGGAGATAAAGACACAGTCATCCCCTTGAGATGCGTGACAGGGAGATCATTTGTACTCTTTGAATCATATTTTTCATGTCTTGTCAGAGGTGCCCACAGTACGCTGTTTGCAGGCCTCTGGCAAGGATGCCCTTGCCAATAGGAAGGGCAGCTGAGTCTCTCCTTTATGTGGCTAGTAGCTGGCCTAAGTCCAGCTGGTTGGGCTAAGACATCTGAGCCTGTGTCTAAGCCCATTTCTGGGGAGCTTGATGCTTGGTATAGGACGTTCTCAATTATCAGATGCTGGGTAGGAGGAAATGGGGCCCTTGGTCTCATTGCTTCTTCATCTCTACCAAGAAGGATCGATCAATTCATTGGATATTGTGATTTTTTTTTTAAGAAATATGTTTGACCTGGAAGTGTGGAGGATTAGAAAAATGTAAGGGATGGAACGAATGAAGCCGCCCAAACCAGACTCCAGGGTAGATTGAGCCAAAGGCATTGTTGGTCTTGGAGTGTGTTCAGGGGGCCAGTGAGTGGGGCTGTGTCTGAGAAAAAGGAGAGGAAAAAGAAGGGAATCCTTTATCTTCGTAGAATTAGAGAAGATTCATTGGAGCTGGAATAGCCCTTTGAATGTAGAATTTCAGAGCCTGAAGGGTCCTTAGAACAGGGAATGTCAGAGCTGGGAGGGGCCTTAGAACAGAGAAGGTCAGAGCTGGGAGGGGCCTTAGAACACAGAATATTAGATCTAAGAGGAATCTTAAAACACAGAATGACCCTTAAAACATATAATGAAAAGAGCTAGGAGGGAACTTGGAACATAGAATGTCAGGGCTGGGAGTGGTCTTGGAACATGGAATGTAAGAGTCGTGAGAGATTTTAGAACAGAAAATGTCATAGCTAGGAGATAACCTTAGAACCCAGAATGTAAGGGCTAGGAGGAGTCTTAGAACACAGTGCCAGAGCTGAGAGGGGCTTTAGAACAAGCAATGTCAGAGCTGGGAGGGGCCTTAGAACAGGGAGTTCAGATCTGGGAGGGGCCTTAGAATACATGATATGGGATCTGGGAAGGACCTCCACACCCTTCCTAAACGGTGGTGTCCAGAAGAGAACCCAGTACTTCAGCTGCTGTTGGATCAGGGAAGAGCACAGTGGGATACCACCCCATTTTCTTTCAGGAAGCAGGCCCTCTCTTAGTATAGGCTGACATTATCTTAGGTTTTTTGTTGGGTTTTTTTTTTTTTTTTTTTGGCTGGCACAACCCCACTGGCTATCACTGATAGCTTGCTGTCTATTAAACCCTCCACTCACATCTTTTTCCAACCCACAATTGTCTAGCCAGGTCTTGTACTTGTGAAATTAATGTTCTTAGCCCAAGTATAAGAATTTGACATTTATTCCTATTAAAATTAATCTTACCAGATTCAGCCCAGTGTTCTAGCCTGTCAGGTTCTACTTGGATCCTGGCCCTGTTGTCCAGTTCAGTGGTGTCAAACTCAAATACAAATGGGGCCAATAAGCTATCAGTATATTACCTTAGAAAACCACATATCAACATCATCTATGTTCTATTGCATTTTTATTTATGAAATGTTTTCCATTTATATTTTTATCTGGCTTGAGCTTCACTTGGGAGTATCATGGGCTGCATGTTTGACACCTCTGATCCAGTGGATTAGCTCAGCCTTCCAGTCTGGTATCATCTGCACATTGATAAGGATGCCATCTGTGCCTTTCCATAAGTAAGCCAGTAATGAAGATATTTGACATCCCGGGGCCAGGTACAGATATCTGGGGCATTCCTCTAGAGACCTTCTGCCAAATGGACATGGAATCATGAATGCTCATGAATGATGTATCTGGTTCCAGATCCAGATAAGTATACTTGCATCTAACCCAGGGGTGGAGAACCTGCAGCCTTGAGACCACATGTGGCTTTCTATTTCCTTGGGTATGGTCTTTTGATTGAGTCCAAGTTTTATAGAACAAATTCTTTTTTTAAGGAGATTTGTTCTATGAGATTTGGATTCAGTCAAAGAGTCACACTCAAGAATCTAGACGGTATTTGTTCTGTGAAGTTTGCATTCAGTTGAAGGGCTGCACTTTAGGCTCTCGAGGGCCACCTGTGGCCTCCTGCCTGCAAGTTCCCCACCCCTGCTCTAACCTATTTCTCTCCACTTTTTTTACCAGAATAATTTCAGGTACCTTTTCAAATACTTCATTAAAATCTAGAGAAACCAGATCTGTAGCTTTCCCCTCCTGACTTAGTAACCTATAAAAAAAGGAAATGACTTGAGCTTGGCACAGCCTGTTTTTGATGAAGCTTGGCTCACTCTTTGCAGTTGCTGCTTCCCTTTCCAGCTCTTTGCCAACTGCTTTTGAATGATCTGTTATTGAACTTCTCCTGAAATTGAAGGCAAGCTCAGTGGTGTTCCAAGTTTGCAGCCTCTCTTTTGTTCCCTGTTTTGCAAAAGAAACATTTTCCTATCTGCAGCCCTGTGGTCCCCCTCCCATTCTCTCCCCTTTTGTTCAGCACCACAGCTGCACATTCTTTCAGCACTCTGGGTCAGAGGTCATCTGGCCCGGATGCCATGAACCCATCCAGGGCAACTTCAGTGTCCTCCTCATGCTTTCTCCCAGTTTATCTTCCAATTTATCAGCTCCTTAGACACACGTTTCATTCTGTCCTCTCCTGGCCAAAGATTGTTCTCCTTGGAGGGCTGAGCCACCATGCCCTCTGTCTGTGGTCAGATTGAAGTTGTGTCTCTGATCTTCCTCTTTTTCCAAACAGAACTTAAACACCCTCCTTTCTGTTGTTCTGCGCCTTCCTCATCAGATTTTGGTTCTTCTTTCCCAATTCATGACTTCTCCGTGCTGTTCTTTGAATATCCGGCAATGCCTTCATTCTCCTCCCCTCCCTTGCTGCCATCTCTTGCCCATATCTTTTTTTGAATCTAAAGTGCCCATTCTCCACATCAATTCCTCCAGGGGACTTTTATTTTTTATCCCCTCATCAAAATGATTTCCCTTTGTGTTTTACAAATTTCATTTCTGGAGTCTCCCATTCTTCCTGGGCTAGCTTCCATATAGAATTGTGGGCAGCAGCATCCTCCGTAGCCTTTCTCTGAACCCTTTGAAATCTGCTCATCTCAAGTCTAGGGGCCGTGTCAAACCATGTCCAGATTTTCTCTCCTCCACTGTCATCATGGCCTCTGGAACAGAGCAGTTACTTCCTTGCAGCATCCCTATTATTTTCACCTCAGCAACTAGTTCTTCCTCCGTTAGTGAGACTCAGATCTGCAAATATTTCCCCCTTCTTAGTTCTTCCATGTGCATTCTAAAGCATGAGATTATCACTAAATAGCTATTAGCTATTCTGATTTTGACAGAGAAAGTACTCCATATTCTCCATCTGGAGAACTATCATGCCCTCCCTCTCTCTCTACCAGACTTGTGATCTGTTTCCTATGCACTCCTCATCTATTTCCTCCTTCTGCCCAGATGGTCTGTAGTTTACTCAATAGGGAGAAAAATTGCTTCTGTTTCTCCTTTCATTCACTTTTAACCAGCTTCTTCCCACTGTGCTTCCTCCTGTCTCCCCAGTTTTCTCATAGGAGTATGCCATTTTAATAATATATAATGTGTTCCCACCTTAACCTGTCTTTCATCCAGCCAAGACTTGGTGTTCTCTATGAAGAAAGATTTGTTTTAGGGCCTCTAGATCAGATTGTTTGTTGCCTAAGCTTTGGGTGGTTGGACTTAAGCACTTGAGAACATGAGTTGTATCACTGGCTCCTTTCCTTTCTTAAATTTTGTCTCTTTTGAACTTTTGCTAGGTCTTTCATTGACAACTCTTCTTCTTTCATTTCAGGCAGCTAGGTGGCACTGCAGTAGATAGAGTGTCAGACCTGGAGTCAGGAAGATCCATCTTTTTTTTTTTAAGACTCATCTTTCTTAGGTCCAATCTTGTGTCAGACACTTACTAGCTGTGTGACCCTGGGCAAGTCACTTTACCCTGTTTGCCTCAGTTCCCTCATTTATAAAATGACCTGGAGAAGGAAGTGGCAAACCAGTGTAGTATCTGTCAAGGAAACCACAAATGGGGTCACCAAGAGTTGGATACAACTGAAACTAAACAACAGCATCAACTTCCTTCATTTTCACTACTCTTATTTCATCACTTTTTATCCTTTCTCCTTGATTTTAGTTAGAAGCTCTTTATAGGAGATTTGTAAGACCATGCATACTCTCCCTGGTGAAGAGCTGGTCATTCCTATGACATGATACAGAAATCGAAACCCTGCTACCCAGACATTTTCCTGACTAACTTTTCACTTCCCAAATCAATGATACTTTTTGAATCTCTTGTAGTCTGCCTCCTGAAATCTTCTTCCATTTCCTCTTTCTGTCAAGTTGGCCTGTATTAATTACACTGAGATAAACACTGTGGTGATCTGTGTTAGACACTGATGATACAGGGCCAAAGGGGAAATCTTGTCTGTCCTTGGAGATATTACATCCCACTATGGGGAAAGCAGCAGGTGAACACAAAACATATACCAGTTAATTTCTGGGCAGAGTTCAGGGCACGAGCAATTGCGGGGATCAGGATAAGCTTCTTAGTACTTGGTAGATCTTGAGCTGAGCTTTGAAGGAAGCCAGGGAGTCCAGGAGATAGAGGTGAAGGAAGACAAGGTACATTATAGGCATAGGGGATAG
This sequence comes from Bettongia penicillata ogilbyi, assembly GCA_023548195.1. NCBI lineage: Eukaryota > Metazoa > Chordata > Mammalia > Diprotodontia > Potoroidae > Bettongia > Bettongia penicillata. Next base: position 218,252 of record JAJHZJ010000375.1, on the reverse strand, counting down.
CCTGTGCAAGGGCTTGGAAGTGGGAGATGGAATAGCAGTAAGGGAAACAGGAAGTAGGTTAGTTTGGCTGGAACATGGAGTGTTTGAAGGAAAGTAATGTGCAGTAATTTTGGAAAGTTAGGTTAAAGCCAGATTGTGAGGGTCTTTCAAAGTAAAACAGAATATTTTCTCTTTTATCCTAGAGGCAAGAGTTTCTCGAGTAGGGTGAGGGGGAGTCTTATGCTTTAGGAATATTTTGTTTTGACATTTGTGTGGAAGGTAGATTGAAGAGAAGAGAGATTGAATATAGAGAGACCAGTTAACTTGTTGTTGCAATAGTTTAGGTGAGGTGTCTGATGTAGAGGGAAATGTTGAGAAGGGGCCCCCTCCCAAGTTCTAGGGGACATCCACAGATGGGACATGGGTGATGGATAATGATTCAATCAAGGGGACTTAAAAGGAATGGTAGGAGGGGGACCCAAGAAAACCCAGTGACAAAATCACTGTTTTTTCCACCATTAATCTTCATCCAAATACTGCCCATGGCACTGTTCTTCTAGTTACTGTTCACCCCAGTGTACCCTCTCTGCATGCAGTCCTCCCCACAGCACCTCTCTATGTCTTGATCCTGTGGAATAATGCCCACTCAGCCAGAGCCATATTCTGGTCACCAAGGCTCAGTGTTATCTATGAGCTCAAGTCTGCTTGCTGCCTAAATTTTGGGTATTTATTTGGATACTCAGAACCCAGTGTTTTTCACTATCCATTCCTTCCTTGGATATTGTCTCCTGTGACCTTCTAGAAGTCTCAACCTCTATCCTCCTTTACGGTGTCTAGCTTGGGAGATGGACTCAATGTGGTCAGTTTTCTCCTTCTCTAATTCTTTTCAGCTGAAAAGTCCTTATGATTCCATTTGGAAGACACCGAAGAAATCCATTCTTGCCAGCTTTTGTTTGATGCATTCATCCCTGGCCAGGAGCCTGTCACAGCTATATTTTAAGCCTAAAGCACCTCCTCAGATGCCGCCACCTGCTTAGCCAGCTGGGGAGCTCCCAAGTCTGTTTTTCTCCACTGGATCCCTTGTCTGCAGTGAGTGGCAGTGAGGAAAACACAACCTGGGGCCCTCTGGGCATCGCTTTCCTGCTCAAGATTGTGCCATCTTTGGGAAGCCTTCAGGCAGTGCCACCTGTGTCCATGTGACTCACCAGAACTGGGTCATCATTAGCCATTTTAGCAAGCCTTGGGAGACTAATTGTTATGACCATTTTTTTATGAAAAGCTCCTTCTGATGTAGGTCATGGGAGATTTAGAGGAGCCCTCAGAACTCAGCTAGTCCATCTGCCAGAGGAGGAAAGTGGGGTTCTGGGAGGGGAAGTGACTTGTCCAAGGTCACATAGGATCCTAGATCTCCAGCTGAAAGGACCTTCGAGGTCATCCACTCTTTGACAGATGAGGAAACTGAGGCATACTCTTATGCCTTTAAATTTTTAACCACAAAAGGCTGTATTTTATCAAAGGCTTTCTATTTAATTATATGATCATGTAACCCTTTGCTTTTTTTTTTTTAAATCTTGATGAGATTTCTCAGATGCATGACTTAATACCAGGAAAACAGGTTTTACATTCCAATCATTAATCTTCCTTGGTCATGTTGGATTTTATTTTCTTTTTGTTATTTTTAAAAATGCTCTGCTTGCTGTGTTCTGTTTGCCAGTATTCTAGTTAGTGTTCTGCATTTATGTGAATAAATGTTGTAGAGGGTCAGATCTTTGTTGGATGGCATGGCCTCTTCTAGCCCTCATCGTCCTGAGATCCTGAGATTTCGTTTCTTCAGGGACATATTCTTGCCTGTTGCACAAAAGTACGGGGCTAGTCATTCATTCATTCATTCATTCATTCGTTCACTTTTTTGGCCTCAATTATTTCATTTGTAGAATGGGACAAATGATACCTTATGGACCTGGAGGCAGAAGGCAGGCCCACACTACTTTAAAAAAAAAAAGCGGAGGAAAAATTAACTATCTGTCTTGGAGTGTTCTTCTTGAATTCCTGTGGACAACTGATTTATTAGGAAAAGGATTCTGTCTATAGGAGACTGATTTTAAGCTGTTATTATTACTTCCTGAAAGCATGACTTCATAAAATCCTAAAATTTGCCATGAAGGTGTTTGACTAGCCAGTATGAGGAAAGAGGAGGTGAGCAGAAGGGTGATGGCATCTGTATAGGTCAGAGGTCACTGGGCCCTGTCCTTGCTTCCTCTTGCCTCCCCACCTCCAGGCTCTGTGCTCCATCCTGCTTGGCAGTGGCCAGTGGTTTCACTAGGACTCTCAGCATGGCTCTGTGGCAAATGAGTCAGTTTATTGCTAGTGTGACAGCTGTAGGCTTTTCGTTTCTACAAAACAGCTGATAGCTTAATTAAAGTTTGAACTTGACAGGAGCACCATAGCTCAGAAATCTCGGTACTCTTCTTTGTAGCTTGCATTTCCGTGTTCATTCTGTCATAGTGACTTGGAAAGGCAGCTGTAGTACGGTGGAAAGGCTGGCCTCGGTCCATCAAGCAACAATCCTTTATCAATCGATTATATGCCAGTCACTTTCCTAGTTGCTGGGGATACAAACACAGTGGCTGCCCTCAGGAAACTCTCATTCTAATGGTGGAAATGACTCAGACACAAGCAGATCCCTATCCTTCTCTCAGTCCAGATGCTTTTTGACCTCTATAGTTTGTGACACTGTCCATTTTCCTTTTCTTTCAAAAAACCGGAGAGGAGAAGGCAGTAACACTAAAGGGAACCTGGGAAGGCAGAAGTTGGATTTCAACTGAGGCCTGAAGGAAGCCAGGGGGTAAAGGTGAAGGGGGAGAACAATCTAAGTTTGGAGACAGTCAATAAAACTTGGGAGATGGGGCATCATGGACATGGAGCAGCACATAGGCCAGGGCTACTGAATTGTAGGGGTCATGGAAGGGAATGACCCTCAGGAAGACTAGAAAGGTAGGAGGGCCCATGTTGTGGGAGGCCTAACAGAGGACTTGAATATTTGATCCTTGAGGTCATAGGGAGCCTCTGGGATTTATTGAGGAGGGATCGGACAAGTTCCTTCTTCTACTATGAAGGGGCTGATGTCAGAGTGATATAAAATGAGAAAAAGGAGAATAAAGGTAACTAGGTGGATATTCTCCATTTTTTCAGTGAATTATGATACAAGGTTGTCTGCTGAGAGAATGGGCAGAGGGGGTGCCATAGGAGGCTTAGAGAGAGTTGAGGAGCAGCCACTGTGGTGAGTTTATTATAGACTCAGGGAAGAGTAGAGAGATTACCTTAGTGCAGTGATTGCACAGTTGAGATTAGAACGTGTCCATTTTTAGTGGACCTAGTCAGGATGGGTTTATGACTTCTTCTTGCTCTCTTCGGCAGCATGTGAATAGTAGGGTAGAAGGCGGATGATGGGAGTGAGGTAGGATTGGGATTTGGCAGAGCCTGAGTGGTAATTGAACAAGGGATCAAGGGACTCGACTAGAGGAGAGAGTAGAGTAGCTGTGGTTCACTGAGGGGTTGAGATCAGGAAGGGAGGAGGATATGCCTAGAGCAGGAGAAAGAACTAAGGGGTGGAGGTCCTGATGAAGATAAAGAATAAAGTTGGAGTTTTTGAGGTATAGGGGACATTGGAATGATCAAGATTATGGTCAGGTAAAGGAATTTGGGAGTTCATGAGCATGGGGGCAGAATACTTGTGGTTAATGGCAAGATGTGAGGGGAGAGGGTTATCTCTGTGGTTGAGGTGAGTTGCAAGAATGGGCTATGGGAACTGAGTTGAATGAGAAATGGAGAATGAAGTATTTGAAGTAGTATCAATAGAAGATTGATAGGTTTCATTTATATAATACTTTATAATTTGAAAAATGCTTTACATTTGTTAACTTATTTGATCCTCAGAACCCTGCGAGGTAGGTGCTCTTGTTATCCCCACTTTACAGATGAGGAAACTGAAGCTGAATGAGATTAAGTGACTTGGCCAGGATTGCACAGCTTGTAAGTGTCTGGGATCAAATCTGAACTCAGGTCTTCCTGACTCCAAGTGGCGTGTTCTCTCCACTGTCCATGAACTGCCTAATATAATATATAATATGATATGATATAATATAATATAATATAATGTAACATAACAACATAATAATGTAGTGTAATATAATGTAACGTAATATGATATGATATATAATATAATTATAATGTGATATGTGATATGATATTACAGAATTAATGCATAATATAATATGTAATATAATGTAATGTAATACGATATGATATAATATATAATTGTAATGTGATAATATATGATATAACAGCATAACATATAATACAAATATATAATTAATGTATGATATAATAGAATTAATGCATAATATAATATGTAATGTAATATGACATAAGTATAATATAATATAATGTTGAAGTTTGCTACTAAGAGGGTAGCAGTTGAGGTAGCAAGGAAGACCATGGGCAAGCCCTAAACTCGGTGAAGAAGGAGGGAAAATGTCCTAGGAGCTGATAGATAATGGCCACCAGGATGTAGGGTGGGTGACAGATTTGGATAGTGTGACACATCAGAGGAGGAGAAGTTGTTGAGGGATGGTGGGAGGGCTTGGAAGTGGCATTCCAACTCCTCAGCTGCAGTGGTGAGTCAGGGGTATGAGTCGATCCAGTACCGGCCAGGGAAGTGCTGCTGGCGGGCAGATCTGGGTCAGGACATTAGTGGAGTGGGACAGGGTAGATGAGCATATGGGAGAGGGGACAGCTGGGCTTGGGGAAAGGGATTTGTTCTTTGGCAGTCAGGGGTTCTGCATCCCTAGGATTGGAAGAGTATTGGGTGGAGGGGAGTGTATGCTGGCCGGTGAGAAACAAGTCCAGCCAGGAAGAGGTCTGTGGAGGGAAGCAAGTGATTAGAGCTGTTTACAGTCTTCCCTTGAGACCTGATCTCATGGAAGGGTGAGCCACGTATGGCCCACGGAGTGTGGGAGCGGAGACTGGGTGGGGGCAGTGCTAGGTGGGGCCAGCCCTGGAGCTGGATTGGGGTGGGGGTCGTGTGCTCCTACAGGAAGGTCTGTGACTGATAGTACTGCGGATAGCAACAGACTGGGCCTCTGCCTCTACGTGTTAACATGTTACAGCTGTATGCTTCTTCATGGGGCAGTAGAAAAAAGCTCTGAGATTCAAGTCCTGTCTCTGACCCTTAAATAGCTGTATGACCCTGAGTGAGTCACTCCCATTCTCTACATGTCAGTTTCCTCACTTGTAAGAGGACTCTTCTGTCTCTAAGTCCTATTCTATGATCTGCTTAGCAAATATTAAAGAATTAATCCATCTGGGAGTTAGCTTCCTATTGCCTCAGGAACATTTTCCTTATTAATAGACTGTCTAAAGAAATTCTAGACAAATCCTTCAATGTCAGACTGTTAATTTACTTAAGAATCATAGGATTTAGAACTGAAAGGGACCTTGGAGATGATTTAGTCACGGGATCATAGATTTAGAACTGAAAGGGAAGTCAGAGGGCATCTAGTCTACATCCTGTTTCCCCCACCCAACCTGCACTGTGCCCCAACATTTTACAGATGTGGAAACTGAAACCCCAAGAGATGGAGTGACTTGCCCATAGTCACACGTAGATTTAAGATTATGGACCCAGAGCTAAAAGAGGCTCCACCCCTTTTATTTTACTGATGAAGAAACTGAGGACCCTGGGAGATTTTACAACTTGCCCAAGGTCATTCACTCATAGAATCTTACATTTAGAGCTAAGAGAGACCTCAGCAGTCATCTCATCCAACCCCTTCATTTTACAAATGGAAACTGACTCCCTGGGAGGAAAAAAATAACTTGTCCAGGTTTGTACCAGGTAGTAAGTAATAAAATCAGAGTTTGAACCCAGATCCTCTGTCTCTCAATCCAGAGCTCTTTATTCACCAACTGTTTTGTTGGTTTTCATTTCTCTGACCACCAGATGGCATTGTTAGCCACTTTCCTGGTCTTGTTGAAAAAGGCTCAGGCCTCTGGGCAAGGCTCACATCCTTCCTAGTGGTTCTGTACTCTACCCTGCTGAGGGGAAGTGGGGGGAATGCGCAAAGCTCTCTGTGATGCTCAGAGAGTGGGCACCCTTTACTCTCTTTGATTTTCTGCACTTGTCGTTTTAGTCCAACGAGCATGATTAGTGTGGGTAACGCCAAACAGAATAGCTTTGAGCTCCCACCTACTAGAAACACCATTGCTTCTCTGAATCTGCTAGTTCTCTGAGTTCTAATCATGTGACTTTAGCATAATGGAGCCAGCTGCTCATATGAATAGATAGTCATGCTTAGATACTATTTACTGACTTCTATAGCTCCTTGAGGACAGGGGCTGTCTTTTACCTTCCTTTGTATCCCCAGCACTTAAGCAAAGTGTCTGGCACATAGTAGGTACTTAATAAATGCTTTATGACTAGCTGAGTGGGTAGATTAGGGAGTCTGGAATATGAAAGACTTAGATTTCGATCATGCCTCAGACATTTACCAGTGGTGTGACCCTGGGCAAGTCACTTAACCTCTCTCAGCCTCAGTTTCTTCCCTGTAAAATTGGGAAGATAAAGGTACCTGCCTCCAAGGGTTGTTTTGAATCTCTAAGGTATAGGAATTGCTTTGTAAACCCTAAAGCTCTTGTGGTTGTTATGTAAATTTAAGCTATCTATCCATCCCTATTCAGTGTTTGGTATAGAAAGTTCCCTCTTCTTGGGCTGATTTTGTACCTCTCATCTTTTCTGCCTCCAGGAACGGAAGAAAAAATTTGAGAAGGACAGTGAGCGGTTTTATTCTTTGCTGGATCGCCACTTGCATCTGTCTTCCAAGAAGAAAGAATCCCAGCTCCAGGAGGTATGTGTGGAATGCAGGCCCTTCCCTCTGTCTCCACCTTGGAATTTGATTGTGTTCTAGGCTGCACCTGTCCGAGGTAGGGGGTGCATGCCTGGCTGGAAATAGCACAGCTAGAGATTCTGTGACCTGGGAGCTGACCTCTGTTTTTCTTGGTCATCTTGTGTTCTCTGTCTCGCCTTCCTGGCCACCCCATGGCCTCCTTTGAGGAGGTCCCGTCTCTGATTGATTTCTAATATTTTTACATTCAGTTATGAAATGTCAACTGGGAAGGGCCTAAGAATGGCTATCAGAATTGAAGATTCTTGGATTGGATTGGAAGGAAAGAAGAGAGGGAGGGAGGGAAGGAAGGAAGGGAGAGAGGAAGGAAACAATCTTTTCTGAAGGCCTTATGGGCCACAATATAGTGCAGAGGGAGGGAAGGAGGGGAGGAAAAAAAGGAAGAAGGGAGGGAAGAAGCAAGGAAGGCAGAGAGAGGAAGAGGGAAACAAGCATTTATTAAGTACCCACAATGTGCCAGGAACTGTGCTAAGCACTTTAAAAACATTATCTTATTTGATCCTTACAACAACTTGAGAAGTAGGTAGGTGTTATTCTTTTTTTTTTTTAAGTTTTAAATTTTCTCCTTCCCCCTCTTTCGCCCTCCCTCCCTGGGATGGCATGCGATCTTAAATGGGTTCTACACATACATTCTTATTAAACATCTTAATAGATTATTTAATGAAATAAATGTTAATAAAATATTAAACATATTAGTCATGCTGCATAGAAAAATTAAAATGAATGGGATAAGCCATGAGAAAAACAAAAGAAAACATAACACAAGAGAAAATATTCTGCTTCCATTTCCGTAGTACTTTCTCTGAATGTGGAAAGCATTTGGCCTCATTAGACCTTTGGGAATGTATTAGATCCTTGCATTGCTGTGAAGGACTAACTGTCAGAAACAGTCCTCGTACACTGTGGTTGTTACTGTGTATAAAGTTCTCCTGGTTCTGCTCCTTTCACCCAGCATCAGATCATATAAGTTCTTCCAGGCCTCTCTGAAGTCATCCTGTTCATCATTTCTTATAGAGCAATAGTATTCCATTACATTCATATACCATAATTTATTCAGCCATTCCCCAATTGATGGGCATCCCCTCGATTTCCAGTGTTTGCCCACCACAAAGAGAGCTGCTATAAATATTTTTGTACATGTGGGTGGTAGGTGCTATTCTTCTCCACATTTTACAGTTGAGGAAATTGAGGCAGACTGCAGTTAAGCCCAGGGTCACTCATCTATTAAGTGCCCAAAGCCATATTTGAACTCCTGGTGGGTGCTGCAGTGGTTAGAGTGCCTGACCTGGAGTCAGGAAGACTCATCTTCCTGAGTTCAAATTTGACCTCAGATACTGGCTGTGTGACCCTGGGCAAGTCACTTTACCCTGTTTGCCTCAGTTTACTCATCTGGAAAATGAGCTGGAGAAGGAAATGGCAAACCAAGCCAGTATCTTTGCCAAGGAAACCCCAAATGGGGTCACAGAGAGTCAGACATGACTGAAACAACAGCAACTTCCTGGCTCTAGGTCTAGTGCTCTATCTACTGCACCACCACCTACCTTAGAAAATGCCAAGACTGAAAGGAAGAGCCTTTAGTTCAGTTCCCTCATTTTGCTGGTGAGGAAATTGAGGCCCGGAGAGATGAAATGATCCTCCTGGGTCATATAGTCAGCATGAAGCAGTGTGGGGACTTGAACCTAGTTATTCCATACTAAGGCGTCTTGTCTTCCAATTCAGAGCTACCTCCTTCATTTCTCAGAAGTTGCTCTGAGGACTCACCTTTTGGGTCCCCCTGGCTATTTTTCCCAGGTTCCAATCAATTACAGCCCTTCCAGTCTCGCTCTTAATTGTACCTTCAGGACATCAGCTTGGGCAGACCAAGGCTGTCCTTTCCATGCCTTTCATTGCCATGAGAATCGGCTCCTCCAATGCTGATCTGTGGGCTTAGGATGCTGCTTCATTGTAGGAATCTTTTCTCAAGGCCTTGTGGACCACAATGTAGTGCAGTCCTTTGTAGCACCATTGGAGGTGAGCTAGAGGAGCTGTGACATTCCATGATAGCACCCCTGCCTGACAGTTGTTCAGGTAGTTCCCAAGGTCCCCTGACTCAGAGAGGGCCAGGGGACTGTGTACGCCATTCCATGGGGACAGATCCCACTTGTGCCAGAAGAAACCTGAACTTTTTGTCCGTAGATGAGCCCTCTGTTCTTCAGGTACTGGAGAGTTCTTGAAGTCAGACTTCAGGTCATAGGACCCTGAGAGGCCAATCTGCTCCAACTCCTTCATTTTACAGATGAGGAAACTGAGGTCCAAGGAAGGGGAATGACTTGCCCAAGATCATCCATAGGCTCTAGATCAAAGGTTCTAGAGCTGGAAAGGACCTCATCCATCCTGTCCCTTCCAGACATCTGGGTGTACCCTTGAGCTGATGCTGGGGACTGCTACAGGGCCCTCATCTTCACTGTGTCTTTCTCCAAGTTTCTGTAGAGCAGCCATGGACTCTTAGGCCACGCAAGTATTGAGCCCTGCTCATGGTGGTCAGCCCTCTCCTAGGACTTTGCATAGATTGAGCTAGTCTCAGTTAACGTTGATATTCCAGAGATGTTTACTGGATTTGGACACACCAGGGCTATGGTGTCTTCATCTTACTGATACCCACAACTTCCCTAGGGGATTGCAAGCTCACCCCAAATGTAGTTCATGAGTTATTTTCATTCAAAATCTCCAGAAACAGAAACATACTTCCACGCTCCTTAAATGTTATTGCAGCCTTAGGATGATTTACAGATGAAAGCACCAGTGTTACATACAGAAAGGACACATGGAAGCATGCCCTAATCAGCTCCAGTGGTCAGCCAGTGTCTCAGCACTTTAAGAGTTTCAGGAAAGCCAGCTCTACTGGCTGGGTACAGGTGGCCAGAGCACAGATTTCCAGAAAAACCTAGAAAGATTTACATGAACTGATACTGAGTGAAGTAAGCAGAACCAGAAGAACATTGTACACAGTAACAGCAACATTGTGTGATGACCAACTTTGATAGACTTAACTCTGCTCAGCAGTACAGTGATCCAAGATAATTCCAAAAGACTTATGGTGGAAAATGCTATCTATTCATAGAAAGAACTATGGAGTCTGAATGCAAATTGAAGCAGACTATTTCTAGTTTTTGGTGGTTTTTCTCTTTTTTCCTGTTTCTTCTCTTACATGACTAATATGGGAGTATGTTTAACATGATTGCATGTGTATAATGTATATCAGATTACTTGCCATCTAAGGTTGGGGGAGGGAGAATTTGGAACTCAAAATCTTATAAAAAATGAATGTTGAAAATTATCTCTACATGTAATTGGAAAAAATAAAATACTATTTAACACTTAAAACCCAAAACAAAACAAGTGATCAAGGCAATTAGGAGTAGCCCAGTTAGGTGTGATCATTGGATTTCTCATCTGGGTTTCACTGGTGATGTGGCAATGTCCATATACTCCTTAGGCACTGTTTTTTTATTCTGGAGCCTTTGCAGAAGTCTGCCCAACTCTAATCCAGAGTTGGAGGCCTTTTGCCTCTCCTACTGGAAGACATCAAGGAATTCACCATGGCTCTCCTCTCTTTTCTCCATGCAAATACTCAAAGCAGGATTTGTACATAGTCATCTTCAGTCAGTACCCCCTTTCAACATAGAGCCTTTAAACTCATCCACCAGCTCCTTGTCTGTACTAGGGGGCTTAAGAAGTCAGGTTTTCTTTGGGGATCATAAAGGGCCTTACTCTTGGAGCTGGCTTCCATTGCTACTGCTCCAACTTGGTCTTGGCATCTCCCCAAGTGTGTACAGCATGGTGTCAAGACCTTCCACTGTCATCATTGTTGTCATCCTCCTCCTGCTTCTCCTCCTCTTCCTCCTCCCCAGTAGTAAACCAACAGGCCCGAGGGAGCTCTAGCTCTCCAATAACTGGAGACCAGTGATTATTCATGCCAGGTCTCCAATATATGAAAAGCCAACGGGGCATTCATCCCAGCACACATCTGCAGCATTGAATGCCTTTTCAAGTGTGTTGCGTCAATGCTCATAATTACACAGAACACTATAACACCAAACAAAAATTTCAATAACACTTCTCCACACAGTGCTACAATGGTTAGACCACACCTAGCCTGGGAAGAAAATTCTCACAGGTGGGGAAAACTGCTGCCAAATGATTGCCTAGAGTTGGAAGAAGCTTGAATCAGTCCATAAACATCCTGGGCAAGCACCTATAATAAAATATAATAAGAGTTCTCTGAGGTTCCCTTGAGAGTCTTGGCTCAGAAACCACTTTCTGCTTTTCCCAGTTTCAGTACAGAGTGCTTTGGACAATTAGCTATTCAAATCATAGCCCCCCTACTGGTGAAACATTTTCTATTCCCAGTCCAAAATGAAGGCTACAAATCAAATAACAAGGTATTTAATTAAGAAAGAACAAAATAATAGTTCACCCTAGAAAATAAATGGGCAATAGAGTCTTTTTTCAAGGCCTCCTTTGGCACCAACTAGTACACAAATGAAAATAATACCTTCTTAGATTGAGTCGAGGGTGGGAAGTTGAGATTTTACAGTGGAACACTTATTCAGGTATGTGAAAACTACCCTTTCTCCTCATGAGACTTGGGGTGAGGAAACTGGAGGTCTTTTCTCTTTGTCCTTTTAACTTGTTCTCTGTGGGGAAATCAAATGAGAGAATAGATGAAAAGCACTTTTGAGACCTCAAAGCCATATACAAATGTAAGTGGTGGTAGTGATGGTGGTGGTGATGGGGGCTGGCTGACAAAGATCAATTGCAACCCTTAGGGGCTAGATTCCCTTCAGTTCCAGACAATCAACAGGGATTTCATCCTTTACCGTTCCAGAGGCTGAACATGCTTGAATGTTGGCTGCTATGACAGTGCCTCTTGCTCAGTAGACTATACCCCAGCATTGGGGGGATTTTTCCATTTTCCACTCTGCCTGTAGCAGCTAAGGACTGTCATGTGATACAGGGGTGACGGAGGGGATAGAGACAGATGGCATCTGGTTTTCCGTCCTCCCCTCTCCATGTAGCTCCCTCTCAGTTTACTTCTGCCTCCTTTTTCTAAGTCCTTGCTTCCTGTTGCAATTTCCCATGCAGACCCAATTCCCGGAGAGTTCTGATGAGTTGGGCCTTCCTTCAATAAATATTCCTTTGCCTGTCTATTATGGGCACTCAGAGTTACACTGGAAGACTCCATTATGGGCAAAAGTAATCCTTGCCCATATTAGATAGAAAGATGGATACATAGATAGAAAGATAAATAGATAGACAAAATAGACAGATGGACAGAAATAGATGGACAGAGATGGATGGATGAAGGGATAGATGTATAGATAGAAATAGCTAGATAGCTAGATGGATAGGTAGATGGATAAATGGATAGATAGATGGACAAATAGATAGGTGAATAAATACATGGACAGAAATAGATGGATAGATGGATAAATAGATGGACAAAAATAGATAGCTTGACAGAAATAGATGGATAGATGGATGAATAGATGGATGGATGGATAGACAAATGGACAGAAATAGATGATTCGGAGAGAGAGAGATAATATGTATTAAGTAGGTAGTGTGTACCAGGCACTGTGCTAAGTTCTAGGAATATCAGCATAAGCAAAAAGAAAACAAGGCTTTGCCCTCATGGAGCTTACCTTCAAGGGGAAGCTGAAAGCTTCAAAGGGAGCTGAAAGCTGAGGAGGGGTGTTGGTAGGTGCACATGAAGAGGCGTTGTGGAAAAGTCCAGAAAATCAAAAGTGAAGACTAAGAGAGAAGCAGGTGAGTGCTGGCTGGAGAGAGTCGGTCATTAAATTTTCATTGTGAACTTTGACATGTGAACATGTCAGAAATCCAATAAGTCGGTCAATAATCATTTAGTAAACATCTACATGCCAGACACTGTGCTAAGTGCTGAGGATACAAAAAGTGGCAAAATATGGCCCCTGCCCTTGAGGAGTTTATAAATCACATAGTATCTGCTATCAAACTGTAAACAAGATAAACAGGAAATAAATAAGGAAGATACTAGAATTAAGAAGGGTTGGGGAAAGGCTTCTTGTTCAAGATGGGATGTAAAGGAGGCCAGGGAAGCTGGTAGGTAGGGATGATGAGGGAGAGCATCCCAAGCATGGGGGACAGTTAGAAAAATGCCCAGAGCTGAGAGATGGAGGATTTTGTTTGTGGAATAGCCAGGAAGCCCTTGTAATTGGATACATAGTGGAGAGTAAGGTATAAAGAAACTGGGAATGTAGGAGGGGGATAGGTTATAGAGAGCTTTGAATGTCAAGCAGAATTTTGTATTTGATTCTGGAGGTGATAGGGAGCAACCGGAGTTTTACTGAGTAGGGGAAGCAATATGGTTAGACCTGCACATTAAGAAAATAATGTTTGTGGCTAAATGGAAAATTGATTGGAATGGGGAGAGCCTTGAGGCAGGCAGACTCAAAGTAGGCTTTTGCAACTGAGAAGGATGAGGAAAGGGAGCCAGAGGAAGTTGAAGGAGGAATGAAAAGGTTTGAAAGAGCCACTGTGGAGAGTAGGATCATGAGCTGATACAGGAATTGCCTAGCAGCAGTGAAGGCCCAGTTGAGGCAAACTGACAAATATGACAAATCAGGGCTCCGTTATCATTTTGTTGATTGTCTAGATTCAAGAAAGGAATGGAGAAAATGTTCATAATGCAGACTAAACTTAAAGCGTATTATGTATACATTTTTTCCCCCAGAGAGCCAGTTGTTAAACATTTACAAACACATCCCTGGAGGAGGGAGCATGGCTGACTTGGACATTTCCTCAAATAAAGCTGCAGGGCAGGAACTCACCAATTGGAAGAGGGGGTTACAGGGGAGAAGGTATCTCCAGGGTGAGAAGGCAACTGGGGAAGAGATAGATTGGAAAAGTTGAGAGAATCAGGAACAGAACTGGGAGAGGAGAAACACGCCTTTTTAGTGTGACTGCTTTATTCCTTTCTTCCTTCATTTGTAACTCATGTCTCAGAATCCCCCAGCTCCCACAGTCTCTCTCCTTTTGGCTCATTTTCCCTCTATCCAGAGTTTTGCCTTGGAAATATTAGACTGTATCTCATTTCTGGTTCACCAATCATGTAGGTGAAAAGATCTTCAGCTTCTGTACAAGTATTCAAGATGATAGTTCATATCTAGTACAGGACAAGTATGATTTCACTCCATAGCAAATGCTTAAAACACATAAAGCACTTAGAGCAGTCAATAAAAGTTGATTTTTTTAATTTAAAGTTTTAATTTTTCCCCAATTACAGGTAAGAACAATTTAAACATTCATTTTAATTCGTTTTAAAAAAATTTTTTGAGTTTGAAATTCTTTCCCTTCCTCCATTCCCTCAATTCCTCCTTGAGAATGTGAGGAATTTGATATAGATTATATATGTGCAGTCATGTAACACATATTTCCATGTTAGTAATGTTATGAAGAAAAACAAAGACAAAAAAATAAAGTCGAGAAAAAGTTTGCTTTGATCTGAATTCAGACTCTATCTGTTTTTCCTCTAGAGTTGGAAAGCATTTTCCATCATAAGTCCTTCAGAATTATCTTGGATCATTGTATTGCTAAGAATAGCTAAGTCAGTTGTAGTTGATTATCATACAATATTGCTATTATTGTATACAATATTCTCCTGGTTCTGCTCATTTCACTTTGCATCAGTTCATATAAATCTTTCCAGGTTTTTCTGAAATCTGCTTGCTCATCATTTCTTATAGAACAGTGGTATTCTATCACAATCACATACAACTTGTTAACCCATAAAAATTGTAAGAGAGAGGCACCACATCTCTCAACCCTAATTAATGGAATGAAGATAATAATACGTTCAGATGCCTTTCTCATGTGAATACCCATCTTTCAGTTATAGAATCAAGGGTGTAAATGAGGTGGCATTTCCTCCTCAATTCCTAGATGCCTTTAATGAACCAATCAGTCAGTCAAAGGTGGAAATCAGGCATGAACTAAATGAAAGCAGATGACTGATGGCCAAAGGGAAAAATGAATTTCCAATGGTCTGGAGTGGAGAGTTCTCCCTTTGGTGGGTGGAGCTCTCTATTGAGCTCTGAGGATCAGGGCACCAAGTCCCAAAGCTGCCTTTCCCTTGGTGTGTCTAGTCTGTGCAGTCTCCCAGTGCAGATACTTATCGGCTACTGCCATTCTGGTGACAATCCCATTGCATCTGATGGGAAGACAAAATCTGGTCACCCTTTCAAGTTTACAAAGTCACCCTCTGAAGGGAGAGAGCAGAGAGACAGATACTGTTTAGGTACTTGCCTAGAGCTCCTCTTCCTCTAGTCTGAACTGCTATTGGAATGCCAGATTCTGAACTGGCTTGCTGTTTTATCCATGGTTCACAAGATGACTGATCCTCTTCAGCCAACCACAAGACATTTCCTGGGTGGCAATGTCTGCTTTCATTCAGTTGGTACCTTAGTTTGTGCCTTTGATTGGCTCATTAGAGAAGTCTAGGAATTGTTCTGTCCCTAGGTTATACCTTTGACTGATCCTGTAACTTAGAACACAATGTGTTCTCACCTGATGAAGATTTCTGGGCTTAGATCAGTGGTTCTAAGCTTTTTTGTCTTGGACACTTAAGAGTAATATTAAATAATTGAAGAAAAGCATTAAATTTCAGTTAGTGGTTAAAGAAAATAATGATTTAGTTTTTCCCATCCAATTTTGTGGACCCCCTGAAATTTATGCATAGACTCAGGTTAACCCCTGGCATAGAGAACCTTGTTACATTAATTGGGTTTGCGGGGCATGGGACATCCCTTGACACAAGCATTACAAATACGACTCATCTTCCTCTTTGATGAGTCCTGCCTTTTCTCCAGAGCCCTAGACTTCCAGGCTCATGATACTACCCTGTGGTTTGGACTTCCCTTGCAAGGCAAAGTGAGTTTGGTGTTGGTAGAGGGGAAATCCTCTGACGTTCTGGTGAATCTCCCTTTTCCCCAGTGATACATACAAGGCTTCCAACTTAGAATACTTTGGACTTCTTCTGGGAAGTAAAAGCAAAAAGACTTAATGGTCCTTTCACTGAGATGACAGTGTCTGAATAACTCAAAAGTCCGGGTCTTTTGTAGTCTTTTTACCTCTCTAGAGGGCTAGGTTCTAGAACTCAGGAACTTTCCCTCTTCTCTCTAGAAGACCGAATCTCTAGACTCTCCAAGAACTCAATTATCGTCCAGAAAAAAGCCCTCTTCTATCCAGGAGCCCTAGCGTTCACGAATTTTCCTTCCTAGCTTCTTGGATGAAAGCACTGGCAACTTTCCCAAGCTGACCATTAGCTGCCTTGGGGTTGGAGAGGGAGACAGTACAACCATAGGCCTTCTTCACCAGAATCAGGTCTGATGTTAGATCTCCTTGCCAAAAAGGACCTACTCTGCCACTCATGCCATTTTCCTAGGCTAGCACAAAGGCTTAGCTTAGAACCGTGGCAATCAGAGCCAACCAGTTCATCTGCAACTGATCCAAAATAGCCAGAGCCAGTCAATTCATCCTCAGTCAGTGAGATACAGAGACCCCTCCCTGATAAGCTCAACAAATTGCTAAGAGAAATTTGCTAGTCAATTTCCTATAATTTATTTATTGCTTCAGTCAACAAAGAAATACTAAGAGTCATCTGCTGGGCACAGAGTATAGTTAGCATTGGAAAGTTTAGGTAAGACATGGCCCCTATCCTTATGATGCTTCCATTCTAGTAGGGAGATGAAACACATACACTGTAATACTATACACTATATGCACTAGACTATATACAATATACACTATAACATACTAGCACATTAATACATAATAGCACATTAGTGTATCAGATCATAAGATAAAGTGAGATCAGAAGGCGAAGATTCCGAGGTGATGGGCAATTAAGGTGGGATTTATATGATGAATATGAAGAAGAGGATTATAGGGTGTGGTGTGACCAAAGGGCACAGGAAGTGGTCCAACTCCTGAGAACTTGTTATATGCTAGATGACACCAGATGCTGGAAGATTCTGAGATGAGTAAGACAATGTTCCTTACTTCCCAGGAACTTTCAATCTAATTTGCCCTACTCTTTGATCTACAATTTTCAAGGGTCTTTCTGTGGAAGCTGCTGGTGTTTCCTTTCAAGTCCTGGTTGAGCAGGCATCCCTGGCAGCTGAGCTAATGATTAATAAGGTTGCCTTGGCAAGACAGCCTTGTCTCAGGTAGTCTCCCAAAGCACTGCCTTGCTTATCCTGTGTTGTGTTCCTTTCCTATAGGCTGACTTACAGTTGGACAGAGAGAGACACAATTTCTTTGAGTCATCTCTGGACTATGTGTACCAGATCCAGGAGGTTCAAGAGACCAAGAAGTTCAATATTGTGGAGCCTGTAAGTCTCATATCTTTCTATACTGTTCTGATCATGGATTTCCATGGAAAAGTGGAGACACCGGCCTCTCAAACAAATCCAAAAAACTGGTGGCTACACGAAATTTGGTTGTCTGTGTCAGGGCTAAGGTTTGTGGGTAAGGATCTCTTAGCAAGCTCTTTCATGACCTTGGGCAAGTTACTCCCCTCTGTTCTCAGTTTCCCCTTCTGTAAAATGAGGGATATTGAACTATCCTTCCAACATCTGCAATACTATGGCATTCCAGTAATATTGATACTTGAAACCATGGAACGATAACTCTGGAGAAGCCCTTCCAGCAACTATGCTAGTTATACCTGCCCTCCATGAGCTTATATTCCAGTGGAGGAGACTCAACTTATACAAATATATATATATATAATATATTTACATATATGTTATATATATAAATATAGTTACAGACAATAAACATACAAAGTAGGGTCAAGGTAACTTGAAGGCTGAGGATGCTAATGGCTCGTCCATAGTCTGACTGTTAGGATTCCATGTGGCAGAAGTGAGGAAGGAGAGCCTTAAGTACCACTCCCAAAGCCACCCAGTGCATCAGGGGCAGAACTGGGTGATGTAGCAAATAGAGGGGGACTCAGGAAGACCTAAGTTCGAATCTTGCCTTAGACACTTCCTGGTAGCATGACCCTGGGCAAGTTGCTTAACCTTTGTCTGCCTGAATGTCCTCATCTGTAAAATGGGGATAAGAACGGTACTTGCCTCTCAGGGTCATTGTGAGTGCTTTTCAAATCTTGAACTGCTATATAAATTCTAGTTATTTTCTTCTTATTGTTATTCCTGAATCTTCATCCTGTTTTATTTCCACTATATCATACCCTACCCCCTCCTGTTAACTAGAAATCATTTCCATTAGTTAAAATCGTGTCTCTCATTTGTTCTTAAGCACTGTTTTGCACAGCTATTTGGCGGTTATGATGATCTGTGTTGGGCATTCTGCTGTTAAATAATAAATACACAGAAGACTCTAAAAAAGAAAAATCATTTCCTTATTCGAACCGAGGTTTATTCTATGAGATACTTTGTGTGAATTTCACAAATATCTGTGTATTCTTCTCTAGATAGAGAGGTAGATAGAGCGTTTATTAAGCACTTACCATGTGCCCAACATGGTACTGAGCCCTGAAGATACAATCGGGGGAGAAGATAACCTCTCCTCCATCTTGTGGGGAAGGGTCCAGCCTCATTCAATATTTTAGTACCTTGGGATTATAGGACAATTGTAGTCAGAGCTAACAGCTCTTCCTCCCCACCCTCAACCCAATACTCTCTGAGAAATTAAGAAACTGAGATCCAGAGACAGCAAGTGACTCGCTTAAGGTCATGCAAGGGTTCAGTTGCCTTGAAAGTTCTCATTAATTTGCAGAGTCTTACTTAAGCTAGCCAATGGTCATCTTTTATAATTCCACTACAAACCGGAGCCTAGGACCAGAGTGCATTTGCTAGCGGCTGGTAGCCTCGCTCATTGTCCTGCTGTGTGGCACAGGGTGGAGGTCTTTGCATTGGTCTTTCTATGGTCAAGGGTGGTGGTTACAAATGGGCCATATAGGAGGCCAGGGGCTCAGTCCAGTCATAGCTGTTTGCTGTATCTGATGAAGGGAGGGGGATCCCTACAATAAAAAGTCTTTTCTGCTCATTCTCCCTAGGTTTTAGCCTTTCTTCACAGCCTCTTCATTTCCAACAATCTGACAGTAGAACTAACACAGGATTTCCTCCCTTACAAACAGCAGCTCCAGCTCAGTCTGCAAAATGTGAGTTTGTCCCTGGGGGTTTCCATTTCCTTGTCTGTCCCCCTTCCCGCCACAGCAGGGGTGGCTGCATTCTTGGGAGCGTTGCCCGGCTAACCTGCTGGGGCCCAGTTACAGGATAGTTGAGAGAAGCCAGCCTCATTGGTTCCTGTTCTTGTCCTGCTTACTCTGCCAACTGGGTGGACTCTAGTGTGGGGCACTTGAACCCCATTACCCAGCAGCCCATCCACAGCAGAATCATACGGGCTTTGCCTTGGGAACCGTTTGTCTGCAGTCACAAATCTGACATGTCCTCTAGGTCAGTCAACTACCATGAACTTTGGGCTTGACATGTGGATACCCCATAATGTGGTGGAGTGTGCAAATAAATGATCTTGGAGTCAAAGATCTGGATTCAAGTTCTGGTTCTATCACAAATGACCTTGGGCAAGTCACTGAACCTCTTTGAGCTTCAGTTTGCATGTTTGTAGAATGGGTATAATTACACTTCTTCTCTGTTTCTTCTAGAAGTATAGGATTTGGAACTGGAAATGTAGTCGTACACTGGAAAGAGCAGTGACTTAGAATCAGAAGATTCAGATCCTGACTCTGCCTTTATGTGACCTTGGAGAAATCACTTATCCTCTCTGGGGTTCATTTTTCTTCTTTGTAAAATGGAGGCTGGACTAGATGGGACTCTGAAGTCCTTTCTAGGTCTAGAGCTGGATCCCAAGGCCATGTCTTCTAGATGTTCTGTACAATCCTGATAGTGCCAAGTTCTTGGCCAAACCATATATCTGCTAAGCACTTAGTCAGTAGTTTTTAGTGATCGGTCTTCCCTTCAATAAGGGTGCCTTCAGAGTTCAAACAGCCTGCTTTGTGTCTGCATGCCGCTTTTTCATATGTAGAATAATTAATAATGGTGAAGAAGGACCTTGTTTTACAGATGAGATGCCTGAAGCCCAAAATTCTTATGTGAGTTGCCCAAGGTCACTCAAGGAGGTAGGGGCAGAGTTGGATTTAAAACAGTGGAAACAGCACTGGTTATGGAGTCAGAGAACCTTAATCAAATCCCTGCCTTTGCCACTTCAAACCTCTGCGACCTTGGAAGAGTCATTTTCCTCCTCTGTAAAATGAGAAGGTTGGACTTGATGGTTTCTGAGGGTCCTTCTAAAGCTTGAGATCTAGGAGTCCATGTATGACCTTAGACAAGTCATTTCCTTTCCCTGGGTCTCTGTTTCCTCCTCTGTAAAATGAGAGAGGTGGACTCTCTATCCTCTGAGGTTCCTTCTCACTCTAGATCTCAGTGCCTAGGATCATATGTGAGCCCAAGTCTCCTGAGTCATGATGCACTATTCTTTCCACAATGCCATTTACCTCTTAATTATAAGTTATGGTCCTCTGGATGCACCCTTCCTTGACTCCAATCCCTTAAAAAATGTAGTCACTCCTCGCAGTAACTCCAGATCTAGAGTTGGTCAATCTACTTGCTACCATCTACTGCAACTCTTGCTGTGTCCTGGTATATAATGCTTACTTTGCATTCATTCCTGGCAATCATTTGTTGGCAGACTAGAAATCACTTTTCTAGTACCCGAGAGGAGATGGAAGAACTCAAGAAGAGGATGAAGGAGGCTCCACAGATGTGCAAGCTCCCAGGGCAACCAACCATCGAGGGCTATCTCTACACCCAAGAGAAATGTATGTATATGGGCACACCGATGGGGGATCACAGCCAGAGAACTGCACTTAGTTTTTTTTCTTTTGCCATCTTTGACAGACTGGTCGATCTAGAAGGGGCCTTAGAACACAGAATGTGAAGCTGGAAAGAGCCTCAGAATATGCAATGTTTGATGCTCTCTACCTCCAGACAGAGAACTTATGAACTCTGAGGACAGATTGAGGCATATTTATTTTGGATGTGGCTAACGAGGGAATTTGTTTTGCTTGACTATGTACACTCGTAATGGGTTTTATTTTTCACGTTTTCTCAATGGGGATCGAAGGGATAGAATTTGGAATTGGAAATAAAATTGGAGTTAAAAAGGGAATATACAGTGTGGGAGTTGGACCTTAGAACATAGAGCATAGTGTCAGGCTAGAGGGGCCTAAAATATAGTTCTCAGAGCTAGAAACAGCCTTGAAACATATAGCGTTCAGTTACATGTGTTGGTACACACCTGTAATCCTAGCTAGCAGAGAGGCTGAGGCTGGAGGATCACTTGAGCTCAGGAATTTTGAGTTTCAGTGTGTGTGTTCGTCCTTCATTGCCATAGAAGACCATGCCATCAGAGAATAATGACATGACTTGCACTTGACTTTGTTTTGAGTGAGGGAAGGCTGTGCAGGTCACCAGCCTCACTTGTCCTCCAGAGCCATCTGAATCCAGTGACCAGATATTCATCAGGATGACTGGAGATGACCCCGGATGAGGCAATTGGGGTTAAATGACTTGCCCAAGGTCACATAGCTTGTGAGTATCAAGTGTCTGAGGTGAGATTTGAACTCAGGTCCTCCTGACTCCTGCACTGATATTCTATCCACTGCACCACCTAGCTGCCCAATAATCTCCAGTTATCCTGATGAATATCTGGTCACTGGATTCAAATGGCTCTGGAGGAGAAGGGAGGCTGGTGACCTGCACGGTCCTCCCTTACTCAAAACAAAGTCAAGTGCAAGTCATGTCATCATTTCTCTGATGACATGGTCTTCTCCGTCAATGAAAGATGAACACACTTGAGTTTCAGTGGAAGAGAAGAGAAGGGAGGGGTGAGGAAAAAGGAGAGAGAAGGGAAGAAAGAGGGAGGGAGAGAGGGAAAGAGAAAGAGCAACAGGGAGAGGGAGAGTGACAAAGAGGGGAAAAGGAAAAGGGAGAGAGAGGACAAGGGAGGAAGAGGAAAGGGGGGAGGAGGAAAAGAATGAGAGATGGGGAAAAGGAGAAGGGAATGGAGAGAAGGAGAGAGAGAGAGAGAGAGAAAATATAGTGTTCATACTGGAAGGGACCTTAATGATTGCCTAGTTCCAGCCACTCTTTTTGTGCAAATGAGAAAATGGTTTCATTGGAGAAGACTGGCTCTTAAAGTACTTTACCAACATTGTAATTAGTTAAAATGCATTGGGCAAAGCGTCATGGTTTGGTTGTAGCTAACTAGTGTCAGGGAATAATTACTCGTTGACTGAGCATCGCAAATGATGCATAGTTCTCCAGTCTCCTAAATAGATATCCTGAATGCATTTTCTGGAATCATTTATGTGTAGGAGGGAGTGGTTTTTCCCTTTGCAACTTCTCACTGTAGGCCCCACACCCTTTTAGTCAAGTCACTGTCCCAAATTATGGTATTTGGAGTAACCAGAGAGATAAGCCCAGGATTCTCTAAGATTTTGAGTTGGAATGGATCTTGGAAGTCCTTCAGTCTGAAGCACTTGTTTTTTAACTGAAAACTGAGACCCAGACTCACGATGTAAGTGACAGAGTCAGGATTTGAACCCAGGTCTCCTGGTATAACCCAATAAGATATTTTTTAAACTTCTGATATAGAGAGAATAATGTATCTTCCATTTGTGGAGGACTTATTACCTGTTGGCACCTAAGCATGTGTTCCCCACTGTGTAAGGGATTTCCTCAGGCCCATATTACAGGAGAGAAAGGAGATATGGAACGATGCCTCTTAGTTCTGACGCTGGCACTTATGATGCTGGAAAAGTCATCTAAGTTTTCTGTGCCTTGGTCTCCTCCATTGTCAGACAAGGATGGTGAGCCTCGGCCTGCCTCCTTCCCAGGACAGGAGGATCAAATGTGGCTCTCAGGACTGGAAGCAGAGAGGCCAAGTCAGAGGCAGTTCTAGTAGTACAGGCAAGGGGTTCTGTGGCCCTAAACTAGAATGAGGGACCCATTCCTGGAGAGAGGGCAATGAAATGCAGCAAGAGGCAAGAGGGGTTGAGAGGCCACCTTCTTATATAGGCAATGTGAAGAAGGGTGAAGAGTTGACCATGGAGTTATAAGCAGAGAAGGCAGAGGTGGCCAGGACCCAGGGCTGAAGATAGGCTTGAACTGGGGCAGGGGAGAGAGGAGTAGATGCTGATGGCTTGTCCAACTGGTGAACCAGTATAGCGTCCAGGTGGCAAGGGGAAGGAGGGGTAGCCAGAACAAGAGTGATAAACTTGAGTAGTTCTGGGGGTGCCATGGTGCAGTAGGATGTGTACTTGATTTAGAATTGGAGGACCTGTTTTCAAATCCAAGCTCTGCCCCTACTACCTGTGAGTTCTTGTGAAAGTCCCTTCCCCACCCTGGGCCTCAGTCTCCCCATCTGTAAAATGAAGGGGTTGGACTGGGTGGTCTCTGAGGTCCCTTCCTGCTCTAGACCTAGGATTCTATGTGTCACCTTTGACAAGTCCCTTCCCCTCCCTGGGCCTCAGTTTCTTCCTCTGTAAAATGAGGCGGGTAGACCAGAGGGTCTCAGGCTCCCTTCCAACTGTAGCTTGAGCATCCTATAAGAACTGAGACTGAGAGGGACTAGTAGTTATGATGAGAATTATTTCATTGGTGTTTTTTTCTTTGTTTTTGCCCCAGGGGCTCTGGGAATATCATGGGTGAAATACTACTGTCAGTATGAGAAGGAGACCAAATCACTCACAATGACTCCCATGGAACAAAAACCAGGAGCGAAACAGGTCTGTCCCTTTCTATTCCTTTGCAATCAACATGAGTGACTTCTCTTGAGAAAAATCTCTCTTGAAATGTAGGACAGCTCTCATCAATCATCTTACAATAAGCCTTTGCCCTCTCTTTGACTTTTGCCCTGACTTCTCCTTGGCACTTGTATCATAGTTATTTGTGTGTTCATCATATCTAGGGATGTGCATGTGGTAAATATTTAACAACCGACTCTCCAAAAAAAAAGTGTACACAACACACTTTTACATTCAACCTACATTATTAAAAGTTTCTCCATTACTTTAAAAAAGCTGGACAGTCAAGAAAACAATAAATGAGGCCCCGATTTTTAGAATTTGCTTATTTCCAAGGTCTAAACGCTGATACTTAAAATTTAACAATTGACTCCCGCAAGCAGGTTTGAGCTGACTCCAGCACATCTCTGTTCTATCTCCCTAATAGACTACAAAGTTTTTGAGAGCAGGGGCTGTTTTATGGCAGTTTTTTCTGACTTCTTCATATGGGGAGATGTATCCACCAGTTCTGACGTTGTGTATGCAGCATGAACACAGCAGTCACTTCCCTTCCCTCCACTGGGTACCCACCTTAGGAGCAGGATTGTGATTGGAGGTTGAGGGGATATTATATATGTCATAAGGTTCCATGGAGCTCTCATACTTTGTTTTCAATTCTGTTTTATATGAGGCAGGGTCCCTTTACAAGAGATGGCATTGTATAGAGGGTAGAAGGCTGGCCCCAGGAAGACCTGGGTTCAAATTGTGCCTCTACCACATACTGCCTGTGTGACTCTGGACAAGTCATTCAAGCTCTCAGAGTGTCCTAGGCAGCTCTGAGAATAGAAGTTACAGAGAGGATGCCACCCTGCCTTGGTTCAGGGAGTTTCCTCATCCCATGCCATCCTCATGCCAATGTAATCCTGTGTCCAATTCTGGTCCTTTGTCAATGTCAATGGCCTGTGAAGAAGTATTTCTTAAGTGTTTCTCTTCTGTAAGGAAGTTTTCCCCATTCCCTTAATGTTAGCACTTTCCCTTGGAGATTTTCTCTAATTTATTGTAAATATGTCTCATTTTTAGTCATTTGCTTGTATCTCCATCATTGTGGGCACTTAATAAATCCAAGTTGACTTCAGTTGACTTACTGTGCACCTGTGATAAGTGTGAGAGAGCTTTTGGGAAGGGAGAATCATTCAAAGGCCAATGCAGTTCTTAGAAGTGGCAAAATGTGGCCATGTATTCAATAATATTGGATGAAGGAAAGCAAATCATGGATGACACTGATGGTGGGAGCTTGAGTGAATGGGAGAATGGTAGTACCCTTGATAATGATTTTGAACAGGTGAGCATTTGTGGGGAAAGATAATGAGTTTCATTTTGTACTTACTGAGTTTGAAATGCCTCTAGGATATCCATTGTGTAATTTCCAAAAGGCAATTGGTGAGATGTGATACTGTGGCTTGGGAGAGGGACTAGATCTCTAGATATCTATATCCATAGATCTGTATCTATATCTACCTATATCTGCATCTATATCTAGGTACTAGATATAGAGATATAGAGTTGTCGGAATCCTCAGCAGAGAGATGACAGCTGGACCTGGGGAGCTGAGTAGATCCCCAAGTAAGGCAGAAGAGCAGAGGGCTCTGGATACAGTTGTATGGAATATCTACAGTTAGTGGGCGTTAACGTAGTTGAAGAGCCAGTGAAGGAAATTGAGAATGAGTCATCAGACAGTTATAAGGAAAATTAAAGGAGAATAACATCATGAGAAATTTGAGAGGAGAGATTATCCAGGAGGAAAGGGTGATAAACAATTTCAAGAGAGGTCAAGAAACATGAATACACTGTTGGTGGAGTTGTAAACTGATTCAGCCATTCTTTAGAGCACTTTGGAAATATACCCAAAGGGTCATAAAACCATAAAACCTTTGACCTAGAAATACCACTACTAGATCTATATCCCAAAACAGATAAAAAACAAAAAGGAAAAGGACCTATACTTACCAAAATATTTACAGCAACTCTATTCTGGGGGCAAAGAATTAGAAATTGAGGGGTGCCTATCAATTAGGGAATGGCTGAACAAGTGATGGTATATGATTTTGATGGAATATTATTGTATTACAAGAAATGATGAGCAAGATGCTTTCAGAAAAATCTGAAAAGACTTGCATGGACTTTACATCAGCAAAGCGAAATGTACTGTGTACAAAGTAATAGCAATATTGTGTGATGATCAACTGTGAATGACTTAGCTATTCTCAGCAAGACAGTGATCCAGGACAACTCTGAAGAACGTATGAAGAAAAATGCTATCCATCCCCAGAGAAAGAACTCCTGGTATCTGAATATAGATTGATGCATATTTTTTAACTTTATTTTTCTTGAGTTTTTTTGGGGATCTATGTTTTTTCTTACAACATGACTAATGTGGAAATATATTTTGCATGACCACACATGTATAGCCTATATCAAATTGCTTGCCTTCTCAATGAGGGTGGGGAGGGAGGAAGGGAGAGAATTTGGAACTGAAAAAGTTTTTTTAAAAATTATTTTTAATTTTCAACATTCACTTCTACAAGCTTTTGGGTTTAAAATTTTCTCTGCCTCCTTCCCTTCCCCCTCCCCAAGATGGTATGCAATCTGATATAGTCTCTATATATACATTCTTATTAAATGTATTTTCTCATTAGGCATGGAACTCAAAAGTTTTTAAAAAAGGAATGTTAAAAATTCTTTTTACATTTCCTTTTACTAGGGGAAAATAAAATACTAAACTAAAAAAAGGAGAGGTCAAGAAGGATGAGGATTAAGAAAAGATGTTATGTACAGTGGGATTTTCTATTCTCTTCACTTTTCAGTCAGTAGTGCAACTGTAAAGATGGGGTCTGCCAACTTCAGAATAACCTGGAAAGACTTATATGAACTGATGCTGAGCGAAGTGAGCAGAACCAGAGCATTGTGTGTGAGGACTGACTTTGATAGATATAACTCTTCTCAGCAGTGCAAGGTCCTAAAACAATTCCAAAGGACTCATGATGGAAAATGCCATCCACATCCAGAGAAAGAACTATGGAGTCAGAATGCAGAGTAAAGCAGACTATTTTCTTTTTTGTTTTGTTTTGTTTTCTTTCTCATGGTTTCTTCCATTCATTTTAATTCTTCTATGCAACATGACTAATGTGAAAATGTATTTAATAGGAATATATATGTAGATCCTGTATCAGATTGCATGCTATCTTGGAGAGGGAGGGGGAAGGGAGGAGGAGAAAATTTGAAACTTATGGAAGTGAATGTTGAAAACTAAAAATAAACTAAAAAATGAATAATAACAGAAACCTAAGTTTGACTGTTCTCAACCCCCCTCCCCCCAAAAAGATGGGGTCCCCCATAGAATGTCATTGACAACATTATGTTCCAGTCTCCCTTTGTCCATGATGTCTGTAATGCGTGTGTAAATTTTTCTGCCAAAGATTTTGTAGATATGGGAAGGTAGGTTTATGGGTCAGTAGTTATTCATAGTCTCTCCTAGCTTTGGTTAGCAATAGTAAGATCTAAGGCTTTTCTCCAAGAGTCTTCCCCTTCCTCTCTTCTTTAGGGTATCTTGCGAATCAAGCTATCCAGATTGTACCACTTCCAGCACAGATATCTTTCAAATATATTTGGTCCAGTCTAACTGTTTTCCCCATTTTTGGTTTTTTTTTTTTGTATCATTTCTGTTTCCTCATATAGTGCATCAGGGACTGTTATGTTCAAATCCAAATGAGGCATGATGGAGAAAAAAAATTAGTATAAAAATCTTTATAGAACTTGTCATTTTTCCTCTGTTGTCTTCTTTCCAGTTTCATCTCAAAATGCCTGAGGAACAATTTTGCTTGGTTAGGTCTCTTTACACTTTCTCCAAACTTATTTTCCCTTCTAGTTCTACTCAGTCAGTGTTCTATGCAGTGATACTACTCAATCTGCCACCAACCTCTTCTGTTAGAACTTAGAAATGAGTTTAGATTTTTGCACTGTTGTGCCACTTGTCAATGAGATCAAGGCATCATCTAGAGTGTTTAAAAAAAGCATTTTGCTGTGGCAATTGATTGATGTAAGTAAAATTTCCTTGGGAAATGATAGTCTGTAGTGATAGCTGTTCTTATATCCATTTTTCTGCATCAGTAATTTGATTAAGGTGGTCAGTTGCCTTAATTGCATACCATAACTTCATCTCATTTTTATTCTTTGTCTAATTGGAAATTGATTTCTACTTTGGTTCTAATGAGTCAGTGCTAGAACATACATAAATGGTCCTTGGTTATCTTTTAACATAATTGGTTTCACTTTTCTGTTTATTATTTGGTGATCATTTTGTCCGGTGCCTCTGAACTCTCTTCTTAAAGAAAGTATTCTTCACATATAGAATGGAAGGCTGCTTGCAGTATTTTCTCCTTCACTTGATAGTTATGAAATTTGGCAACGATATTCCTTGGTGGTTTTAGTTTGGGGTCCCTTTAAGGAGGTAAATGGTAGATTCTTTTGATGACTATTTTGCCCTCTGAGTCTAGAACTTACGAGCAACTTTCCTTAATGATTTCTTGGATGATATTTTCCAGGCTCTTTTTTTTATCATGTCTTTCTGGTCCTTAGATTTTCTCTGCTGGATCTATTTTCCAGGTCAGTTGTTTTTCCAATTAGGTATTTTACATTTTCTTCCATCTTTCCATTCTTTAGATTTTGTTGACTGATTCTTGATGTCTCATAGATTCATTAACTTCTACTTACCTGATTCTATTTTATATCAAATTGTTTTCTTCAGTTAACTTTTGCATCTCCTTTTCCATCTGTCCAATTCTTCCTTTTAAGGAGTTATTTTCTCCAGTTAGGTTTTGTACTTCCTTTTCCATTTGTCCAGTTTTTCTTTTTAAGGAGCTGTTCTCTTCAGTGAATTCTTTTTTCATATTTTTAAAATCATTGGTCAGTTTTTCTTCTATTTCTCTAATTTGGGTTTTAAAATTCTTCCAGAGCTCTTCCAAGAAGGCTCTTCATGCT
Organism: Bettongia penicillata ogilbyi; assembly: GCA_023548195.1. Classification (NCBI taxonomy): domain Eukaryota; kingdom Metazoa; phylum Chordata; class Mammalia; order Diprotodontia; family Potoroidae; genus Bettongia; species Bettongia penicillata. Next base: position 189,422 of record JAJHZJ010000375.1, on the reverse strand, counting down.
TCAGACCAGTTCATATTCCCTTCTGAAGTTTTAGATGGGAGTACAGTCTCAATGCTGACCTCTTTGGTATTTGTATTTTGGTCCTTGTTCCCATAGAAAGATTCTATGGTCTTTTTTTTCCTGCTTTGCTTCTTACTCATAATAATAACTCTTTTCCTGGCTTTTAAAGTAGATTACCGCATCTGTAGCACAGGGAGCTCTGTCCTACAGTTCTTGTGCCTAAAATTTGAGGCTTTGTGTGTTGTGGCCTCTGGTTCTTTCAGCTAGAAACTAAAATGTTGCAGCTTACCTGGTGCTGAGCTGGCTGGTGTTTGAAAGTAAAGGTCAGGTGAAGTATTTTTGGGTTTTCCCTGAAGTTACCCTGGAGCTAGGTCATTAGCTCATTAAGTGTGGGGGAGGGGTGTCTGGACATGGAGGCTCCTCTGCTGAACTAGAGCATAGCAAGCTCAGCTGTCTGTGCTAGTGTCTTCCTGATTCCACTGGGGTGCTGAAGCACACCTAGGGTCCTGGTGTTGGCAGTTGCTGGCTTCACCCCTCTGGGGTTTAAGATCTCCTCCCAGTTTGTTGAAGTGGGCCTGTGTGGGACAGCTGTGATCCTGCACTGCTGGCCTTTGGCTACAGCAAGAGGGACCCTCTTTAGTGAACTTTCTAGCTTCCCATGCTGAGAGTTTATTTATCCCTTCTGCTACTCCCACTGTTCCAGGGTTTTTCCCCAGGGAGATATTCTCTGGATTTGTCAAGGTCAACCAGGGGAGGGAGATAGCAATTACCCATTACTCCGCCATCTTGGCTCCTGGAACTGGAAATGGATGATTATCCTAAGCATTGCAATATGAGATGACCCAATGTTTCTTGAAATGATGTTTTAGGTTTGGGGTTTTTTTTTGCCTCAGTTTCATCATCTGTAAAATGAGCTGGAGGAGGAAATGGCAAACCATTCCAGTATCTTTGTCAAGAAAACCCCAGATGGGGACATGGAGAGTTGAACGTGACTGACGTGAGTCAATCACTACAAAACCAGATATACAATAAAACCAATTCCACCTACGTATTTTTTGGACTTTCCAAAGAGCACCTGTGTGCTGTATTTCATCCTGGCTTCATTTATAATGAAAATGTCAAGATTGAGATACTTGTGTTCTGTCTTGTTACCCACTCAGTGGCCCAGAGCCCTCCCCTTGGTACTTATTGTAGACTGTCTTGTACCAGAGTTATCTCTGTGCCTGTCACTCTCTTATTTGGTCTCCTAATTCAGAGTGTACACTCCTTGAAAGCAGGCCTTCTAGACATCATTATATCCCTAGAAACATTCCCCAACATAACCTAACCATTTGCTAGGTGACACCATGGCTCTCATTTTGGAGTTTTTGTAGTTCACTCCATTGGGAAAGATCCCTCATAGGAAATAGGCATGTTTAGATTGGAGAAAAGAAGACTTAGCAGTGATATCATAGTTATTTTCAGGGAAAAGAAAGTACAGAGAGGTAGACTGAGGCTTGATGCCCTGCATGCAAGAGTCAGTCAGTTAAAAAAAGAAAATTCCAAGGAGTAGGAATTGTCTGAAAATATTTACTATCTAAGGGAACTTAGACTAATTGTCTAATGATAATCCAAGTAGTTTGGCAGCCTATTATTTTCTACCTTCTCACTCCAAATGATATACAGGCTATCCCAAAAATCTTAGTGCTGTTTAAAGCTATTGAAGGTTAAATACTTCAAATACAGTTATCTCTTTCACATTGCAGGGGTTAGGGGTGTGGTACTCCTGAAATCTAGAAAATCCGCATAACAGTTTTTATCTTTCACTTCATACCAGAGAAGTCTGAATTATTATGATATTAAAAGATAAAATATGTTGATGTTATACAATACAGTACATATGTTTTACCCATTTCTCAGTTTCTAAACTTTTTCTGTGTTGTATGCTGGTCTTCACGTGTTGTTTCTGGCTTCCCCCAAACTCCCCCAGAATTCCCATTTAATTTCTTATGCCAGCTCGTGATATGTCAAAACTATGGTGGGGAAAGTCATGATATGGAAGGAATAACTTTACTTTAAAGTTTTAATAGCTTGAAATGGAACTAAGACTTTTGGGATATCCTGTATATGGATTTAATAGGCCAGCAGGCATTTCTCTCCAATGTTGTTAATGAGCTTTGGCTTATCCAGATGCTATGATCAGGGGGTGGAATTTAGGTATTAGTTATACTTGCTGGATAGAAAAAGGGCCAAGGCCAAATGCAACTTGGAAGTTTTCTGTCTCAGGCAGCAAGAGGAGTAGGGGCCAATGTGACCACAGACCCATCCTAGTCCTTGTCATTACCCTCAAAAAATGGGAAAACAATGCAAACAGGTCAAAGGTATCCTCAGCTATGAGGTGGGATGGGTGACCTCTGAGATCCTCCCTGTCTCTGTGAAATTGTCCTTGGATCCGTTTTGTGATAGATCAGGTCCTGGTTGTGTTGAGTAAACAAACTCAGAGGCATTGAGACCAACCCCCTTTTTTACAGATGAGGAAACTGAGGTCCAGAGAAGGGACATGATTAGCCCAGAGTCACTCATGGAATCCTTGATTTAGAGCTAGAATGGAGAGAATAGGCTTTTCTTAACCACCTTCTGTGTACCTGGCACTGTGCTAGGCACTTTAAAAATATTGATTCATTTGAGGCCATCTAGTCTAACTTTCCATTTTATAGATGAGGAAACTGAGCCCCAGGGATATGATATTGCTTGCTTAGGATGCCATGAGGCAGAGCTGTTTCACATCCCAATCTTGTGATCCAAATTGACTGTATTATATTGCCCTTACTGTGGGTGGATCTGGTTTTATGCAAACCTAGTGTATGAAAGCCTAGATTTACAAAAGAGAACCAGTCAGGAAACATTTGTTAGGTGCCTTACTATGTATGTACCAGGCATTGTGTTAGTTATTTGGACAAAAGTGAGACAATGTTGGATGTGGGGGAGGGGGAGAGTAGAGCCTTTATCAAAATATTCACTTTAAGGTTCTTTAAATGTGTCTCCATGGATTTTGAAATAACCCAGTTAGTGTGGAAAAAGCACTTTGCAAACCTCAAAGCATTATGGAGCTGTCCAAAAGTTGAGGAATGATTCAGACATGACTTATTTTACAGAAATTCCATTTCCAGACCACTTTTTTTCAGGAACACAGTTAACTAACTGCCGAAAGCAAGGTATCTCCTCATTAGTGGATGGTGGAGTGGACTTGGAGTCTGGAAGACGGAGCTCAAATATCACCTCAGCCACTTGGTGATTGGCTGACCCTGACCAAGGATGTCATCTCAGCCTTGGGTTCCTCATCTGTAAAATGGGGATGATAAGAGCATTTCCCTCACCTGATTGGTGTGAGAATTGCATGCGCATGCATGTACACATACACACACACACACACACACACACACACACCCTCCTCTACCACTGCCTAGCAAGGTTTTTTAATATCTAGAGAACAGCATGTACACGAAGGCCCCCTTGCTTATAAAACATTGCCTTTCTTTGGATTAGGAAAACTGAAGGATCTTTTCTGGTTGTACCCATGGGAGGTTCAGCCACTTTTTGAGTCCTCACAGTCACATGACCTGTATCCATAGGGGAGTACTGACATGTGTCTCTCTTCTCTTTTGAACTTTCCCTTCTCTCAGGACCTCCAAAGAAGCCTGGGGCCTAAGGGTTTTGCTTTGTTGAATTGCTTACTAAAAATATTCTACAAGACTTCCTTGTCTGCAGTGTTATTCCTGATCCCACAGAGGAAGCTTTTTGGGGTGGGAGGGACAGAGGATTCAAGGGGCCAGGGGAACAGCTTTGGGTCAGGGAAAGTGGAGCATGGAGGGCTGGGGGTGAGATTTGACCGGGTGAAGTCCTACTTTTTGGGCTCCATTCATAAACTGTCCTCTGCTGCTCCTGATCTGTATGCAAATTGGAAGCATTGACGCTAGAGGGAAAAGAACTGAGAAACTGCCATTTGGCATTGAACCACCATATTTGTTACTCAGTATAGAATGTAGGTTTTGGAGATTTATGGAGGAAAGAAATGTATATGCCAAGGATGCTATGGTATATGAGCCATGTGTACCAGAAGCCCCTGGTCTGGGATCAGTGTGGTGTGCCTGGGAGTGTCCCTGGTCATTTGTAAAGTGGTAAGAATTTGGCTGAGCATGAGTGGATAAGGAGAGGTGATTCGATTCCTTGCCTGGGCTATCCATTGACTTGGAGTGCCCTGATTTGTCATTGACTGTCGGAGGCTCTGCCAGTCGCATGGCTGAGGTTCATCTCAAAGCCCCAAGGCTACCTTCATCCCTGGTCTGTTCCCTGTGCCCCAAGTCTCAGGATCAGTTAGAATGCCTTCAGAGTGTCTGCCTTCTTTGCTTGCTGAATCAGGCACAAACTGGGCACTCCACTGATTGCTCAAAGGTGAGGAAGCAGCAATGGGGAATACAATGCAAACTGTAGTTACTTACCCCTTCCACATCACAACTATCCCTGTTGAAGTTTCGATATATCACTGATTGGCACAAGAAATGAAATGGGAATTTTGGGAGAGTTTTGTGGAAGCTGCAGATGATACACTAAGGCCAGCAGGAGACACAGCACCTGTGACCAAACACTTAACTCAAACTTTACAATAAGGTACTGTAAACATCTCATAAAAGAAAAAGAAAAAAATTCAAACTTCTTCTCTGGTATGAAAGGAGGGCCAAAAAAATTTACATGGATTTCCCAGATTTCAGGAATGTCATATCCCTAACCCCCATGATGTGAAAGGGATATACTTTTCCTAGAACTCCTGGGTTCAGGTCAGCCCTATATATGAGGAGGAGGTACTGATATAGCTAAGACTGATATAGCAGGGTCACAGCTATTCTAAGATGTCTTATCATCATGCTTTGTTTCCTTGGTACTAGATCAGATGTGTTTGCCTATGTATTCTTTGCTAAGAGAAAATACTGTGTAAGCTGATCAAGAATGGTCTTTTGCTCCAGTAGAGGTCCAGCTTTGTTAAACTAAAGGAGCATGATTCAGACCCACTGAATTATAGCAAATTCAGAAGAGAATAGCAAGGTTCCCCAATGGGTGGGGGTCAGAGCACAGGTCTCATTCAGTAGATCCACATACTTACAAATCCTTTGCCATCCTCTAGAACAGAGATGCTGGATATGGAAGCCTCAGTGGGACTGAAACCAGATCAAAATGTACTTAGGAAATATTTAACAAAATAAAAATATATCAAAACATGTATAATCTCACTTTTTAAAAGTAAGTCAATCTGCTGCCCACAGGGATCCTTAACATGGATTCTTATCCACAACCAGGGATTTGCGGGCCACAATCTTCAAACTTTTTGGATTGCTCGCCCCTATTAGTTAAAAAAATAATTTTGAGCAGCAAAGTAATATATATTTATAAATTATATATACATAAATATACACATATATCAATATATTATAAAATATATGTAAATATCTATAAAATATATTATAAAAGCATATTCAAAGTAGAAATTAAACCAGATGAGACAGATGAGGTAAATACTATTTTAAGATAATTTTAAATTATATTTTAGTAGTTCTGGAAACCTTTATTCTCACTAAAGATATTTTTTGATGAGAGCAATGGAATTGAATATGATCTATTCTTTTAGAAAGCCTCTTTTTCACCTTTACTATATCATATTATATCATATCATATTATAAGATTATATCAATTAGAAGGACTAGTTCTCAGTTCACTGGGAAGGAGCTCAGCTGTGGCAGCCAGGTCTGCAATCTTGCCCCCCCCTCGCAATTCCCCTGCAGCTGGGAAGGGGAGGGCTCCCTCTCTTTCAGTGCATTCAGGACACTTGCAGTCTGCTAATATTTATCTGTTCCCAAAGTTGTTTTTTTTAGAGTGTCTTTCTACATAGCTGCATTCTGGCTCCCCCTCCCCCGCAACCAATTTCCCCATGGCCTCATAGGTTCATGATTAAACATCTGTCCATGGGGATTCCTGGCCATCTTTTCTGAATTCAGCTGAGGGAGGTGGGGGCAGTGGCCCAGTACACTTCTACAAGCATTTTTTGTGTTGGATGGGATGGATCCCAGGGGTCAGACCTTCACTCCTTTCCTCCACAGCTGGGATCTGGGCTGAGCTTTGCTCCTTTCCATCTTTTCCTAAGGATCCTTTTCCTTGTAGGCACTATGACAATATTGGCCAGGGTAGCATCAGTGACTGAGAGTGAGCAGGAGAGAAAAGAAGGGAGAAGAAGATAATGAGAAGAAAGAAGAAGAGAAGGAGGGGGAGGAGGGAGGGCATTCTATACATGGGGGATAGAGAAAATTCCCAGAGATCATGGGCCAGGCCCAGGTCCTGATCCAGATTGTGGCCCCGAATGCCACCTGGTGGTGAAATCGGCACGTAGGAAAAAGCTCCTTTTCATCTGCTAGTGGTTAAAACACCATCCGATAGAGGACCCCTGAAAGTCTCCATTTTGAGATAGCAAGAGAATTCTTCCCATTCCACATCATGAGCCTAGAAAGTTCATTTTATTTATTTATTTAAAATTAAATTATTTTATTTGTTTTCAGTGTTCTACAATCTCTTCCATATATCTTAGATTTTTTCCTCCTCCTTCCCCCTCTTTCTCCCTCCCTCCCTGAGACGGCATGCAATCTTATATAGGTTCTATGCATATGTTCCTATTAAATACATTCTCACCTTAGTCATATTGCATAGAAGAATTAAAATGAATGGGAAAAATCATACAACAAAACATAATACAAAAGAAATGGCCTGCTTCATTCTGTGATCTAATTCCACACTTCTTTCTCTGGATGTGGAAGGCATTTTGCTTCGACTCCATTGGGAATTTTTTAAGTCCTTGCATTACAATGAAGTACTAAGTCTACCAGAAAAATTCCTCACACACTGTGGTTGTTGCTGTGTACAAAGTTCTCCTGGTTCTGCTCCTTTCGTTCAGCATCAGATCATATAAGTCCTTCCAGGCCTTTCTGAAGTCTTCCTGTTCATCATTTCTTATAGCACAATAGTATTCCATTACATTCATATACCACAATTTGTTCAGCCATTCTCCAATTGATGGACATCCCCTTGATTTCCAGTTCTTGGCCACCACAAAAAGAGCTGCTATAAATATTTTTGTACATGTGAGGTCCTTTCCCATTTTTATGATCTCTTGGCAATACAATGCCTGAAGTGATATTGCTGGGTCACAGGATATGCACATTTTTGTAGCCCTTTGGACATAGTTCCAGATTGCTCTCCAGAATGGTTGGATCAGCTCATAGCTCCTCCAGCAATGAATTAGTGTTCCAACTCTCCCACATTCTTCTGCAACATTTATCTTCTTCCTATTTTGTCATGTTAGCCAATCTGATAGGTGTGATGTGGTATCTCAGAGTTATTTTGAGTTGCATCTCTGTAATCATAGTGATTTAGAGCATTTTTTCATATGACTTATAGAGAGCTTAATTTCTTCCTCTGAAAACTGCCTCTTCATAACCTTTAACCATTTATCAATTGGATCCGAAAGTTTATTAATTGTGCAAGCTCTCAATCTCGTTCATTTCTTTTCCACACAAGCCTTTTCATCTTCATGGATCTTAAAGTACACACTCCCTTCAACCCTTTCTGCGCATTCTTGAATATCAACCAATGTAGATACCAAGAAAAGACCAGACCACTTTCACATCCTCTTAGAGGAAGACCAGCTCAGTGCCTCACTCTTCTTCCCTTTTTGTAGAGTAGCAGGTTGCAAAAACAGTGGATGAGGCAGCTGGCAGTAAGGAGTTTCCCTTGGTGACAGGAAAGAGGAACTGGCATTCCCATTCTAGTGGAAGCTGTGAGGACCAGGCGGGTGACTCCCCTGGACACACCAGTGTGCACAGTAGCAATGAGTCATCCATTTAATTTTGTAGTTTTTTAAAAATTTAATAACCATCAGCAAAATATATCAAACAAGAAAATAGAATAAAGATATGCTTAGGATTGTGAACTTGATAGTTGTTTCAAAGAAGTAGCTACCTATAAACTCTGATCACATATTCATTATAAATACTTTTTACTTGCTTCTGTGTCCCATTCTGATCTCCCTTCCCTTTGGATTTTATTTGATTTTGTTACTGATATTGGTGTGTGTCTTTCACTTTTCCCAGTTGTTTCCCTAGCACTTAGCAGAGTGTCTGCCACCTAGTAGGTACTTAATACTTATGAGCTGACTAACTGTGTGTGTGTGTGTGTGTGTGTGTGTGTGTGTTGGGGGCGGGGACGACGACTGTGTAGCAAGGTAGATTGCTGGGCTTAAAGTCAGGAAAACTTGGGTTCAGAACTCTTCTCTAATGCTAGTTGTATGACCTTGGCCAAGTCACTTAACCTCACAGTGTCCTAGGCACTGTCCTAGGATCTGTTTACTAAATTATAGGTGATTTTTGATCTGAGTTATCACCCTAGGAATTGTCTACTTCTCACCTTTAGTCATTGTGTATATTGCTTGGGTGCTGATTCCTTCCACCATGCATAGTTGAGAAACTCATCCCAGAATGAAGCTGCCATCTCTGATTTGTGGGGCCAAGTCAGGAGGAGCTCACCTGGGAGACAAGCATACCTGGAGATGGTGATTGGTTCACTCTAAATTGTAGCCCCCTGGGCCAAAGCTCCAGTTGCACTCTCCTAGTTGTGATACTGCTTGGGTTTTAGTAGCTTCTCCCTCACCGGTGTTTTTCATGTAGAAGCCCAGTGACCCTTTGTGAGAAGTGGCTCAGGTATGAGTTGGACTAGAGGTCCCTTCCAGCTCTAACATATGTGATGGCTTAACTTTTTGGATTTTCCTTGGCTAATTTGGAGTGTTAGCATGCCTGATGATATAGGACACTACCACTCTTTTCTCTGCTTCCTCTATGATCTGCCCTTGATCTTATCTTATGCACATTAAAAAAAAAATCTATTGGTAAAGGAGCTCCCTGTTTTTCTACATTGGTCTCCTTCCCATTTGTTCTTTATGTGTCCATTAGGTTTATATACTGCTATTTGCTCAGGGACTCAGCACTTGTCAAACACATTTTTGGAGCACAGCTGTGATTTCATCCGTGTCAGGAACTCCTGGTAGGAGATTTCCTCCTCGAATAGAGAACCTTGTTTTCTCTGCAACGTATTGTCTTAGAGTTGTCTGAGTTACTGACAGACAAAAGCAACTTTACCAGGGTTAGCTGTTATTTGACCAACGTGGGACTTGAACCCAGATCTGAATCCAAGGCTAATTTTTTGTGCACTAGGCTATTCTACCTCATTGGACATGCAATCCAATGGATTTCAGATTTTATTTTCTTAAAAACCTGCTTTCCTGTATAACCTCAAACATTTTTCAAATCATGGTGGAAATGGAACTAAGTCATTGAGTTGGTCCAAGGCTCCTTGACTTCATCACTGGGTCATTTATTGGCATACTTGTAGGTTTAAAATTGCATTTTGCACCCTTCCTCCAGGCCACCTTTCTTTTCCACACTGTTCTTTGCACTTTCATTACTTGTTTGAGGGAGGTATGCCTACTCAGAATTTGCTGCATGAAACTCTATTTGTGGTCTTTGGGGGCAATGTGGTAGCATAGAAAGTGCTCCAGGAAGTAGCAAGAGAAGAGGGAAGAGTCTGAGCTGAATAAGGACTAGGAAATTGGGAGAGTGATTCTGAGATAGAGGAGGAGAAATGTGGAGGAGTCTGGGAAATTTCTCCATCCAGATTACACTTCCAGGTCATGGGAGAAAAAAGCAGGAAAGGAGGGAAGGACTCAAGGATATGACCAAGAAGGAGCAGGAAATGGAGGAGGTGTCTTAGGCTTGTGAGAAGGTCAGAGGTTGAACTTGGAGAGGACAGTTTGAGGAAAGACTTAAAGGTTCAGTCTACAGGGAGCAAGAGATAGAGGAGGCAAAAACTCAGGAAAAGGACAAGCTAAAGAAAGATTCAATGAAACAAATCAGTTGAGTTAATTGGTAAGAAACAAATGCATAAAACAAATGAGAGGCCAGTGGGAGGAAAGTCAGGAAGGATGGTGAGGACACCAAGTCGATAAGGGAAAGGAAATAATGCTGAGTTTAGCTCCATGGGCCTTTAAAAACTTAGTATCTCTCTCAATGTGGAGAGCAAGGAAAAGTCAGCTATGACTTTCCAGAAGTCTGTGCTATTTATTTATCTCTCTGCCACAGACAAGAAAGTGTTACCTCTATTCAAGGTGGGGGCTGCCCTCCCTCCTCAAGGAGGAGGTAAAGGGTTCAAAGACTGACTCTGCACACTCAGGATTGTCAGGGACAATGGAATGTTTCTTTTTAAAAATGAGAGAAGGGCTTCAATGTGGGGAGAAAAAAACAAGGAGAAAAGTATCTGAAATGGGGAAATTTAAACTCTGTCATAAAGGTTGGGTAGTGGCTATGTGTCACCCAGAGGAGAATGAGAAGAAAAATGAATAGAGTAACTCCTCAAAAAAAGGTCTTAGGAAGCAAGCACCAGTTCTCCAAGAAATGAAAAAATTCTGTCCCCAGGTACTACCAGATGATCCATCATCCAGCAAGGATCTGAGGAAAAAAAGAGGAATGGTGATAGATGGTTCCTTGCTTTTGGCTACTATTTTTTTTCTGACCTAATGAGAATAAGATAGAGATCCATTGTTTTCCCAGGGCATGTTTCCAAGACAGAAGAGTGAAACTCCTCAGACTTGTCAAAATGATGGCTTCTACCCACTTATCGGTAATTCACACGAGTACAAACAATACTGACAGCATTGCCAAAGATCTGCAGTACAAAACCAAAGTGGTACAAGTTGTGTTTTCAACACTCTTGTGCCCTGAAAGCAAAAGACACAGAAGATGAAGCCTGATTTGGGAAGCAAATATTTGGCATCTGAGAATGGGATCTGGATCTCTAGGTCACTGCTTAAAATATAGGAATGATAGTCTCCTGAATAGGGTTGGCATATACCTAATAAAAGATCCAAAGCGGGTGAGAATGTCTATGCCTGACGTCTTACAAATGTCATAGAAATTGCATTGAACTGAAAAGAATGGGGGAGGAAGAAAACTGTTAATAGTATATTCATCAAATTCAGTTCTATTGGGAGTAGCTACAGGGAGAGAAGAATTATTCCCAGAACAAACCAGTTCACAGGAAGCAAAATCCAAGAAAGGAGCCTATTGATAAAACTCAGGGCTTCAAATTTGTTGTTCAGTTGGTCAGTTGTGTTTGAATTTTTGTGACCCCATGGAGCATAGCATGCCAGGCCCTTTCTGTCCTCCACTATATCTTGAAGTCTATCCAAGCTCTTATTCATTGTTTTCATGACACTCTCTCTCTATCTTATCCCTTGCCAGCCCCGTCTCCTTTTATTTTCAATCTTTCCCAACATCAGGGTCTTTTCCAGTGAGTCCTGTCTTCTCATGTGGCCAGAGTATTTAAGCTTCATCTTCAGTATTTGACCTTCTAGTGAATAGCTTGAATTAATTTCTTTAAGTCTTGGCTGATTTGATCTCCTTGCTGTCCAAGGGACTCTCAGAAGTCTTCTCCAACACCACAATTAGAAAGTGTCAATTCTGCAGTGCTCAGCTGGGAAAGTCCAACTCCCACAGCCATACATTGCTACTGGAAAAACCATAGCTTTGACTGTGCAAACCCTTTTGGGAAGGTGATGTCTCTGCCTTTTATTATGTTGTCCAGATTTGCCATAGCTATCCTTCCAAAGGAGAACTGTCTTTTAATTTCATGGCTGCAGTTGCTGTGTGCAGTATCTTTGAGCATGAGGATATAAAATTTGACACTGCTTCCATTTCTTCTCCTTCTGTTTGCCAGGAAGTGATAGGACTATTTGCCAAGATCTTTAACTTTTTTGATGTTAAGCTTCAAGCCAGTTTTTTTTACACTCCCCTCTTTCACTCTCATCAAGAGATTTCTGACTTCCTCATTTTCTGCCATGAGAGTGTTATCATCTACATATTTGAGATTGTTGATATTTCTCCTGGCAACCTTGACTATAGCTTTTGAGTCATCCAGTCTAGCATTTGCATGTACTCTGCATATATGTTAAATAAGGCAACAATATGCAGCTTTGTCGTACTTATTTTCCAACTTAAAAACTAATCAGTTAAAAACCAATTGGTTCTAACTGTTGCTTTTTGGTATGCATACAGGTTCCTCAGGGAGAAGTAGGATGATCTTGTACTCCCATTTCTTGGAGCACTGTTTTGTTGTGATACACACCTAAAGGATTTAGTGTAGTCAATGAAGCAGAAATAGATGTTTTTCTGGAACTTCTTGCTTTCTCCATAATCCAATGAATGTTGGCAATTTGGTCTCTAGTTCCTCTGCCTCTTTGAAAACCAGCCTGCTCTTCTGGCAATTCTTGGTTCACACATTGCTGAAGCCTAGCTTGCAGAACCTTAAGCATAATCTTGCTGGCATATGAAGTGAGCACAATTGTTAGGTAATTTGAACATTCCTTGGCATTGCCCTTCTTTAGGATTGGAATGTAAACATATTTTCCAGTCCAATGGCTACTATTGAGTTTTCCAAATTTGCTGGAATATTAAATGCAGCCCTTTAACAGCATCGTCTTTTAGGACTTTAAATAGATCAACTGGAATTCCATCCCCTTCACTAGCCTTGTTGTTTGCAATGCTTCCTAAGGCCCACTTGACTTCATTTTCCAGGATGACTGGCTCTGGTTCACACCATTGTGCTTATCAATGATGTTAAGATTTTTATAGTATAGTTCTTTTGTGTATTCTTGTCACTTCTTTTTAATCTCTTCTAGTTCTGTAAAATCCCTACCATTTTTTTTTATCATGCCCATTTTTGAATGAAACTTTCTTAATATCTCTAATTTTCTTGAAGAGATCTCTTATCTTTCCCATTCTATTTGTTTTCTTCTATTTCTTTACATTGCTTATTTAAGAAAACCTTCTTTTCTCTCCTTGCAAATGTCTATGCCCAAATGTTCCAAGTTTAGGTAACAAGTAAGATGAACTAGAGACCCTTGTTCAGGGAGGCAAAGTTGACTTTATAGGTCACATTGAGAATTGGTGGGAGGAAATCTGTCCCTGGAATATGATTCTTGATGTATATCATTTTTTTATCGCCCCAAACAGACAAGACAGTTCAAAGGTGTCGGATGGGAAAGCACTGTATATTAAGGAGGTATACTCATGTGAGAAAATTGATTCACTGGAGGAAGGAAGCAGGGGATGGAGCGTTTGAGTGAAGGTCCATGGAGGAAGAAACAGAACTGATTTTGTCATTGTGGAATACTCCAGCTCAACTAGACTGCAAAAGGAAACAGGGAGTTGACCCAACATACCACTATTGTGGCACACAGTCATTATGTGGTAGTGATAAGGGACTTCATTTATGTGGACAATTGCTGCTACTTTGAACCAAAAGCAGAACAACTAGCAGTTTCTTCACTTACCTTAAGGATAATTTCCTCTTCCAAAAGACTGAGGAACCAACAACGGGGAAATTCTAGTCTTTCCTTAACAGGAAGGAACTGATTGCTGCATTGGGAACTTTGGGGTGAGGGTAGGGGAGAGGAAGTGACTGCACAAAGAGTTTGTGCAGAACTGGCTTAAGTGAAGACTGAGTCATGGTCAGGGATGTTTGAAAAATTGTGGAAAACGGTTCCCTGGGATTGGGAAAGGATAAGCATTGTCCTGATTTAGAAAAGAGGGCATATAACTTGTTTTGCAAAATTGTAGAATGAATTAGAAAGGAGATCATTAGTGAACATCTAGGAAAAGCTGTTTTACCAATACCAAGTCCTGCCAAACTTCTCTTCTGCAGAATGCTATAAGTACACTTTACCTAGATTCCAGCGAAATGTTTGATCAAATCTAGTGTGCAATTCATATGAAAAAGATAGATAGATGGAGGCTAGATACAATATGATCATCATTTAGAACTGGTTGAAAGTCTAGACTAGAGAATCAGTCATTAATGGTTTTATGTCAACTTTGAAGAAGGTCTCCAGTGGTGTGCCACAGGGATCTGTTCTTTGCATTATGCGGTGTGATGTTTTGATGAATGACTTGTGTAACATGACTACTGTATTGAAGTAGGTATTTGAAGGAGTGTCAGGTGGAAGAAGGATCTGGCTTGTTCTATTTGGTCAGAAAGGATGGAACCAGGAACCTGAGTCAGAGAGACCAAGTCCAAATCTTGCTTCAGGCTTCTACTAGCTGAGTGACCCTGGGCAAGTGACTTAACCTCTGTTTGCCTCAGTTCCCTTATCTGTAAAATGGGCATGATTATAATAGTGCACCTACCTCACTGAATTGCTCTTAGGAAAAAAATGAGACAATATGTATAATTTTGAAACCATATTTGTGAGTGCTTTGCAAACTTTAAAATGCTATATAGATGCTAGCTACTACTACTATTGTTTTTTAAACAAAATCTTCTCTGAGTAGCTTTGGCATGCAAAGCCTATATTAGATACTATGGTGGAGACAAAGATTAGTAGTCCTTTCCCTCAAGCATCTCATAGGGAAAATGAGGCAAGTACAGAAAGAAGTGTAAAATGAGGGAGGGCTGGAGGCAGGGAGAGGCAGAGATGTGGAGAGATGCCATGGTACAGTGGAAGGAGCCCCGGTATTAGAATCTGTGGGTCTGGGTTTGAGTCTTACATTGACCACTTACTACTTTTCTGATCTTGAGCTAGTTACTTCCCTTCCTTTGGCCTCAGTTTCCTCCTCTGTAAAATTATGGCCTCTGAGGTCCCTTCCAGCTCAGAGTCCTATGATCTCTTGCAATGCTTACTGGACTGGAGTTATAATTGAAATGACACTAGACAGGTAGGTACATGTCTCCTTTTCACTGCTGGTTGTGTATGAGTGCATTCAAGGTTTAGGTTATAAGTGCCAGCCCCTTTCCCACCTGGGGCTGCTACTTTACATATGGTGGCATTGGTAGAGAAATCAGGCGTGTCCCCAATATCTCTGGGCTCTGGGTTGTGGTCCAGAGAGAGAAGTCTATAAAAAAGACCAGAATTGACTGGGCCTAAAGACAGGAGTTCTTACCCTTTCCTGTGAAGTCTATGGGCCTCTTCTTCTTATAATGTTTTAAATCACTGAAGAAAAATGTTATATTTTACTTAGCAGTTTTTAAAACTAAAGATATAATATTCTTCCTATCCAAAGTCATCGACCCTCCTGAAATCTAACTAATCCATGGGCCCTGGGCCTAGAATGCCTGGAGGAGAGGATAAACAGGAGGGCTTGGCCCCTCTTGCTTCTCAGGGTCTTTTCTTTCTAAGAGATTCAGAGGAGAGAGAGCTTCATCTTGACAGACAGTGTGCGAGGGGGAAGTTGAGGGTATGGATCAGTAAAGACGCAGCTCTTGAGGTTAATTGTAAAGGAAGGCTGGGATTTCAGTGGGCAAAATGGGGAGGTGGGGGAAGGGCAGTTGTAAGCAGAGGGAACAGTTGGTGGGAAACTTGGAACACAGGTGGCATATTCAGGGACCAGTCATGAGTGTCACTCAGTATAAGCACAGGATACATCTAGGGGAGTGGTGGCAACTAAGGCTGGAAAGAGTGTGGAAGCCATTCTAGAAGCCATTGAAAGAGTGTGGAAGCCATTCTTTTACTGCCTTGAGTCAATGGAAAGTCATTCAGGACTTAGAATGATGCATCAGAGCAGTGCCTTAGGAAACAGAGGCAGCTTTGCAGGATGAATTGAAGTGGGGATACTAAGGCAGGGAGGAAGCTGAAGAGTAGCAAAGTTTTGACCTAGAAATGGTAGTTTTGGCAAGGGTGAAAGAGTCATCTATAGGCTCCCCGGGAGTGGTGAAGAACAGAAGAGCCTGAAACTCCATGGTCACGAGGGGCCCAGATGAGAACCCAGGAAAGATGACTTCCCTTTTCCATCTGCTGCCTTCTTTCTTAACAGCTCCAGGAGATCACAGGATCCTAGATCAAGAGCAGAAAAGGACCTCAGTGACCATCTAGTTCAAGCCCTTTATTTTACAAAGAGGGAAACTGAGACCCAGGGAGAGGAAGGTACTTACCCAAGAGTACAGAGGATCATAACTCTAGAGTTGGAAGAGACCTCAGAGTCTCAGTCCCTCATTTTACAGAGGAGGAAACTGAGACCTAGGGATGGGAATTGACCTTGCTATGGGCCCTCATGCAATAAATGGCAGAGCCAATACGTGGTCTTTGTGCCCCCCCTGTGTCCCAGATCCACTTTCTCCTCTTATTGGAGAGGTGCATAGTTGGGGCTCCTACTCCTGTTGTCTGATCCTGTGGCATAAGTCTCTCTTGGGTCACAGCCATCTGCTTCCCTGCCTCATGGGGAGCCCCTGTCTAGAGGGACACAGATTACTCCTTGTATCTTTGCACACTTCCTCCTGATGACTGACGCTTTCAACCATCAATGTCATCCTTTCACCTTTTCCCACAATAGCTGTTAATCTTTCCTACTCACCAGGGACCTGTGGATTTAACCTTGAAGTACTGTGTTAGGAGGAAGACAGAATCCATCGACAAGAGATTCTGCTTTGACATCGAAACTAATGAAAGGTAAGCAGGCCCAGTGGGCCAAGCCTGTTTTCCTAGTATATCAGCAAGGACCGTGGCATGCACAGGAGGGACTGCTGCACAGGTTCTTAGATCTGCTTTTCTAAAAGAAAAGCAACTTTTGAGGGGTCAACGATCTACTTTAATCAAGCACATATATTGTTCACTTAGTTCAGGGGGGAAAAGTCAGTACCCTGAACTTCAGAGAAAATACATCAGACAGAGCTTCCAGCTGTCTGATCATAAGCACTACATACATCACAGATCAACAGACAGATACAACTGTCCGATCATACATAAGCAGTTACCAGAGAGAGAAGCACCAACATCTGGGGTTTCAAAGCTGGGGGCAGGGATTCCTTAGCGGTTTCCCAGAGTCTCATCTGGCACACAAAACTCCTTCCAAAAAATAAGCTCCAAAATAAAAACCTCATCTCAGAGTATATATCCACTTTTCAGAGCCAGAGAGCAGAACCTTCTGACCCAGTGCCTCAATAGAAATTAAGAAAAGGTACTTGAGACCTATTAATGGACCAGAAAGATCTCATTAACATTACACCTAGGCATACTAGCTTTGGGACTGCCATGCCAGCTTGCCATGCATGGATTTTCCTTCCCACAATGTCCATATTTTATGAACATCAGAGTCTTCCCTAAGACCTTGTCATTCACCCTCGCATTCGATTCTTAGTAGGAATCCCTCTTGGGCAACTTCCTACCTCCAGTACTTCCCACAAATCTGCCACATCCTCACCTTCCATGTCAGGTGGCAAGTCTCCTAAACTATTTTTAGTAGCTGTTATTTCAACACTTCAACAACCTGTGATGTTATCAGGGTGGCAACTCACTCCGTCAACCCATATTGCAACTCCTCAATGATTTAATAAAAGTTGTATGAATGTTGACACTGTCATCACCCTAGAGTCAACAGGGGCCTCTCTGCATATAGGCTGATCAGTCCTCCAGCAGCAAACAAAAGAGTGCCACTGGGATCCATCCTTGTAGCCTTTCTGGCCTAGTGGGGCCTATCAGGGCTTGGCCTCTTTCCTATTTCCTTTTGAGAAGCCAATTATTTCCTTGCCACAGTAAGGCATCAGAGGACATTCATGGAGATTCGGGCCATCACATGTACATGGTTTCTAATCCATATCTAGGCCAGAAGAATAGATTAACCAAAATTGCTTTGTCCCATGGCCCTGAGTCATTCACTCCTGTCTGAGTTTCTACATATAGGGATAGAAAGAACCTAAGAGGGCATCATGTCAAACCTTTTCATTTTACAGTTGAGGAAACTGAGGCACAGAAAGAGGGGAAGTGACTTGGCCAGAGTCCCATAGTTAGTAAAGGGTTGGGGGTGGAATTTGAACTTAAATATAGCCTAGGTGATCTCAAAAGTCCTCTTCCAGCTCTAAAATTCCGTGCTCTAAGGGCACTTGCCACTGACATTTTATGTTCTTACTTCCTTTCACACTGAGAATTGCTATGGTTATTGTTCTCCAGTTCCTTCTAGCTCCAACCTTTTACGAGACCGTAGTTCTAATTAATCATCGGTATGCATTACGCAGTGAAGAATAATTCTATTCTGGATTCTATCTGTCGGTCTGTCAGCCTGTCAGTCTTGATCAGACTGTCTGTCCATCTACATTTCTATGTCTGCCTGTCTATCTATCTGGCTATTTGTATATCTGTTTGTCTGTCTGTCTATCTACCTATCCGTCTCTCAATCTATCTGTCTGTCAGTCTGTCTGTCCATCTCTCTGTGTATCTATGTCTGTCTGTCTGTTTATCTGTCTGTCTGTCAGTCTGCCTGTCTGTCTATCTTTCTGTGTGTCTGTCTCTTTGTGAGTCTGTGTCTATTTGTCTGTCTGTGTGTGTGTCTATCTGTCTCAGTCTATCTGTCAGTCTGCTGTCCATCTCTCTGTGTATCTATGTCTGTCTGTCTGTTTATCTGTCTGTCTGTCAGTCTGCCTGTCTGTTTATCTGTCTATCTTTCTGTGTGTCTGTCTCTTTGTGTGTCTGTGTCTATTTGTCTGTCTGTGTGTGTCTATCTGTCTCAGTCTACCTGTCTGTCTGTCTATTTCTATCTAACTATTTATCTGTCTGTGTTTATCTGTCTATTGATCTATCTGTCATCATATCTGTCGGTTTATCTTTCTGTCTGTCTATCCATTTATTAATCTGTCCATCTGTATATCTACCTGCCTATCTATTTATCTATCTGTCAATTTTTTTTTATCTTTCTAATTGTCTGTCTATCTGTCCTCTGTCTATCTATCTACCTGTCTGACTGTCTGGCTATCTGTCTGTCAGTCTGTCTCTCTGTATGTCTATCTAACTATCTATCTGTCTGTCTTTCTATCTACCCATTTATCTACTTGTCTATCTATCTGTCTACCTGTCTATCTGTCTGTCTATCTCCCTGTCTATCTTTTCATCTGTTTATCTATCTGTTTCAGTCTTATCTGTTTTTCTGACTGTTCATCTCTCCATCTGTCTGTCTCTCTGTCTGTGTTTCTGTATATCTTCTGTCTGTTTCTCAATCAATATGTTTATCTGTCTGTGTACTTATTGGTCTGTCTATTGATCTGCCTTTGAATATATCTATGTGTCAGTTTGTCTTTCTGTTTGTCTATCTGTCCTTTGTCCGTCTGTCCATCTGTCTATCTATCTGTCTGCCTATCTGTCCATTTATCAATCTGTCCATCTGTCTATCCATCTATCTATCTATCTGTCTGTCTATCCATTTATCAATCTGTCCATTTGCATATCTGTCTGTGTATCTACCTGTCTATCTCTCTATTGATCTATATATCTGTACATCCATTCATTAATCTGTCCATCTGTATATCTATCTGTCTGTGTATGTACCTGTCTGTCTGTCTGTCTATTGATCTGTCAATATATTTCTCTGTCGGTTTGTTTGTCTTTCTATCTGTCCTCTGTCTTTCTGTCTGTCTGTCTATCTATCTATCTATCTATCCGTCTATCTGTCTGTATATCCATTTATCATTCTGTCCATCTGTATATCTATTTATCTGTGTATCTACCTGTCTATCTCAC
This sequence comes from Bettongia penicillata ogilbyi, assembly GCA_023548195.1. NCBI lineage: Eukaryota > Metazoa > Chordata > Mammalia > Diprotodontia > Potoroidae > Bettongia > Bettongia penicillata. The sequence continues at coordinate 169,801 of JAJHZJ010000375.1, read as the reverse complement.
TATTGATCTGTATATCTGCCTGTCTTTATGTCTGTATGTACATTTATTAATCTGTTCATCTGTATATTTGTCTGTGTATTTACCTGTCTATCACTCTATTGATCTATCAATCAATATATCTATTTGCATGTGTGTCCTCTGTCTATCTGCTTGAATATCTATTTATCAATCTGTTCGTCTGTCTGTCTCTCTGTGTATCTTCTCTGTCTGACTGTCTACCCATTTATCTACTTGTCCATCTCTCTGTGTATCTGTCTACCTGTCTGTCTATTCATTGGTCTGTCTTGCTGTTTGCTTATCTATCTCTCAGTGTTTCAGTGTCTACCTGTTTATCTATTTGTCTATCTGCCTATCTGTCTGTCCTTTTGTCTGACTGTCCATCTGTCTGTCTATCATTCTGTCTATTTATCTGTATATCTGTCTCTGTCTGATTATCTATCTGTATCTGTCTGGCTGGCTATCTATTTGTCTGTCTATCTATACGTCTCTCTTTATCTATCTGACTGTCTATCTACCTTTTTATCTGTCTGTCTACCTATATGTGTGTCTATTTTTCTATCTGTCCATCTGTCTATCTGTCCGTCTGCCTTGTCTTTCTGTCTATTTTTCTGTCTATTTATCTGTCTTTCTGGGTGTGTGTGTGTGTGTGTGTCTGTCTGCCTATCTGACATTTTGTCTTTCTGTCCCTCTGTCTGTCTACCTATCTATATGTCTATTTGTCTATCAATCTGTCTCTCCATCTATCTCTCTGTACATCTATCAATCTGTCGGTCTGCCTATCTATTTGTCTATTTCTCTTTTGGTCTGTCTCTCTATCTGTCTGTCTGTCTTTTTCTCTCTGTCTATATATTGATTTGTCAATATATGTATCTGTCAGTTTGTTTTTCTATCATTTGTCTATCTGTTCTCTGTCTGCCTGTCTGCCTGTCTTATCTATCTATCTGTATATCTGTCTATTCGTCAATCTATCTGTCTGACATCTGTTTATCTATCTGTGTGTCTCTGTCTATCTACCCATCTGTCTGTCTTTCTATCTATCTATCTACCTCCCTCCCTACCTTTTGTCTGTATATCTATTTTACAATCTATCCGTCTTTCCATCTGTCTTTCTTTCTATCTGTCTGTCTATATATCTGTCTGTTTTTTTGTCTCTCTGTGTGTTGGTGACTATCTATATCTCTCTATCTATTTGTATGTCTATCTACCTATCTGTCTGTCTGTCTCCCTCTCTGTCCATCTGTCTATCAATCTGTCTGTGTGTCTGTCTATCTGTGTCTCTCTCTCTGTGTCTGCCTGCCTGTCTTATCTATCTATCTGTATATCTGTCTATTCGTCAGTCTATCTGTCTGACATCTGTTTATCTATCTGCGTGTCTCTGTCTATCTATCTACCCATCTATCTGTCTTTCTGTCTATCTACCTCCCTCCCTACCTTTTGTCTGTATATCTATTTTACAATCTATCCATCTTTCCATCTATCTTTCTTTCTGACTAACTATCTGTCTGTCTATATATCTGTCTATTTATCTGTCTCTCTGTGTGTTGGTGACTGTCTATCTATATCTCTCTATCTATTTGTATGTCTATCTACCTGTCTGTCTGTCTCCCTCTCTGTCTGTCCATATGTCTATCGATCTGTCTATGTGTCTATCTATCTGTGTGTGTCTCTCTGTCTGTCTGCCTGTCTCTCTATCTGTCTGCCTGTCTTCCTTCCTTCCTATCTGACTGTCCATCTGTCTGTCTGTCTATCTGTCTACCTCTCTGTCTTTCTATCTGTTGGTCTCTCAGTCTCTCTGTATATCTATTTATCAATCTGTCCATCTATTTGTCTATCTGTCCATTTGTCTGTTTGTCTCTCTTTGTCTAAGTCTGTTTGTCTGTCTGTCAATCTATCTGTGTTTCTATCTGTCTCTATCAATCTGTCTGTCTATCTACCTGTCTATCTATCTATTGATCTATCTGTCAATATATCTCTATCTGTAGGTTTGTTTGTCTATCTATTTGTATGTCTATCTGTTCTCTGTCTTTCTATATATCTATCTATCTGTCTGTCTGTCTGTCTCTGTATCTATCTGTCTGTCTGTCTGTCTATCTATATCTGTCTGTCTGTTTGTCTGGCTGACTGTCTGGCTATCTGTCTGTCAGTTTGTCTACCTATCTATCTGTCTGTCTTTCTGTCTATCTACCCATTTATCTACTAGTCTATCTGTCCGTGTGTCTGTCTGTCTCCCTGTCTGTCTTTCTGTCTGTTTATCTCTCTCTCTGTGTTTCCATGTTTATCCATTTTTCTATCTGACTGTTCATCCGTCTATCTGTCTGTCTATCTGTCTTTCTGTGTATCAATCAATCTTTTATCTGTGTATTTATCAGTCTATCTACTGATCTGTGTCTATATATCTATATCTATCTATCTATATCTATATCTGTCAATTTGCTTTTGTATTTGTCTATCTGCCCTCTGTCTGTCTGTCTACCTATTTATCCATCCATCTGTCTATACATTTATCTATTTTTCTATGTTTCTGTACTCTTTGTACATCTATCTCTCTATCTATCTGTTCTATCTATGTATCTATTTCATCTGTCTGTTCTGTTTATATTTCTATCTGTCTGTCCATCTATCTCTCTGTCTGTCCGTCTTTCTGTCTGTCTATCTATCTATATCTGTTTATCTATCTGACTGCCTATCTGTCTGTTTATCTGTCTGTCCTTCTATCCGTCTATTTATCCATCTATTTGTCCATCTATCTATCTATCTGTCTGTCTGTCTGTCTGTCTATCTATCTGTATCTGTTTGTCTCTCTGTCTATCCATCTATCTTTCCATCTATCTATAGGCATATCTGTTTGTCTACCTATCTCTACGTATCTGTCTGTCTTTTTGTCTGTCTGTCTAACTATCTCTCTCTGGTTATCTATCTATCTGTCTGTCTGTCTTTCTGTGTGTCTGTCTGCTTATCTACTTATTTCTCTCTCTCACTATCCATTTGCCTATCTAATGTATCTACTTTATGGCAGTATTATCTCAGGCCCGTGGTATTTACCACCTGAAGGACTCTTAGAGAAAAATCTAATTTAAGGCCCTCATTTATGGATAAGAAAGCACGCCCCCCCCCCCAAAAAAAAGAGGCTGCCCAAGATTGCACAGTAGTTGGCAAGTGGTAAAATTGATATTTGAACCCAGGCCTTCCAACTCCAAATCACTGTTCTTTCTGCTACCACTAGGGGGCACTGCAGTGGATATAGTGCTGGGCCTGAAGTCAGCAAGACCTGAGTTCAATTCTGGCCTCAGACATTTCCTAGCTCTGGGCAAGGGACCCTGGGCAAGTCACTCCACTGTTGTCTACCTGTTTCGTTTGTGAAGTGGATATAATAATAGCACTTAACTTGCAGAGTTATTGTAAAGATCAGATAAAGTAATATTTGTAAAGTGTTTTGCAATCCTTAAAGGGCCATATAAAGGCTAGCTGCACTTAGTATTATAATCATCATCATTATTAATTATTACTTTAAAGCAGAGCTTCCCTAACTTATTGGCCTATCATTCCCTTTTCAATAAGAAAAATTACTCAGCACCTCCCTGGAATTCTGCTACAACTTTAACTCTGTTACACAACAGATGAAACATATATGAGTTGCTTTCATGATTGTCTTCTCTTCTTTCCTTATGGCTTCCACCATCCCCTTTTTTATTCAATGCCCCCCAATTGCACCTGAGGTTACTACTGCCCCCCCACATTGTTCCAGTGCTCCCCAGGGGGCATTATTGTACACTTTGGGAACCTATGCTTTAAAGTAATCTAGCTCAGCCCCCACATTTTACAGAGGAAGAAATTGAGGCCTAAAACTGTGAATGACTTGCCAGGTCCAATCTTGGATAATGGGAGGAAACTGAGGCCCAGGGAGTTGCAGGGACTGGATCTAAACTGAAAGGGACCTCAGACACCATTGAGTCCGACCCTCTCATCTTATGGAGGAGGAAACTGAGACCCTGCAGAAGGGTAGTTCCTGTTCCAGAGTCACACATAGGATCCTAGATCTAGAACTGGAAGATACCCTAGTCAGCCTCATCATTTGACCAATGAGGAAATTGAGGCTGAGGAAGGTGAAGTATCATGGCCCAAGTCACCCAGGTAACAAGTGGCAGAGCTGGGATCCAAACCCTAGACCTGTGACTTCCCATTTAGTTCCCTTTCCCCTGTCACATCCTGATATTTTGGATAGGGGTAGGAACCTGGGAACTCTTTTTTTCTGACATCAAATGTTCCCTCCAGGCTCTGATTCAGAAATAAATAACAACCTGCTCTAGCTCCCAATTGATAAAAGGGGCCCATTCCTACTGCCTTACCTAACATTGTTTGGACCTTGTTAGAAAGGATATGATGCCCAGTTACTGAATCAGGTGGTAGTGGCACCATAAGTGATTGACTTTCTCTTCATCCTTTGTGAATATTCTCTCTGTAGTATTATTATAATGGCACACAAGTCATAGCAGGTGGTTGCACCTTATGCCAGTGGGACACATCCAAAGACTGGCCTAGCCATGTGAGGCCAGCCTCATTGTTAGAGGGAATGATTGTCTTCTGGCCCCATTTGTGGAGGGGAAATGATGGAAGAAGGGATGAGATCACAGATTCTTGGAAGTCTGATTGACAGTCAGGATCCAGAAAGATCTTGACAGGCTAGAGTAGGGCTTGGAGGCCATTGAACAATAGTCAGTGGACCAGATTTTACCCATGGGCTGTACTTTTCTGACCCATGGGCTCGAGCATTAGACTGAATCTCATAAGATGAAACAGAATCAGGGATAAATATAAAGAATTATACTTGGGTTCAGAAGGTAAAGTCACATAATTACTGTGAATCAATCCAGGCCAGCCAGGAGAAAGTCCTTGGACTGGTACTGCTCCCCAGAGTCCATGGAGCCTCATATTTCATGTACTGGGTCTAGAGCTTTTGTTCTCGGCCTCACATGTCAGAACTGACTTTCTGGGTCCAACCCAGAGTTGGCATGTTTTTTTGTCTTTGTTTTTTTTCTGGGTTAAGCTAATAGTCAGTAAACCAAAGCTGAGCTGGTCTGCTCTTTGGTCTTTGTTTGGATCACACCTAAGATTTCATTGATGTGGGGAAATTTCTCTGCCAGGGTTCTTCATCTGAGGTCCACACATCCCTAAAGGATTCATGGGTGGATTTCAAGGGGTCTATGGGCTTGCATGGGGAAAGAATTGCATCGAAATTTCAGTATCATTGGCTTCCTTTATAATTCCATGTATTTTATTTTATGCATTTAAAAATGTGATTCTAAGAAGGGGACCATGACATTAAAAAAGGTAAAGAATCCCTATTTTAAGGAGTTATCTAGAGCACACAGTACCTCCAAGCATGGCCTGAACCAGATGAAAATGTAGTTCCTATCTGATTTTTGTGTAGTAAGGTATTAATAAAAAAAGAAATATATTAGAAAATATATTCTCTAATATATATGATATGAGGCCCCCATTAATAATAAGGCAGGAATCCTTACTCATGGTTTAGTGGCCTCTGTTTCTGTTGGTATCTGATACTGTTCATCTAGAGGACTATAGATCTAGAGGTTGTGTGACTTGCCTAAGGTTACACAGCCAACTCAGAAGAGGGACTTGAACCCAAGCCTTTGAGTTTGCAAGAGCAGCTCTCTGTCTACTATACCACACTGTCTCTCTATGTCGTTATTAGGTTGGTAAAAGTGATCTAACAGGCAGCTTCTGGGTACCTTCCTGTTCACTATGCATCATGGGATTTGAAACATCCCTAGAGTGTTCTAGTCCCTCCCATTACTCAGCAGGAATCCCTTCAAAGATATCCCCAGAAAGTGAGCAACTTTTGCCCAAACACCTCTTGAGATTGGTAGCTGAGATGGCCCATTTGACTGGGGTTGATGGAATTCATGCTGCAGAGTTGGAACTTTTCCACATAGAAGGAGCCTTAAGATCATCTAGTCCCTCCTCTCTATGTTGTAGATGGATAAACTGAAACCCGAAGAGGGGAGATGATTTGCCTAAAGTCAACTAGGTATTAATTATCAGACCAGAAGTTTGAACTCAGACTTTCTGGTGGCCTGCTGGTGATTTTTCTGAATGGGTGAGAAGTTTTTCCTTATCTGGAGGATAGGAATCTGCTTCTTTGAAGTTTCTTTTGATTGTTTGGAACCCTGCCATTTGGGTCAAGAGGAAAAAGTTTAATGAGAGCTCTTTAAGTATTAAAAGCCATCTTTCCCCTATTTCTCCCACCTTTAGCCTTCTCTTTTTCAGGCCTTTTTCACCCCTACTCCCTTCAATTGCTCTTGCTGTAGCATGGTGTCTATTCCCAAAACCCTACAGTACTGGTTGCCCTGCTCTAGGACTCTCACCAATTGAATTGTCCCTTAACTTTCTCATTTTCCTTTTAGACCAGGAACTATAACTCTGCAGGCCCTTTCTGAAGCCAACAGACGGCTATGGATGGAAGCAATGGATGGAAAAGAACCAGTGAGTTACCTAAGGCATTGCCTTCTAGTAACACAAGTCTTTGGGAACAATGACCTCTGGTGGTAGCACATGCTAACTTGCTTGAACAAACAATGAATCTGGCATAGGGAGCGTGCCACTGTGTTTGGTGCTAATGTCATAGGTTCATAGGATTTCGAGCTGGAAAAGATAATCTAGTCCAACATCTGTTATTCAACAGAAATCCCATGAGATCTTTAAGGAATAAGTGACACGTGTATTTGAATTATTCTACTGCCTAACTGCGTTTAATCTCTGAAAGTTCAGATGAATGAATAAAGCATTTAATAAGCACTTACTATATACTAAACACTGGGGATAGAAATAAAAAATTATGGATTTCATGGTCTAATAAGGGGAGACAACACCTAGGGAAGGGATCTGCTGCACGTCAGATGGAAATATTCCATGATCCTTTGGGGAAAGTGGCAAAGCAGGTAATGATGCCTCTTTTTGAATGTCATTTGCACTGATTAAATATCAGTTTCTGAAGTTGAACTATTTGGCAGGGCCTTGGTGGCAAGGACTTTCTCTTGACTGATCAAAGGATCTCTAGCTGGAAGGGGCCCTTGAGGTCAGTCAGTCCAATCCCTTCACTTTACACATGAAGAAACTGACTTGGCATGGGGAAGGGATTTGCGTAAGTTCACAGAGTTATTTAGAGGACCTAGAGCTAGAAAGGAACTTACAGGCTGTCTATTTCAACCTTTTTATTTTATCAGAGAACTAAAACTAAAAGAGGTCAGAGACAAGTTCCCATGGTCACATATTAGATCATCCATGGAAGGTTGGAGGGCATTGCAGAGGTCATAGAGGGTTGGAGGGCATTGTGGAGGCCATGTAGAGTTGAAGGGCATTGCAGAGTCCGTGGAGGGTTGGAGGGCATTGTGGAGGCCATGGTGGGTTGGAGGGCATTGCAGAGGCCATGGTGGGTTGGAGGGCATTGCAGAGGCCATGGAGGGGTGGAGGGCATTGCAGAGGCATGGAGGGGTGGAGGGCATTGCAGAGGCCATCTAGTCAAATCCTCTCATTCCACATAGGATGCAGCTGAGGTCCCCAGAGTGAAAGGGATTTGCCCAAGGTCACACAGGCAGTAAGAGTCACAGGTAGAAATAGAACCCAGGTGCTTTGACTCTAATCCCAGGGTTATTTCTGCTTGACCTCTTGCCTCCATATGGTCTAGAATTTACATCTGCAATTTGTAACCAGTCCTGAGGTAGGCATTCTGACAAAGGGTCACAACAGAGTAGCCATTCTGCTAATTAGTAGTCTGAAAAATGTGAAACATTCCTCAGGGTGTGCCTCCTAGGCTTCCTCCACCAGGAGTTGCTGCTCATCTGGTCTGACAAATGTGTGCTTATCCACTGGGAGTGGGTGGTGGTGGGACATGATTGGATCTGAGGCTGGGTAAAAATGAATTATTGTGTTCAGCAGATTTTCCTTTATGTGGAGAGTTGTCTGTTTTTCAGTGTGTTTGCATTTCTGAGCTTTTGTGCTCTTATAATGTCTCTGAGTTTCCTTGGGGATCCCTAAGTGCTAGAAAGATGTGGGTAGAATGACAAGCTCCTGCAAACAGGTTGGGTTCAGGGAGGAGGGAGGAGTCACTCCAGTGAGTGGCACATCATGAGAACAAGCTAGGGGTGCATCCAAAGACTGAATCTTCTCTCCCTACTGCTACATATCACTTCTGTGGCTATACAACTTTACTTACGAGTTGTTTTTTTGAAGCAGTTGGAATTTTACAAAGATTTGCAAAGATGCTATGCTTAAATTTGGGGGATTGCTAGTTCATCCAGAAAACTGTGGATTGTTCGTCAGCACTTCAGAAAGGCCAGGCATGTGTGTACATGTTTTTATGTATATATGCAGGTGTGTTTGAGAACAGTGCTCGTGCAGATGTGTTCACATGTAGGTGCGCACAAAAGTTCACATGCATTTGGTTTGTTTTTGTTCAGGCATTCAGTTTTGTCCAACTCTTCATGACTCCATGGATCATAATGTACATGGGGAGATACTAGAGTGGTTTGCCATTTCCTGTTCCAGCTCATTTTATGGAGAAGGAAACTGAGGCAAACAGGGTGAAGTGACTTCCCTAGGGTCACAGCCAGTAAGTGTCTGAGGCCACATTTGAACTCAGATCTTCCTGATTCTAGGCCCAGCACTCTCTCGACTGCAGCGCCACGTAGCTGTACCTATGCATGTGAAAAGCCCTGAATTTGAATCAGGGAATCTGAGTTGTTTCTTTGCTCTCCCAGTTTGTGCCTGTGTAAACATAAACTGGCCTCAGTTTTTTCATCTATAAATTCAGTTGCTGTGTGTTGTCAGTTGTCTGTTTACAACATCCTTGGAGTCCCCCCATAGCTGCCCAAAGGATCTCCCTGAAACACAAATCTGCCTCTTTTAAGAAACAATGGTGGTTCTCTATTATGTCATAGTCACAGTGCAAAGGAGAGGACTCTGGGCCTGGCATCAGGAAGATCTGAGTTCAAATGTCACCTCAGACCCTTACTAGCTGTGTGATCCTGGGCACCTGTTTGTCCTCTTGCCTCAGTTTCCTCTTCTGTAAAATGAGAATAGCAGTACCTACCTCACAGTTGTTGTAAGAATCAAGTGAGTTAAAATTTGTCAAGCACCTTACAAACTTTAAGGAGCTATAGAAATACTAGTGATCATCATCGTCATCATCAACATCAAGCTGGCTCCAACCTACCTTTCCAGGCTTCTTACGCAATCCTCCTTTCATGAATTATATGTGGCTGCCAGACTGGCCTACTGGTTTCCCAAGCATTCCAGTTCAGGCACCACCTTCCTGATGCACCTAGGTATCGGTGCTTTTTTCCTCTTCCTCAAATGATCAGGTAAATACTTAAGTGTTTAAGTGTTGTATCCTCTTAGTAGAATGCGCATCTTGAGGGCAATGACTATTCTTTCCATTTGTCTTTGGATCCCCTTTTGACTTGTACAGTGCCTTGCCCATAGTTGGATCGGAGGGAGAGCCTCTTACTTCTCTTTGACAGTTTGGAGATGGGTACATGAATGGCAGCATAGCAAGATCGTTGCATCTGGAGCCATGATGTCTGAGTTCAAATTCTGTGTTTCAGTTTCCTCATCAGTAAAATGAGGAGGGTTGGAAGAGATGATGTCTGAAGGCCCATCTAGCTTTGGAATAGCTTGGACTTATTTCCCAGGTATCTCTGGACAAGGTCTTGTCCTTAGGAACACAGGTATTTCAGACAGTGAATCAGTAAGCAATTATTAAGTGCCTACTATGTGCTGGGCTCTGTGGGTACAAAGGCCAAAATCTTCTATACCTGCTCTCTAGGACTCTACAGTCTATCAGGGCAGATGTGTATACACATGAGTAAATGCAACATATGAACAGAGTAAGAAAAATAATAGCTTGCATTTATATATTTCTTTAAGGTTTACAAAGTGCTTTAGAGATATTTTCTCATTTGATCTTCACAGCATCCCTTGGAGAGATAGGGGCTGTTATCCCCATTTTACAGTTGAGGAAACTGAGGCAGACAATGGTCAAGTGAGTTACACACTGGCAACTGTCTGAGCAGGATCTGAACTCAAGTATTCCTGACTCCAGACTCAGCACTCTATCCACTGAGCCACCTAGCTGGTAATTTCAGGGGAAAGGCACTCATTGCTGAATAGATCAGGAGAGAGCTCTTATATTGGTTGAGTCTTGAAGGAAACAGGGGATTCTACAAAATGGTGATGAGAATGAAGTTTATTTCAGGCATGGGCCACAGCCTATGCAAAGGCCTGGAAGGCAGAAATGGAATATATGGGTGAAGAACAGCAAGAAGGCCAGATCTGGGCCAGATCAGAGAGTGAATGAAGGGCAGGAAATGTGCAAGGAAGCCTGGGTTCTAGATTGTGAAGGGCTTGAAATGTTCAAAGAAGTTAGTATTGACCTTGGATGAGCCCCTGAGTGATATGCTCATCATCGAGCTTTCAGAATACTCCTTTGGCAACTGTATAGGGACAGGGATGGGGGCTGGGATTTTCCTGATATGGGGAACTTGTATATGAGGAAATTCCTACTACCAGTGGAGACAGCGCCTCATCTGCAAGTTCACAGACACATTGAGGCATACGCTGGGCCTGAAGTCAGGAAGGCCCAGGTTCAAATCCTGCCTCAGCTACTTACTAGCAGTATGACCCTGGGCAAGTCACTTCACCTCTCTCTGCCTCAGTTTCCTCAACTGTAAAATGGGCGCAATAATAGTACCTCCCTCCCAAGGTTGCTTTACAGACCTGATGGTACTCTCAAAATGCTTGTCATGATGATGACACTCTGTAGGCCATATTCTAACCAGTGTAATTGAGTAAGACATAGCAGAAAGGACCCTAGATTTGGGGTCAGATCCTGGGTTTCAATCCCAGCTCTACCATTTGCTCCCTATGGTGGCTGCGGGTTAGTCACTTAGTTTGTCCAATAAGGATTCAGGGATTAGATTATATGACCTTGAAGGTACCTTCCAGCCAAGGCTGTGCTGATAAATGTTTAACAACCAGCTCTCTGGGAAAATGTAAACAAGACACACTTGTTCATTTAATCTGCACTATTAATGCTTTCTCCCTCATTTTCTCAAGTCTAGATAATCGACAAAACAATAAATCAAGTCCTGATTTGTCCCAATTGTAGATACTGAATTGGAAATGTTCATGCTGAAAATTGATGAAGTCCTGGGCTCCTCTGTTAATACCACCCCCAATGCCTTGTTGGAGGTTGGAAGGGATTTCTTACTTGCTCCTCATTGGCCTTGAGCTTGGAAAGTCTCAACAGAGTAACTTGGGCCACATGGGGCCCACGACACTCCCTGGTGTGGTCCAAACCAGATTAAGATGTAACTGGCAAATGTTGAACAAAATAAATAAAAACATAAGAAAACATAGATAACATGACATTTGAAAACTAAACCAATGTGTAGCCCAACAGGGATCCTTGTGTACGGATTCTTGGCCTTCTTTTCTATTTGCATTTGATACCTATAGCTTTGTGATTCTCTCACTACTAACCCAGACCTGGGGAAAGACATGGTGTAAATTGGCTCTCATCCCTGCAAAGAGCTTGTCCAAGGCCCAAGGTGTCTAGAGCACCCGTAGAGCCAAGTCTGGGGCAGGAGGAGGTGGCCTGGGGGACAGCTCTGGTAGCAGAGGTGACAGCTTGGAATGACATCCCCCAGCAGCTGCGGTTCTATCTCTTTCTCTTCTTTTGTAGATCTACCACAGCCCCATAACGAAACAGGAAGAAAGTGAGTCCATCATGTATCTGTTGTGCTGAACTTATAAACTACCAGCTGTTCCAATTTGCAGCAAATGCTACTTGTTTTGGGATATCTGGGTACAGGTGGGCAAAGGAGTACATCTTGTTGGGTGAAGATCAGACTTAGCTGTTGGCTGCTGTGTAACATCTGTCAAGTTGACAAGCAAAGGAAGCCACTTGTTTATCTCTGTGTGGGGTCAAGGGAAAAGTACAGTTGTAATCTAGAGACGTGGAAATCATTCTTGTTTATATGTCCTCCTTCCTCCTAAGAGGAAAATTAGAGCCATTTCAAGTGTGAGGCCTACTATTTGATTCGCCCCCTCGACCCCCCACTTTCTGCTGTTCCAGGCTGGTTAGCATTGAGCAGCCAAGCCTAGAACTCCTTAGTGTATCAGTGAGACAGCTGGGTTGGAACACCAGCCACTGTGGTGATAGCTAACTGTCTCCCTTTTCCTGAACAGTGGAACTCAATGACGTCGGGTTCAAATTCGTAAGGAAGTGCACCAATGCTGTGGAAGCCAAAGGTAAGAAAAAGCTGGGCATTGGCCCTCCCCACCTTCTGCTATGTTTTTACCATGGAAAGAACATTGTACAGAGAGCAGGACCTCAGGGTTCTGGTCTTGGATGCTCCACGGCCTTATTTGGTGACCCTGGGCAAGTAATTGGTCCTTCCTCGACACCGTTTTCTGTGTCTTTCACATGAAGATGGTAGCTTGAAACTTCAGCCATACAGAATTGCCTGTTCTGTTCACTCAAATAACCACACATTCATTCACTCACTCATTCACTCACTCAGGGAATCACAAAATCTGAGAGCTGAAATCTTAGAGATCTTTAACCCTAACCCTGTTGTTTTATCTTTTGAAATACTTTTTGTTGTCTCTCCTTTGTTTCCCAATATATCTTTGCTTTCTCTCCTACCCACTGAGGGTTTCTGATAACAAAGAAAGGGGATGGGAAGCAGTTAGCAAAATTAGCACAGCAACTGAATCCGAGAGGTTGATGCACTTTCTCAGCCCTCCTCCTGGAGGGCTGTTTCATTGTTCCATTTCATTTTATGTCATTGTAATCATTGTGTGTGTAGTTTCTTGGTTCTGCTTTACTTTTGTTGCATCGTTTCATAGAAGTCTTGCGGGGCTTCTCTGCATTCTTCCTATTTGTCATTTCTTTAGGCACACTAATATTCCATGGCCGTCACATACTGTAACACCCTAATACCTATCAGAGCCAGAGTCACATTGAAAGTTATGGGAGAACCAAGACAAGCACCCAGGTCTACTACACTAGTCATGAATTGATTCATTCATTTTTTCATTCTTCCTTCCTTTCAACAAGCCATTTATTACATACTAACTGCTAAAAAACCAAACAAAAAATGATACTTAGTGGTGCAATGGATAGAATACAGCTCCTAAAGTCAGGAAGATCTGAGTTCAAATCCAGCTTCATACATTTACTAGCTATGTGATCCTGGGCAAGTCATGTCACCTCTCTCTGCCTAAGTTTCTTCAGCTATTAAGATGGGAATAATAAAAGCGCCTATCTCCCAGGGTTGTTATGAGGATCATATGAGACTATATCTGTAAAGTGCTTCGCATAGTATCTGTTACATAATAGGTGCTTAATATTGATTAAGCTTGCTTGCCCTTTGCCCTTACTCTCATAGATCTTATAGTCTGGCTCATATACACAATTCAGCCCTTTTTCTCAACTGGCTCTCCTTCCTTTCAATTTTGCTTGAATTTGTGGCCCCACAGTACTTTAGTACAGTGCCTGGCATATTAGCAGATGCTCAATAAATGCATGCTGCCTTGTCTTGTTGCCTTGAAGGCCATGTTGAAAACAGCAACATGAACAAACTGCATCTTGCGAAATGTCAGCACATTCCATTGGGGTGGGATCCAAGTGTATTTACTTTCGACAATTTGTGGCTTCCTGCTTAAAAGCGAAAAGAGCTTCAAATGGCTTATAAAGTGTTTTTAGAGAGCGTTTGGCATCCTCCAAGTAGTGTTTTGATGAGTCAGATCTAAGTGAATTTAAACATGAAGATTTAGTTTCTGCTATAATCCATGTTGATTTAAATGTTAAGGGAGGCAGAGAAAGAAACAAAAGGCAAGAAAATGTGAATAATGGAGTTCTACCAGGAGACAGTGTGATTCAACGAGTTTGTTAGATCCTTGCGCTGCCTGAAGTGCAACCTATTCCAACCCAAAGTATAGCCTATCCCTACTGAAGTATAGCCTATCCTAACCAGAAGTATGTCTTATCCCTACCTGAAATACAGCCTATTCCTACCAAAGTATGGCTATTAAGCGCTTTCCATGGTCCAGGCTCTGGGGAAAGAAAGATAAAAATGAAATAGTCTCTGCTTTTAGGAAACTCCATCCTCTGCCCTGCTCAGGGCACATCTGCATGACTGGATTCACTTCTAGGCATCATAGTTTCCTGTACTGATAAAATCACAGGACCTGGTCAAAGGCAATTCTAAATCAGACATTTTTTTTTTAAGATTACTGAAATTGTGCTCATATCTTTAAGAGCAGCACTTGTTTTATGGATGAGGAAAGGGCAGTTCCAATGAAAAGAGATTGGTGGAAGTCTTTGGATGGGCCATGACCTTGTTCTTTTTTATTATTATTTTGTTTGTTTTCAGTGTTCTACAATCACTTCCATATAACCTAGACTTTTTCCCCTCCCTCCCTCTTCGTCTCCCCTACCTACCCACTTCCTCCCCGAGGCGGCATACAACTCTATATAGGTTCTGCACATATATTCCTACTAAACACATTTTTACCTTAGTCAGGTCATGACCCCTTTCCACTCGATTCCATTACCTCTTATCTCCAGTTTGGCTATGGTGAGAGGGTGTAAAGTGGTCCTTTGGAGGAGGCTGACCTCTGTTCCCACAGAAAGAGCTCCAGTCAGCCTTTAGATCTATGGGTCTGGACAATCAATGAAGGTTGTTTCCATCCCTGTGGAAGCTGCTCCTTTTCCGCTTTGGGAGCCTCAGGAGCCCTAACTCAAAGCCATCTGCTCTCCCACCCTTAGGCATCACAACAGAGGGGGTTTACCGGACCGTGGGCAGCAACATCCAGGTTCAGAAGCTACTGAATGCCTTTTTTGGTAAGATGATGTTCTTCACTGGTTTGATGACAGTAGGTTAGACAGTAGGAAGAATTTCCGGGCTGTAGAATTGGCAACATGGGGACATTTGAAGGTGAGTTGTTTACAGAAATTGCTTCCAATACAACAATCCATGGTGAGCACTCAAACTTCCATTAGCCTAGGAACAGCCAGTGTGAAAAGAAGAGAGGAGATAGAGGGGTAGAAAAGCAAAAACTGGTCAGGGTGGGAATTTTATAAGGTTTGGACTGCTCAAACAAGAAAGGGACTAGAAGAGAGGATGGGAGAAAGAAGGGGCCTTAGAACAGAGAATATAAGAGAAAGGAGGTGCTTTAGAAGAGAGACTGTCACAGAAAAAAGGGGTCTTAGATCCCCAGAGAAAGAATTGATGGTCTGGATACAGATTGAAGCAACTTTTGGTTTTTCACTTGATTTTTCTTGAGGTTTTTTTTTTGGGGCTATGTTTTGCATGACTACGCATATATAACATGTATGGAATGTCTTGCCTTCTCAATGATGGGTATAGGGAGGGAGGAAGGGAGAGAATTTGGAACTCCAAGTTTTAAAATCAAATGTTAAAAATCATTGTTTACATGTAACTGGGGAAAAAATTAAATACTAAATAAATATCAGAAAAAGAAGGGGTCTTAGAACAGAGAATGTCAGAGCTGGGAGGGACCCTAGAACAGAGAATGTGAGAGAAAAAAGGGGACTTAGAAAAGAGAATATCAGGAACTTTATCAAACAAGATTGCTATATTCATCGACTACTGTCTTGAGTACCTAACCTTCCACATCCAGAGAAAGAATTATGGAATTGGAACTCAGAATGAAGCAGAATATTTTCTCTTGTGTTATGTTTTGGGTTGTTTTTGGTTTTTCTAGTGGTTTTTCCCATTCATTTTAGTTCTTCTATGCAACATGACCAATGTGAAAATGTGTTTAATAGGAACATATGTATAGAACCAATATAAGACTGCACACTGTCTTAAGGAAGGAAGGGGGAGGAAGCGGGAGAAAATCTAAGACTTATAGAAGTGATTGTAGAAAACTGAAACAAATAAATTAGCAAAAATAAGAACGAAGGACCTTTAGAATAAAGAATATCACAGCTAAGAGGGCCTTTAGAGCATAGCATGGCAAAAAAAAGTGGGCCCTTATAACTAAGAATATTGAGCTTGGAGGGACCTGAGAACCAAGAATGTCAGAGCTGGCAGGGTCCTTTCAATACAGAATGTCAAGGCTGGGAGGTGACTTAGAAGAGAGAACTGCAAAGGTGGATGGGACCTTAGAACAGGGAATGGCAGAACCATAAAGGAAACTAGGCTATATAATATTAGAACAAACTTCAAGAGACCTTACACCTGTTGTTTCCTTCAACATCCCCCTTTTCTGCAAAAACGTTGTTGCATCTTTTCATAAGACAATCTCTGCGAACCATTTTCTTTGCTTGTATTTAATTCAAATGAAATGAATTTGTTATAAGTTTTATTCCTACATGCAAATAAATTTCAAATTATAATAAAATATAATAAACATATAAATAAATATTACATAATAAAATTATATGATAATGACAGGTATAATAAATATAATAATAAAGCAGATTTTTTTAAAAAGCAATATAATATTCAGTTGTACTTCCTAATGTGAAGAATGCTGAGAAGTGTAACTGATTTTTCTGGTCTTTTTTACTTACTCACAAAGATTGTTTAATTTGTAATTGACATAATTCCCTGAAGAGGCTAGCTGCTCATACTCATGTGGGTCAGGAGCCCTCCTCGACCCTCTGGACTGAAAGCAAGGGTTGGAGGCTTCACCCCCTCCCTCAATCATGATTCTATGTGCATCAGCTTAGTGAGTCCCCAAGCACGTATTAAATGCTTCCCATGTGGCAGGTCCTTGGGTACAAATACACACATACACAATACAACCGTCCATGACACTCTAGTCCTATGAATGCCAGGTACTTATCCATGTGGTGATGCCTGAATCCCCTTCCCAAAACCTTTAGGCAGGAGCAGCTCACAGATGCATCCAAACCTCCTTCCTGACCTTATCCCTACCTAGAACTGGAGAACTCCAGCACCAAAATTAAGCTGACCAGTCAGTGTCCAAGTCATCCTGAAGATTCTGGGAAGAATTTATTATGGAAAGCAGTAGAGGTCTGAGCGGGGGCCAAGGACTCCATCCAGAGGCAGTAAGCCCCTTCTTGAACTCCTGAGACACCTCCTTCAGTTCCCAGTCTGCATCTGTTGACAGATGACCTTGGCCTCCTTCAGTAGCAGACTACATGAAGGCCATAACTTGTCCGTGCTCTGGCAAAGAGGGTTACTCCCACCATCCTGGAGAGTCCTGCTGTGCCCCCACCAAGGTGGCCCACCTCAAACTTGACATCTTTTGTATGGATGCTCTGAAAGAGCAAATTCTTCATGTTTGGGTTGTGCTTCTATAGGAGAGCATACCTTCAATAATTGTGACCAGTGTTTCATGCCCAGGCTTTCATGCTACACCATCTAGAAATCTCTGTCTTAAAACAGAACAGAATGTCAGAGCTTAAGGATCATCTAATCCAATCACTTTCCTAGTTCTTTTTGTCAAATGCATTGTTAGATCTCATTTGGGCACAACCAGACTGATTAGCAAACCCCTTTCCATAGTGCTTCCCTGCCCCATCTCCTGTCCCCCAACCCCAGCATTTTTGACTATTGAGAGAAAGAAGGGATGCGAACTCTCACTTGACCACTGCAGCATGTATGGAATTTAATTTCTGTGCGTGATCCAACCTTTTTTGTCTCTTCCAGCTGACTTCACGTTGTTAAGAGTGCCGTGAGTTATCATGTAGACTGTTCTTTTGGCCTCGAATTTTTCCCTCTGCATCAGTTCAAACCAATCTTCCCAGATTTCTCTGAGTTTGTCACATTCTGTTATCTCTTTACAATGGTGTAATGTTACATTAAGCCACATTCATAACACATTTTGTTCAGCCGTTCTGCAATTCTGAGCTATAGATTTTGTTTTCAGGGTTCTACTCTCACAAATAACACAGCTGTGGATATATATGGGCATTTTCTTGCTATCATAAGTTCCTTGGCACTTAGGCCCAATAGTAAAACTCCTTGGTCAAAGGGAACGAATGGGTACATTTTCATTTTCGGCTCAATGCGATGTTTGAACCATCTCCTAACTCTGCTAGTAGTGAATTAACATGCCTCTCTTCCCATAGCCCTATCAGCCATTAGTTTTCTCATCTTGTAGCATCTTGATTAGCTTGGTGGATATGAGATGATAATGCAGGATTATTTTATTTTGCATTTTTGGTTATTCTTTATTTTAAACATTTTGAGGTAGTGTTTTCCATTGTATTTCATCTTCTGAAAGTTGTTTATATCCCTTTGCTACTTGTCTATTGAGCAATTTATTGTATCAATTCCTTATGGATTTTGGATGCCAGACTTTTATTATTTAATGTAAAAATATTTAATGTAAAGATTTTTCCTCAATCCATATTTCTTCTTCTGATTTTGGATTTTAAAATTTTTAAACAAATTTTATTGAAATTTTCCCCCACACTTTATTTACCCCTTCCAAAGAGCAATCCTGTATAACCAATAATATTTTTCTTTATTTTTAAATTAATTTATTTGTTTTCAGTTTTCAACAAATGTTTCCATAGGTTTTAAATTTTTTCCCCCTCCCTCCCTGAGATGGGTTCTACACATACATTCTTATTAAACATATTTTCACGTTAGTCACGTTGCAAAGAAGAATTAAAACGAATTTGAGAAGCCATGAAAAAAACAAAACAAAACATAACACAAGAGAAAATAGTCTGCTTCATTCTTTGTTCCAACTCCCTAATTCTTTCTCTGGATGTGGATGGCATTTGCCTCATTAGTCCTTTCGGAATGTTTTAGGCCCTTGCAGTTGCTGTGAAGGGCTAAGTCTATCAGAAACGGTCCTTGCACACTGTGGCTGTTACTGTATATGATGTTCTCCTGGTTCTGCTCATTTCACTCAGCATCAGTTCATGTAACTCTTTCCAGATTTCTCTGTATTTATCACATGTGTCATTTATTATAACACAGTAATAGTAATATTCCATTACATTCATGGACCACAATGTAATTAGCCATTCCCCAATCAATGGGCAACAGCTTTGTTACTCCTTCTTTGCTATCTCAAAAAAAAAAATGCTGCTGTAAATATTTTGGAAGCTATTTACATTTTGTATTTGTTCTATTGGGAAATGGATCTATTCAATTGAATGCCTACTATGTGCAAGGCCCTTTGCTAATCTGATATTTGTGGAGCTTTCCACTCACTATTCCAGGCTGCTTCAAGAGTTCCATTACTGGTATTCTTTAGCCAGTCATCTGCTGGTAAGCAAAACTCCTGCCCACACTAACTAGGCTTAATGGGTTAGTGTCTGTCTAATTGTATTTTAGCCTCACCTCCTTATTTTATAGAGGATGGAACCAAGGCCCAGGGAGGTGAATTGTCATGCCTGAGCCCAACCAAAGTCCAAGGGCTTTAAACAGCTTCTCACACTTCACCCCCCAGGGTGCACCCTGCCTTTCTCTCCCCTCTCCCTCCTCTCTCTCAATGGAGAGATTAAAGGAGAATTCCAATCTGGAAATATCAGCCTTCTGTATATGGGTACAATTCATAGAGGACTATCACCCCCAGTGTGAAGGGTGCTGAGCCTTTCTGAGAGCTGCTCATATACCATTGTGTCTGTCTCATTCACCCAACTTTCACGTGTGACTCCAAGAAGCTGGAGCATGTGTAGGAGCCACACCCAGATAAAACTGTTTCAGTCCATGGGCCAAATCAGGCTGAGGGTAACTGATAGGCTTCAAACCTGTTAGTGAGTTAGGGGAAATATCAACCCTGAGAATAGGAAGACTTCCCCCAGTGGAATGGGCGGAAGAGAAAAATTTGTTCTGACGATCATGTAGGCGGCTAAAGCGGGTGCTGTGGAGCGCTTAGAGCTTGGTCAGACATGGAAGACACCAAGGCCACCCACTGCCTCACAAGCCATTACCTGTTGCCTTGAGTTTTGTCGTGCCTCTGCACTTTGATGATTCTGGAAGAGAGAGGAAGGCCAACTTTGTACGGCTCTGCCTTGCTTAAGTCAAATTCACTCACATATCAATTACCTTTGGTCCTCTTTGAAACAAAGGATGAAAAATAGAGAATGTTTAATACATGCTTCCCTTCCCTCTTATTTCCCATCCTATTCAGTATTAATCCCTTTTGCTTTTAAGAGTCATGCATCCTTTCTGTGGTCTGTTAGAGGGGTGTACTAATGGAGGATTAAGCTGAGGTTTTGGATAGTTGACAAGCCAAAATAATACAGACAACCTAAACCTAGGAAAGTATGAAAGGTCCCAGAGCCACGTGGGAAACCTTTGGGGGCTCAGTGCTACACTAAGACACTGCTGGGGACACACAATTAACTATCTTTAAATGATACTTTTTATTTTAAAGAAGTTGGGAGCTTGACTTTTCATCTTATCTCTTTCAGATCCCAAATGTCCAGGAGATGTGGATTTGCAGAATAGTGATTGGGATATTAAGACAATCACCAGCTCCTTGAAATTCTACCTCAGGTATTTCTCCTTGGCCAAGGAGGTGAGACCACACAACCATTGGCATTTGTGTGAGCTTGTGGAGCTGGGCGGGGAGGGGAAGGTTAAAATAGATGAGAGGAGGTATGATATATTTATAACAAACATTTCTTAAAAATATGTGTAGAATCTTGTGCAAAACTCCCTGGGAGGTACAAATTTAGTTGGTCTTGAACCTAATAGCATTTACGGTCTAGAGATGAGATGAAACACCAGAACACATAGCTTAGGAGCATTAGGGAAGGTCTCCTTCATGAGCAGGCATCTGTGTTGGGCTGTAAAGGTCAGACAGACATTCAGCAGGTCTAATGGAAAGTGAAGGAATTCCCTGGTGAGACAAGTGAGGCAGCATAGGGCTTTGCAGTGTGACTGGCACACATAGAGGAGCGTTATAGTCCAAGGTAGGAAAGATACTGTATTGTTGGGTTGTGAACAGCCTTGAATGCTAGTCAAGCAAAGTTAAACCCTTCTCAGTAGGCAATAGTGAGCCATTGATGGCTTTTTGAGCAGATGACCTGACAGTGGTATCAACGATGAATAAAGTGAAGGGCTTCCCAACTCTTTTTGGTCTCTGTTCCCTTTGGCTTTCAGTAAACCTTCCCATACCCCCTGTATTCAGTATAAAAGAAAATAAATTCTAGAACTGAGCATGTTTCTGCTCAGAAGAAATAAAATAAGATAGATAAATAAATTCTTAAGAACACCATTCCATGCCTAACAATCTTTTTACTAACGCAGTAGTGTTTTTGGAATATTTCAGTTGGATAAAGTAATTTACCTAATATTGCCCATAACCCCTTGCCAAGCTTCTTATGCCCCCTTTGGTGGGGAATACCTGGAATTAGGGACATCAGGGAGTGGAGATAAAAAGTCCTATTAATAAACCGTCATGGTAGCCCAGCTTTGGGGAGGTGTGATCAGTGAGGACCAGTGCCGGTGGGCCAGCCTCATGAACTAGAGGAGGTGATAGATTCAGTTTACCATTCCTGGTGGGGCGTAGGGGGAGGCGCTCTTGTAACTTTAGGGCAAAGTGAATGTTTACACGCCATCCTGAACCCACCAGACCAGATGGAAGGAAAATTGTCTGGCTGCCAAAGTACAGGCTGTATTGTCTGGGCCCTTGGGGCCGTTGTCATGCTTGCCAGGAGGCTGATTTTGTGGGCTTTTTTTTTTCTTTTTTTCTTTCTTTTTTTTTTTTTTTTTTTTTTTACCATTTAGAAGAAGCATTGCTTCTTAAAGGCCTGGCTTAGTGGGGCCTGGCCATAATGTATGAGGCGGGCACTAGGATTTAGTAACCTCTTTTCTAGATTACAGGTTGGTGGTGGTTTTAGTCTCCATCATTGTTTTGTGACTTTCTAGCACCTGGTGACTGTGCCATAAAGGAGAATAAAGAAGGGGAAGTTGGGGGCCAGAAAGGGTGGGGGAGGAGTTGGAGGAACAGATGGAGCCACCGAAGTGGGCCAGAGATTGCTCTGGTGGTCCTAGGCCCTGAGGGATGGGAGGGGAGGGCGCCTGTTTTCAGCCTCTTGGAAATCCTTCCCTCTAGGGCAGGAGGATTTCTTTGCTGGCCCCTCTCCTCCCAAAGGAACTCTTTGTCCTCTCCTTTTATTTTAGGAATCTTTCGGAACCTGTTATGACATATAAGCTCCACAAAGAGCTGGTCTCTGCCGCCAGTAAGTAAGTCCTAACCATTTTGTCATGTTTTCCTTTTCCTTGGACAAAATTGGAAGGTGCTGAGTCAGCCCAGAGATCCCAGCAGGACAAAGCCTCCCAGGAGAGAGCAGCATTGTGCTATAGTAGTGAGAGTATTGGATTCAGAGCCTAAGATCTTAGGTTCAAATCCTATCTCCATCACTTGGTAAATTTGCAAGCATTTATTCATCAATTACTGAATATCAGGCACTGTGTTAAGGGCCAGAGATACAAAGAAAGGCAAAACACAGTACCTGACCTTAAGAAATTTACATTCTACTGGGGAAGACAGCATAGGTATATACCAGATAGCTTCAGAGGACCTGTGCAGCCTCAGTTTCCTCCTCTCTAAAATGAGAGGATTGAACTAGATGATATTGAAGGCCCTTGCCAGGAGAGAGAGGGAGGGAGGAGAGCAGGACTGGCTCACCAGGGCTGGAGAGAACAGATCTGTAAGTGAGTGTAAAGATTTGTTTTCTGATTTCATTGCTATAGGGAGCCCCTTCCCCCAGGCAGATCAGCACCTCCTCTGGAACTTAGTCTTGTGGAGTTGCCTGGGTGACTTGTCCAGGGTGACACAGTCAGTGGATATCAGAGGCAGGGTTTGAACCTAGGGCTTCTTGACCCTGAGGCCAGCTTTCATCTCACTATTCCAGGCTGCTTCCAGGGTTCCATTACTGATATAGTAATGCCAGTTTAGTCAGTCATCAGCTGTCAAGCAAAGCTCCTGCCCACACTAACTAGGCTAAATGGCTTAGTGTCTGGCTAATTGCAGTTTAGGCTCACCTCCCCTGCCCTCCTTATTTTATAGGGGACAGAACCATGGCCCAGGGACTGGATTCCCTTGCCCAAGTCCAAAGTCTAAGGGCTTTAAATAGCTCCTCAGACTCCACACCCAGGGCTCTCGCATGGTACCCCAACATGGCAGCTCCTGCCTGCTACCATTGCAGAGGCCATCAGCCTGGAGTAAGAAAAATCATGGGCAATAAAGGAGCCATTCCTCTTTGCTCTCTAATTCGAGTCCAACCAATGTCCCCTCTCCTGGTTTTAGCAGAGGAGCTAGGAGAGACAAGGTAAAGGGTGCAAGGCTTGGGTTCAACTCCTACCTCTCCTGCTTACTGTTTGTATCATCTTGAGCAAGTCCCTTCCCCGCCTTGGGCCTCAGTTTCTCCCTCTGTAAAATGAGGGGGTTGGTCTAGCTGGCCTCTGTGGTCCCCTCCCCTTCTCTCAAGCTAGGATTACTTGATCCTACATGGCAGGCCTTTGTGTCCCTTCTTTAGAAACAACTGGCTTGGTCCCGTTTGGGTGATCAGGCAGGACCAGGCCAGGGGTGGCAGCGTTTTTCTGTTAGGATTATTAATCTTTTACGCCGTACTGTGAATCATTCCTCCTATAGCAGTATCCAAGTTTATAGATGGGGAAACTGAGGGCAAGTGAGAGCCTTAGAATATTAATTAAGGAGCCAGGTAGCTCAGAGCACTGGGCCTGGAGTCTGGAAGTAGTGAGTTCAAATCCAGCCTCAGATACTCCTTAGTTTCATTGATTGTGGGCAAGTCACTTAATTTCTCTCTACCTCAGTTTCCTCAACTGAAAAATAGAGATAATAAAATAGGGATAATAATAGCACCTACTTCCTGGGGTTGTTGTGGAGATCAAATGAGATCATATTTCTAAAGCACTTACTATCATGCCTGGCATATAGTAGGCCCTTATTAGCTACCATTTCTCCAGGAGTCTAAGGTTTACTAAGCATGAGTTAGTTCAAGCATGATTCTCCCCATTTTATGGGGAAACAACAGAGAGAGGAAATGATTTATCCAGGGTCACAAGACTAATAAGTATCAGAGCTGGGATTCTTATCCAGGTCTCCTGCCACTGAAGCCCAGGGTTGTTTTCTGATGTAGCATTTTGCCTTTGGAATTTTCTGGGCTGCCATTCAACCATTGGTTTGCCTATTAACAGCTTCATTTGCCTTTTCTTCACCATAAAGCCTAGAGGATCAGAACCTGAAACCTTAGCTTAACTAACTCTTGGTTAGTTATCCTTAGCTTAACTTAACTCTTAGCCCTGGGCGCTGCGGCTGATTTTCCCCTGATCTTGGAGGACCCAGTGGGTCCAGTTTAGGGGGAAGGAACATGACCTTGTAGAGAAACCAGAAATTCTCATTTCAGATTTCCAGGGACCCAAGGGGTACAAGAGACATCCCAGCGGGCTGTAGTGTCATCACAGCCCTGGATTTGAGAGTCAGAAGAGGGGGTTTCGTATCCTGGTTCAGTTGGGTGACTCTGGCTCACTCTCCTTTCCTCTCTGTTTCAGTTTCCTGATCTGTAAAGTCAAGGGGATTGAATTAAAAGACTTCTAATGCCCCCTCCAATCTGGAATCCCATGATTCCTCCCATTTGGGACCAGTAATACCTGTGATAGCACAAGGTCCCAGCTTCTGGGCTTGTATTTGGGCATTTCACTTCTCTCCCTCTCCCTTTCTCCCTCCCTCTTCTCCCTTTCTTCCTCCCTCTCCCTCTCTCTCTCCTTCTCCCTTTCTCCTTCTCTTTTCCTCTCCTCTCTCTTCCTTTCCCTCTCCCTCTCCTTTTCCCTTTCTCCCTTTCTCTGACCCTCCCTTTCCCTTTCTTCCTCCTTCTCCCTCTCCCTTTTCCTCTCCCTCCCTCCCTCCTTTTCTACTTCTCTGTCCCTTTTTGCTTCTCTTTTTCTCCCCTGCCCTTTTCCCTTTCTCTGCCTCTTTCAATTTCTTCTCTGCTTACAGGCATAGCTACACTCTGAGGCCCCAGTTCCCAAAGTCCTCTACTCCCACAGCCCAAGTGGTTAACCCATATCTATCTCTTGATATTTTCTCTTAGAGTCTGAAAACCTGGATTACAGACTGGGAGCCATTCATGCTTTGGTCTATAAGCTTCCTAACAAGAATCGGGATATGCTGGAACTCCTCATAAGACACCTGGTCAAGTACGTATCTGGTACAAAGGTCTCCTGCAAGAGGGACTGATCAAGGGCTAGGCCTGATTCTATGGCAGCTGGAAGAATGGCATTAAGAACATCAGTCGCTCCAACTCTTATTTCTGGTCCATAAGCTTCTAGAAATTCTCTGACCCTAAACATCAAGGTCTACAGTGACCTCTGTCAGGTAGGGAGTACAGCTGTCTTCTCCCCATTTTTCAGATGAAGGCTAATGGAGAGGAAGTGAGTTGCCCCAAAGTAGATAATTGGTAAGTTATGAATCTAGAACTTGAACCCAAGACTCTGGACTCCAAAGTCTCAGGGCCTTTCTACCTTCCCAGGAAGCTTCTTTGAGAGGATACCAGATGTAGAAGTCTGAAGGACCTGGATTAGGGTCCAAACTCTGCCATTTATATTCTGGGCAAGTCATTGTCTGACTCAGCCTCAGTTTCTCCATCTGGAAAATGTAGAGAATAACACTTTTCCAACCTTCTTTGTGGGACTTAACAAGGAGCAAATGATGCCAGAGGTGAGAAAATACCCATCTGGGTGTCTATTTTATAAGCCCCTTTGGGCAATTATCTCTCCATTTGGTGACCTGAGAGAGCTGAGGAGGAAAGTGCCTTCAATGAAGGAAGAAGGCTCCGTGCTGGCCAGCTAGGATGGGGACAGCCTTGTGAGTGGCCTGAGTTTGACCACGAAAAACAACAGACCATTTCTCTTTGGGATGCCCTGCAGCACACTTAGAGCACCAGGCTGGGAGGACCCAGAGGACATAGGTTCAAGACTCAGGTCAGCTACCGATTATTATGTAATGTCAAATCACTATGAGGAATGTAGCTTGGAAAGCTTAAAATTACATTTTACAAAACACATTCCTCAAAATGACCTTTGGGAGTAAGTAGTAGGAATATTATACCCATTTTATTGATGAGGAAACCAAAATGGGGGCCACAAGTATAGATGACCCTTTCTATGCATTCACCTATGAGAGGAAGAAGAGCTCAAGCTTGGAGGGAAGACTGGATCAAGTGAAGACTTTTTCAGTATGGGGGAGATGCCTCTATTTAGCAATGCAGGCCCACCCTCATTGGGCTCACTCTGGCTAGATTACACTGGCTTACTTGCTGTTGTACTTCACATGTGGCACCTCATTTCTTGTCTCTGAGTTTCTGTCCCCGAAGTATGGCCTGTCCTCCTGCCTCACCTCTATCTCTTAGGCTCCCCTACCTTCCTTCAGGGCTTAGCTTCAGGTATGTCTTCTACATGAGGCCTTTCCAGATCCCGCCCCACCAGCTGCTAGCCTCCCCTCTACTCCTACCCCATTATCTTGCATTACTTTGTTTTGCATTTACTTCTCTGTGTTCATATCTTCTCCCCTGATAGAGGATAAGCTTTTTGAGGGCAAGACCTTTCTTACTTATGTGTGCCTGGCACATAATTGTTTGTTGATCGACACCTTGACCTGGGCATCATCATAATAGCTGACATTTGTATTTCTGCTTTAAGGTGTGCAGAGTACTTTTATAGCATTGTCTCATTTGATTTGCAGAACAAGCCTACAAGGTAGGTGTGATTATTATCCCCATTTCACAGATGAAGAGCCTGAGGCTGTGGAAGGCTATGTGTCACAATGGAAAGGGCTCTGGAGTCAGAGGATCTGGGTTCCCATCTCACTCTGGTGATTACTGCCTGTGTGACCTCAGTTTCCTCTTCTCAGAGGTCCTTTCCAGCTCTAGAGCTAGGACCCTATTGACTTGGCCAACAAAGGTCACAGAACTAGTTAGTATTAGAATCAGGATTTAAACCCAGGTCTTTCAGATACCTAATACACTCAAGGTGCATTGATGATTTAATAGATACATAATAATACATGATAAGTGCCTTAAGGAGGTATAAACTGGGTGTGTGTAGGGGGAAAGAGGATGTGAATAGAAGGACTCTCACTGTAGCCTCCCAACATCTGGTAAGGTTGCTACAGCAAGAATTATCAACCTGTTTTAAAAGATAGGGAAATGGGGAAACTGAGACTCACCAAGGAAAAGTGATTTGGGTAAGGCTACATAACTAATAGGCTGTTAGGCCTTGAATCTAATTCTTCTGACTTTCTGTCCAATACCTTTCTGCCTATACCAATAAATAGAAGATGTCAGATACACAATCTCTTTCCAAGGAACACAGATCCCTGCTAGTGTCTCCCAGAAAATCGGGAGAAGAGAGAACCAGGGAACCTACATGGGAAACTCAAGGCTTCCCCCAGTGACATGCCAAGGTAGTCTTCTTTGAGGAAGGAGTCTTAGTGTTGAGAATCTGAGCTCTAGAGCTGGAAGGGATTGCAGAGGCCAGCTAGTCTAATCTCTTCATTTTACATGAGGTCAGGGTCACATACAGGATTCTGGATCTGGAGCCAGAAGGGGCCTTAGGGACCCTTAGTTCAACCCCCCTCATCTTATACCTGAGGAAACTGAGACCATAGGAAGGGACTTGCCTAGGGCCACACAACTAGAGTGACTGAAGCAGGATTCAAACCCAGGTATCCTGACCACAAAGCCATAGCTCTTGGTTTTTTAGGCACAATTTATGTGCCACTTCCTCTTTGTTGTTGTTAAGTCATTTTTCAGCCATATCCAACTCTTGGTGATCCCATTTGGGGTTTCCTTGGTGGGAGATATTGGCTTGGTTTGCCATTTCCTTCTCCAGCTCATTTTGCAGATGAGGAAACTGAGGTAGACAGAGCAAAGTGACTTGCCCAGGGTCACGCAGCTAGACAGTGTCTCAGGTGGAATTTGAACTCAGAAAGAGAAGTCTCCCTGACTCCAGGCCTGCTCTGTCCACTGCAGGACCACCCAGCACCACTTCATCAAATCATTCTTTTTACAGAGCTGTTCTGTGTAGACTCTTTATAAATTAATATACCCTGGAATTATATAAATTAATATATAAATATAATATACCCTGCAATGTGAGCCTTGATTTTTACCTGTTTCCTCTCTACCACCTCCCTCCTCAGAAAAGCCAGCTCTCTATTTTTCTATAAATATCTTCAACTTTATACCTCTCCTTTTACTTAGGAGATTCTAATTTGTATTATAATTATTTATGCACATGTCCTTTCTTTCTTTCTAGGCTTCTGGAGGGCATGGATTGGCCTCTTAATAAGATCTTAATAGTATTTCAAATGGATCAAGTCTAGTGCATGCTCAGCTCTGTGGGTCAGGCTGAGCTAATATTCCCATCTCTGCTTTGCAGAAAAGAGAGTTAGGGTGGGAACAGCATTGGATTTGGAGTGAAAAGAACACAGGTTTGGGAATGGGAGGATCCAAGTTCCAATACCACCTCTGATGGTGTTCCTAGCAATGTGGCCTTGGGCAAGTCACTGCCCCTCGATGAGCCTTTGTTTCCTCCTCTGTAAAATGAGAGGGTTGGACTCTGAGGTTCCTACCAGTTACAGATCTAGGATCCTATGTGTGACTTTGGGCAAGTCATGCTATTCCCTCTTCCCCAAGGCCTGTTTCCTCCTCTGTAAAATGTTGGACTAGCTGGTCCAACAAATGTTTCTTCCCGCTCTAGATCTAGGGGCCTATGGGTGACTTTCAGCAAGTCCTTCCCCCTCTGTAAAATGAGGAGGTTGGATTAGATATGGGCCTCTGGAGGCCCTTCCAGGTTCAGAGCTATGAAGGAAAGGGAAGGAGATGGAGCAAACATTCCTTTAAGTACCTACTCTGTGCTAATGAGCACTTTACAGATATTGTTTCATGATACTTTGGACCTCCAAGTCCTAGCTCTGCTCTTTAGTAGCTGGGAGATCTGCAAAATAAAGTGACTGTAGCTGCTAAGGGAGGGAGGGGTATAAAGCCTTCAGGTCCTGTGAGCCTCGGGTCAGTGAGGTCTCCTCTCTCCCTTCATCTTTGTGTGCCCCAATAAGAAGATGTACACAGCAAGTGCTTAATAATGACTGACCTCTGAATACGAAGAAAAGGGCCCTCTCACCTCTCACCTACCCACCCACACAAGCTACAGCTCCAAAAACTTGGTCCCAGGTTCCAGAATGCCAGGCAGACTGCCACATTATTTCCTCAGCCTCTTCCAGGAAACAATCTTCCTTGCTTCACTGGATGGCAGCATTGAGCTGCTTTTGTCTTTGATGCTTAATCTCCAGAAATCTGGGTAATGGGAGACAAAGAGTTGCTGCCAAAAGGGCCACATCATTAACCTGAAAGGATCAAAGGCCTGGGTGGCGGCTGATCGTTACCATTTGAATGATAATGTTTATCAAGTGCTTAACTATTTTATATTCAAGTCATTTAATTTGTCTCCTACCCTCAGGCCTCAGTCTGAGAAAAGCAGCCTGGGTGGGAAGGAGGAAACTTTGAAAGGCCCTCAAGGTCTCTTCTGGATGTAACAAGCAATCAACCAAAACTCCAGGTTCTAACTTGCTAGGCTTCATTTTGAATTGAAGAAAGTGAGGTTCCCAGACATTAATTAACAGTCTTAACCCAGAATCACTAGCCTGGGGAGGGGAGGGTATGGATGTTGATGGGGGTGTGATAGAACCTTGACCCAAACTAAGGTCTTCCTGCAAGTCCAGCTGCCTTAATAGAACAGAAATCCAGCCCTCGTGCCCTCCCACCTTGTGTTATTTAGAAACTGTTGGCCTTCTTTCCCTAACTTGGTCTTTATCATCTTTCTCTCCACATTCCCAGCCCAATATCTGGCATCAAGGGACTCTTTTGATTCATTACTCTGTCCTCTTTCTCACAGTGTGTGTGAGCACAGCCGAGAGAACCTGATGTCTCCCTCAAACATGGGAGTGATATTTGGACCCACTCTGATGAGGGCTCAGGAGGATACTGTGGCTGCCATGATGAACATTAAATTCCAGAACATCGTGGTGGAAATCCTTATCGAACACTTTGACAAGGTATGTGTGCATCCCACCCTCTGCCTTCCCCACTGTCACCCTCCTTCCCTTGGCAGCCTGGCCTCGTGTGTTCCCCTCCTTCCCTTGGCGGCCTGGCCTCGTGTGTTCCCCTCCTTCCCTTGGCGGCCTGGCCTCGTGTGTTCCCCTCCTTCCCTTGGCGGCCTGGCCTCGTGTGTTCCCCTCCTTCCCTTGGCGGCCTGGCCTCGTGTGTTCCCCTCCTTCCCTTGGCGGCCTGGCCTCGTGTGTTCCCCTCCTTCCCTTGGCGGCCTGGCCTCGTGTGTTCCCCTCCTTCCCTTGGCGGCCTGGCCTCGTGTGTTCCCCTCCTTCCCTTGGCGGCCTGGCCTCGTGTGTTCCCCTCCTTCCCTTGGCGGCCTGGCCTCGTGTGTTCCCCTCCTTCCCTTGGCGGCCTGGCCTCGTGTGTTCCCCTCCTTCCCTTGGCGGCCTGGCCTCGTGTGTTCCCCTCCTTCCCTTGGCGGCCTGGCCTCCTGTGTTCCCCTCCTTCCCTTGGTGGCCTGGCCTCGTGTGTTCCCCTCCTTCCCTTGGCGGCCTGGCCTCGTGTGTTCCCCTCCTTCCCTTGGTGGCCTGGCCTCAGTATTCACACTGGTTGCAGCCACATGTGCTCCTATAGACTTTCCCTGATTCAGGTTGGGAAGCTGATGAACAAATCCCACTTTTGTTCAAACAAATGCTTTTCTTTTTTTTTTAATGGAAAGTGATTTTATGAATTGAAAGTGCAATGTAACAGAACCTCTAATGGGTCCCTAAGAGGCTGCCTGGTAATAATATAGTTCACACTTCCATACTTTGGGCTTTTGCAGACCTGTTTCCATCCATTAGCAGACCTATGAGACTGTCTGGTCCAACCCTGTTATTTTGGAGCCTGATTCCTCCTTCATTTTGAGGTAGCTAGAGCAGGCCTGATCTGATGGTCCCCATTTTATAGAGTGGCTGGAAGTTTGCAAATGACTTTATAGATATTATATCCTTTGATCTTCACCATAGCCCTGGGAGGTAGGAGCTATTATTACCCCATTTTATTGATGAGAGAAGTGAGCCTGAGAGAAATTCACCAAGCTAGTAAGTGGGAGTTATGATCTTCCTGTCTCAGAGTCCAGGGCTGTGTCCAATTACATAACCTAGCTGCCCTACATGAGGAAACCAAGTCACCTCCTCAGAGGTCTAGAACCCATGCTTTTAGACTCAAGTAGTCAGTATTCTTTCCATTATATTTCCCCTATTTTTGCTAATCCTAATCCATCAGACCATAGAATATTAGAACTACAAAGGCCCTTCAGAAACCCCCAGACTCTCAACCCTGTGACTTTATTAGTCTAAGAAATGCCCTGAAGGGGAAATGCTGGCAATATTGCAGATCAGGACCTCTGGGCCATTTGCCATCCTAGAGTGACCCTGGAGTCACTTCACCAGCATATGTCTGAGACAGGAATTGAAGCCAGGTCTTTGTATCTCCAAGGCCAGAACTCTCTACCTTAAGGCCTCTCTAGAAGAGACTTTGGAGCATAGAAAGTAGAACTAAAAACAGAACATGACATCTTGAAGGAACCTACAACAGCATACATGTAACATTGCCTAGGACCTCAATGCGTGCACCCCCAGGCTATGTCCTCAGTGGGATGACTGCTCCACACCTGCTATACATAGAATGCTAGGACTGAGAGGACCTCTGAACATAGAACTTCAGAGCTGGACAGGACTTTAGAATGTAGAACATCAATTGTCAGAGCTGAAAGAAATCTTAGAACATGGAATGATAAAGTACAGAGTACCTGGGAATATAAAATATCAGAGCTGAGAGGGACCTTAGAATCCAGAATGTCAGAGCTGTGAGGGGTCTTAAAACCC
The DNA here is from genome assembly GCA_023548195.1 of Bettongia penicillata ogilbyi. Lineage (NCBI taxonomy): Eukaryota > Metazoa > Chordata > Mammalia > Diprotodontia > Potoroidae > Bettongia > Bettongia penicillata. Next base: position 137,812 of record JAJHZJ010000375.1, on the reverse strand, counting down.
AGAATGACAGAGCTAGGAGGTGCCTTAGAACAGGGAATGTCAGAGCTGGGAGGGGCCTTAGAACAGTGAATGTCAGAGCTGGGAAGGGCCTTAGAACAGGGAATGTCAGAACTGGGAAGGGCCTTAGAACAGGGAATGTCAGAGCTGGGAGGGCCCTTAGGACCCAGAATGTCTAAGCTGGGAGGGTTCCATAGCAGACAGAGGGCTGGCTTGGGAATTGGAAGACCAGGGCTGGAATGCGAGTTCTTGAACTTATAGCTGGGTGACATAGGAAAGGAAATTCACCCCTCTGGGCTCTAACTCAGTAAGCCCTGAGTTCAAATCCAGCCTCAGACATTGAGTGACCTGGACAAGTCACTTAACCTCTGTCTGCCTCACTTGTCTTAAATATAAATGGAAGTTATAAAAACACTTTCCTCCCAGGGTTGTTGTGAGAATCAGAATATTTGTAAGGCACTTAGGACGGTGCCTGACACATAGTAGGAGTTTAATAAATTCTTGTTTCCTTCCTTCCTTCCTTGTTTCCTCCCTTTCTTCCTCTGGAAAGCAAGTAGATTGTTCTAGATCAGGGTTCTTAACCTGGGGTCCAGGAATAAATTTCAAGGGATCAATAAACTTGGATGGGGAAAATGACATGTTGATTTTCTAATCTTTGGTATTTTATTTTACACATTTTAAAATCCTGATTCCTTAAGGCACTCTAGGCTTCACCAGCCTGGGGCCAGGGCACAAAAAGGTTAAGAAGTCCAGGCCTCAATGATCTCCAAGATCCAAACATGGACTCCAGAGCTAGGGAGATCTCTCTTCCCCTCTGAGGTTCCTCATCCTTCACTTTTACTCCAGAAAGATTCTCCTGTAAGTAAAATATGCCTTGTTAGTTAAGACAGTTAAAGAGCACAGCTTATTCTTGTCTATAAAAATGTATGACAAAGAGTCCAGCTCCAGAACTAGCCTTCTCTGCTGAGATGGGAGAAAGAGAAAACTGGAAGGAAGGAATGAATGCTTGTCCGTCCTGCTCCCTCCTCTCCCCGGCCCACCCAATCAGAGGACTCTTACTCTGATTAGACACAGAGAAAATGATGGGGTGAGAGAGACAGAGAGACAGAGAGAGAGACAGAGAGAGACAGAGAGACAGAGAGAGAGAGAGAGAGAGAGAGAGAGAGAGAGAGAGAGAGAGAGAGAGAGGAGGGAGGGGAGGGAGGGAGAGAGACAGGGAGACACAGAGACAGAGACACACACAGAGAAGAGAAACAGAGATGGAAAGAGACAGAAAGACAGAGAAAAGAGGAGAGAGATGGAGAGAGAAGAGGGAAACAGATGGTGAAAGAGAGGAGAGAGAAGGAAAGACAGAGGAGGGAAGTAGGGAAAGAGAGAAATAGAGGAGAGAGAGAAATAGAGAAAGGGAGGGAAGGGGAGAGACAGACAGAGACACAGAGAGAAATAGAGAAGGGGGAGAGGAGATAGAGAAAGAAATAGAGAAGGGGAGAGACAGAGAGACAGAGAGACAGAGAGAGAGAGAGAGAGAGAGAGAGAGAGAGAGAGAGAGAGAGAGAGCGTGCCTGCATTTGGTGGCTCAAAATGTGGGGCCTGTGAAGAACTCCACAGCTGCTCATATGAACATCAGGCAAAGCCCCAGCCTAGCAACAATGGATTGGGTTCTCTCCAGAGGTAGTAAGTTTCCTGTCCAGTGCAGGATGCCTGCTGGCCCAGACTACTGCTGGGGCCTTTCCTGCCCAGGTTGAGCTCTGAGGTCTCTTTAAGATCCTGGGTCAGTTCTTGTTCGTCCTATGGTTTAACTGACTGCCGCTACATTGAATTTCTTCCCTTCCAGACACACCACATGTGTACCTGGGTATCTATCTGAGATGTGCTCCTTATAATCCCTGTGACTTGGGGTGAATTGCTTGGGTCCTCTGTGCCTCAGCATCCTCGTTTGGGAAAAGAGGGGCCTGTGGGGGACAATTGCATGTCTCCTTTAGCTTCATAGCCCGTGCTCTCTTGGTCCTGCTTTCCTTAGGGACATGGCTCTCCTGGCCTCAGTCCATCTCTCTCCTCTCCAGACTTGTTCTGAAAGCCAACTTCTGTGGCCTGTTCCCAACCAGCAGGGGGCAGCATTGCAATAAGACAGCCTGTCTGCACCAGCCCCTCCTGAATTGCTATAGCTATAGAGATAGATCTGTCTGTATGTATAGAGGAAGAGGTCGAAAGGGAGAGAAGCATCTAATTAGGCAGGTCTTCACTTCCTTGCTTTTAATTTCTGAAGTGATAAGGTTAAGCCCAAAGTTATTAAAAAATAACATTTTCTTCATCTGTACATGGGAGGACATTCTCATGGTCTAATATATATTTAGCTTGGGCGTTAGCAAACATTTGAAATGAATCTGCGGAAAATGTCTTTTAAGTGGTGAGTTATTAAGACAGAAATGTAACAGAAGTGTTCGTTAGTCACAGTGAACCAAAGGGAACAACACGGCTTGGAATTTTCAGTTCTAGCTAAGTCAACTTCCCCCATGCTCTGAATCCCTGTCCCTCTGACAGGCAAGCTTGAGGAACATCTCTAGTGGATTGCAGATCAGGTCATGGCAACAAGAAGGGACTTGGCTTAGGTCAAGAAGGGGAGACTCTCAGCTTTCTCTCATCCCTGGTTGTAATATTTAGAACTGATAAGGACCTGAGAGACCACACAGGCTAGCTAACCCCTTCCTTTTTCACATAAGGAGGCCCAGAGCTTTGCCCTGCGGCACATAAATAGGTAGAATGTAAACCTAGGCCCTCTGACTCTTGCCCAGTTATTAACCCAGTTGGACCCCATCTCATTCTGCCCTCTAGGGCCCATGGCACCATAAATTTCTGATTCTTCCTTCTTAGTTTACAATCCCAGAGCTTTCTTCCTTGATTTTGGATTATCCCAGGGAGGATAATCTGTGGTGAAAGCCAGGTGGCCACTTCCTGGAGTAAGCCTGAGAACAAGCATTGCCTGTGATGGATGACAGCCCCTAACCCTTCCTGGTTTTGGATCCAGACTGTTGTTTTCACATTGTTCTCAGGAGGGTCTAAGTTCATTGTGTTTCTTCCTGATCCTTGATCCCAAAGCAGCTGGCCCAGACGTGGGCAGAGAGACAGAGCATAGCTGATAGGCTCCTACAGTCCTTATTCTGGGCTGATGACTTAGGCTTGGACAAGTAAGACTGCACAGACTTCTCAAGGTGCAGACCTTGTCCCAAAGCAGATCTGATGACACTGTCTTGATAAGCTGAGGTCCGACTACCAGAAATTCTTTGTGGTTAAGGAGACAAATTCTGAGGATCAGAGTTCTAGAGTTGAGAGGAACCTTAGAGGTCATTGGTTCCAACCCTCTCATTTTACAGAGGAGGAAACAGGCCCTGGGAGGTAGGGTGATTTGCCCAAGGGCATAGTTATGTGTTAGTGGTAGGATTTGAATTTGGGTTTTCCGATTCCAGTTGGTGCTCTGTTCCCTATACCAGACTGCCTCCCTGGGAGAGTCCCGAATCAAAGAAGAAAGATCTAGAGTCTGAAGGGAGGAAGGAAGAATCAGGGGCTTAAGGTTCCATGGGTCTTGGAGGGCAGAGAGAGGAGGGGTCAGGTTAGGTTAACATCAAAGTCAGGTATTGGGGGAATCTAGCCAAGGATCGGAGAGGGCCTCGGAAAGGGCTCAGCGCTCTCGCTCTCTTTTGTCTGTAGCACCCCTATGCCCTGGAACAGCAGTGCAGATACAAATGTGACCCCTTCAAGATGCTGTTGATTTGGTTGTCATTCCACCATTTTTCAGTCGTGTCCAGCTGTCCGTGACCCCATTTGGGGTTTTCTTGGCAGAAATACTGGAGTGGTTTACCATTTCCTTCTCCAGCTCATTTTGCAAATGAGGAAACTGAAGGTGAAGTGACTTGCCAAGGGGTACACCCCTAGTAAATGTCTGAGGTCAGATTTGAACTCAGGTCTTCCTGACTACAGCCTGGCACTTTATCCACTGCAACACCACCTAACTACCAACACTTCCTGCCAAACTGGGTTGATTTGAATTCGAGATTGAAGCTTGAAAGTGGGGTCTCTCTCTGTCCTTAACCTTTGAATCCGGAACCCAATAGACCCTTAATAAATATATGTTGCCTGAATTGATCCCATTGTACTTTTAAAAAAAATACAATTAGCTTCATTTGAGTAATTTGAAACACTAAGACTCCGCTCTTTTTTATTTATTTATTTAATTTTTTACATTCATTTTCACAAATTTTTGGGTTCCAAATTTTCTCCCCTTTTATCCCCTCCCCCCACCCCAATACCCCAAGCAATCTAATTTTCCCTATCTCCAATCTGCCCTCTCTTCTGTAAGACTCCGTTCTTAGCAGTCCTTTTGTGGTCAACATCAAGGAAAAAATTACTATGTCTCCTACTCATTGTCTTCCTAACATTTAAAAAAATTTTTTTTTAATTAAGCTTTTTTTCTCTCCTCCACTCCCTCCCTCCCTCTCCCAAGAAAAAGAGACTTCTGTAACAAAAATATATAATCAAAGGGCCCCATATGTACACCTTTCTTTTTAAGGACAGACTTGGGGATTCTATCAGTTCAGATGGTTGAATGGGACTTGGCCAGAGAGTAAGTGGAGACTCAAGAGAACACTAGGCTTTTTCTGGCTTAAGTTCTCTTGGCTGGATTTATCATCATTTGAGTTGCATTTTATAAAACCTGATATTTCAGCCTTGAAATAGTATCTGGGGAAGAACTAGATCACTACTTAAAACACCCATGATTTCCAAAAGTTAGAATGATGCTAAAGCTTTTGTTCATTATAATTTGAAATCCTTGAGCCCAGACCTAAAGAGACCCTCCAGGCCATAGAGAAGGGGCAGGGATTGGGCTCCCCAGGCTCTGACATGCAGATTCTTTGGATCCCCCAAACTTGCACCCTGTTGGCTGAAGTGCCCAGCAGCCAGGGCCCTCAGTGGGCCTACCTGAGAACCAAGGGTTACTGGCCAGAACCAATCTGAATTAAAAATGGCAATTCTAGACTAGGGAGTGGCCTCAGCTCTCTAGGTCAGCCTGGTTCTTTTCCCTCAATGTCTCCTAGAGGATGACTGGAGTCTAAGCTGTTGCCAAAGCAGTCTCAATTGGAAGGAGCAGTCAAGGCCAAGATCTAAGTCCAATAGAGTGTGATAGAATTCCTTGGTCTCTTACGGCTGTAGGTTTCTTGGCTGGAGAGTGACGTGGGAAACCTCAGGGATCCTTTCAGAAGTCACTGGCAGAGTGTCCCTACTTGGGCCAAGGAAAACCCAGTCTTTATTCCCCTTCTCCTTCCAATTTGGGAGGAAAAAATGGCACTCGGCCAGTGCCATCACCACACGAGAATTTGTTTTCATATCCTAGGTCTACATCTACAAAGACTCTCAGAGGCCAGCTAGTCTAACCCCTTTATTTTACAGAGGACGGAACTGAGGCCCAGGGTGGGGAAGGGACTTGCCCAAGGTCACACATAGGATCTTGACTCTAGAGCTGGGAAGGACCTGAGAGATCATCATATCAAATTCCCTCATTTTACAGAGGAGGAAACTGAGGACCAGGGACTAGCCCAAGGTCACACATAGGCAGCAAGTGCCAATGGGGGCATTTGATCCCAGGTTCTCTGACTCTGGAACCTGCTCTTTCCATTGCACCTTAAAATGGTTTCTCCTCTACCCACCACAAATAATACATTATGAAAAATCTCATTGTTTCTTTGAATCCCCTTACTGAGATCACCACAGTAGATAGTGAGGGCAGGATCTATGTTTTTTTATTCATCCAGGAAGCCCCCTCTCCTATCCCTTTTGTACAGTACTCTGCCCTTAGCAAATACTTACTAAGTGGTATTGTGTTGCCTCTCACCTAGAATTAGGTGGCCCTCCTGTGCTCAGTGGCTCCTGGGCAAAGGTCCTGACACATCACTTACAGTCTTCCAAAGGAAGCACCATATATAGGGCTGCTCAGTCAGCCTCAGTCTGGAAATCTGTACCAACTGCAATCTTCCAGGACTTGTGGTTGGTACTGGAGAGACCTCAATAATCCCTCAGAACCCTACTGGCCTTCAGTCCCCAGAACAGCAAGAGAAAAGCATAGGCCCAATCTCATTTTGGGAACAAGGACATTGAAGCTCAGAGAGGTTAAGACACTTACCCAGTGACACAGCAGAGTCTAGAATCAAAACCTGGGCGGTTGACTCTCCATCTAGGCCTCTTTTTTGGCTTTCTACTGCTAATGCTCTATATATATTTGAATCATGCTACAGCTATTTGTCACCATTTGCCCTCTCTGATTCAGCCTCAGGGCTCACCGTGAGGAACAGCTGGAGGCCAGGGAACCTAGGATACATTGACCCACACCAAGCTGGGCTTGCCTGGTGGGCTGAGGAGATGGGAGGGTCCAGAGGATTTACTCTGCTGGGGCCCTGTGACTGACTTTAAGGAAAGATCATGGCTCCGTGAGAAAGGACTCCCCACCACCCCTCCCCACCATCAGTTACCTTTCAAGAACCATCTATCATAGCACTCCTAATGCCCACCCCCACTGCTTTCCCAAGGTTCCCACCCACTCCTTCCACCGTTTCCGGAAGGTCAGCTTCCCTGGTCTCTGACAGGGACATGATCTATTGCTTGGCCCTGAAGTCATCCACAGAACAATGCTTTCTCCCATCTAAGGGGGCAAACCATCAGACCCCTTGGTGTTCCAATGCATAGACTGGAGGGAAAAAATACCCCAAGCTCAGCTTTGAATCAGTTGGAGCCAGTCCAGAGCCTCTGGGTAGCCTCAGAAATCCCACATCTGGAGAGGGACTCCGCAGCAGAGGAGCATTTCCTCCTGACTCCTAAAAGAATCACTTGATTGTGGCCCTTGATTTGACAAGCTCCCTCCCTACCTTTGGGAAATTTCTTGCCAAGCTCAGTGACTAGTCCTGGCTCTTCTATTAACTCCCTATATGGATGTGGGCAAATGACTTCCCTTCCCTGGACGTCAGTTTCTCCCTCTGTAAAATGAGGATGTTGGATGAGGTGGCCCCTGAGATCCCTTCTGGCTTTAGATCGTAGATCTTATGTGTGACCTTGGACCAGTTTCTTCTTTCTCTGGGCCTCAGTTTTCCCTTTATGAAATGAAGTAGTTGGACTAGGTGGCCCCTGTGGACCCTTCCAGCTCTAGGTCTTGGATCCTATGTGTGACTTTGGACCAGTCTCTTCTGCCTGGGTCTGTTTCCCCTCTGTAAAATGAGGGGGTGGGACTAGGTGGCTCCTGAGTTCCCTTTCAACTCTAGGATCTTACAATTCAGAATCAAGGCTAGATCTGTGGCTGGAAGGGACTTTAGAGGCCACTGAGTTTCAACAGGCTGTCATCCGATAAGCTGATATTGTAGAAATGATTCATCCAAGGTGATGCTGTTAGTGATGAAGTTGGAACTACAACCCAAGTCTCCTGCCTTGTAATCAGTCCACAGTTAGAAGATTCCCAAGAGAATGTCTGGTCTCCCCTTCCCACGTTCCCCTTTCAGGGGCTGTTCTTGGGGAAATAGACCCAGTATTGACAGCAGTGAAGATTATTTCTGTCTTTGAAGCCCCCAGCTTAGCATAGTACCTGACATGTAGGAGAGATTGAGGAAATTCTTCTTGACTTATTATAGTTGTGTCATCCATCAAGTTGATATGGAGGCATTCTCAGTAGTGGTTTCATGTTTACCCATAATTGTGGATTTTGAGTAAATCTCTTCATTTGACAGTTACTCAATGAGAGGCTGTGGAAGACCCTAGCAGTAGTGCTGCAAAAAGCATGTTGGAGCCTATGGAATCCCAGGATCCATATAGCTACAAGGGATGTTAGAAACTGCCTAGTGTTAAAACCACACTAAGACTTTTGGGACACCTTGTACAAACACATAGGATAGGTGTGTGTATATACATATGCATGTGTGTGTAGATACGTTTTCTTATTTTTATGCAAATAGTTTTCCAATAAAGAATCCATCTCTTTTTAAATTTCTAGTCAGATATGCCTCTAGACAAGAGGAGTTTACTGCCTTCTCCTGCACTTTGGGCTAGCCCAGTTTAGCAGGAAACAAAGAAGGGATAGCCTTATGACAGGATCCAGAAAATACCAGGATTCTCCCCGACATATGGGTTTTTTTTAGGGGTTACCCCATGTGTGGTATTTGTTTTTATTTCATTTTTCATCTCATATAGGAAAATAAAGAAAAACTTCATTCAAATAAAAATACATGGATACATTTGTTTCCTGGTGGTGAACTTCCAAACAGAAGTTTAAGCCAATGATGACATGCATTTTTACTCCATAAGAATGATCTTTGCTTCTTAGCAGTGTTTGGACTCCTGTTGCCCTCCATTTGTTGGTTTTATTTTCCTTTCTAAGAATCCTTTCCCTCAAGTGGTAATCTCAGAGGGAGTAAAATCCCTGAGAATTTAATATTTGCGATGAAAAGGTTTGTAGTCTTTGTTCATTTCTACAATTGTTTCAGTAGTTAAACTAATTGGAGGATGGGGTATGTAGACAGAAATGTCAGCTGTAACATATGGTATTCATTGTTCCTGTTAAGAAAAGGGATGATATTAATCTGAAAGGTTTTATTTTTCTTTCTCTGCCACCATCCATGAGCTGTCTTCCAGGAAAAAGTCACTACCAGTCTTCCTGGGGTGCTTACTTATTTGCTCAGGTAAACTCTTAGGTTCTTTGCTCGATGTTTAGGTCCTTTACAGATCAGTAAAAGGCTGTGCTAGAATGAGTCGATCTGAAATTTAGGAATATGGGGTTGTTATGAGATAGAGTAGCCAGAGGAAATCAGATCTGTGGGGAAAGAACACAGGAACATGTGTTTTGGTTTTCTCATCCCATGACATGTTTCTGTGTACTCTTATAACCTTGAATACAGTTTGCCCTTTGACGTCATGACTTTCCCCATCACAACTTAAGAAATTAAATGGGAATTTGAGGGAAGTTTTATGGACATCACAGACCTTTAAAGACTGGCAGACAACATAGAAAAAGTTTAGAAACTCAGGAATGCATAAAATATGTGTACTGTACTGTATAATAGCAAGAAAAATTAGAAGGAAATCTATGAAGCTGGAAGATTTCTTCTCTGGTATGAAGAGAGGGCCAAAAAATTTCATGCAGATTTTTCAGATCAAAGGGGTGCTGTGTCCCTAACCTGTTGTAATGCAGAAGGGATAACTGTCTATGCTTTTTCAGTCTCAGCATTTCTTTGCATGGTTTTAAACATAGAACTATATAGAAGTCTAGAGGACTTGTTAAGTGCTGAGACAAAAGTCTTTATTATTGGACATTCCACAACTCATGAGATATGGGTCAGTAGGCAAATATAAGGAGACCCCCAAACCTCCTATTTCAAACTAGCCCTAGGCTACACACGCGCCTAGGATTACACTTAACCCTCTAAATTTGTTTCTCTGGTTGGCTTTTGAAAAGTTTAAATTGTATTCAAAATTAAATTAGCATATGTAAAATGTTGGCATGCCTCAAATCAAAACACTATAGAAATACTAATAAAATTCACCTACTTTTTCCTAACTGGAGCTGTCCAAAGCTCTTCCCAGCTTTCCTCTGTCTTTCTTAGCCTCTCTCCTCTAGTCATTTGGTGGAATCTCAAAGGTGTCTTCAAATTCAAAATTCTGTGATACCATGCCCTCTCCTTGTCCAATTCATTCTCAAATGGCTACTGGATTCATATACCTAAAGCACAAATTAATGCATGCTTCTCCCCTGCTATAAAACCCTCTCTAGCTTCCTGTTGCCTACAGGAAATACCCCAAGGGGAACATTCAGACCAGGCCACGTTTAAGTTATTTCTTGGCCTGTGGTGAACTTGAAGACAAGTGGACCCAGGTTCAAATTCTACACCTGACATTTACAAGCTCAGGGACCATAAGCAAGTCAAGTCACTTCCTCTGGCTGAGCCTCAGTTTCATGATCTTTAATTGGGGATAATAATTGCCTCTCAGGGTCATTATGAGGTTCAAATGAAATAAAGTATATTGTGAACTTTGAAGTTCTATGTAGAAGTCCATTATTATTCTAGGGTAGAATATAAGCTCCTTGAGGGTAGGAACTGTTTCTTTTCTATCTTATCATTTTACCTTTATATCCCCCATATCTGGTACACAGTGCTTGGCATATGGTTGTTATTATCTGTTGTTTCTTGATTGAATATGAGGACCACAGGAAGCAATGTGATAGCAGAAAAGTACTGAACTGGGAATCAAGAACTTGGGCAAGTCATTTCTTGTCTCAGGCCTCAGTTCCTCATCTATAAAATGGGTGATCTCTAAGGTACCTTTCAGTTCTACATTCTGTGATCTCTACCTTCCTTTGCCAAGAATCTGTTCTTGAGTTCATCTTCCACACATTGCCAGATTCATATTCCTAAAGCATGTTCTCCCCTTGTTCAAAAATCTTCCATGGCTCCTCATTGCCCCTAGGGTAAACTGAGTCACTATAGTTTTTTATTTCAGGCCCTTTTTAGTCTGGCCCCATTATTCCCTGAATGTTTCACTCAAGCCAACATGTTCTATTTACCCTTCTCCTTAAGCTTTTTATCTTCTGGACCTTAGGTCCTGCTCTTTCCTCTCTCCAGGTAGTCAACTCCTGCCCATCCTTCAAGGCCTTTCTCACGTCCCACGGTCCTTCAGGAAGCCTTCCCTGACCACTCTAGCACAACATCATTTCCCTTTCCTCTCATCATCTCTAATACTGCTCATCTGACCACTGGATATTTTGACAGAATTAGACAAGCATTTAAGTACCTACTAGGTGCCAGACCTAGTCTAGTCCAGATGCGAGGGATACAGAGGTAAAAGTGAAATGGACATTGCCCTCAGAGAGCTTCTGTTCTCTAGGGGGGGTAACGGCATGTACACAGATAAATAAATACGAAGCACAAAAAAAAAATCAATGTAAATTAATGGGGAATAAGAGAGGCCTCTTGAAGGAGGTGGAACTTATCAAAGCCTTGAGACAATCTAGGTATTCTGAGAGGCCAGGTGAGGAAGGAGAGTATTTTAGGCATGAAAGACAACCTGGACAGAGGCATAGGGGTTTGACTGGGCCAGAGAGTGTAGGAAACAGAGTAGAGTGTCATCTGCCTAAATAGATAATTTATTACATGCTTACTATGTGCCAGGTGGGGCAGCTAGGTGTCGCTGCAGTGGATACAGTACGAGACCTGGAATCAGGAAGACTCATCTTCTTGAGTGCAAATCTGGCTTCAGAATGTATGACTCTGGGCAAGTCATCAAACCCTGTTTGTCTCAGTTTCCTTATCTGTAAAATGAGCTAGAAAAAGAAATGGCAAAACCACTCCATTATCTCTGCCAAGAAAACCCCAAATAGGGTCATGAATAGTCTGAAGTGACAGAACAGCAATAGTGTGCCAGGCACTGGGGATACAAATGCAAGCAAACTAGGCAGGTCCTGCCCTTGAGGAAATTCAGTTCAAATGAGTAAAGACAATATGAAGGAGAAAAGGGGTGTGTGAAGGAGAACTGAGGGGAAAGGAAAGGAGCCCCAGGATGGCATGGAAGTGTCTGACAAGTAGAGTGGAGATCTGGTCATGGGTGGGAGAAGGTAAAAGCTCTTGTAGTAGAGCCATGGTGGTTCCAAGGGTGGAGTCCAAGCTTCCTAGGGGAGCCAGATAGGGTGAGAATAGTTATTATTGCTGTAATGAGATAGTAGGAATAACTTTGGCCACTTAGCATAGCTCTTCAGTCTAGCTGAATCAGTTATTTTGAGGGAGTAGAAGTGTCATTGTATGGAAATGATCTGAAAATGTAAGCCAGATTGAAGAGAATTTAGAATTCCAAGCAAAGGTGTTTGTATTTGATCCTAGAGGTAATAGGGAGCCACTGGAGTTTATTGAGTGATAGCGGAAAACCTGCACTGTAGGAAAATCAACAAGACTTGTAAAGGATGAATTGGAGAAGGGGAAGCTTGGAGGCGCAGAAACCAGTAAAGACGATATTGCAATAATCCCCAGGAAAAGACTTGCATTTAGGGGGTTATGATGTGAGCCAGGAAAAAGGAAGGATGGAAACTGTGTTGAAGCTATGGATTGGATGTAGGTTGAGAATGGGATCAGAGTGTTGAGTAAAGGACAATTTCAGTCTTGTAAACTGAGGAGAATGGAAGGGAGCTGGCACCCTCAGTTGTACTTCAGAAATTAGGGAAAAGGGTGGCTCTACGGAGAGAGATAATGGGGCCCATTTGGGACAAGGTTAGTGTGAGGAGTCTGTGGAACGTGCAGTGGGTGATGTGTAAGAGGCAGCTCAGGAGAAAGGAGGGTGGGAGATGGCGATTTGGAGTCCTCTGCGGAGCTACGGGCATGTGCTGCCTTATGACATTATCTGTTGCTCATCTCCTGTCTCATTATTTAGCTTAACTTTTCTTGTGTTTATATATGAGCTCCTCAGATAGAGGGTAAATAATAACAACTGACATTTATACAGAGCTTGAAAGTTTGGAAAGGGTTTTATATTATCTCATTTGACTCTTCCAGAAACCCTGGAACGTGCTTTGTAAACCGTAAAACATCAAATAAATGTGAACCTAGAATTTCCCATCAGATGAGAGGAACCTTAAAGTGTGGACCATCCCAGCTGAACAGAATCTTAGTATTCTTAGAATTTTAAACCCTCCCCCCTCTTCCCATCTTTGGTTTCTCCTTCTTGCTCTGGAAGCAGTAAATAAGTGGGACCATTGCTCCTGAACTAGGTCAAATAGCCATCTTGCCCCATGGCTCCATTCATTGTTCCTGTGACTCCTCAAACAAGGACTCCCTTCCTTGGATAACAGTCCTCTATGCGTGTTGTGTCTTCTTGGTAGAATATAAGTTGCTTTAGGGCAGGGACTGTCTCATTTTTGTATTTTCATCCCCAGCACCTAACTAGGTACTTGGCACATTGTAGGCATCTGATGACTTTTGGATTAGACCCAGATCTTAGACCATGAAATGTTATGGAGTCACAGACAGAAAGGGCTTTCCAGAACACCTCTCCCAGCTAGTAAATGTTTGAGTCAGGACTAGAACTCAGATCTTGGTGCACCCATTTGAGTATTCTTTCTGGCACGCCACTCTGTCTCTCTCTTCCTATTGGCAGATCACTATGCCCTTTCAGGAGTAAGTAAATGAGCAGGTAATTGCTGGGAACCAGAGAGGGAATGAACTGACATATCATCTGGAAAACTCTAAAGCCCAGGACTGGAACTCAGAATAGAATTTGCCTCAGGTTAAGGTTCTAGGTATTTATATGCAGACCTGGCAGAGGAAAGGGAGAAAATTGCAAAGAAAAACAAAATGAAAAAAAATCACTTCTAGGGAAGGCTACTTTGGAGGGGACAGTTATTGGCTGAGGCCCAGCTAACATGGTTTCTGGGAGGATAAGAACACTGGTGATTTGGAAATTCCATAGTGAATGAGCAGAGCAGCTGTCATGGGAGAAGGATTGGGAGCAGTCCTTTTTTTAATATTAATTTTTTTATTATGAAGTTGATAGCAGCAAACACAAGTATCTCCATAAGCAAAGAAGGATTGCATGTGAAAATGTGTGTATAGCTTTTTATAAAGTGCACATCAAATTGACCGTGAGAATACCAACACTGACGTTCTTGTCTGTCCTGTTCTCTTCTCTGTATTGTTTAAATATTTCATTGACACTCTTTTATGAGGAGCATCGCTATCACCCAAAACACATTCTTCCTTCCAAAATAAAAACTCTATGTTGTAGCAAAAAAAAAAGAAGGAAAGAGGATGGAAATACAGTGGGAAGAGCTCCGGTTCTAGAGTCAGAGGAGCAAGATTTAAATCTTGCCTCATAATTGTTTGATTCTTGTGTCCCACATAAGACTGTGAGTCCTTTGGGGGCAGGGATTGTCTTTTGCCATTTTTTTATCCCTGGCACTTAGTGCAGTGCCTGGCACTTTGTATGATGCTCATCAAATGTGACCTTGAGAAGGTCCCTTTACCTCCTCCTTGGGCCTCAGTTTCCTTCTCTATAAAATGGGGGGGCTAGATGAGAGGGCTTCTGAGGCCCCTTCTAGCCCTAGAGCCATCATTCCAAATATATACAAACAAAACAAATTTTGTTGTGTTGACCTTGTCCGAAAACATATATCTTATCCTACACCTGCAGTCCATTTCCTCTCTGTCAAAAGGTAGGGAGCAGGCTTCTGGAGTCATGGTTAGCTATTGCATTGATTAGTGTTCTTAAAGCTTTAAGACTTGTTTGTCTTCAAAATGTTGTTATTGTCTAAACTGTTCTGATTCTACTCACTTCCCTCTGCATCAGTTCATATAAGTCTTCCCAGCTTTCTCTGAATCTGCTTTTCATCTTTTCTTCTGGCTCAATAATATCCCATCACATTCACAGATCTCCATTTGTTCAGCTACCCCACAACTGATGGGCACCCCCACTTTGCTTCCAGTTCTTTGCTATAACGGAAGTGCTACTATAACTATTTCTGTATGCAGAAATCATAAGGTCATAGATTTAGAGTTGGGTATCATCATCTTACAGATGAAGAAAATGAAATCAAGGAAGTTTAACTGACTTGCCTAGGATCACCTAGCTAGTAAATTAGTATCTGAGACAGAATTTGAACTCAGGTCTTCCTGACCCAAGCCTGGCACTCTATCCACTGCACCACCTAGCTGACTAAAGGGTCCCTTCTCTGGTCTCTTCGAGTTATACACCTACTAGTGGTATTTCTGGGTCCTGTAGAATGCACACAATTTAAGCATCATCTTTGCCAAGCTGATAGCTGGGAGGTGGAACCTCAGAGTTCTTTGAATTTGCATTTCTCTTGTTAGTGGTTTGGAGCATTTTTATATGATTGTTGATAGCTTGTGTTTCTTCTTTTGAAAATTGCTTCTTCATATCCTTCAGCTATTGAACTATATTCATATTCATTCCCTAAATGGATTTCCAGTAGACATCTTAGACTCAGCATGTCCCAAACCGAAGTCATTATCTTTCCCCATAAACTCTCTCCCCCTCCCCACCCCTCCAACTTTCCTGTTACTGTTGAGGGCACTACCACCTTCTTGGTCCCCCAGGCTCAAAACCTATGAGTCATCTTAACTCTTTACCGTCTCTCCCCCTCCATGTCCATTCAGTTGCCAAGGCCTATTTCACCTTTGCCACACCTCTTCTATATGTCCCCTCTCTCCTCTGACATAGCCACCCCTTATCACCTCAAGCCTGGACTATTGCAATAGCTACTTGAGGAGGGAGGGTTCTGCCTGCCTCAGTCTCTCCAAAGCATCTTCCATTCAGCTGCCAAAGTGGTTTTCTGAAAAAGCACAGATTTGACTATGTCACACATGCTGCCCTTCTCAATAAACTGAATTGGTTCCCTATGGCCTCTAGGAGCAAATAGAAAAGCCTCTTCTTGGTATTGAAAGCTTACTAGCCCTCTTTCATCCTTCCCCCCACCACCTACCTTTACAGTCAGGTTTTACTGGCTAGTCTCCCTCTCCTCCCCTCCCCTCCCTTCCCCTCCCTTTCCCTTCCCTTCCTGCCTACTGTACACCGAAGCTCAGACACCATGGGATTCCTGCCCCTTGCCTAAAGAATCTTTTCTGGACCCTCCTGGCTTCAGAGTGATTTTCAATAGTAACTATTGCTGTTTCCCTCCCAGCCTGATGTCTTTCTTTTTCTTGGCCTCATTAAAGGGGTCATGCCTTGACTACTTCTTGTAAACAGGCTTCTTCACTGAATGGGCATTACCTCACCCTAAGTGAGTACCTGTATAGACCTTGGCCCAAAAGAGCCAAGGTCTCCCAGTGTATCCTGGGTCATCTCCAGTCATCCTGATGAATATCTGGTCACTGGATTCAGATGGCTCTGGAGGAGAAGTGAGGATGGTGACCTGCACAGCCCTCCCTCCCTCAAAACAAAGTCAAGTGCAAGTCATGTCATCATTTTTCTGATGGCATCGTCTTCTTTGGCAACAAAGGACGAACATAACTCCCTGCTATATACTCAATCCAGTGACGCTGACCTCCTTGCTGTTCCACAAACAAAACTCTCCATTTCTCCGCTCCAGGAATTGTCTCTGGCTGTGTCCCCCATGCCTGCAATGTTCTTTCTCATCCTCTCCACCTCTTGACTTCCCAGACTTCAAGTCCCAGCTAAAATCCCACTTCCTATGGGAAACCTTTCCCAAGGCCTCTTAATTCTACTGCTCTCTCTCTTTTAATTATATACTATTTATTCTGTCTAGAGCTTATTTGTACATAATTGTTTACTTATCTCTCCCATTAGATTGTGAACTTCTTGAGGACACGGATTGTCTTTTACCAGTTTTTGTATCCCCATTGCTCAGTGCCGTGCCTGGCACTTAGTAGAATGTAATAAATGCTTATTGCTTGATATATTTTTAGATATAGGACCTTTATCAGATAAATTTACTACAAAATGCCTTTTCCCCTCCCAGTTAATTTCTTGCCCTTCTGATTCTGACATCATTGATCTTGCTTTTGCTAAAGCTTTTCAATTTTATTGCAATCAAAATTTTCCATTTTATCTCTTCTGTCCTCTCTGACCTTTGTTTAGCCACAAACTTTCCCCCTGTCCATTATATCTCCTTTCCTGCTCCACTAATTAGTTTATGATATGACCTCTCATATTGAGGTCATGTGTCCATTTAGAGCTTATTGTGGTATGAGATGTCGATCTTGGCCTAATTTCTCCTAGACTTATTTCCACAGGGAGTTTTTCATCAAATAATGAGTTCTTTGTTCAGCCCCCGTGTTTACTGAATGCAATGCTATTACACTCAGTTATTTCTGAGCCTTTTGGAGCTAATCTACTACACTGATCACTTTTGATTTCTTACCTAGTACTGAATCGTTTTGAAGATTGCAACAGTTGATTTGTGCTTCTAGGCACTCTTCCTTCCCACTTCTTTTGATTATTCCTTTCATATTCTTGACCTTTGTTCTCACAGATGAATTTTGTTATATTTTTGTCTAGTTCTTTGAAGTGAATCCTTGGGTAGTTTGGCATGGCACTGAATCTGTCTCATACAAAAATTCCAAAAAACTTAGGTAATGTTGTTCTTTGGATTATATTAGTATGACCCAACAATGAGCAATCAGTTCAGCTAATAAGTTCAGCTAATAAGTATTTATTAAGTGCCTACTATGTGCCACGCAATCAATTGCTCTTCAGTTATTTAAATCATCCTTTTTATTTTTCTGTAAAGAGTACTTTATAGTTATATTCCTGTAATTCCTGTACAAGTGTTGGTAGGTGGACTGACTCCCAGATAAAATCCATAGTTATTTTGGATGGAATTTTCTTGGTAATCTATAGAAAGAATGATGATTTGGGTGTAGGTTATTTTATATTCTGCTAATAGTTGAACTGTAAGTCATCATATTTTTGTCAAATTACCAAAGAAGACAATTTTTCTTCCCTCTTCTGTGCTCATTCCTTCAATTCCTTTTTCTCATTTTATTGTCCTAACTAGCACTTTTATAACTGTGTCAGGTAACAGTGGTGACAGCGGCCAACCTTGGTTTAGCTTTGATCTCATAGGAAAGGCCTCTAGATTTTCTCCATTAGGGAGAACGCTTCCACGTGGGGTTCATCCTCTGTTGTTCTCTGAGGACTCTGTTGGTTTAATTAGCCAGCCAAAGGGTGTGTCTTGATTGTATGCCTTGCCACTCTTTGTGTCCTTCTGGTGCTAAGGGAGTGTTTGGCACAGATGCTGACAGTATAATCACTGTGGGAAAAATGGGTGACAGATAGAATCAGTGCCCTCAGATTCAACTGTGTGCTATATGCCTGATGCCTCTGAACAAGATCTTCTGTCATCTTTCTTCTGGGACAGCCAACAATAGAAGCTGTGGTCTCTGCTACGGTGGGAGAAATTCAGAGGGTAAGATTGTGGCTTACTAAGAAGGAAGATTTTCCTAATAATTCAAGTTGTCAAACAATGGGAATGGGCTGACTTGGAAGGTCTTGTAAAATGAGGGCAGGCCTTACATGGCCTCAAAGGTTCATTCCAGTTCTAACAAATTCTATAAATCTTTCTCAATGTTTCCTGGATTTTTTAACCCCACAGATCTATTCGGGCCCACCAGAAGACAATGCTGCACCTCCAGTGCCTCCTCCCAGGGTGACAGCAAGAAGACACAAGCCCATCACAATTTCTAAGCGCCCACTGCGGGAAAGGACTGTTTTCTATACTTCTTCAGTGGAAGAAAATGAAGGTCAGTGCCAGCAGCTTCTGCACAATGAGTGACCTTCTTTCATCAAGGGGAGAGGGGACTTACACTGTGGACCCACCCATTTCTCTTGGATCTAGAATAACAAAAAACATGACAGGAGTTTATATCCCAGCTTTTCCCTGGGAAGGCCTAGTAAGACAGCACTATTCCCCAAAAGCCCAGTAAAGAATCTGAGATCCTGCCAAGGTGATGGCCCTGACATATTTTAAAAAATTCAATCTTATTTGATTTTTAGCTCTCCTAACTTCCCCTCTCCCCTCCACCCCCACCTTCCCCCAACTGAGAAGACGAGAAAAGCAAAATCCATTATGATCATATGTAGTCAAGCAAAACAAATCCCTGCCTTGGCCGTGGCCCCCACTTCTCCCCTCCCTTCCTGAAAATATGCCTCAGTGTTCAGTCTTCACCCATCACTTTTCTCTCTGAAAGTGGTGTCCCTGACATATTAAAACACATGAGAGAGGTGGAGGGCTTGAGACCCTGTGAGGTGCCTACCACTAGTAGTCTATGCGTACTTTTCTCCTGTTCATGCTTAGTTCAGTCTCCATCATTTCACCAGTGTTCTCAAGTTGCTTCGAATTCCTCATAATGCAATGATATTTCATTATGTTTATAGATTATAATTTGTTCAGCCATTTCTCCATTTGATAGACGTATCATTTGTTTCTAACTTTTTGCAATGACAGCGAGTTCTTCCTGGTATGTGTGGGATATTTCTTTCTATCACCAACCTTGTTGGTCTGTAAAGCCAAAGACAGGCCTGCCAAGTTGAAGGGTATGAACATTTTGGTGGTTTTCTTGCTTTATGTCAAATTCTTCTCCAGAACTAGAGGATCAACTCACATTTCCACCAGGAGTGAATTAACACATCTTCTTTCCCACAGTCCCTCCAATATTTCTCTGTCTTTTACCATCCTTGCAAATTTTACGTGAGCAAACTTAATGACTAACCGTTGTTTGAATTTGCATTTTTAGCATTAGTGATTTTGAACCCTTTTTTATATGACTGTGGATAGTTTGCATTTCTTCTTTTAAAAAATATTCTTTGACCATCTCTTGGGCAATGACTCTTAGTTTTCTAGATTTGTGTCAATTCCCTGTCGTTTTGGACATCAGAATTTCATCAGAAATGTTCGATGTAGTTTTTTTTTAATAGGGTTTATCTTTTCTTCTTGTTCTGGATACGTTGATTTTGTTCATGCCAAAGCCTTGAGAGAACACTAGATTTTGAGTCAGAGGATCTGCTTTGAATTCTGTCTCTACCGCCTACCTCTCTAGGTCTCAGATTTTTGACCTGTAAAATGAGGGGGTAGGATCAGATGCTTCCCATGGGCCTTTCTAGCTTTAAATCTCTCATTCTGCCATCTAATTTGATATACTAAAAACTGTGTATTTTGTCTTTTATGATCTCTTCCACCCCATGGCTGTTTAGGAATTCCGCTATCTATAGTGGCGAATGATACAATTTTCCTTTATTCTCCAGTAGCTTTATGATGTGAATTTTTATATTTAGATCATTTATTTGAAACTTTTGTGGTTCATGGTATTAGGTGCTAGTTTAGACTTATTTTATGCCAAACAACTTTCCAGTTTTTTCAGCAATTCTTATTAGATAAATGATACCTTCTTCAATAGTTGGTATTCTTATTCATTGAACACAAGATTACTGTAAATGTTCACATCTAGGTCTTATCTAGCCTATTCCA
Organism: Bettongia penicillata ogilbyi; assembly: GCA_023548195.1. Classification (NCBI taxonomy): domain Eukaryota; kingdom Metazoa; phylum Chordata; class Mammalia; order Diprotodontia; family Potoroidae; genus Bettongia; species Bettongia penicillata. Next base: position 117,807 of record JAJHZJ010000375.1, on the reverse strand, counting down.
CTGATCTACCTTTATCTTTTTTTTTAGCCAGTAGCAGATAGGTTGTTATTTATACATTTTTGCTATTTACTTTTTTTAGCATTCGTTTTTTAAAATTTTGATTTCCAAATTCTCTCTCTCTCTCTAGACTCTTGAGAAGGCAAGCAACATGTTACCCATTATACATGCAAAGTCATGCAAAACATATTTCCATATTAACCATGTTACAAAAAGGGCAAGAAAAATAAAGAAAGTGAAAAATAATATGCTTCAGTCTGAGCTTAGAGTTCATCAGTTCTCTCTCTGGAGATGGAGCACATTTTTCCTCTTACGTCCTTTGGACTTGTCTTGGATCCATTGTCTTGACCAGAGTAGTTAAGTCTTTCATAGTTGATCATCATACAGTGTTGCTGTTACTGTTTACAACATTATCCTAAATTTCGTAGCAGTTTCGTTTGGATAATTACTGCTTTATAATATAATTTGAGACTCAGTAATGCTAAGTCAACTTTATTCTTATTTTTCCCCTTTAATTCCCTTGATTTTCTCCACATTTGATTATTTGCTATGGATTTTGCCATTGTTTGCACCTCCTCCTACTTTTCTAGCATAATTTAGCACAACCCTAAATTAATGTGGCCAGCCATGCACATTGAACATCACTTTAAATATTTAGCTCTTACATTATTTCTATAAATATTACTTTGGAGTTCTATTTTTTGCCTTTCTGCTATCATGGTAGGTTATACATTTTTATAATAACTTTCAATAGATTTTCCCTTCTTGTTGCATTTTTACAAAGTTATGTGCAGAAATGTTGATGATTTTTGTGGATTTATTTTTAATCTTGCTACTTTACCGAGGCAATGAGTTGTTTTGATTAGGTTTTTTTCATTATTCTCTGGGGTTCTCTAAGTAAACCATCTGCAGATAAAGATAATTTTGCCTCTTTGCCAATGTATATTTCCTTAATATCTTGTTCTTGTCTGATATAGCTAGTATTTCTAGTTCTATGTCAAATAATAATGAAAACATGAAACAGCTTTGCTTCATTCTTGATCTCCTTGGGAACACTTCCAGTATTTATCTATTACAAATAGTTCTGGCTCTTGATATTCACTAAATGTATTTGATCCTGTAAAGGCAGTCCCTTGAATTTCTATGGAACTTAATTTTTTTTACATTTAATAGCTGTGTGACTTTGGGCAGGTCACTTGATCTCTGTTAGCCTCAGTTTCCTCTTCTATAAAATGGGGATAATAATTGTCCTTACCTCCCAGAACTGTTGTGAGGATCAAATGAAATGATTGGTAAAGTCCTTAGCACAGTGCCTGACACATAGGAAACACCATTGAAATGTTAGCTTTTATTATCATTATTAATATATGTAAGAATTGTATTCAAAGGCTTTTTCTCATCTTTTTTTGCATTTTATTTTATTTATGGCTTTTATTGTATTTGTTAGTCATGCAATTATGATAAGTTGGCATATATCTTAGTCATAATGATGACTTTTGGTATATCTTTAATAATGTTCAATTTAAGGTTTTAGCATCACTCTTTACGAGTGATATCAGTCTATAGCGTTTTCTCTGCTTTATCTCTTCTTGATTTAAATATCAATACCACGTATTTGTACCATGAAAAGAGCTTATAGAATACCTTCTCCGTTTTTGAGAGCCATTTACTTATGGATTAAGTGCTCTTTATACGTTTGATAGAATTCACTTGAGGTGACACAAAATGTATCCATATAAACATCCATGGTGAGTTGACAGAGGAAAGGACAGTAACTCAAAGGGTGACCAAGAGAGGATTCTTATAGGAGCTAAACCTTGAGTGAGGTTTGGGCATCTATGAGGCAGAGGGAAAAGGTGTGGAGGTTGGAGATGAAATTTTGAGGTCATTAATTTGTCTACTGTCTGCTGGTTTTCCTCTGGGGTTTTTTCTTGGGATAATTTCTTTCCTTTCTCCTCATTTTCTGTTATTTTACTTTGGTGCATATTTTGCTGCTTTGAAATGTTGAAGAGAAATTGCGCTTAATTGGGCCACTAGAAGTGCCAGGTCTGGAATCGGAAAGGCCTGAGTTCAAATCCAACCTCAGAAACTTCTTAGCTGTAGGACCTTGGGCAAGTCCCTTCATCTCTGTCTCAAACAGTTTCTTCATCTGTAAAATGGGGATGATAATAGTATAGTACCAGTTACCTCCCAGGGTTGTCATGAGGATGATCTTCACAAATATTTGGAAAGCACTTAGCACAGTGTCTTGGTACATAGTAGGTGCTCTGTTCCCTTCCCTTAGCCATGGCTACTTACCTAGTCACCTTGCTGGGCTTCTAGGCAGTTCTTCCAGGTGGGGTCTTAGCTTAAACCAGATGGGTGGTCCTTGGGCTAGACTGCACAGTGTGTCTTCTTCCCTGAGAGTCCTTTTTGCCTGTCCTCTGGGTCCCATCTCTGCCTATAGGTGTGTGTGACCCTGCAACTGTCCAAGATTAGAAATTTCAGAGAAAGTGCTGAGTGGGTTTCCTCACTGCGCAGAAATCCCAAGTCCGGTCCAAAGAGGTCTTCAGTGATGGCTACTCAGGTGAAAGGAGCAGTTGGAGGAAGAACACGGAGAATCCAGAAACCTGAATCTGAGTCCAGCCTCTATTATAGACTGACTATATAACCTTGAGCAAATCACTCTCTGAGCCTCTGTTTTCCCATCTGCAAAATGAACCCATTAGATTAAGATGATTCCAAAGATTCTTTCTGGTTAGACTCTTAAATGCTGGATTCTGGGGTCCATTCTAGCTCTGATATTTGGTGATTTTCTGTGTGACTCACTGCCCTTTCAGGTGGTTTGTTCTTGTAGTGAGGACAGATTTGAGGTAATATATCTCTACTCTCTCAGGCAGTTGACCTTGTGACTAAGAGCAAACATTAATAAGATGACTGGCTAAGATCTGGACCCACCTGCCTAAACACGTGGCCATGACCTGGACCAGAGGGGAGTAATCAGACCTGAAACAGGAACAGGCCTGAGAATAGGAGGTAGTATAAAGATTTTAGGAGGAAGTCCAGTACAGTGGAAGGAGTGTTGGATTTGAAGGCAGAAGACAAAGGTTTGTATCCTAGCCTTGTCTATGTGACCCTGGGCAAGTCCCTTCCCCTCCCTGGGTCTCACTTTCCTCCTCTGTAAAATGAGAGGGTTGGATTGGCAGGCTCTAGCTCGGAGATCTACTGATTGTTGGTTCTCTTTTGAGTCCCTTTCATTTGCTATGATTCCTCTTAAAGTGGAGAGGATATACCTTGGAAACTGGCATTGGATTCTCAGCTTTGCCCTCTAATTTGCCTGAAGTAGCACATAGACGGTGGAATACCAAGGCCTGGACTTGAATACTGGCTATGCGATTTCTAGCCATGGTAAAATCATGGACAAATCACTTCATGTGGCTAATTCAAATCCAGATTATAAGGAAATGCAACAGGCTTTGGACTATAAATTTTAGGAAAAATTATGGAAATGCACTGTGGCATGCTCTAGCCAGCTAGGTGGCACTGCAGTGGATAGAGTGCTAGGCCTGCAATCAGGAAGACCTGAATTCCAATCTGGTCTCAGACGCTTTCTAGCTATGTGACCCTGGGCAAGTCATTTGTCCTCTATTTGTCTCAGTTTCTTCATGGGTAAAATGACAGACTAGGATTTAGCATAGTGCCTGGCACATAATAGGTGCTATAGAAATGTTAGTTATTTTTATTACTTACTAGCTGTATGACCCTGGGCAAGTCACTTAACTGCTATCTACCTCAGTTTCCTCATCTGTAAAATGGGGATAATAATAGCACCTGCCTCCCAGGGTGGTTGTGAGGCTCAAACGAGATAATATTTGGAAAACACTTAGTATGGTGCCTGACACATAGTAGGTGCTATAGAAATGTGATCTGTGGACTCTTGGGCCAGTCACTGAATGATTCTATAACTCAGAAAAACTGTGCCCCACCTCTAGAAACCCCAAAGGCCTAGGAACAATTGGATGAGTTCAGATTAGGTGAGGGAGATTTCCAGACCAACTCCCATCTAGAAGCTTCCAAACCCATATTACATTCTCCTCTGCTGAAAGCCCTGAAGAAAATCTGAAGAGGCTCAGAATCAAGTTAATGAATGAAGAGCCAAAGCAGTCATTCAGGGCCACTTCCCACCTGCCATTGGGATGAGAGGCAATGCTGAACCATGGGAAGTTGGAGGGGGCCCTGGATCCCCCAAGCCCATCATGAGTTAGAAGGGTACAGATGGGATCAGACAAGAATCTCTGCCCTCAGGAAGGTACATTTATAGGATGGATGGCTAGGGTCAGGGCCCACTTGACCTAGAGCAGTGGTGATTAGGCTGCACAGGGATTAGACCTGAGGTTTCAGTCTCTATAAATAGTCCTATGATATCTTCTTTGTTTGTTTGGTTTTTTATTTTTCATTTTTAACACAGTTCATATCACATAAAACAATTCCAACTTTTGGTCAAGTGATACTTCTTTTAAAGCATTTACAATATAGACCACAAACGAATTTTTTTTTTAACATTAACCAACTGAGACACAAATAATAGCTATGTATGCTAACTTCACAAGCCCTTGACCTAATTGTCTCCACACTATTACTAAGAATTAAAGGACCTTAACTTACTGCTGTTGGTCTAAAGTCCTAAGCCTAATAGCTTAATTTTAGACAACCTCAAATGTTCCCCTACCAACAATCTATAATTTAATAGATCTGGTAATAAGCTTACAAACCTTTTGACTATAGGAAATTGCCACTAAGAGTAGGGACATTGCAGGGAAACAATATCTCCCCAACTTCCTGTCAATTCCAGGTAGGAGTAGATTGTCAGCTTGCATTCAGTCAGGTTTAAAGTCTGCCAGGTGTCAGTGGCGAAATTGAGTCAGGAGAATCCTCAGGCTTACTAGCATCATGGATTGGAGGCTCAGACCAACTTTCTTGTTCTCCATACCTGGAGTTAGACTCAGAAGAACAGTCAGTTAATAGTCCCATAGAACCTTAAAATAGCAAGTTCCAATAACCAGATTTCAGATATGACTATAATTTCACTTTGGCTAAGGAACATCTTTTGAGGCAAGTCTTAAGTGGCTTACATGCCTTTCTACACATCTTCTAGTTCCTGATTAAATAACAATCATAAATCAAATTTGCCATTAAAACCTTAACTTTTCCATCAATGCCAAATTTTACCCAAGGATACCTGCCTCTAGGAAACTTAGACTAAAATTCTTTTCCCCAAACTAGAGTTGTCTCTGATTTAGTCTCAGTAATTAATTCAGTCAATTGTTTTAATACTAATTGCTTTTACATCACTTTATAACATGTCCAATTTTTCTCCCCATCTCTCCCCTCTTCCCACCCCCTACTACCTTGCATTCTGATTACTCCTTCCCTCAGTGAGCCCTCTCTTCTATCACACCCCACTCTTCCCTTATGCCCATCTTCTCTCTTTTCTTGTATGGCAAGATAAATTTCTATACCCCATTACCTGTGTTTCTTATTTCCCAGTTATATGCAATAATAATTCTCAACATTTGTTTCTAATACTTTGAATTCCAACTTCTTTCCCTCCCTCCCCCGCTCCCTACCCATCCCTACTGGGAAGTCAATAAATTCGATACAGATGAAATATGTGTCACTTTGCAAAAGATTTCCATAATAACCATGTTGGGTAATACTAACTATATTGCCCTCTATCCTACTCTATTCCCCCTTATTTTTCTATTCCCTCATTTCACCTTATCCTTTCCCAAAAGTGTTTATTTCTAGTTACTCCATTCTCCCATTTGCCCTCCCTTCTGTCATTCCCCTCACCCCACTTGTCACCTCCTCCCCTACTTTCCTGTAGTGTAAGATAGATTTTCATACCAAATTTAGTGAGCATGTTATTCCCTCCTTAAACCATATGTGGAGAGAGTAGCTTCACTTTTCCCCTCTCCCCTTCTCCCTTTTCTCCTCCATTAAACAAGATTTTTCTTATCTCTTTTTTGAGTTATAGCCTGCCCCATTCCATTTCTCCCTTTCTTCTCCCAATATTTTCCTCCCTCACCCCTTAATTTTTATTTTATTTTTTTTTTGTGGATATCATCTTTTCTGATTCAACACCACCTGTACTCTGTGTGTGTGTGTGTGTGTGTGTGTGTATGTACAATCCCTCCACCTACCCAAATACTGAGAAAAGTCTCAAGAGTTACAAATATTTTCTTTCCACGTAGGACTTCAAGCAGTTCAGCTTTAGAAAGTCTTTTATGATTTCTCTTTCCTATTTACCTTTTCATGCTTCTCTTGATTCTTGTGTTTGAAAGTCATATTTTCTCTTCAGTTCTGGTCTTTTCATCATGAATGCTTGAAAGTCCTCTATTTCATTGAATGACTATTTATTCCCTTGAAGTATTATACTCAGTTTTGCTGGGTAGGTGATTCTTGGTTTTAATCCCAGTTCCTTTGACTTCTGGAATATCCTATTCTAAGCCCTTCAATCCCTTAATGTTGAAGCTGCCAGATCCTGTGTTATCCTGACTGTATTTCCACAATACTCAAATTGTTTCTTTCTAGCTGCTTGCAGAATTTTCTCCTTGACCTGAGAACTCTGAAATTTGGCCACAATATTCCTATGAGTTTCTCTCTTTGGGTCTCTTTCAGGAGGTGATAGGTGAATTCTTTCAATATTTATTTTGCCCTCTAGTTCTAGAATATCAGGACACTTTTCCTGGATAATTTCATGGAAGATAATGTCTAGGCTCTTTTTTTGATCATGCCTTTCAGGTAGTCCCATAATTTTTAAATTGTCTCTCCTGGATCTATTTTCCAGGTCATTTGTTTTTCCAATGAGCTATTTCACATTATCTTCTATTTTTTCAAACTTTTGGTTTTGTTTTTTAACTGCTTGGTTTATCTTATAGTCATTCATTTCCCTGAACTCAGTTCTCTCTTTCAAAGAACTATTTTGTTCAGTGAGCTTTTGAACCTTCTCCTCCATTTGGCTAATTCTGCTTTTTATTTTTTTTTAATTAATTAATTAATTTGACTTTTTACATTCATTTTCACAAAATTTTGGGTTCCAAATTTTTTCCCCTTTTAGCCCCTCCCCCCACCCCAATACCCCAAGCAATCTAATTTTCCCTATCTCCAATCTGTCCTCTCTTCTGTCATCCCTCCCTTCTCTTGTCTCCATCTTCTCTTTTCTCCTGTAGGGCCAGATGACTTTCTATTCCTCATTAACTGTATGTCTTCTTTCCTAGTTGCAACAACAATACTAAACAATTGTTCCTAAAGCTTTGAATTCCAAATTCTCCCCATCCCTCCCTCCCCACCTATTCCCTTTGGGAAGGCAGGCAATTCAATATAGGCCATATCTGTGTAATTTTGCAAATGACTTCCCTGATAGTCGTGTTGTGTAAGACTAACTGAATTACCCTCCATCCTATTCTGTCCCTCATTGTTTCTCTTCTAGTTTTTGATCCTGTCCCTCCCCAAGTGTTGACTTCAAATTGCTCCCTCCTCCCTTTGCCCTCCCTTCCATCATCCCCCCCCCCCTTGCTTATCTCCTTCTCCCCCACTTTCCTATACTGTAAGATAGGTTTTCATACCAAAGTGAATGTGCATTTTATTCCTTCCTTTCGTCGAATGTGATGAGGGTAAACTTCACGTTTTTTTTGTCAGCTCTCGTCTTTTTCCCTCCACTAAAAAGTCTGCTTGCCTCTTGAATGAGATATAATTTACCCCATTCCATTTCACCCTCTTTCCTCCCACTACATTTCTCTCTCACCATTTACCTTAATTTCTTTTAAGCTATGGTCCCATCCTATTCAATTCACTCTGTGCTCTCTGTCTCTGTGTGTGTGTGCATGTGTGTATGTGTGTGTGCGTGCATGCATGTACATGTGTGTGTGGTCCCACCAACTACCCAGATACTGAAAAGTTTTAAGAGTTACAAATATTGTCTTTCCATGTAGAAATGTAAACAGTTCACTTCTGGTAAGTCCCTTAAGACTTCTCTTTGCTGTTTACTTTTTCATGCTTCTTCTCATTCTTGTGTTTGGAAGTCAAATTTTCTTTTCAGCTCTGGTCTTTTCATCAAGAATGCTTGAAAGTCCTCTGTTTCATTGAAAGACCATATTTTCCCCTGAAGTATTATACTCAGTTTAGCTGGGTAGGTGATTCTTGGTTTGAGTCCTAGTTCCTTTGACTTCTGGAATATCCTATTCCACGCCCTTCGATCTCTTAATGTAGAAGCTGCTAGATCTTGAGTTATCCTGATTGTATTTCCACAGTACTGAAATTGTTTCTTTCTAGCTGCTTGCAAGATTTTCTCCTTGAGCTGGGAGTTCTGGAATTTGGCCACAACGTTCCTAGGAGTTTCTGTTTTTGGATCTCTTTCAGGTGGTGATCGATGGATTCTTTCAATACTTATTTTGCCCTTTGGTTGTAGAATGTCAGGGCAGTTTTCCTTGATAATTTCATGGAAGATGATGTCTAGGCTCTTTTTTTGATCATGACTTTCAGGTAGTCCCATAATTTTTAAATTGTCTCTCCTGGATCTATTTTCCAGGTCAGTTGCTTTTCCCAGATATTTCACATTCTCTTCCATTTTTTCATTCTTTTGGTTTTGTTTGGTGATTTCTTGGTTTCTCATAAAGTCATTAGACTCCATCTGTTCCATTCTAATTTTGAGAGAACTATTCTCTTCAGTGAGCTTTTGAACCTCTTTTTCCATTTGGCTCATTCTGCTTTTGAAAGCATTCTTCTCCTCATTGGCTTTTTGAACCTCTTTTGCCAGTTGAGTGAGCCTAGTCTTCAAGGTGTTATTTTCTTCAGCATTTTTTTGGGTCTCCTTAGCCAAGGTATTGACCCGTTTTTCATACTTTTCTTGCATCTCTCTCATTTCTCTTCCCAGTTTTTCCTCCACCTGTCTAACTTGCTTTTCAAAGTCCTTTCTGAGCTCTTCCAAGGCCTGAGCCTACCTGACTTCCCCCTGGGGTGTCTGGGGTACCGAGGCCCCGCCCTCCACGTCTTTCCCCAATGGTGAGAATACGTCCTTGTCATCAGATCCGAATGTCGGGATCATTTGCATTTGTTGGAAAAAACTCTCTATAATCTTATTTTTCTTCCCTTTTCTGGGCATTTTCCCAGCCATTTACTTGACTTCTGAGATTCCTGTCCACCCCCGCCTAGATCCGCCCAGCTAGTGCTTGGGGTCTGAGGCTCAAATGGGCTTTCCACAGGAAGCTTTAGTTCTGGTACTGGGGTGGGGGCAGGGCCACCTCCCAGGCTCAGCTCCCTCAGGAGCTTTATGCAGAGGCCTTCCGTAATGAAGATCCTGCCTGCTGTTGGGGGAGTCCTGGGCCGCCGCAGCCGCTGCTGCCTCTGCCTCCGCCGCTTCCTGCCCCTGTCTCTGCCGCCGCCACTCCCTCCTGAGGGGGCCTGAGTCACGGAGACACTCCGCTCCCCCTCTCGTCCAGCCCAGCCCAGCCTTCTCTCTCACTGACCTCTAGCTTCTGTGGGCGGAGGAACTTTCCCGGCTGCCGGAGCCTCCGTCCCTGAAGCTTGCTCGGGTCAGCTTCTCTGGGGCTGCGGCCAGGGCAGCGCTGGGGGTGGGGGTCTGCTTTCTGGGGCACGGCGGACCCTGGGGACGGGTCTCCAGGGCTCTCTGGCACGGAAATCTCCTCCACTCTCATTCTGCACACCTTTCAGTGATCCAGAATTTATGCGGATCTCTTTTTACATCAATTCCATGGGCTGTGGGTTGGAGCTCAGAAACGTGTGTCCTTCTACTCCGCCATCTTGGCTCCGCCCCCTAATTCTGCTTTTTAAAGCCTCCTTTTCCTCATTGGCTTTTCGGACCTCTTTTTCCAATTGAGGTAGCCTCTTTTTAAGGGTGTTAACTTTCATCAGCATTTTTTTGGTTCTCCTTTAGCAAGCTTCTAAGTTGCTCTTCAAGCTCTTCTATTGTCTGAGCCCAACTTAAGTTTGCTTTAGAGACCCTGGAGGCAGGGGCCTTGACTTCCTGTGACAGTATACCTTGTTCTTCCTCATCTGAAAGGATGGGAGGAGTCACCTGTACACCAAGAAAGTAACCTATGGTCTTATTTTTTCCCCTTTTTTGGGCATTTTCCCAGCCAGTTACTTGACTTCTGAATCCTTTGTTAAGAAGATGGTCCTATTGCCCCCTCCTCTTTCTGATAACATGTTCAAGGCGGAGATGCGACTCAGCTGCTCAATTCCCTGGGGCTTTGTTTGGGGGCAGGGCCACCACTGAGGGCTGAGGTTTAGATCAGCTGCTCCCTACTGCCAGAGGCTTTAAGCTGAGCTGCCTGGACAATGGACCCAGGTTGCTTCCTGGCCTCTGTAGCTGCCTGCAGTCTGCTGCTGTTGTTCCTGCCGTTGCCTGGGGCTATTGCTGGAGGAACCCACTCCCCTCTCACCCAGCTGGAAAAGCCCTCCCTCACTGACCTTTGGAGCTTTCTTTGTTGCTTGTGGGTTGAAGGATCTGGGAACCCTCCCTGCTGGGAATTCTGCCTAGGATGTCTGTTCAGATCCTGTTCCTCCCACTGCCGTGCGGCCAGGACTGAGCTCCACTCCACTCAGCGTTTTGTGAGATAGACCTTCCCTATCAGCCTTCCAGGTTACCCTTGGCTGGAAACCTTTTATGTTCTGTTGTTCTGTGACTTCTGCTGCTCCAGAATTTGTTGAGAGTCGTTTTTTACAGATATTTTGTGGGCTTTGGGGGAAGCACCAGAGTATATACATCTTTCTGCTCTGCCATCTTGGCTCTGCCTCAGTCCAGTGGCTTTTTACCCATTCCAGACTAGCCTGTATCTGGGACTGGATAGTGCCAGGAGAGGTTAGTGGCAGGTGGTGGGGAGATCTTGGCAGGGGCAGTTCTACAATATTCTCTGAAGCCAACTGAACAGAACATGTGAAAGGAACAGTCAGGAAAATATGAGATTCAGGAAAGTTATAAACTTGAAATGAACAGTACCAGGGGTGGGGAACCTGTGGACTCAAGGTCACTTGTGGCCCTCTCAGTCCTCAACTGTAGTCCTTTGACTGAATCCAAACTTCACAGAACAAATCTCCTTCATAAAAGTATTTGTTCTATAAAACTTGGACTCAGTCAAAAGGCCACACTTGAGGACCTAGAAGGTCACATATGGCCTCAAGGCTGCAGGTTTCCCACCCCTAAAGTCTAGACTGTATATTTTAATTCCCCTATTCTGCTCTGCACTTGACTACATTGTAGTCATTAGACTTGGCATCAAAGAAGACCTGAGTTCCAATTCTGCCTTTTAGTACTTAGATCACTTTGGGAAAGTTCCTAAATCTCTCTGAGTCTCCATCATCTCCGTCATCAATGGGGATAATAATGATAGGACCTGTCTCCCAGAGTTGTTATGACATTCAAAGAAGAACGTGTGTGTAAAAAGAAATGTAGATGTGTTGGCTGTATTATCATTCCTGACCACTGTAGCTGCCTGTTACATCAAAGGGTGAAGGGAGAGGCCAACCACATAGAGATATATTATCATCACAGGGTTATAGATTTAATTCTGGAAGGGACATCTAGTTCAACCCTGTCATTTTACAGAAGAATAAACAGTCCCAGGGAAGGGGGAGGGATTTGCCCAGGGTCACACAGAGGATCTTAGATCTAGAGGTAGAACAGACCTCTGAGGCCATCAAGTCTAAGCCCCTCATTTTACAGGAAAGGAAACTGAGGCATGGAGGGGAAGTGAGTCCCCCAGGGTCATATAACTTGACAGCAGCAGAGCTGAGATTCAAACTCAGGTCCTCTGACTCTAAATCCAGTGCCCAGTCTACAGTACCACACTCTCTCAACATTATTGTTGCCATCCTTATTATTGATCATGTCTGGGTAGAAGCCAGGGAGACCAGTGAGAGTCTTTTCTCTTCAGACATCACATTATGGAGAGAAGAGCACTAGGCAGAGTCCAAGGATCTCTTTTTGACTCCTGGCCAAACCTGAATGTGACCTTAGGTAAGTCACAGGCTTCTCTGGGTCTGTCTCCTCTTCTGGAATATGAGACCATTAGATTCTATGGTTTGCCAGGCTGCTTTCTCTTTCTAAAATTTTCTGAAAAATGCAAGGGCTGCTAGGTAGCTCCGTGGGTAGAGCACCAGGCCTGGAGTCAGGAATCTCTTAGTTAAATCCGACCTCAGGCACTTACTAGATGTGTGACCTTGGGCATATCACTTAACCTCTGTTTGCCTCAACTTCCTCAACTATAAAATAGGGAAAATAATGGCCTGTAACTCCCAGGGTTATTATAAAGATCAAACAACATGGTAATTGTAAAGTCTTTTGCACAGTACTTGGCACGTAGCACACACTCTATAAACACTAGCTATTTATATTATTGATACAATATTTCCAAAGTTAAAAGAGATAGGCTTATAATAGAGCATAATTTACTTACAAAGTTGAGTACTAACCTACAGGGAAAAATGAACCTTCAATAGAATAGAGTACTTTCAAGCATTTTTTTATTGAAAAGATTAATGCTAAGTAGGAACTTTGAAAACCAAATATAAATCTAGAAAGGTAAACTTATTTGAACAATTGGGTAGAATTAGCTTTCTAATGAGGGGAAAGAAACATGTGTCCCTACAGAACCTTCATGCCTTCAAAGGGTATTGAGGGAGTTAAGTAAGAAAGACAGAGGAACATAATACCTGATCTTGAAGGGGATGATTAAAAGGAGAAAAAGGAAAAAAAAATAGAATCAAATGGGGGTGGGGGCATATCGTAGGTGGTCTCTAGACATCTGGGGAATGACTGAACAAACTGGCATATGAATGTCATGGAACAGTATTGTATGGTAAGAAATAATGGAAAGAGATGATTTCAGAGAATCTTGGGTAGTAGGAATCAGTGTAGAGTGAAGTGGAAAAAACTAGAACATAGTAAAGAAAGACAACCTTGAAAGCTGTAAGACCTCTGATCAGTGTGTTCACCAATCATTATTCTACCTCCTAAGAAAGAGATGTCGTGCCTTCGAACATGACCACTGTGGGGGTTTCTTTGGTTTGAATATGCTTATCTATTACAAGGATTTGGTTTCTCTTTTAATGGGGGTGGTGTAAAAAGTTCAAGAGACATAGTTTCTGGGTAGTTAATCATTTTATTACTTATTGCTAGTGGATAATTAATAAAAGGGGTGAGTGGCACTCTCAAATGACAGATTTCTCATGGAAGCCACTCATTGCTCATATGCCTTTGGAAGGGTGGGTATTCTAATTGGTTAACAAGTAATGAGAGAATGAATGTTATAATGAGAGACCTATTCTAATGAGGGGCTGGGGACTGATTTTGATCACTCTTACATGCAGATCACTCTAGCCTTAGGCAATCCTAGACAAAGGATCTGCCCCGCTTCTCTTCATTCCACCCCCCTACCCCCCCCACAATGTCTGAGTCTACCTGAGTGGAACACAATGGGCCAGAATTCACCTTAGATTAAATTTTTTGTAATATTTTCTAGTTGGGTGGGATCTCCCATCCAGGACTAAAAAGCAGGTACCCTGGAGATTTGAGCAATCTCATCCATCAGCAATGTCCTTCAGAGATTGAATAGGCGCATCTAGGTGGTGCAGTGGATAGAGCACCAGTGCAGGAGACAGGAGGACTTGAGTTCAAATCTCACCTCAGACACTTGACACGTGCTAGCTGTGTGACCTTGGGCAAGTCACTTAACCCCAATTGCCTCATCCGGGGTCATCTCCAGTCATCCTGATGAATATCTGGTCACTGGATTCAGATGGCTGTGGAGGAGAAGTGAGGCTGGTGACCTGCACAGCCCTCCCTCACTCAAAACAAAGTCAAGTGCAAGTCATGTCATCATTTCTCTGATGGCATAATCTTCTTTGGCAACAAAGGACAAACACACACAGTCTATAGGTTTCTTGTTTCTGAATGAGGAAATAAGAAGGGAAAACTTCAATTGTAATTTAATAATTGATTATTAATATAAGAGAGAAATAATCATCTTCCTCAGTGGGGATGGGGTGGGGAAGTGAGGGTTCAGAAATATTGTCAAAAAGGGGAATCACTAACATTTTTAACAAATGTACAGAACTGAAGAAAATGCAGAAGGAAACCTGGACAGTTTTGAAAGCCATGTGCAGAATTTTTTATATACTCAGTATGAAATGGAAACTTCTGGTTTCATATAGGATCATCTTTTTAGGTCTCCGGAGCTATCCTTTTTGGTCCAGGGGCTGCATCTGTGATGGAGGCTTTGGGGCCTGGGGCCTGGTGATTTTCAAGAGTTGTGATTGTGTGAAAGTGGGCACACTGGCTTCTGTCCTGAGACATGGTACTACCTCCATTACAATGTAAAGTTTCCAGGATTGCTGAATTCTGACTGGTTCCTGTCCTTATGACACCCCAGAGACAGGAAAGCAACTCTTTTTTTAAATGAAGACATCACAGAATGGCAGAATGAGAAGGAGCCCTGGAATGTAGAATCTACACCATCACTTGCAGACCAACTGCTGACTTGCATTGGTAGGAGGGGTTTCCCCATCTGGGAATTCCCTATAGTAGTGAAATTACAGGCTACAAGTATTGTCAACACCTTCTAAATGTTAGTATCCTGTAGAACCACCCCCCCAACCCCCCAGTCGATTCTATGTAAGAAATGACAGGAGAAGAAATGTCTTTGTGGAAGGGGTGGAGGGAGAGGCCAACCACATAGAGATTATCTTTATTGTCTTGAAATATGAGGAACCAAAAATGTTGACATTTGGACAAACCAGTTTTGGTGTAAGGGTGGAGGTAGTGAGTGTGGCCAAGAAGGAGGAAGAACTTCAGTCTGGAGAGTCCAAAGAAAGATCTATCGGAGTTGAGACCTGGCTTGAACCCTTCTTAGCTTTGTGACCCTTCTCTGAGCTATGTTCCCTCTGGGAAATGGGTGGCCCACCTTCCAGGATTATCATAAAGATCTCTATAAATTTTATTATCATCTTCAACCAACCAACCAAACAACCAGGTGTTGCTTTAGTCCTTCCTAAGTGCCAAGGGCTAGGAATAAAAAGAAAAAGTCCCTGCCCTCAGGGAACTTAATAGGGGAGGGAGAGACACCATCTCTAAATCATAATATACAAGAGACACATAGTGTAGATAGAAGGGAACCTTAGAGAAAACAGGCCTGAGCAGTTGAGGGGACCAGGAAAGGCCTCTTGGAGGAGGCCGAGTGGTAAAGGAAGCCAAGGAATCTGAGTTGGAGGTTTGGTGGGACAGTATTCAAGCGACGGGGACCAGCCAGTGCAGAAGTGGAGATGGAGTGTTGTTAGAGCTACTGTTATAGCTGTTACTGATAGATTGATTCATTTATTTACTATTATTTGGGGCCAGGGATGAAGAACTTTCAGATGAGGAACCTCTCCACCAAGTCAGATCAGCAACCCCTCTTCTGCATCCTCTAGGCTTAGCTGCTGCCTGGGGGCCTAGGATCTTGCAATCAAGATGAGTCAGAGGGAAGACTTGGACCTGGATCTTCTTAACTCCAAGGCTTGATTCTATCCACTGCACCATCCATTCTAGCATGTTATCTGTCTCTTATTTTTATTAATGTGTTACCTTATCATGGGGCAGCTACGTGGCATTGCAGTGGATAGAGTGCCAGGCCTAGAGTCAGGAAGACCCAAGTTCAAATATGGCTATATGACTCCGGGCAAATCACTTCACCTCATTTGCTTCAGTTTCCTCATCTGTCAGATGAGATGGACAAGGAAATGGCAAACCCTTCCAGTATCTTTGTCAAGAAAACTCCAAATGGGGTCATAAAGAATCAGACCTGACTGAAATAAATGGCTGAACAACAAATTATCTTATCATGGGTTGGCAATGACTCTGGGGACTCAACAGCTGTATCCAGAAAGTGTAGACTCTGGTAGGTCCCACCAAGCTTGCAAGACTTCATGTATGGCCCCATGCAGGGGCCGAATGTCTGTTGTCCAAGGACCAGGTCAACTCAGTTCTGAGAGGCTTATCACAAGATTGGCCACTGGGTAATGATTCGGGGTGGGGGGCAACAAACCCTCCCCTGACTGCTAGTGCTCCCCCCAGTTATATTTGTAGGGTAACTCCCTTGATGGAATGTAAGCTCCTTGTTTTGTCTTTGTATCTATCCCCGGTTCCCAGCATAGTGCCCGACATACAGTAGATGCTTAATAAATGCTTGCTGATCAATTGACTTGTGTAGCAGGGCCCAAGCCAGCCCTGCTACCCAAAAATGATGAAGTTTTAGTTATTTGAAGTGTTTGTAGTCAGGAGACCTGGGTTTGGATCTTGGCTCTGGAATTGACTGGTTATGTGGAAGGAAGGAGGGGAGGAAGGAAAGATCCTGACCCTCCTACTCTTCCCCCCCACTTCACTGGGTTGGAGGGGCAGGGCAGCCCTTTTTCAACTTATAGAAAAAAGAACTTCTGTTATTTATTACTCAAATGCCTTGGGATTCTCAGTACCTTTGAATTGCTATCTCTTAAATAAACCTTCTTAAAGTTGTTGAACTTTGCTATATTATGTTGATGACTGGGAAGAAATCAAGACCAACCTCCCCATTTTACATAGAGGGAAACTGAGGCCCAGGTTGGAGAAGTAACTGGCCACCCCCAGGATCATGTGCTCTGTGAGTGGAAGATCTGGGATTCAAACTTAGCTATGGTGATTTGAAGTTCAGTGAAAAGCATATTATTCACAGGCCTATTTGACTAAGTGCATCTGTATATAAGTATGGTCAAGGGGAGAACCATTGGGTTTTGGAGCTAGTGCTGATTTGAGAAGCATTGCAGCCATATCTTTCCAAAGGGGTGCCAATGGCGGTAACACTATCCATCGCCTGCGGACCTGACAGTGATTCCCATTTCCCTTTGTGTCCTCCTTTTCTAGATGAAACCCTTAATGGCCCCATCACTGACAACCTGGAAAGTTCCAGACCACTGCCTCACCACAAGTTGCCTGTGCAGAGGAGCGGGGAACCCGAGCAGGGGAGAAAATCCCCAATTAGGCCCAATTCTGATGGCAAGTTGGAGCCGTGCCAAGAGGTGGACGTGGGCAAGCTGGTTTCCAGGCTGCAGGATGGAGGACCCAAGCCTCCTGCCAAAGTGGCCAATGGTCTGATGATGGGGCCCGGGCCTGCAAGGGTCCCCTCTCTTCATGTAAAAAGGCCAGCTCCCAGGCCTTTGGCTCACAGCAAGGAGGGTAAGTGCGCACTTTGGGGTGGGAATGGGGATGGGGAATGCTCCAAGACCCAAAATGGAGGCAAACCATTACCTTTCCTATGCTTCATGAATGTGTAGAGCCTCACGGTTGTTCCAAAGAGAAACAGTTACCATTGACATTTACTCTAAATTCATTCAAAGCCAGGAGGGCCCAAAATAAAGTCATTAAGTGAAGCTTGGGCAGGGACTTATTGTGGTTCAATCTATGAGCTTCGGAGTGAACTGGGTTTAAAGTTGAGAGAGAGAGAGAGAGAGAGAGAGAGAGACAGACAGACAGACAGACAGACAGAAATGAATGTGCCACCAGGATTACACTGAAGTCAGTGAAATTTGAAGTTAACTGGAAGTGAAACTTTGAAGGAAATCGAGAAAGGTTGGCTCTACAACCCTCTGTT
Source organism: Bettongia penicillata ogilbyi (assembly GCA_023548195.1). Taxonomy (NCBI): domain Eukaryota; kingdom Metazoa; phylum Chordata; class Mammalia; order Diprotodontia; family Potoroidae; genus Bettongia; species Bettongia penicillata. Next base: position 100,153 of record JAJHZJ010000375.1, on the reverse strand, counting down.
TTCTAACTTAATGGAAGGAAGGGAAAAACTGAGATGTGTTCAGCAAGACTTTGGGTTTCTGAGGACCTTGTAAAATGAAAATGTTGCTGTCTCTATGAAAATGTGACGTGGACCTTGTAAAATGAAAATGTTGCTGTCTCTATGAAAATGTGACGTGGACCCCAACATTTACAGAGGCATGTTAGAAGGACAGATCCAAGACCCTGGCCAGCCAAACTCAGGGTTCCTCTCCTAGCATAACCTTAAGAAATGGTATCGCTACTAAAACTCTGGGGCTTCTAGGTGGCGCTGCAGTGGATAGATTGCTGGGCCTGGAGTCAGAAAGACCTGACTTCAAATTTGGCCTCGGACACATCCTAACTGTGTGACCCTGGGCAAGTCACTTCACCCTGTTTACCTCAGTTCCTCATCTGGAAAATGAGCTGGAGAAGGAAATGGTAAACCACACCAAGAGAACTCCAAATGGGGTCACAGAGAGTCAGATATGACTGAAAATGACTGAGCAATTAAAACTCACCTGTAGTGCTTCCCTCTGGCTATTGAAGGCTCAGCGACAGAGTACATGTGTCTGTCATCCAGTGACCAGTAGAGTTCAGTTTCAAGATGGAGGTCACTAATGGGAAGGATTATTTTGGCCCCAAAGTGGCTCATTCACCTATTTGCCTAGGTATACAGAGGAAGCCTATATCATGCAAATCTTGGGCCTTGGAAAATATTGAAGTATATATCTAGAAGCCAGGAACGTACTTTGCCCCTGGCCTCAACAAACGACACAGACCTTGCCAACCGGATTTTTTGTAACTGCATCCTTTTCTCTTGTTAAAATGGAAAAGATCAAACATCTTAACAAGAAGTTTGTGTGGCTGGGGAGCTAGGAACACCTATTTCTCCTCCCTGAAATAGGGTATATTTTGCTAAGAGCCAGACCAGAACATCAGGCCAGTTCAACACCGATGGCCCCCCCAGTCACCCCAGTGACTTTGTTTATTCTATTGATTGCCTCAGTTGGTGCTGAGATCATCTCAGTTAGTGCTGGGCTCTTGATTACTTCTCTTCCCCTTTCTCGCATGACCCAGGGCACTGTCACATGAACTGTGAAAGAAGGGGCTAAGTGAATCCAACACTGAGCTGACCCCTTCCACCACCACCCCCAAACCCTCAGCAAGAAAAACTCAAGAGCTTTGAATCAAAACAGTGTGGCCCTGCCATCAGTAAGAGGCCTAGACTTACTACCCACTTGGCAATACTCAAGGGTCTCCAGGCTTTCCCAGTGGCAAGGTGGAATGGAGGAAGGAGCTAAGTGATGTTTTGGTTGCAGTCATGAAAGGCTTAGCCTTGCATATCTTCACCGTAGCTCATCTCCACATGGCTAGCTTTGGGGGGAATGGATGAAAAGGCCTCATCAACATTGAAGAGGGGTTTCTATGAAGACCTCTGTCTCCAAGCTGCTGTCTCTTCACTTTAGCCTACTGAGGCTGCACAGTCATCTAAGTGGCCTGGCCAGGAACGAGGTAGGGTTTAGTTCCCTCAACCTACTGCTTCATGTCTTCCCACCAGCGTGATCAGATGGGATTTGGGAGATAGTACTCAATTGACTTGGATGATCTGGGATCATAGAATTTAGTGCTGGAGGGAACCTTAGAGATCAGAGAATTCAAGCCCCTCATTTGCCTGAGCTGGAAATTGAGGCCCACAGAGAGGAAATAATTTGTCCAAGACCTCACAGCTAGAAAGGAGCTAACCCAGTATTTAGACACAGGTTCTCTAACACCAAGTCCACCTCTCTTCCCACCATGCCACACTGCCTGTCTTCTAGCCCAAGGTGTCCATAACTGGATTCCTTCCTCTAAAATTCTGGTATCTGAGAATCATGCCTGGGAGTGGTTTTAATTTCCCCTGCTTCTAACAGATCTTTCTAAACTTAGCTCATTTTCTTCGTCAGATTTATAATGCCTTTCTCTCTTCCTTTCTTTGGATGCTAGCTAGGGTCAGAGATTTTGAGCTGTCAGGGCCCTCAGAGGCCAGCTAGACTAACCCCCCTCATTTATGGAGGAGGAAACTGAGGCCAGGGAGGGGGAGAGACTTAGTTAAGATGACACAATAAGATCAGAGATCTAGAGCTAAAAGAGGCCATTGAGTCTACTCCCTGTTTTGTAGAAGAGGAAACAGGTCTAAAGAGATATTGTCAGTGGAGCGCCATCACCCCTTCCTCTGCAGCCAAGTGGAATGGGAGAATAACCCCTAGATCAAGAGATCTGGGTTCTAGTTCTGGTCCTACTACTTATGTGTTTTGGGGCAAGTCTATTTCTTTCTCTAGACCTCAGTTTCCTCATCTGTAAGATGAAGTTGTGGGACTAGGTGGCTTCTAAGGACTAAACAGTCCTCTAGTGCAAGGGCCTTCATCAGCTTCTCTACAGAAAGATGACCTTCCCCAGTGCTGGTAGCAGACACTCTGACATCTGAGGCAAAAAGGCCTTATGTTGTCACCACGTATTCATTGAGCATGTCATCCACTGCTGGTACTGTGATAGGTGGCCATGGGAGTCATGGTTCTTGCCCTTATTGCCTAGGTGAGGTGAGTGTCAATTCTTGGATAGTTCTTGACTTAGTTGGTGTGGCTACTCTCCCCCTAAAAGGGGCCCTTCCTCTTTTCCTCTCCTTCCATCCTGTGGATCCTTCTCAGAATTTATTCCAAGAATCTAGATCTAGAACTAGACCTTGGAGGCCATCATTTTTCTATGAGAGAAGCTGAGGCCCAGGGACAGGAAATGACTTGCCCAAGGTCTCATAGGTACTGGATGGCAGAGCCAGGTTTAAAACTCAATTCTGAGGAAATACTCAACATATTTTCTGCTTCCCCTGATAGAGGATTTCTCCAACTCTGTAGACCTTCCTTTGTCATGTTGTGTGGATACTGAGACCATCTGTCATCCCTCCCTCTGGTTACGTTACCAACTCACTTCCCTTTCTGGTTAAGGACATCTTCCATTGTGCCTATAATCAGATTCTTTTATATATGCATGCATATAGCAAATGCTTTCCATTCATATACAAAAGAGGAAAGGGGGAGGACATGCCAGTGTGGGTGAGAGTTAGCAGAGAAGGAAGGACTGGGGCCGGCACTGAAAGATGGAGAAGATGTGATAATCACCCTATTACAGCAATCATTCCTCTCTCTCTCCCAACAACTTGGCTTCAACCAAGAGATGAAAATCTCTTTTTGGGCAGTCTGTACTGTGTGTTTCCAGGACTCAAAACTTCTCTGTTCTTGCAGAATGTTGAAGAAGAACCTTTCCATCCTCCCCTTCCAAATCTTCCCCAGCATCTTCTTTAGGCCTCTGCTACTCTAGTTCTGGGCCTAGATTTTGGGAAAAGTTAGTACCAGAAAGTGGAAAGAATTGGCAGGACCTGGGTTTGCATTTGAGTTTGGCTGCTTCCTGGCTTTGGGCAGGCCTTAATTTCCTCCTCTGTAAAAATGAGGGTTATTAGACTATAGATGGTTTCTAATACCTTCTAAGAGTCTGATCATATTCTCAGCCCTTTGATTCTGTGAATGCAACCTCAGGCCAATGGTCCATTTTTTTCTCTTGCCACTGCATGCCAGGTGTCTCCTCCAGCCCAAAGTTCTGTTATTTTCCCTTCTCTTCATGGAGTAGTAGCGTTTCAGCAGGATGAGGATCAAGGCCCAGAGGAGTTAAGTAACTTGACCAAGATCACACAGCTAACAAGTGGTGCAGTGGGGACTAAAACCCAAGACTTTCTCTGATATGATACTTCCTTCCCTAGTACTTCTTGTGGAGCAAGACTCTTCACTCTTGTGGCCTCTCCCAGTGTTCCAGAAGCTTCTCCTTTCTCCCAACCACAGGCCTCCTCCTCCACCCTTCGTGAAACCACACCTTCAGCCAGCTTTCTCTCTTAGCAATTAATTGTCCCCATGGAACAATTCAGTGGTGTTCTCTGGGAAAGCATGAAAACCAGCCATGGTGGATTGTTAAAACATAATGAGTCTAAATGAGGAAATGTGGCTAATGGACAGTTAGTACGAGCCATTATTGAAAGAGCTCATGTTCTCCTAAATACTCCAAACTTAGCTGCATTAGTTTCCCAGGTGGAGGGGGCTCTGAGGGCTGCCTTGATAAGTTAGTTAGGGCAGTTGGCCTTCTCCCTGGTCTTCAAAGTAGGCCTTTTGGCTGCTGCCCTGCTCTCTGCCCTCTCTGCTCAAACCAGCAGGGCCATTAAGTGAGACTCTTGGACTCCCTCCACCTCCCAGAGGAGACAGGAAGTACTAAACTGGGGGCTGTCAAAAAGCTTGGCTCCCAGCAACCTCTAGGAACCATGGCAGGGTTTCAGCCTGCCTTTCTTTGCGTCCACATGCTTTCCTGCCTTTGTAGCCTACACAGGACACTGCCTGGCCTGAGTCCCTGGCTCGCAAGTTTCACACACATCCCTCTCTGCCCAAGTGACTAATGAGAGATACTGAGGAGGCCGGGAAACCCTGTCACTCTAGAAGAGCACTGGTTGAATTCTGTCGCTTCACTGCTTGACAAACTCCCGTGACTCTGGGGCCAGCTGCCTCTGTGACAAAACACAACTCCTCTGGCATTTAAAGGCTTCCATGGCTTGCCAACAACTGGGTCTCATTTGAGTTAGTTTTTTAAGGGTGGCTGGAAAAGTAAGGAGGGAGAGTGGGAAAAGGGATGACATCCTAAATATCAGAACAGTATGAGCAAAGGCTTAGAGTTGGGAAAGGGAATGATGAGCTAAGGGAAGGGCAAATCACCAAATTTGCCTAGAGCATAGAACACCTGAGTAAGAAGGTTGGAAACGTGAAGGTTGGCCTGGAGAATAGGATCGAAGAATGCATGAGAAAAGAGCCACACAAGGATGGAGGAAGGACAAGTTCTATTTTCTACCTAATTTCATCCAGCAGGGTGCCAGCTACATAGACTGGGTGTACCCTCAGTTAAAAAAGTCCGAACATTGCAAATCAGCCCTGTCAGGAACAACTGATAACACTTTGAGCTCCATTAGACATCTTTACAGATCACTAAATCTAACACTTTCATTTTTCAGAGGGAAAAAACTGAAGCCCAGAGATTATAAGTCCATTATCACCCAGGCAATTCAAACCCAAGCCTTCCAACCACACACTCATTGGTCTTGCTTCAGTGCTCAGAAGACCAAGAAAAAAATTCTAGGGATTGACTCTGATTCCTGGCAAAATTCTAGAGCAGATTATGAAAGAGATTTTTTCCTTCCTTTCTCCTTCCCTCCTTCAGAGCTTTTATAGTGAAATATAGGAAATATAGCAGACATAGATTGCATCCTTTCACCAAATATTTGACCAAGTCTCTTACTCTCCCTTTGGACAAACTGAGGAGAAGAGGGCAAGATGATGGTACTGTTAGGTAGATTTGGAATTAACTGAAAGCTCAGAATACTTAGTGCCTCAGTGTCAGTAGGAAAGGAGGTTTTTAGTGAAATTCCCTACGTAGGACCGTAGGATTGGTCCTACGCCCAGTGGTATTTAATGTTTTTCTCATTGACTTGATTAAAGTCATAGACGGCAGCTCATCTAACTTGTAGATGACATTGGGTCATAGGGTCAAGATCAAAAAGCATCTGTCTCAGCTACCTGACATACTGACTCAAGTCTAAGCAGATAAAATGTAATAGGGACAAATAGAAAGTCTTATGCATCAGCTTTGCAAGTATAAGGTGGAGAGGCTGTTGACAAAATCATAATCTGTCAAAAGATTTGAGGTTTCAGTGATACTGTAAATACAGTAGGACCCATTGGGGCAATTATAGTAGCTTGAAGTGTGACATTGATGGCATTGAGAGGAGCATGTTGGCTCCAATGTGAGAAGCATTGATCCTGTTGTCCTTGACCCTGATCAGAACATACATGGGCCATACCAACTGAACTACCAAAAATGATTTTATAGGGCTAGAAAAAATCATAACAATTCATCTGGAAGAATAAAAGATCAAGAATATCAAAGGAATTGATTAAAAAAAAATGCGAAGGAAAGTGGCCTAGCTGCATCATATCTAAAACTATATCATAAAGTATCATCAAAACTATTTGGTACTGGCCAAGAAATAGAGTGGTGGATCAGTGGGATAGGTTAGGTACACAAGACACAGTAGTCAATGACCACAGTAATATAGTGTTTAATAGATCCAAAGACTCCAACTTCTAGGATAAGAATGCACTATTTGACAAAAACTGCTGGAAAACTGGAAAATAGTATGACAGAAACTAGGCATAGACCAGCATCTCATACTGTATACCAAGGTAAGGTCAAAATGGGTATATGATTTAGGCATAAGAAATGATACCATAAGCAAATTAAGAGAGTAAGAAATTGTTTACCTGTCAGATCTACAGAGAAAGGAAGAATTTATGACCAAGCAAAACATAGCATTGTGAAATGCGAAATGGATAATTTTGATTACATTAAATTAAAAAGTTATTGTATAAACAAAATCAATGCAACAAAAGAAAATACATATGGGATATTACGTTTACTTCTGGCTTCACTTATGGAGATGACAATTAGCACCTTAAGGTTTGCAAAGCATTTGACCAATTTTTCATTTGATCCTCACAGCAGCCTAGGGAGGTAGGTACCATTAGTATCTCTATTTTATGGATGAGGGAACTGAGGCAGACAGACATTAAGTGACTTGACCAGGGTAAATTTGCTCAGCTGGGAAATGTTTGAGTTTGGATTTGAACTCGGGTTTTTCTTACTCCAGGCCCAGCTCTCCGTGGTGCCCCCTAGCTGAGAAGCTGAGTGTCACCAGGATGACAAAGTGCTTTGAAGACTTAGGGGAGACCCAAACTTCAAGTATTTGAAGTATTATCATGGAAGGGGTTTAAGAGGGGTTGAATTTGGCCTAGGCAACACCTGAGTTGGTGTTTGTGTAGGGGGAGTGGATTAGAAAAATGACTGACAGTGTGTGCAGGATGAACTGGTAAGGGGAGGAAGCTAGAGGCAAGATAGGGCTGGAGGTTGTTGTAGTATCTGGGATAGAAGTGAGAATGGAGAAAAGCAGAAGGAAGAATTATGTTACAAAGAACAGGGGTGGGGATGTGGGAGCCAGTGCCAGGGGCCCAAGAAGGGTGGAGCCTCTCCAGTGAGTTGCATTGATTTTAACTGACCATCCTTAGCCCCAGCTCATACCTCCTTTGAACCCCTGATAGATAACTTGTGTTTCCCAATTCTAGGTGACTATGACAGCTTCAGTAAAGTGCGCTCCCCAGGAGACAAACCAGCAATAACTCGGCCTCCTGTGCGCCCCCCAGATCCTCCGTGCCGAGTAGTTGTGCCCCAGAAGCCAGAGCCCAAGCCAGAGCCTGTGGCTGGAGGAGCTCCTGAAACCATGGCCTCTGTGTATGTAGCCTGGGGGAAACCAAAGACGCAGTGTACATGGTGCTAGGCTGGGCAAAGCCTATGGCTGAGGCTTGGCCTCCAACTCCCGACTCTGCCAGGGCCTCAGTGGGGGCGCTGTCAGGGTACGATCCGAGACCCATCTTTCTCAGTTGCTTCTCACCCCCTTTAGGGGGATGAGGTTAGCCAGCTGGTTTCATGCTCTCTTGATTCTGAAATGTTTTGATTTCTGTTATTATTACCACTGGATTTTCAAGTAATTTAATTCCACCAAATGGAATAAAGTTCTCCAGAGAGGATTTTGGTGGAGGAGCAGAGCCAGAGTCTGGCAGGCCTTCCAGAGGCCAGGCCAAGAGCCAAGGAATCCGAACAGCATTTGCTGGGGTAGAACTGAGGTCCAGCAATGGTTCTCCCTGAGTTGCCCAGCCTGTTGGCCTGGCCTTTCCAGCTGGAACTGGGGCTGTTCACAGGGTACTTCCTTCCTTTCTCCTGGCCCATTGTTTGAAGGGTCCATGAGATGGAAGAAGAAGAAGAAACAAAAACCCTCCTCCCTTTTGGCTAATTGGGAAAGTGATTTTTATAAAATGACAAAAGATTCATGTTGGCACCAAAATCAAGGATTCTTTCTGTATTTTCCCCCAATAAAAGCTCAAATATAGTTAGAAGTGATTACACAGACTCTCTGAGCAAATGGGGGCTTGGAGAGGGCAGGGTGTGGAGAATGATCCAGCCTAGAACTCCCCAGCTGTCCCTTGTCCCAACAGAATCCAGTGGTTGGGGTTCCTGAGAGACTGAGGTTTCTCCCAAGAGCTCAGGCAGCCTTTTCCCACAAGAGAATGGAGCCATCCTACCTCAGTCAATAGACCAACCCGGTCAAGGTTTCTTAAGCACCTTCTCATTCAGGGACTTGATGACCATTTTTTTTTTTTTTTGATGCAGGAGCCCAGACCTAGTGTGGTGAGGTGGGAAGCATCACGAATGTAGAGCCAGAGGACCTAGACTTGTACCCAGCTTTGCTTTCTGAATCTATAAATGGGGAACAGAAATAGCTGGCCACCTCTACTGGGGTCTTCTTCCAGTCCTATCTAGAAAAGGCTTTGCTGGGGAGCAAGGGATCTGGGTCTTCCCAGTTGGCCCAGCTTTGGACTAGATATGCCAGTTCCTGGCATGTAGTTGGTGCTTAATAAATGTCTGTGACTGACTGAGGCCCCCTCCGCAAAAGGCAAGGCTGGATCTGGACCATGGGAGATCTAAGGCCTGTGAGGTCCCTCATGCACATCAGCTCATGGCTCATGAATTCCTGATGAGTAAGTGTGAGTGATCTCTGGGAGCATGGACATGAGGGCACCAAAGTGACATAACCCGTCTGCTTCTCTCTGCAGGGTGGCTTGCCGGACCCGGTTCTTTGAAACAGCGTCTCGGAAGACAGGAAGGTAAGAGACACAGGTTTCCCTCCTACATGCCATTCCCAATGAGGCAGAGATGCTGTATTGGAGAGGGCACCAGACTTGGAGTCAGGAAGATTGGCTCAGATACATACCAGCTGTGTGACCTTAGGCCAGTCCCTTCCTCTCCCTGGGCCTCAGTTTTCTCCTCTGTAAAATGAGGGGGTTGGATTCAGTGACCTCTGAGGGCTCTCCCAACTTCAGCTGCATGAACCTGCGATCTAGAAAGTATTCATTGACTCACACAGGTGCCTTATAAAGAGCCCTGCAGGGACTGGCAAGCTCTCTGCCCATTTCCTTGAAGGCAAGGCCTTCAGTTCTTCCATCCGCTGTGTCCCTCACCATCCTTGAGGGTTTGTATACTACCAATGAAGGACTCAAGGGGATGGAAAGGCAAGATTCCTAGAACTCGCAGCCTCTGCAGAGATGAGTAGTTTCTGGCCAGCCTAAGCAGCCCATCCAAAAAGTAATGTGGGCTGAAAAGTCCAGACCCTGGAGCACCATCTACTAGTCAAAGGATTTATCAGGGGCCCAGGCTGGCTCGGTAGCTGGCACCCTGGTGACTCCATTCTGGGGATCAGTCTCAGGTGGCCTGGCCTCCCTAGAATGGGCATGACTTCCCAAGAAGAGTTAAGAGATATTGGGGGGGAAGGGAAGGTGACAGCATCACTCAACCTGAGGCTTACCATCCTCCCTCCACCATGCTTCGTTCACTTATATCCTGGTAGACACGCACAGGCCATGGGGGTATGCTGTGGTCTCTCAGATTGGCTGCCTAAAGGCTTCCCTGGCACCTGAATCCAAGAGATCTCAGAGGACACCAACTCCAACTTAGACCTGAGCTGCAGTCACCTCTCCAAGTCTCTCTCACCCAAGTAGCCCTTCCACAACATTCCGTGACTGGGAAGTCATTGTACCTCAAATCTACTGTTCTCTTTGGGCTGCTTCCTGATGGGTTCAAACCAAACTCCTCGAGGCACCTTAAATTAACCAAGTCCCAACTCACTTCTCTCCAGTGTCCCTTTTTATGATTCCCCAGTATGGCTCTGGAGGATGGGAAGAGTACCAAGGCATGTTCTCTTCCAAGATCCAAGTTGTGCTCACCCTTCCCAAACAGCTTTCTTAACTTAGGGACCCACAGAGCAGGTCTCAATGGAAATCGCAAGGGAGGAATCAGAGCACCATGTCTACCCTGCTCTCTCCTAGTCTTCAGGGGGCCAGGGAGCGGCCTCAACAAAATTCTCTCTTCTCCTCCTTCCTGTTCCCACTCCAAACATTCTGGGATCTTAATCATTGAGATTTTGCCTCTCCTTTCCACACAGTTCCTCATCTCCACAAGGAAGACTCGCTGGGGATGAGAGTTGAGGCCCTAGGTATGTATATGGTACCCATCTCTGGTTCCAGGAATTTACCCAGCTCAGATCAGTCAAACTAAATAGTCACGTGGGCCATAATACACAGTGGGTCTCAAGGGAGATACTGTGCTCTGAGTTCTCTCCCCTCTGTAATCAGTCCCGGTGAGGACAACGAGGGAAGTGTCTTTCCAATCTGCCCTTTCCCTAGGATTGGTACTTGAGGGATCTATGATATTATCAGGGCCTCCAAACAGACCAGTTGTAGGGCATGTCATAGTGGGATGCCTTTCATGTAAGTCTGTGATTCAGTGATTCAGAGCCAAATGACCCTCTGGCTTTGCTGAGATTCTATGGCTGAATATGGCCACCCTTCCAGCAGTGATCCTCCTTGATCTTACCTAGGCTGGTTCCTGAACAACAGCTGGCACAGGCCTGTTCTTGATGTCTTGTTAGCTCGGCAGGAGCGATCACTTCTCCCACCCCACCCCCACCCCCGCCCAGTCTTCTTGAGCCCTGGCTCACTTCCAAGAGGAAGACAAGAGAAGAGAACTTGAGGCCTAGACAGTCAGATGGAGAGGTGGGGGGGGATCTTCGTATTCAGTGCAAGTACCTGAGTTTGACACCAGAAATTTGCAACAAACACCCCATAGCAACGAGTCGGCAGGGCCTGTTCTCTAGCACAGGAACTTGGGAGCAATCTGCTCTCAAACCTTTCTCTGCATGTGCCACTAAGGAATCCTTGCCCCAGCATCTGCGGTCATAGAATTGTTCAGTATGTCCTGTTTGGGTATCTTTGCCTTCCTCCCAAAGGGTCTCATGTGATAGGGAAAATATTGTCCTTTGACTAGGAATCCTGACTATATGATTGTCGAATTGCTTGTAACATGTGTGACCTTGGATGAGTCCCTTCCCCTCCCTGGGCCTCAGTTTCCCCCTATGTAAAATGAGGGAGTTGGACTAACTGGTCTCTGAGGGTTCTTCTAGCTTGACATTTGGGATCTTAGCATATGACCTTGGATGAGTCACCCCTCTGGTCGTATAAAAAGAGGGAGTCAGACTAGAGATGGCCTTTATGCATCTATACCAGGGATGGGGAACCAGCAACCTTGAGGTCACATGTGGCCTTCTAGGTCCTCGGGTGCAGCCTTTTGGACTGAGTCCAAATTTGACAGAACAGATCTTTTTATTAAGAGGACACATGTGCTGATCACTACTTCTTTCTCTTCCAGGTTTTAGGAATCGTGGCCGGTCCCAGATGACTACATTCTTCTGAAAGGGCCTCCTCTAAACTTTTGTGTGCCCAGGACCCTTGGGCTGAGAGGCAGCTCCCTGCTGGAACCTGGCTGTGGAAAGTCCAGGAAACTGTAGAATTAGGGGGACTCTCTGGACATGTCTTATTTTCCCTTTGCATCCTTTCCTCATGGTCTCAGAAAAGCTATCTTAAGCCCAGTGGAAAGAGAGCCTGCTAACTTCCCAAACAGACTGTGAACATATGGGCTCATGTGCCCTGGGGCAGGGAAGAGAGCCACTTCCTTCCAGTTAGACTCTGAGCCATCGGAGGCAAAGCCAGGGTGCCCAGGACTGGACTTCTCTCTAGCCCCTGAGCCCCTGGGAGTTCTGCCTTCGAGGGCTGCCGAATTCCGATGGAGTTGGAACAGATGCCCCAACTCTCCAGTCTTTGTCACTCCAATCCGTTCCTTTCCCGGGCAATGTTTGGTTAGAACCCTGACATAATCCACCGTTGCATATGTCTAGACATCTGCCCTGCAGAGGGAACCTTTCACTGACTGTTTTCTGCATTTTCAAGCTGGTAGCTGTGGGTGACCCAGAGCATGGCTGGTGTTAGGAGGTCTGACAAGAGGGGCTCAGTGCTCCCTGGGCTTTCTTTATCGGGGGCGCTGTCTCTCTCTCCCTCTTTCTTTCCTCTCTCTCTCCCTTGCTGTTTCTTTCTTGTCTCTCTCCCTCTTTTTCTTCCCCCTCCCTCTCCTTCTCTCTCCCCCTCTCTCTTCCCTCTTTCCTTCCTCTCTCTACCCCCTCTTTCTTTCCCCCTCTTTCTTTCCTCTCTCTCTTTCTCCCTTTCTCTCTCTCTCTCCCTCTCTCTCTCTCTGTCTCTGTCTCTCTCTCTGTCTCTCTGTCTCTCTCTCTGTCTCTGTCTCTCTCTCTCTCTCTCCCTCCCTCTCTCTCTCTCTCTCCCTCTCTCTCTGTCTCTGTCTCTCTTTCTCTCTCTGTCTCTGTCTCTGTCTCTCTTCTCTCTCTCTCTCTCTCTCTCCCCACCTCTCCCCCTCTTTCTCTCTTCCTCTCCTTCTCTCTCCCCCCAACTTCCTCTCTCTGGGTTCTCTGCCAGCTTTCTTGTACGAGCGTTTTGGAAACAATTGGAAACAAAAACAGCTCCAGACCTACCAAGCAAACATTCTGCTTTTGAAGCCTAGCCTTGTTTGAGTAAGTTTCATTCTGTTTTGCTCTTGACAAACTTCTTCTCGGAACAAATGAGAAAAATGGAATTTGAAAACATTTCGAAAAGAATTCCTTCTGCCTGTCCCTCTTCTGGAGGGGCTGGGTTCTTGGGATGGATGGTAGGTCAAGGGAGCAATGGTGATACAAACACAGTTGCAGTGACCAATTTCCAATGTCGAATCGAGGCTGCTGCTTCAGGTTCCTGATTTCCAGTGTCGATTTCCAATGTCAAAAGCAGGCCGCAGCCTCGGACTCCTGATTTCCAATATCCAATCCAGGCCACTGGATTTTCATCCGTCTTTGGCGGCATGGCAAAGCCTAAGGACCCCTTTGCAGAATCATGTACTTCCACACAGAAGTTTACACAGGAAGCTCATTCATTGGAATTTTGTTAGCAAAATATTTTTTTCAAAGTCCCACAAGTTTCACCAACTTCAGGTTAAGAGCCCAAACCTTACAGGAAATCTCCCTGGAGACAAAAGAAACCCTTTTGCAATGTGGAGAATCTTTCCCCCCATCTAGCAGGGGGCTTTAGTCTATAGGCCTTAGCCAGGCCTTAAAATGTAACTTCAAACATTAGCTTTGCCTTGAGCCCAGGGGTCCCGTAGCCTTGGATACTATATGAAACACTTCCAACTGAACACCTAATTTCAATTTGGTACCTTTCTTACTAATCCTTAACCTGTTCCCCAACCTAATTTTGTTCACACCTAGCTTTGCGTGTTCCTGCCCTGTGTGTGCATGGCTTCTAGATACTGGCCTTTCTTTCTTAGCTCTTTGTGAAATCCCTCCTCTTGGGAGAGGACCCATCCTAGGTGGCAATCTGCAACTGAAGGCAAATTAACACAGTGGGTTTGATTTCTGGAGAGTAAACATTTTCATGCCCTGCATCTCTCTCCTCCCCTACCACCTCCTCAGCCCAGGAGAGCTGCCAAGCAGAGTTGTCTCCTCAGGGGTCTCTCTCTAGTACTTTGGCCTACCTTGTTCTCTGGGGAGAGTGCTGATAGGCCCTGTCGACGTTGTCAAGGTCAGACTGGCCTTCTTTGCCTTTCATCCAGCCAACAGAGATGGACAGTGGTGCTCAGGGGACAGCATACCATGGGTGGGTGTGGGGGTGTGGTCCTTCTGTGAACCTCAGTGCTGCAGGGCTTCTAACCCAGTGTTACTTGGGGCCATTGTTGTCATAACCACACTAGGTAATTGGGGAGTTCATCACATCCACGGTCCAAACGTTCAAGGTCTTGGGAGTGTGTGTGTGTGCGTAGATGGTGAGTGAATAGAGCTTTGGGCCCAGAGTCAGGAGGATCTGAGTTCAAGTCCTGCCTCAGATACTTATTAGCTGTGTGGCCTTGAACAAGTTACTTTTTCTCTGCTTTTGAAGCCTCAGTTTCCTCAGCTGTAAAATGAGGGAGTTGGACTCCATGGCCTGCAAGGTCCCTTCATGACACTTGAAGAAATGATTGAGACTCTGGGCCACCTGAAAGTTGATTGAGCCACTCCATTTTTCAGTAGGCAATAGCCTAATTGAAGCTGCTGAGAAATCCCCAAAATGAGATCCAGTTAGAAGCTTAAGAGTATAGCCTAGGGATCAGGGAATCAAGTTGGAAGGAACTTCAGGGGCCAACTAATCCGGCCCATGTATGACTGGGATTCCTCTCTACCACAGCCTCAGAGGCAGAAAGAGCTCTGACCACGGAGATCAGAGGGTGTGGCCTTACATTGTATCTCTGATACTACCTGTGTTTGTTACCTTGGGCAAATCCCTCCCCTCTCTGGGCCTCAGTTTCCCCCTCTGTAAAATGAGAGAGTAGGACTAGGTAGCCTCTCAAGTCTCTGTCAGCTCTAGCTCTGGGATCTTCTGTGTGACCTAGGCTGTCATTTCCCCTCCCTGGGCCTCAGTTTCCTCTTTTAGGTGACCTCAGGGAGCCGTGCCAGCTCCAGCTCTGGGATCCTACAGTCCTTTGCTTCTCCAGCTTCCTCTTGACCTCTTCTCCTAAGGGGTGAGAGGGGAGAGTGAGATTTGCTAAATCCATAGCCAGCCCATTCCATTCCTGGATGGTTCTCACCATCAGGGGAGAAGCTGCAAGGCATGATTGTCAGGAATAGCAGAGTTTAGATCCTGCCCTAGCTGTTTAACTGACTGGCTAGGTCACTTCATTTCTCAGTGCCCCAGGCAACTCTGTAAGACTCTCCTTTTCAGAGAAGGTGCTATATGCATGGGTAGAAGGAGTTTCTTCCAGGAATTCCCTATGCCAGTCCAGACACAGGTCCATGCCTGATCCCTGTCTGTCTTTGGTAGGAAGATTTTCCAGGCATTGAACTAAAAATCTGCCCCCTCAGCTCTTGGTTGTGCCCTTCACATACTTGGAAGTCACACAGCATTCCAGCTATCTCTGAGTTGAACAGGCCCAGTCCCTTCACTAACTTCTCAATAGAACCATTCCTAATATCCCCACCAAAGGTGTCTGTGCTTACGGAAACCAGGGAATCCATGAGGTCTGATGCTCACCCACTGAGATTCCTTAGAGAGGAGTGTGGTACAGTGGCAGGAAACTTGGCTTTGCTGGGTGGAACTGGGCTAGTCATTTTCCCTCTTTACAACCCATTCTCTGCCTCTGTAAAGTGAGACAGTTGGGGACCTTCCAGTACTAGATGATCCTGGAATAATGATGACCACCCACATCACTGTAGCATCTTAAGATTTACCAAGTAGAGTCTTGGACAGATCACCAGTGAGGAATGGCCTTTATCTAATAGGAAGGAATTGGGCTGGACCTTCTCTCTTTCAAAGGGCTTCAGAGAAGGAGTGAGGTGAGGTTTGAAGGGAAGGAGGGGGATGTTGGTGTCTTTGGGTGTCTCATACAATCAACCAAGGGGCCTAGGTCAGTCAGCCTGAGGCTACCTTTGACTGACGATTACGCAAACCAATCAGAGCATCTCCCTGCAGCAACCAGCCTTGGTGACAGCTGCAGACTCTTCATAGTCCAAGCACTGAGTGTGGGGCTATGGGATGTTCTAAAACTGGGCTGCCCACCTTCCACCTCCCCATCCCCCCTTACCCCATTCCCTTCACTTTAACCCAATAGAACACTTGCTTAAAGACCGTCCTAGCTCACTTTTGGAAATGAAACATTTGCTTTTTGACAAGCAAGTAGAATGTAAGGGATTGAGGGCAGGGGTCGTCTCATTTTTGTCTCTGTGTCCATAGCGCCTAGCACTGTGGCTGACACCTAGTAGGTTCTTAATAAACATTTGTTGAATAGAACCAAGGGAAAATGTGTGTTTTGTTGGTGTTAGAGAAAAACATCTCCTTAGTATTTTACTCTGCCCTGAGATATTCATTCAGTTGGGCCGTGGGATAGCTGACCTCCAAATCTCCGTTCCTATGTGTTTTAGCAGGTGAGTGACATGATCATTCTTGGTATAGGGGGAAGAGCACTGATCTAGTCAGAGGCCTGGGTTCAAATCCTGATTTGGATGTTTCCCTCCTTCATGTCCCAGTATAGAAGTCACTTAGCCTGCCTTACTCGATGAGCATGAGGTCTCTTCAGTTTATATCTATTCTCCTATGTGTGACCTTCAACATCTCATGCCTTTTTTTGGGCCTCAGTTTCCTCCTCCGTAAAATGAAGTGATTGCACTAGTTGGTCTCTGAGGGTCCTTCCAGCTCCCTTGATTCCTTGGACTTCATGCTAGACCTGCACATATATGAAGATGGCACTCTTGGCTACTGAAAGTATCATAGTATAATGGAGCATCAAGAAGAACACTGGTTTTAAGAATTCGAGGAGCTGAGTTCAAATCCCAGCTTTGCTACTTCCTACCTTCTTTCTGGCCCTCACTTTCACCTTCTAGAAAATGTGAGAGTTGATCTAGATGACATCAGGGATCCATCACTCCCTTAAAATCCTATAAACATGAGAAAATGGAAATTCTGGAGAGAAATGGGTATGGATGTAAAAAATGAGAGAAAAAAACAATTTCAAATTCATGATTTCATTAAAGTTACCCATAAAGGAGGACATGATAATCACCAAGGGTCAAAAGTCCCTATCTATTTCTGTAATCAAGCTGGGCCCCACAGGGCCTTTTGAATTTTCCCTTTCTTGCAGGAGGGGATCCTTTCACCAGTATATGTTTAACAACTTGTATTCTGTGTGTGTGGGGGGAATTGTAACAATTCACGATACACTTCCCAGTTTCATCTGTATTAATATTTTCTCCATCACTTTCTTAATTCTAAACAATGAACAAAATAATAAAATTAATCCCTAATGTGTAGCGTTTGCTACAAATATAAGTTCTAAAGTGTAAATGCTCACAATTGAGTTGGCCCCAGCACATGCCAGCCTTCCTTTCAAAACATCTCAGTTTTGGTCATTTTGAGAGCAAAATGTGGTGAGACAAATGGAGGGTGGGAATGAGTTAGAGTGGGGAGGGAGTGCTGAGAGGACTCTAAGAAAAAAAAATGTGATCACCTCCATTCCTTGGAAATTATCTGCAGAGGCCTATCCTTGACATATTAGAAACCCCCAGAATGGTTTCAGAAACAAAAATGTAGGCAGAAGGGATTTAAATGTTCTTGATGGATCAAAGTTTTTATTTCATGGGGAAAAAAAATCACTCAACACCAAGGACATTAATATAATGCTAAAAAGTTCCCTGTCTGAAGTATATGTACATGAGAGAAGAATGAGATGAAAACAGCAAGGTCTGTCCTTGTAAAGTAAAGTATGCCAGCTATATGGTGAGATGCTTCTCCACTGCCTTGAAGTGGGGCCAGCTGCTTGCTTTCACAGCTGTTGATTAAAAACACATCTTGGTCTCTTCCTCCATAGAAGGCCTAATGAAATCAGAGAGAAGCTGGTCTGAGAGGCTCTAGATCAGAAGTGGGGAACCCGCAGCCTTGTGGCCACATATGGCCTTCTAGGTCTTTGGGTTTGGCCTTTTGACTGAGTCCAAGTTTTACAGAAGAAATCCTTTCCTTAAGGGGATTTATTCTGTAAAGTTTGGATTCATTCAAAGGGCCACCCTTGAGGACCTAGAGGGTATTTGCTGGGTGAAGTTTGGATTCAATCAAAGGGCTGCCCTTGAGGACCTAGAGGGCTACATGTGGCCTTGAGGCCCTACTGCAGGCTCCCCATCCTTGGATTGGAGCCTTCAAGGTCTAGGAATCAAATTCCATGTGGTGGGGACCAGCTTAATGGACTCAATGGTGAAAACACATTGAAAATTTGCTCAAAAATTCATTCATTCATTCACTTGGGAGTGCAAGTAGAGGGGAGGGTGACCTCTGGAACAAGAGATTAGTGATTCCCTATTTGGACTCTCTATGTGGTCTCATACAGAGGTTGATGGTTCAGTGAGGCAGGTCACCGGTGGAGTGTCTCAGAGTTCTGTATTTGGCCCTGTACCATTTTAGAGCTTTACCCATGAGTTGGATAAAGGTGAACTTACCATATTGGCAGATGACTGAGGCTATGAGGGCCTGCTAACATAATATATAGCACAATTGAGATCCAAAGGGATCTTGACAAGACTCAGGGAGCTGTAGTCAAATCCCCCAGGAGTTGTCAAGGATTACTCTCTCTCTCTCTCTCTCTTTCTCTTTCTCTCTCTCTCTTTCTCTTTCTCTCTCTCTGGCCCCAGAAGACCAAGAGGAAGGAAGGTGCTGAGAGGCCAGTTTGGCCTTCAGACAAGACAAACTAGTCGAAGATTATTTAAGAGTGAAACAGCCTGTCTGGATGAGACCTTGGAACTGGGAGGGAGGAGAACCCAAGCCCAAGGGACCTCATCTTGACTGTCATCTATAGCAGGGGTTTCCTTGGATTGGCCTAGGTGGCCATGGATGATGACCACTAACTGTCAGATTCTGGGATCAGATTTAGCAAAGGTAGGCCGGAAAAGTGGAACAGTCTAGACTCTAGATCGTTGAGAACCCAGGCTTACCTGGGTTATCTCCATACTGCAACAAGCATTTAAACTATTTTTAAATTAACTAGTTTGGCTTGAAAAAGTCATGTTGGAAAACTATGCATTTCAACCATAACCTAGGAAAATAGGTTATTAATAAAGAAGTAAGCTTCATGCAATCCCTGCTATACTAGAGAACCGCCCCCAATGATCCTAGGTGAAGCCCCAACAAATGTAGGGTTTCTCAGCTGTGGCCTCTTCCCAGCTAAAACGATGTCCCTGATAGTCAATGCTTATTAATCCCCACTGTTTCCTTTTACCCTTGATGTTTCAAACCTAATGATTAAAATCTGCTTTTTTAAGGCATTCTTCTCCTCATTAGCTTTTTGGATCTCTTTCCCCATTTGGGTTAGTTTATTTTTTAAGGTGTTATTTTCTTCAGTATTTTTGAAGGTCTTCTTTAGCAAGCTGTTGACTCATTTTTCATGATTTTCTTGCATCCCTCTCATTTTTCTTCCCAATTTTTCCTCTACTTCTCTTACTTGATTTTCAAAATCGTTTTTGAGCTCTTCCATGGACTACAACCAATTCATATTTTTCTTGGAGGCTTTTGATGTAGGAGCTTTGACTTCGTTGTATTCTTCTGGTTGTATGTTTTAATCTTCTTTGTCACCAAAGTAAGATTCTATAATCTGAGGTTTTTAACGCTATTTGCTCATCTTCCCAGCCAAATACTTTTTAAACTCTTTGTCAAGATAAGGCTCTGCTTCTGGTGGGGATGGGAGTGGGCCCCTAATGACCAAAATCTGAAGCAAAGACATTTGATAAAACAGACTGACAATGATGTGGAATTAGATCAAATATCAAATCCTCTTGTACTTCCTTTCGAAATTATTGCCACCCACTCTCCTACACATCTCCTGGGGAGCACTACAGTCATTCCTAACTAATGTCTTGGTCTTCCCAACACAATGGAATGGAGATACAGCAGTCAATTATGAGAAGATTATTTTTTCCAGGAAATTCCTCTTTTCTGGCTAGAAGGGAAAGGGAAGAAAATAAGCATTTATAGAAGACCTACTATATTCCAGGCACTGTGGTATGTGCCTTAATGAATATTTTCTCATTTGGTTCTCACAACAATCCTAGGAACTAGCCACTATTATTATCCCTATTTTACAGTTGAGGAAACTGAGGTAGACAGTGGTTAAGTGACTTGCCCAAGGTCACACAGTGTGTTTCTGAGGCCAGATTTGAACTCAGCATTTCCTGAGTTCATGTCTAGTGCTCTATCCATTGGGCCATCTTGCTTCTTTAAGACCAGAGACTTCTAAATTTGAGACTATTAGACAGCTAACCCTTAGGATGTCTCCTCATATATTTCTCCAAACTTTGTGCTAGGAACTTGATATGGTCCAGGAACTCACCTTTTAGACTGCATGAGTAAATCAACACACTTGCACCTTCCTCAAGGAAGCCACTGAGCAGTCAAGGAGATTTGTATTGGGAGAAGGGGATAGGAACTCAGCTCAACTCTTAGCTCTGCTGAGAGGGTCAAATGGGCCAGGAGTCTCCCTTTTGTTGTTCAGTGGCAAGACAGAAGTCAAGATGGCTGGTGATGGCCCGGGATGCAGATCTTAGTGTCTCCAATATCTGATCAAGATCTAAGCGCTCTGCAACACCTGCTTCAGCCACCTTCATGGCCATTGGAACAAATTGTTCTCATCCACCTATTCCTTCCGGGGGAAGTCTTCACATGCTTTGGGTAGTAGGGATAATAATAGTACCCTCCTGGAATCAGGAATACCCAAGTTCAAATCCATCCTCAGACATTTACTAATTGTGCGACCCCAGGCAAATCACTTCACCCTGTTTGCCTCAGTTTCTTCATTTGTTGCATAAGCTGGAGAAGGAAATGGCAAACCATTTTGGTATCTTTGTCAAGAAAATTTCTAATGGGGTCATGACCAAAACGACTGAGTAACAACAAGATGGGATTCCTTTCCCAAAGTTCATTCCACAATAGTGGGAAGGAATAATTGACCTTGGGGGTCAGCCCTCATCAATGGACTCCATCCTCAAGAAGGCATGCACATTCCCTCCACAGGAAGGAACCCAAGATCATCAAGTTAATTAGGGATCAGGACCTACATAAGGCTTCATGAAGTGCCTTAAGACATATATCTAAAGATTCTATACATTGGCGTTCTTAAACTTTTTGGTCTCAGAACCCCTTTATACTCAAAAATAATTAAGGCTTACCCTATCCAAAGAGTTTTTGTTTATGTGCGTTCTATCTATCAATATTTACCATATTAGAAATTAAAATACTTTATTATTATGAAAATAGTTTATTACCACACAGAACCCCACCCATTAGAGGTTCCTGGACCATAATTTGAGATCCATTGCTTTATATCATTCAGAAGAGATATGGTTTTACATGATTGCACATGTATAACCTACATTGGATTGCTTACCATCTCAAGGGGGAAGAATAGAGTTTGAAACTCAAAACTTCAAAAACAACTCCAAGTGTTAAACATTATTTTAACATGTAATTGGGGAGGAAATAAAATATTGTGTATTAGAGATTTTTTTTAGAAAGAAGAGATATGGGAAGGGAGAAAAATGATCCAGTCAACTCTCCCTTCCCATAGGCTTCTGCCTTTCTTTCCTATCAATACTAGAGGCAGTTAGATGGTGCAATGGATAGAGCACTGGGCATGCCTCCTCAGACCCTTACTTTACTGTATGAACTTGGACAAATCACTTAACCTTCATTTACCTCAGTTTCCTTAACTGTAATTGGAGATAATAATAGCACCTACCTCTAAGGCTTGTTGTGAGGATCACATGAGATAATGTAAAGTGCCTTAGCATAGTAGCTGGGATATAGTAAGTGCTATGTAAATGTAGCTGTTGTTAGCTGATCTTTACAGGAAACGCATCAAAATGAGCCAAACTGAGTTTCCCAGGAAGCCTGAGCCCTGGGTTGGGTGGACCAAGGTCTACAATGAAGGTGGGATATGGCTATTTGTGGTCTTCCCCTCCTATCAGTTCCTTAGGAGGTTCTGGATGTCCAGGGTACATAATGGAAACCATCCTGAATTGGACATTAAAGACCAGGGTTCCAGTTTTAGCGTTGCCACTCATTGTGGGCAAGTCATTTCCCGTTTCTCATCTTAGTTCCATCTTTTGTAAAATGAAGGGCTGGGACTCAATCTTTAAGACCCCTTAGTGCATTAATATGCTATATTTCTCCTAACTCAGACATGCAATCACTCTTAGAATCAGATATTCATAGAATGAGATGCTACATGGGACATAGAGACTGTATAGGACCTATATCAGTAACCGATTGGGAAAGACAGATGGAACTTGAGGCAGCCCTTATGGGCCAAATCTCCATGGTCAAAGTACAGGACTTCTTGCTGAGATTATCCAGAGGCTCACATCAGTTCTTGGCTTCATCTTGGCTGTGCTCCTCCAACCATAGGACTGAGGCACAACCCAAGATTTTTGGTGCCCAGAAAAAGTGACAACTCATATTTCTGGAGGGCTCTGCTACTAAGCACCCTGGGAGCTTGGGGATATGATCATTATTATGCCCATCTGACAAGTGTAAAATGAGGGGGTTGTACCAGATGGCCCTTAAATCTGGCTGCCTAAATGGTACAAGTCTCCCATGGGGAGTTTGGTATGTATTTTCCTCAAAACTTTTCTTCCTCCTGACTTCTCTGTTTGTCAATGGCAACCATCCACTCAGTCACCCAGGTGGGAAATCTCAGAGCTATTTTAAGAGTCCTCCCTCTGGGTCTCCTACATCCAGAGTCCTTAAAGATTATGTAGCTCAAACTTTGAATTTTACAAAAGAGGAAACTGAGGCCCAGCAAAGGGAAGTGACATAGATACTAAGAGAGTCAAGATTTTTCTCTCATTACTCTATTTTTTTATTCTAATTTATTTATTTATTTTTAGTTTTCAACATTGATGTCCACAAGATTTTGACTTCCAAATTTTCTCCCCATCTCTCCCCCCTGCCCACCCCAAAACACCATGCATTCTGATTACCCCTTTTCCCAATCTGCCCTCCCTTCTATCACACCCCTCCCTTTTCTCATCCCCATCCCCTCCATTTAATTGGAGAACAAATTAGATTTCTATACCCCATTGCCAGTATCTTATTTCCAAGTTGCATATAAAAACAATTTTTAACATTCGTTTTTAAAACTTTGAGTTCCAATTTCTCTCCCTTTCTTCCTCCCCACCCATCCCCACTGAGAAGACAAGCAATTTGTTATATGTTATACATGTGTAGTTATGCAAAAGACTTCCATAAAAGTCATGTTGTGGAAGACTGTTTCCCTTCATTCTATCCTGCCCCTCCATTTATTCTATTCTCTCTTTTGACCTCCCTCCTCAAAGTATTTACTTCTAATTACACCCTCCTCCCATTTGCACTCCCTTCTATCATTCCCCCACTCCTGCTTATCCCCTTCTCCCCTACTTTCCTGTAGTGTAAGAGATTTTCATAGCAAATTGAGTATGCATGTTATTCCCTCCTTAATCCAAATGTGATGAGAGTAAGGTTCACTTTTTCCCTCTCACCTCCACTCTCTTCCCTTCTATTGAAAAAGGTTTTTCTTGCCTCTTTTATGTGAGAGATAATTTATCCCGTTCTATTTTTCCCTTTCTACCCCCAGTACATTCCTCTCTCACCTCGTAATTTTATTTTTTTTTAGATATCATCCTTTCCTATTCAACTTACCTTGTGTCCTCTGTCTATATGTATATAATCCCTCCAAATACCCTTGTACTGAGAAAAGTCTCAAGAGTAACAAATATTATCTTTCCATGTAAGCAGTTCAACATTAGTAAGTCCCTTATGATTTCTCTTCCCTGTTTACCTTTTCATGCTTCTCTTGATTCTTGTGTTTGAGAATCTACTTTTCTATTCAGCTCTGGTCTTTTCATCACGAATGCTGGAAAATCCTCTATTTCACTGAATGATCATTTTCCCCCCTGAAGTATTATACTCAGTTTTTCTGTTGGTTTTAATCCTAGTTCCTCTATCTTCTGGAATTCATATTCCAAGCCCTGAGATCCCTTTAACGTAGGAGCTGCTAGATCTTGTGTTATCCTGATTGTATTTCCACAATACTTGAATTGTTTCCTTCTGGCTGCTTGCAATATTTTCTCCTTGACCTGGGAGCTTTGGAATTTGGCTACAACATTCCTAGGAGTTTTCCTTTTGGGATCTCTTTCAGGAGGCAATCAGTGGATTTTTTCAGTATTTATTTTACCCTCTGGTTCTAGCATACCAGTGCAGTTTTCCCTGATAATTTCATGAAAGATGATGTCTAGGCTCTTTTTTTTGATCATGGCTTTCAGGCAGTCCCATAATTTGTAAATTGTCTCTCCCGGATCTATTTTCCAGGTCAGTTGTTTTTCCAATGAGGTATTTCACATTGTTTGCTATTTTTTCATTCCTTTGATTTTGTTCTATAATTTCTTGATTTTTCATAAAGTCATTAGCTTCCATGTTCTCCATTCTAATCTGCTTTTTAGGGCATTCTTCTCTTCATTGAATTTTTGAATCTCTTTTGTCATTTAGGTTAGCCTATTTTTTTACAATGTTATTTTCTTAAACGTTTTTTGAGGGTCTCCTTTAGCAAGCAGTTGACTCATTTTTCATAATTTTCTTGCATCACTCTCATTTCTCTTCCCAATTTTTGCTCTACTTATCTTACTTGATTTTCAAAATCCTTTTTGAGTTCTTCCATGACCTGAAACCAATTCACATTTTTCTTGGAGGCTTTGGATGGAGGAGCTTTGACTTTGTGGCCTTCTATTTGCATGTTTTGATCTTCCTTGTCACCAAAGTAAGATTCTATAGTCTATTTCTTTTTTTGTTTTTTGATTATTTCCCCAGCCATTTGCTTGACTTTTGAGTTCTTTGTCAAGGTAGATCTCTGCTTCAAATGGGACTGGGGTGTGTAGTGTCAGTCGCTTGATCCCCTCACAATCTATGGGCCTAGAGCTCCAGAAACTGCTGCTTCTGTGGCTGCTGGGGGTTCCTCCACCCCCTCCCCCCTCTGCCACCCTGGGGCTGGGACCAGACCACTCTACTCTCCTACACTGGTCCCACAGACTTTTTTCACTGACCTTCCAATTTGTCCTCAGCGTTTTGGGGTCCTGAAGTCTGGAAACTGCCACAAGTGCAAGAGATTCAGTCTCCCCAGGGCCTGCTCAGGTCCTGTCTGTGCCAGCATGACCCACGCTGGACTGTGCCCTGCTCCCTGTGTGGCATGCTAGATACTTCTTGGCACCCTTCCAGGCTGTCTTGAGCTGGAGCTTTGCTTCACTCTGTCATTCTGTGGGTTCTGCAGCTCCAGAATTTGGTCAGAATCATTTTTTTACAGGTATTTGGCTGGGGCTGGGGTTGGGGCTCTAGAAAGTGAATGCTGTTACTCCACCATCTTGGCTCCACCCCTGAGAGTCAAGATTTGAACTCACATTTGACTATCAAGTCAATGCTCTTTCCATTGCACCCAAATGACTCAATCAGTGGCCAAACTCATCCTCTCCCCATGTTACTATTTCTACAATGTCTTCTCCTTCCATCGACTCATGGAATGACCATAAAAGATCTCAGGACATAGAGAGCACCTCACCTGTCTATTTTATAGATTAGCTGAAGGAGACACAGCAATAATTTAGCCCAGATTATATAGCAATATATTCTTCAAAACAAGACTAGAAAGAGCCTCGTCCAGGGCCATTTCCAGTCATCCTGATCTATATCTTGCCAGCAGGCCCAGATGGCTCTGGAAGAGAAAGTAAGGCTGGTGACTTTACACAGCCCTGCCTCACTTAAATCCAAGTCACTTGGCATGTCATGGCATTACCTTCCTGATGTCATGGTCTTAGTCGAGAACGAAGGACAAACATCAGCAGCTAAACAACAGAAAGAGCTTAGTTTTCCTGGTGCCTAAGCCAGAGTTCTCCTGCCTTCTTACTCCACTGCCACCATCTTAGTACAGGTCACCATGACCTTTGATCTCTTACCTTTTCCCTGATTTCAGTGTCTCCTTTCCCTAATTCATCCCATGATTACTCCAGATATCATCCAGATAATCCAGTAAAATTAATCTTACACCAAAACCACTATGATATCAGAGGCTGTGGGTTCAAATTCCTTTTCTGACAGTTACTGCCTGTGTGATCTTGGGCAAGTCACTTTACCTTCTTAAGCCTCAGTTTCCTTATCTGTCCAATGAGAGGTTTAGACTTAGATGACCTCCGAGGTCCCTTCCAGCTTTGGAATTTCGACGATGACTGTGTCGCACAGATCTTTGGTGTCTCTTTTCTGCCTTCCAAATGAGGAATTCTTTATCCTGGCATTCAAGGCCTTCCACAAGCTATCTCACCCTACTTTTAAGCCTTATGTCCCAGCTCTCTCTTTCACATACTTCAAACTCTAGGCAAGTTGGACTACCCATTGTGTAGAGAGGTGCTATGGTGGACAGAGCAATGGACCTGGTGTCAGAAGGACTTGGGTCAAAATCTTAGATCTGATACTCACTCATGTTCTGATCCCTCCTATCCTAATTTTCTTCATCTATAAAATTGTTATAATACTATGTGGATTACCTGTCTTCCAGGTCTGTTGAAAAGAGAATGATTTGTAAACATTAAAGGCTAGGGGTGGGAATGAATAAATAAATAAATAAATAAATGAGTGGATTTATGAATGAATAAATGGATGGATGAATGAATAAATGTGTGTATATGTATGTATGCATATACACACATATAATATTATATATATTTTATATGTAATATATAACACACATATTATATATATGTATATTACACACACACACACACACACACACACATACACATATCTCCACTATGATGATATGCCATTCTTTCCAACCTCTAGGTATTTGCTTACACCATCATCTCTACCCATCTTCTTTCTCCCCTCTTTCCCACCTATTGAAATCTCAACCTTCTTTCAAGGTTCAGCTAAAATGGCACCTCTTCCAAGGAGGGTTCCCTCCTGAGCTGGCAGAGAGTGACGCCCTCCTCTGTGATCACCCCAGGACTTTGTTTTCCCAATCTGCTACACTTGCCTGATCCTATTTTGTATTATTATTGCAGTTTTTTGTCCTTCATTCTTGAAGAGGATCATGACATCAGGGTGGTGCTGCCAGTATCATGATTTGTGTGTATCTCATTCCCCAGAGAAGATTTCCCTTGACAGAAAGGGCTGCATCTTATATATCTTTGTGTGTCCCCTATCTCCCAACATGTGTGTACTGGATAAATGATTAGCAAGTCGCTTACTTTGCAAATGTGGACTCCCCTCAATTCTTTCATTTCACTTTCTCACTGTCCCTGAGAAACCTTTCCCATCTGGTCTAAGCTGTCTTCTTAAAAAACACAAAAACCAACTGTCTGTTCAGAGCTGGCCTTGTTTGGGGCCTAGTAGGAAAAAAATCCATCAACTGAGGACTTTTACAGTCCTCATTCTAAAGCAGGATAAGTTCCTGCTCCCCCCCTCTGAGAAATGAGGCAAGAAGGAAAATGCCAAGAGTGAGTGAATCAGAGAATGTGGAGCTAGAAGTGATCTTAGAACTGCATCATTACAGCCAGGCATCTCATTTTTCTCTGAAGGAGACTTTTAAACACTCTCTGGTCCTGAGGCTCTGGGACCATGGGGACCTTTGCTTCTTGGTACCTGGAGATTGGGAGTTGAGTGTCCACCCTGGGTGTGGCCAATATCCTGGGAATACTTCATCATCATATTGGACTGGGGATCTGGGAAGGATGGGTTTATCCCAGTCCCTAGAGATCCAAAAATGACCGTACTTTCTCTCTGTTACTGGGGGCTCAAGAGTGTCAATCAGTGAACCAGCAAACACTGATTAGGTGCCTGTGTACCAGACACTATGCTGAGTTCCCTCAAGAGTTTGTATTAGAGATCCCAACCCTCTAAAAGGCAGAGGTGGTGAGGGCTCACCCTTTCTTACTCTCTCTCTCTCTCTCTGTGCTCTAGGCACAGTTATCATATGATGCTCAAGGTTGGTAGCTCCTTGCACCAGGTAGGTAGCTCAGGATCAAGGCATGGTAAAGTATGCCTGGCATCAGAACCAAGGGGTGAGGGAATTAAGGGTAGCTGACAGAGCAGGGTTTGAAATGGTAAACTATAGGGTCAAGACCATGAAGACCATGATTCTTTACCCACCACTTCTAATGATCCTTCTACAATCCTTGTGTAGAACAGGTAAGGGAAAATTATTTATTTCCTCCATACCAAAGAAATATTGAAAACACGCACAAAACCTCACAAGTGCTCACTCACAAAGACCTAAACCATGATCCCATTACCCTTAATGCCTGTGATATTCTCCTGGGAGGCTGATACTTAAAATGCCAAAATAGGAAACATTTCATGGGACTGCTGAGTGTCCATTTTACCTTCAGATCAACTTTTTACTGTTTGAACAACCCCCTCAAAGTCCATATCTTCTGGAAAGTCAATGCATGGCTTAGAGTCATCCTCCTGTTTGAGGAGGTGAGTTAGGGGGTGTCTGCCCCAAGAATGGGTGGATGAGAACAATTTGTTCCAGTGGCCATGGAGGCAGCTGAAGTTGTGGATTGGAGCACTGTGGAGTGCTTAGAGCTTGGTCAGACATCAGAGATACCAAGGGCGTCCACTGCATATGAAGCCATCACCAGTTAAGACTTTTGTCTTGCCACTGGACTCTGATGACCAAAAGAGAGAGTGAGGCTGATGACTGTGCAACTCTGCCTCACTTAAATCCAATTCATACAGGAGTCAAAATGTCACTCTATGATATCAGTGGTCCTCTGAAAATAGAGGACAAACAACCTTTTTAAGAACAATTTGCTATAGAAAACTGTTAATAGTAAGCTCTGACTGAAGAATCTGGGAACTCTTGAGTTCCTGAGGAAGAGATGTCCATCTCTCTTGGGACTACTCTTCAATCACTTATACTCAGAGAAAGAAATACAAAGTAGAAGAGGCAGCGAGGAACTTGAGATTCAGTGTCAGGCTCCCCTAGGCAGTACATGGATTTGATGCCACGTGTGAGCAGCTGCCATAGCTAGTAGAGGCTGACAAGGCCTTTTCCTGACTCACCGGATCCCCATGCGCTCATGTCTGGAGATTAGAAGAGAGAGAGAAAGCATGTATGATAGATAGGAGAGTCACTCCTTTCCAAGTCTAATGAACAAGTCCTTCTTTTTGGCTCCATGATCAACCCTCTTTGACAAAGCTGTCATGGCAAGGATCAAAGGACCAATAAGAGAATCACTTCATCCCAAAGTACAAGCCCTTTAATGTTAAGCATGTGTGTCTGTGAAAGTGGTGGGGAGGGCTCAGCAGGAGCTCTTTGGAATGGTCTCCGCACCCTATCTCTCTTAATGCTCTATTGCTTACAGCTTCCCCTTGATCCTAGATCTCTTCAGTTCCCACTCTTCCTAGCTTCTAGAACTATTTGAGAACTTGGATCTCCCCAGGAAAGTTTCCCAGGCTGCTGGTACTGAGTGCTCCTTCTCTCATGGCCTTTAAAGTTCTTGGCCAAGAGAGAACTGGGCATGGTCTCCAAGTCTTGCTCCTACTTTCCTTGACTGCACCCATCTTATGCTCATCATATTCTAGTTCAGGTCTTTACCACCTCTCAATGGGACCATTGCAAGAATCTCCATTTATTGCTTTACTTTGTCTCTCACCCCTTCCCAACCCACCAAGTGATATGGGTCTGACCATATCACTTCCCTGCTGAAGAGACTTCAACATCTCCTTCTGCTTGTAGGACCCAATGCAGATGCCTCCATGCGACCTTTAAAGCCCTCCACAATTGGACACTAGCCTACCATTCTTGATTGAGTATATGTTCTAGTTTCTCTTAGATGACTTTCTGTTTCCTTCCTCCTTACCTGAGCTTCTTGGAACCTTAAGTTCCCTACGAAGCACAGATCAAGGGTCGCTTCATTCAGGAGGCCCTTCCTCATTTCTCTAGTGGTTAGTGACCCAGCACCCCCTTATTCTCAAACCCTGGAGATTCCACTATATTTATATTGTATATATCCCACATTGACTTATCTGGGAACATGCTGTGCCGCTATAGTAGAATGGAAGTCTTGAGAGCAGGGCCTGTCTAATATTTGACTTTGTATCCCTAGTGCAGTGCCCAACACATAGTAGGTCCTTAATAAGTATTTGTTGATTTATCCATCTTCATCACCCCACCGAACTCCTGGTCAATGTGCTCTGCTGACTTCCAGGAAAAAAATACACACACACACACACATACACACATGTACCTATATATGTGTGTATATGTGTATATATATATATATATATATATATATATATATATATATATATAATACATATACATATTCTCTCTCTCCCCCTCCTTCTCTCTCCCTCCTTCTCCTTCTCTCCTTCCCTCTTCCCCTCCTTCTCTCTTTCTCCGTACCTCTCTCTCTCCCTCTTTCCTCTCTCTCTCCCTCTTTTTTCTCCCTCCCTCCCTCAATGAGGTCTTTATCAGAGAAGCTTCCTTCAAAAAATGTTTTTCCCCAGTTACTAATGCTAGCTATATTTCCCTCCATCCGATTCCCCCTACCTCCATTTATTTTGTTCTCTCTCTTCTTTCATCCTGTTTCTCCTCAAAAGTGTTTTGCTTCTGATTACCGCTTCCCCCAATCTGCCCTCCCTTCTATCACATCCCCTTCTCCTTCTATTTTCCTGTAGATAGATTTCTATACCCCATTGCCTGTGTATCTTATTTCCAAGTTACATGTACAATTTTTAACATTCGTTTTTGTAACTTTGAGTTCTAAAACCTCACCTTTCCTTCTTCCCCACCTACTGTCATTGAGAATTCAACACAGGTTATATATGAGTAGTCATGCAAAACACTTCCGTAGTAGTCACGTTGTTTCTTTCATCCTATCCCTCCTCAAAAGTGTTTTGCTTCTGATTACCCCTTCCCCTATTCTGCCCTCCCTTCTATCACATCCCCTTCTCCTTCTATTTTCCTGTAGATAGATTTCTATACCCTATTGCCTGTGTATCTTATTTCACAGTTACATGTACAATTTTTAACATTCGTTTTTATAACTTTGAGTTCTAAAACCTCACCCTTCCTTCTTCCCCACCCACTGTCATTGAGAATTCAACACAGGTTATATATGAGTAGTCATGCAAAACACTTCCGTAGTAGTCACGTTGTTTCTTTCATCCTATCCCTCCTCAAAAGTGTTTGCTTCTGATTATCCCCTCCCCACATCTATCCTCCCATTTATCACCCTCCCTCTTATCCCTTCCCCCTACTTTCCTGTAGGTAAGATACATTTCCATACCCAATTGAGTGTTTATGTTATTCCCTCCCTAAGTCAATTCTGATGAATTCTCTCTCTTTTTTTTTCAAGGAGCTCAGTACTTGGCTCAGTCTTCCTCTTCCTCTGCCCTCATACTTGGGTACTTAACCACACACATCATCTTCAATACCCTGGCCTGCCAGTTCACCTACCTTCCAGTTCCACCTTCACTGTATCTCAGCCACACAACAATGGTCAGACCCTGGATCTTATCATCCCCAATAATAATTTTAACTCCATATATGACAATTCTGAAATTCCTCTAACAACTTTCTTTTCTTTCATTCCTCCCTCTGTCTCGATTTTCTTAAATATATTCTTCTTTCACTTCATGGCTTCTAGTCCCTCCATCTTTCCCTATTTTCTCAGTTGGTCTCTCATATTCTCCTCTCTTTTTCCTTCTTTTACAATCTTGAACTTATGGTTTACCATTTGAAAGCCCCACTAGTGCTTTTAATTCTAGCTTTTCTCTTCTGCAAGAGGCTTGCCCCCTGTTATTCCCTTTCTTTCTCTCACTTTCAATTTCTTCCTATCCCTTGGCTTTTTCTCTGATGCCCTATAAACATTTTCATCATCATCACCACCATCATCACTGTCATCATTAATCATAATCATCATCAACCTTCCCCAGGCCCTACTATCCCCGTGATTTATTGTCTCTTGGCTCTTCCCCGCTTCACAGCCAAATGTGTAGAAAAGAGTTTTTCCCACCAGATTTATACTCCTCTGGATTTCTCCTTCATGACCTAGAAACCTTTTCATCCTCAAAGATTCCTTCAGCCTTGGAACTTGTACCTCAGAAGCCTCTGCCCCTGGGGCCCCTTCCTCTGACTGGACAGCTCCTCCCTCTCTGTAGCTGTTAATGCTAACCACCTGTTCCTTCTGAAACATTCATCTGTCTTGATTCTCCCCTTCTCCATCCTCATATCTTCCGATTCACCTAGTGTAAGTGCTCAGACTCTGCCCTGGGCCCTCTCCTCCTCTACCTCCACACTCTCACTTGTTGATCTTATCAGCTCCCATAGCATTCAATGATAATCTCTAAGGAGGTGTCTCTGGAACCTCTTGAAATTCAGTCCTAATCTCTCTCCTGAGCACCTGCCCTGCACCATCACCTGTTGGCCATCTGCAGCAGAATGACCCAAGGGCCTATTTATAGGTTAACTCATAGAAAAGGGAACGTGCTTTCTCTCAAATTCTTCCCTCCTCCCAACGTCTTCCTTTCTGCTGTTGTCAGGCATGGCCATGTTTTCAATTGCCCAGGCTTACAGTCTCAGGCATTCTTCTTGTCTTTTTCTTCCTTTTTCCTCACTCTCCACCTAATAATCAACCAGTTATCATATATTGTCAATATTGCCTCTACAGAATTTCTTACTAAAAGTTTTGAGAGGGAAACTGAGGCCCAGATAGGGGAAGTCAATTCATGAAGGACCCCAAACCCCTAGATATAAGACACCAGTTATCTCAGAATATATAGCTAGAATGCCTGACACACACACCAACTTGCCCAAGATTACATATTTGGTAAGTGGTAGAGCTGGGATTTGAACTCAGGGCAACTAGGGTGCAATGAGTTTGGAATCAGAACACCTGGATTTCAATCTAAGGTAGATTCTTCTAAGTGTGAGTTTAATGACCCCTCCCTAAAACTGGGATGAGATGGAAAGACCTACAGCTTCCCTGGCTACAAATTCAGAGCCTCCCAAACACTGAGCTAGCTCTAGCAAAGGTTGTATCAACCTCATTGTCAATGTATACATCCCTGGAAGGTACACTGCCAAGGTGTATTCTTGGTTACTCCTTTGACTGCATTGTGCTCTGGACAACTTCTTTTCCTTTAACTCCAAAAGGTTTGCAACACGCATGACCTTGTATCAAGGCCTCAACTGCCATATGAAGCCCAGCCCACTAAGGCAAAGAGGGTTTTGAGAGACAGCAGAAAAAGTATTTGGTGAGATGGGACATAGTCCCCAGGCCCTTTAAGGATCATAGTTAAGGGAAATGATGGGTTGGAGAGGAACAGAATTCACAATTTTAAAAGCAAGAAAGGACAAGGAACTCCTCTCAGAATTAATTTCCATCTTCCCTTGACTACTGTTGCTTAGTTGTTTTTGCCTTGATCATTCAGGACTGACTCACTTCACGAGTCCTTCAATCAGAATTTCTTGTCCAGCTCTGTGCTATCTGGGGTCTTCACACACCAGCAGTAGCACCAAAGAGACGCTGTTTTCAGATACTCCAAA
Organism: Bettongia penicillata ogilbyi; assembly: GCA_023548195.1. Taxonomy (NCBI): domain Eukaryota; kingdom Metazoa; phylum Chordata; class Mammalia; order Diprotodontia; family Potoroidae; genus Bettongia; species Bettongia penicillata. The sequence goes on along the minus strand of JAJHZJ010000375.1, from coordinate 66,917 downwards.
TTCCCTGCTGGAGAATCATTCAGTTCTCCTTTACCATCCTTTAGCACCATACCGATGGTAAGTTCTTCAGTTTGAAAAGGCTACAAGCCAAGACCAAAGTGAAGGGAGTGTTGGTGCATGATTTTCTGTTTGCAGATGATTGTGCACTCAGCATAGCCTCTGAAACTGAGATGCAACAAAGAATGGATCAATTCTCTGCTGCCTGCGCTAATTTTGGCCTAATAATTAACACCAAGAAAACACAGGTGCTCCATCAGCCACCACCACAACATCCATACATGGAACCATCGGTTACAATAAATGAAGAAGTTTTGAATGGTGTGGATAAGTTCACTTACCTTGGTAGTATACTTTCTAGGGATGTACACATTGACAGTGAGGTTGATGCATGCATTGCCAGAGCTAGCTCAGTGTTTGTGAGGCTCTAAAGAAAAGTTTGGGAGAGAAGAGGTATTAGACTGACTACCAGACTGAAGGTCTACAGAGCCATTGCGCTGTCCTCATTGTGGTTTGCCTGCGAAACATGGACAGTCTACCAGCACCATGCCAGGAAACTGAATCACTTCCATTTCAACTGTCTTAGGAAGATTCTGAGGATCACCTGGTAGGATAAGGTACCAGACACTGAGGTCCTTGCTCAAATGGAACTGCCAAGCATTCAAACTATGCTTCAATGAGTGCAACTCTGATGGACTGGCCATGTTGTTCAAATGCAGAATATAGGCTTGCCAAAAAGACTATTTTAGAGAGAACTCACATGGGGCAGGCAATCACATGGTGGTCAGAAGAAGCAATACAAGGGCACTCTCAAAGTCTCTCTCAAGAATTTTGGAGTTGATTGTGCAACATAGGAGACATGGGAATCAGAAAAAGTGCTGTGCTCTTTGAGCTAAGCAGAATTGAGACAGTACAAAGGAATTGTAGCATGCGCAAATTTGGAGTAACCACCCCAAATGTTCACACAGACTCTCTGTGCCCAATCTGTGGTAGAGCATTCCGAGCTCGTATTGGTCTGACCAGCCACAGTTGCACACATTGAAACTTCACTTTATCATGGTGATGTCGTTTTGGTCCTCTTCCAGAACAAAGGACAACAACCAACCAACCATCCTTCTCCATCTTTCAGAACTCCCACCCTCCACAGGTGGAGACAGCATTAGGGAGATAGAGGAAGAAGATTCTGGAAAAAAAAAATTACGAGTTGACCTCCAAAGAAACCACAGAGGACACACAAGTCCCCAACACAACACCGCCCCTGCCTAATTTACTCAGAATGCAAAAATATACATTTCTGTTGTCCAAAACAGACATAGATTCCAAGTGGTCTCCAAATCTCCAACTTTCAGCGTTGAGCCTCTCGAGCGCTCCAGTGAGGGGCTAGCTGATTACCTCCTGAGGAAATCCATTGCCCATGGGTACAGCTTGAATTGTGAAGTGGATTTTTCCTGGCTTTGAGTCCACAATGGCATCTTTGCAGGTCTCATTGTTTTTGATTCTGTCCTCTGGGGTCAAGCAGAACAAAGTGGAACCCTCTACCTTAGAGTAAGTAGCCCATGCATGAAATACTTGAAGATAACTACTATCTCCCATTCAAGTCTTCTGCTTCTCCAAGTTCAATATCCCCATTTCCTTCAACCCATTCTTGTAATCTCATGGAATAAATGCTCTCCTCACCAGCCTGGTTTCTCTTCTTCAGATACTCTCTGGCTTTTCTAAATTTTGGTGTCCATAACTGAATGCAACATTCATGACTATGGGGTGCTAGTATCAGTTTCTGGGTTCTAGAAACTTTGCCCTTTTCAATGCCTTTCGCTGTCACTGGTTGTCGTTTGGTCATTTTTCAGTCGTGTCCTACTTTCTGTGACCCCATACGGTGGTTTTGTATTGGGGCTGAGATATTAGAATGGTTTGCCATTTCCTTCTCCAGCTCATTTTACAGAGGAGGAAACTGAGGCAAACAGGGTTAAGTGACTTGTCCAGGGTCACACAGCTAGGAAGTGTCTGAGGGTGGATTTGAACTAAGGAAGAGGAGTTATTATTATTATTATATTATCTATTCATTACAGAACCACCTAGCTGCCTGTTGTGTTGCAAACTCATATTTTGTTTGCAGTCCACTAAACCCCACAGATCTCTTTTCAGACAAGTAGCTGGCTAGGCATGCCGCTTGTCTTAGATGTGTGAGATTGATTTTTTGAATCTAAATGTAGAACTTGAAATTGATTCCTATCAAATTTCATCTTATTAGATTCAGTCCAATGTTCTGACCTGCCAAAATATGTCTCACTCTCTTGTCCTGGGTATTAACTATCCTCCCTAACTTTGTATCACCTGTTAATAAGCTAATCATGGCATTTGTGCATTAGAATGTTAAGAGTAAGGAACCAAATCTAGAACCTTGGGGCAATCTAGGGATGTGCTGGTAACTATTTAACAATCAGCTCTTTGTAAACTTCGGAGGGCGTGCTGGCCCCTGCCACCATCCCCTATTTAATCTGCATTATTGACTTTTGCCGTCTCACTTTCTTGAGTCAAGGCAATGAACAAAAGAATAAATTAAGACTGGATTTGTAGCATTTGACAATTTATGAGGTGTAAATGCTTGCACTGGAAATTTAACGTTTGGTTCTCCTGAGCCACTGGAGCTGACTCCAGCCCCCTCCTGCCGCAAGGGAAAATCCATCAGGAATTCCTTCATTAAGAGTTCAAGGAGGTGGAGGAGAATACTATCAATCTTGGTAAACCTACAAGTGCTGTTCAGTTGTTTTCAGTTGTGTCCGATTCTTCGTGACGCCATTTGGGATTTTCTTGGCAAAGATATTGGAATGGTTAATTATTTCCTTCTCCAGCTCATTGTTTTTAATAGATGAAGAACCAGGGAAAACAGGATTAAGAGACTTGCCCAGGGTCACATAGCTAGTAAGTGTCTGAGGCAGGATTTAAAGATCTTCCTGACTCCAGGATCCACTGTGCTACCTACCTACCTGCCGCTAAAATTGCAGTCTCAGAGTTGGAAGGGACCTCAGACAACATCTATCTAGTCTGACCTTTGGAACATTCTCAGCAGATAGCCATCCAGATACTGCTGGTGGCAGACATCAGCATGGGGAACTCATCATTGAGACAGCTGATTTCACTTTTGACCAGCTCTAATTATTACAACCTTTTTACTTACATAGGTCTGATTCAAAGTCCAGAAAGTTTGCCTGCCAAATATACAAAAATTTACATCATTTCCTTAGCTTCTCAAGTTAGTTTTTGTGTTTGTTCAAATTTATTTGCATAACAGACTCAAAGGATTTTTGATTCCCCCAAATAATAACAAAGACTTATCTCCACACAGCTGTGTTTTTTTCCCTGCAAAATCTTCCTGAAATGTGTTGCAAGTATAAGATCACCATGAGGAAATTAAATGGAGAGAAGCATGAACCTTCTGACTCCAAATCAGAGTGAGGCATCTGACACAGAAGTTGCCCTTGGTGAGCAAGAAGTAGAGATGAAAAAATAGAATTAACCTCAAGGGCATCAGTTACCTGGAACATCTCGACTCTGGGCTCCAAAGAGCTTAGTGCCAGTGGCAAGGAATCTCCTTCTGGAGATTTATAATGAGCCTAAATCTGTCTTTCTGTTGCTTCTGTCCCTTGCTAACAGTTCTATCATCTGTCAGTTAATTAAAATGTTAGTTAAAAATCATTTAGTTGGTGAAAAAGCCATTTAAAGAAGCTCCTACTATGTGTCAGGTACAGTCCTAAGCTCTGAGGATATAGAGAAAGGCTAGGATCCCTGTTTTTAAGGAACTCACAGTCTTATGGGAGAGACAACATACAAATAAATGATTATATAAAAACAAGATGATCAATGAAGGGAAAGCATTGACAGGGATCAAGAAAAGCTCTCTTTAGAGGGTGGAATTTTAGCTGAGACTTGAAAGAAGCCAGAAAATCCAGGAGGTAGAAGTGAGGAGGGAGAGAGTTCCAGGCATGGGAGACAGCTAGGGCAAATGCCCGGAGTCGGGAGATGGGACAGTGGAGTATATTGTTCAAAATCAATAGGGAGACCTGCACTTTGGGAAGATCACTTTGACGCATGAAAAAAGATGGATTAGAGTAGGGAGGGACTTATGGCAGAGACCAGCTATTCAAATAGTCCAAGCAGGACGTGATGAAGGTGTTTACCTTCAGTGGCAGTGTCAGGAGAGAGAAGGGTGTGTATAGGAGAGATGTTAAGATGGTGAAATCTTGATGACAGATTCTATATAAGAGAAAGAGAGTGTGAGGAGCCCAGGATGGCATTTAGATTGCAATCCTGGGAGGATTAGGAGGATGCTGGTCCCCTCAGCAGTAATAGGGAAGTTTCTAAGGGACTTAAGGGAGAGACAAAGTCAGTTTTTGACATGTCGAGTTTAAGATGTCTATAGAACATCCAATTTGAGATATCTAAGAGGTAATTGGAGCAAAGAGAGTAGAGGTCAGTAGTCATACTAAAGTTGGATAAGTAGACTTGAGAATCACCAGCCCAGATATGGTAATGAGTCCATGGGAGCCCATGAGATCACCAAGTGATATATAGAGAGAAGAGAGCCCAGCAGACAATTCTCAACCCTTTTCAAAGTGATACATGGAAAGAATGCTGGCTTTGGAGGTGGAGGATTTGGATTAGAACCATGGTTCTCCCATTTATTGCCTGTGTGACTTTGGGCAAGTCACTAAAGCTCTTTGGACTTCAGTTTCTCTCTCTGGTAAATGAAAGGGTTGGGTTAGATGAGCTTCAAGGTCCCTTCCAGTTCTAAATCTATGACTATGATGCATATGTTAGCTCTTCAAACACTCCAGGCTGACATTCTACAATGTTCTTTACCAAGAGTTCTTAATTTGGGGTCAATAGAACTCTCCAAGTTTCCATATGCATATATTTCAGGGGTTCCATGAATTCAGATGTGGAAAAAAATGCATCTTTCTTTTCACTAACCTTTGGTTTCCTTTGTGTGGGGTGTATGAGGTGTTCAGAAAGGGCTAGCACCTCTGGTATGAAGGCTGCCAAGCCACTTTCAGGGCTGCTCATCCACCTTGGGTGTCTACTTGGCACCCAACTGTTACCCATGGCTCCAAGAAGCTGTAGTATGGGCAGCGGCCACACCTCAGTAAACTGTCTCAGTGGATGGGCTAAATCAGGCTGAGGGCAAATGACAGGCCTCAAACACATCAATGATTTGGGGGGTGTCTAACCTAAGCATGTGAAGATGTCCCCTGGTGAAATGGGTGGATGAGAACAATTTGTTCCAATGGCCATGAAGGTGTGCTGTGGGGTGCTCAGAGCTTGGTTAGACATGGAAGACTCCAAGGTCATCCACTGCATCCTGAGCCATCACCAGTCATCCTGACTGTTGTCTTTCCACTGGACTTCCATGACTCTAGAAGAGAGAAGCTGACGGCTTTGCACAACTTTGCCTCACTTCAATTTGATTCACGCATGAGTCAATACATTACCTGTGGTGTCACTGGTTCTCTTTGAAAACAAAGAATGAATAACAACGATCCTATGTTTTTGTTTTATATATTTAAAAATATTCTGAAAAGAGGTCTCTAGGCTTTGCCAGATGGATCCAAGAATGAAAAAAGGCAAAGAACTCCTGGGATTCTAGAGTACCCTCCTCAGGGGCTTAGTCATTTCTATGTAAATTTGCTTGTTCTTAGGAAACCTACATCAAAATTCTGCGATGTGATCTGGGACAAGTCACTTAATCTCTCTGTGTGCCTCAGTTTCCTCACCTGTAGTATGGAGATAATAATCTTACCTGCCTTCCAGGGTTATTCTAAGGCTCAATTGAGATCATATTTTTAAAGTGCCTTGTAAATATTAACGTACTCTACAATCTCTATTATTACGTATAGTTTAAAGTAGTCTCTTCTGGTTCTAGTTTTCAAGTTTCTCCTAATAGCTAATCCCTAGAGTTTCTATAAACTATAAACTGCTAAAGTCTGATCTGCTGTATTGGTCTAATAAAATCCATGCCTAAATAGACATTCTACTCATAAAATGAAATCCCTTTGAAATGTACATGTGTGTATATGTATATGCATATGTGTAGGGAGGGGGCATGTGGTTCTGCCCTCTCCCCAGATAGGCTGATGCAATCACAAAATGTAGTCCCATGAGAGTAATGAGGTTTTGTGTAAACAAGATGGCTGGGATCCCTTTATGAGGTGGGGACCTCTTTGATTGGGTCAAGAAGGCTAGCCAAACAAGTTAGCCACACCTCTAGGGGGCTTTAAATTGCTGGATGAGTTTCAGCAGTTCTTATTCCCATTCAGGAGTTGAAGAGTCCAGGCTTGGAAGCACTTTGTTGGGGACACCCCCGTGGGAGAGGAGAGGCAACTTGCTCTCATCCCTACATCAGCCATCCAAACCACTAGACCAGTAGGTGGCAGTGCATTCAGTCAGGAGCAAAGCTGTCCACCTGAGGATAGACAGCTAGTCACTGGAGGGAGGAAGCAACTTTGTAGAGCATCATTCATTGCAGCAGAGAAGAAAGCTGATTGTAGACTCAAGAAAGGAGCAAATCCTGGGAGCCTGGTGGAGATACTCCAGCTAAAGGGCAAGGTGAGAAGATTCTACACAGAGACAAAAGACTTCTAGGCCATGCAGTGCTAGGAAGTGGAAACTATCCTTTGCCACACATATACCCTAAATCTGGTCTCAACTTTCTCATGAATGTGGTGTGCTATTGTTGGAGAGTGCTCCAGACTTTGGAAGGAAATCTCTTATGCCAATTGTTTTTATGATGACATGTTGATAAATACCTTTGCTAAAAAACTAATCAAGTCTGTTGGCTAATTGTTAATGGGAAGGATACTGGTGAGGGCACTTGGGCTACAGTAGTGGAGGTAGCCAGCCACAGCTACCATACTCTAGAGATCCAACCCATGAGTGCCAGTATTCCCTGTGCTGGAATGCTCCATGTGTCAGTTTCTGGCTTGACCCCATCCCCCAGTGTCCACAGACCCCTCTATCTCCATTTGCCCACCTGGGCTGGAAAAATAATTCACTGTGATTTTCTCTTGGATTTTCCAATAAGGACTTCATCTGATACTTTTTCTAGATTTGTTTGTAGGAGCTATAGGGGCAAGGGATGTCAAGGGGAGTGGAGCGGGGAGCTTACTCTTACTCTCTATGTATCTTCATTTAATGCAATGAAGAGGACCATGTAGACGTTTTCTCCCAAGGTCAGTCCAGTGAGTAGCCTGCATTTGTGGAAATTGCTCAATTCTTGTAGGAAGGCTGTCTGGTCCTCAACAGGGTGCCAGTAGAATGAGCCAGAAAGTAACACTAATGAGACATCTCTGAGCATCAGCATGCTAGACTACCTCCAGCTGACAGTCGTTACCTGTCCTGCCTGGCCTCAGAGATTGGAAATGACAATTGTGCTTCATTACAAATCAATTCAGAGACCAAAGGGCATCTGCTGTGTTAATGGGCCATTGGGCAAAGGAGGGGATAGAGACCACAGTACTAGCCCAGGCTTTTGGGAGGGAGAACTGGAAAATTTTTGAAACCAGACCACAAATAGGGCATCATCAATGGTGAGACCAGACCACAAGTGGGGTATTGATAATGGACACCCTGGGGGATTTACATATAACTTACGTAGGGATTTTCATGGGCTGGTCTCAGGATCCCTATTATTATCTCTTCTGCCAGAGGCCAAAGCTTTTGCTAGGGGGAAGAACGTTGGACATGGAGGCAGATAACTTAGCTTCCAGTTCTAGTTCTCTCACCACCTGTACTTGGGGATATATATGCCTGTGTATCTATCTATCTATCTATCTATCTATCTATCTATCTATCTATCTATCTATCTATCTATCTCTATATCCATGCACACACACACACACACACACACACACACACACACACACACACACACATATATATATATATATACCTGTGTATAATGTGTATACTCAACTTTCATAGGTTACAATATCCTTCTTTATAAAACAAAGGGGATGATGTAACTAATGGCCATTAATGTCCCTAGGTAGACATCTGCATGGTTATAAGTGCCAAGACATCACAATCATGGATCAACCCAGTGACAGACACACAAGATTCCATGAAAGGGGACATACATATCATCAGTGCTCCTGCCTGCCTCCATAAAAGGATCAGAACATTCCAATGCACAGAGAGATGGGTGGATGCCCTGGGCCCCAGACTGGACAGTCTAGATCTCCTTACAGCCTGCTCCAACACAATGTTGAGGGGCCAGTTTCTCATATATCAGCAATGACTAGCTTTCCTCTCCCACTTACAGCACAGAACTTCAATATGAAGGGAGAGGAGCAGTGAAGGGGTGGGGGTGGGGAGTAGGGTGAGGTAGGGCGGGGAGGAGAGAGGCACTAGTGGTCTCTCTCAGAATACAGGCTTTGTCTGCTCCTTTTTCTCTTCCCTGACTTAGCCTTGTGTTTCATGTGATGCTATCCAGAGGAAAGAGAGAGACCAGACCAGCCAGCCTAATTTTCTTCTTGGTAGAAAATGACACTGGTCCAAATATGGGTCATGCTTATAGCTCACATCTGGCTTATGCTCAGCCCTAAGTGCCCTTCAGCTCCCGATCATCTCCTTCATAGAAGCAAAACAGAAAATGGGAGGCCCAAGACAGCTATGAAATTGGAAGTCAGAAACAGAGGAAAGAGTGGGGAATTTGAAGTCAGGGGACATGGATCAGTTTCTCAACTCTGTCACTTAACTATCTGTGTGTGACCTTGGGCAAGTCACTTCTCCCTTGGCCTCAGTTCCCTCCCCCCCATAAAATGAAGAAGTTGGACAAGCTGACCTTTGAGGTCCCTTTCAAGCTCTGCTCTAGGATCCTGTGTGTGATCTTGTGTAAGTCATTTTCCCTCCCCTCAGTGGTCTCTGAGGTCCCTTTCAGCTCTAGATGAAGGATCCTGACTTGATGGGAGAAATGCCCCTTGAATCTCCTTAACTGTTTACTCTGTAGTCAACTAGTATTTTTCTATCTTAATTTGTTTTTCGAAGCAGGTTTCCCCACTGGGAAGAGAATGAGTTGCCCTGACTTCCCAGGCTGCTTGAAGGAAGCATCATTCACTGCAAATTAATAAATTGGTAGCTGGTTTATAAATCAGTCCCTGGTGAGCATGTGAGTGTGAAGCCATTTCTTAGGATCTGATTCCCCGCTGTGGGAGCTGATGAAATGACATTTCTGGACTAGGCCACCTGGGATGCCAGACCTCACAGTATAGGGAAATGGCACAGGCCCCCTCAGCACAGCCCAAAGGTCATGGCCGTTACCTCCCAACACACTTCAAGAGACAGTGGAGAAAGAGTAGAGGATCACCACCTGTTTACTTTACAATTCTGGCCAATGGCCTCTCTCTCTTTGAGCTGAGGTGTTCCCATATGGGAAATGGGGATAATACAGCTGACTTCAAAGGTTGTTATAATGCTCATGAGATAAGGGAGGTGAAACTGTTTTGGAATTGTCCTGGTGGCAATTATATGGTAACCTATGGAATTAGATTAATTCACAGAAATCTATGTCTGAGAGCCATATATGCCTGGTTCACTGGGGATTCAGAGCCCCAGATATCTGGAGGGCTACCATGTGGTTAGAGGGGAGCAGTGCATGGAGTTGTAGCATTTATAGCAGAAAAGTAGTTTAACTGCCATCCAACACTTTCATTTTTTGGAGGAAGTGACCCTGAAAGGGTAAGTTACTTGACCAAGGTCACATGACTATTTTGTCTCTGCATGAGGAGTTGTCCTAGAGTTTGGAGTGCCTGGATTTGGAGTCAGGGGTGTGGGGGCGGGATCTTAGAGCAAGTCTCTTCTCTCTCAGCCTTGTTTTCTTCATTTGCAAAATGGGGCTATTCATATTTGCCTTGACTGGCTACCACACAGGGGTATTGTGATGATGGAATGAGATAAGGTATGTAATAAACTTGGTAAACTCTGGTTCATGTTGTGTTTGTCCTTCATTCTCCAAGAGGATTATGACATCAAGATGATGACATGACTTGCACTTGACTTTGATTTGAGTGAGGGAGGGCTGTGCAAAGTCACCAACCTCACTTTCTTCTCCTGAGCCATCTGGGTCCAGTGGCCTGATATTCATCAGGATGACTGGAGATGACTCAGAGACCCTGACTGTTTTAGGCTAAGGTCTTATCACATTCTCACTTTGAGTGAGATACACTCATTCAATGAATAGACTTCTTTAAGTAGTAACTCAAGGAATGGCCCCTTTAAAAAAATCAAATTGAGAGGGGAAGACCCTCAGGGTTCCTGGGTAAAAGATAAACAGTTACAATTTAGTATTTACATTCACTCTATCTATACGCTCCAGAGTGAATTGGATTTAAAGCTTGGTCTATGAGCAAGAAATCTAGTCAGTAAACCCAAAGGAGAAAAGGCAGCTTTTGGCCATGGAAGTGTACCTTCCCCTGAGTAGAGCACCCAGAGAGGAGAAGAGAAGGGAGGGGAGGGGAGGAGAGGAGAGGAGCTGCTACTCACTCACAAGTTGTCCTTCCTAGGTAGACCCTAAAATACTGAGGAAAGGTGTGTTCATGTGATATAGAAGAATGGAAACAGGGAGGAATTTGGAATGAATCATTCTGTCTTTAACTTTCCTTCTCTTCTCTTCTCTCTCCCTCCCTCCCCCTCATTTTCTCCTCAGTATACTTACTGGATCACAGGGCTATTGTGAGAAAAATGTATTGCAAATATCAAGGGATGAACTAAACGTAGGCTGTTATTAAGGATGATAGATTGCATGGTCAATTCCTAAAACTGGAGCTATCCAACAGGAAACCAATAGCCTCTGGCCATTGGAAGCTGTGACGACCAAGCCAGGCTACTGGGAACTTCCACTCTCTCTTGGCCTGGGTACGCATAATCTATTTTGTCTTTTAGTCATAGGTCCAGAGGATTTAGAGTTGAAAAGAACCTGAATTATTCTGTAGAAGAGACCCAAGAAGACAAAGGGATTCACCAGAGCACAACCTTTCTCTACGTGGCCTCAAAGCTTTCTCCCTTGGGTTTCCAGAGCTTTATTCTGATCCTGTGTTCATCTCCCTTTTTCTGTAGGGGGATAGAAACAACGTAGGATTTGAAATAGGGGAACATGAGTTTTGCTATGTCCCACCTGTGTGACCTTAGGCAAGTCACTTCCCCTCTCAGGTCTCAGTTTCCTCATTTGTAAAATGAGAAGTTGTATTAGATGGTGGTCTCTTAGGTCCCTCCTAGCTCTAGCTTTTATGATCCAGAGCACCTGTGGCTCTGACCTGTGCTCAGCCCTAGCTTTTATTTTTCTAAAGCTGCTATCGTTTGGTAATGGATATTGGAAAGAATGATGGATTCTAAAGTGGAAAGATGTCTGGATCTGGAGTCAGAGGACCTGAGTTTGAATCCCAGCTTACCATCCACGTAACCTTAGATTACATATTCTCTCTCTGGGCCTCAGTTTTCTCCCCTCTACAATCAGGGCTGTCCTAGGTGGCCTCTGAGGGCTCTCTCAGCTCTGGATCTAGTATCCCATGATTTACAAACTCATAAGAATGGATTGAAGATGTTATCCTCTGCTAATGTTTAAAAAGTCAGGCTTTAGGTTTATACATAGTAGCATCCACAGCAAGTACAAATCAGCCACACCTCGTAAATCTTGAGGAGTATTGCAATCACACAACTTACAGCAATCATAAGTCAGCAATAAAAAAGTTACCAGTCAATAAAAAAGATTAGACCATTCATCTCAATGGCAACGATAAAAAGGAATAAGAATATAATAAACATTCAATAGGCATTAAAATAGATGAAATATGTACGGATCCGGAATGGTCTCTATAAATATATCAGTGTCCTTTAAATATATCAAATTTACATAGACGTAAATAATACTCAAGTCATAGCCTGAACCTTGGTCAAAGCCAAGTATGGTCAGATTATTTCATTATCAATAATTTCAGAAACCATCAATTGTACCAGATCCTCCTACACATCCCATCATCAGCAGTCCTACTAGGTGTCAAACTGTCTCATTCAGTTCATATCCTCTGCATAAATATCTCAACTCCGCCTCATGTTGTCTGGTATCGGGGATCGTTCATTGGTCCCATTGACTGGTAGCTCCTTGGCCCTGAGTTCAACCTTGACAGCTCAGGCTTATTCTTTGGTTCTCACTCTCACAATACATATTCAGCCCTTTGCAACCCAGACGCTACACCCTCATGGTCATCTGGAAGACAATTATACTGATTCTCAAATATTATCATCATATCAAGAATTGTCTCTGACATAGGGCCTTGATCTAATACCACCAGGTCAGGCTGAAGTTACTTTTCTCAGAACCTGCAACTGAGTGAGCCAAATCTCTGTGCTGTTAGATGTGTTAGTGACTTTCCCCTGCTGCTCCAGGATTACATTACATGGGTAGGTGATGGTAAATCTGCAGGTGAAGGTGGCAATTCACCAGCATCGAGGGTTCTTAACAGGGACCCATAAATTTGTCTTTAAAAATATTGTTATAAGGGCCTGATCTTGGTTTTTCCTAAAAGGAAATGACTGAGGATCTCTGGGGTTATTGTTACTGAAGAACTCAAGCTAACAGAACTTTTGGGAGACTATGGTATTCAATAGTAACCAGCTGTCTGGCCTGAACCCCACGCTTTTGATGGCATGCATCTTGGTGTTAGCACCGCAGTTGTTATTTTGAGAAAAAGGCAGAGCAGATATTTTGCTGTGAAGTCCCAAAGAGAACATTACATCCCTGGGGAACACGGTGATCCCAGGTATGTGAAGGAAGAGATTGATACCTATCTAAGGTTCAGGATGTAAAGTAGGAACCCCAGCTTCCAGAAGAAGATAATGGCAGACAGCTGCAACTGGAGATACCAGGAAATGAACATTGCCACAATGATCTCTTACCCCATGAAAGTGTGGGGTGCCATCCATGACTCTGGTAAGGGTGAGTCAGTCAGAGATTCCATTCCATACAGAAGGTCTGCACCAGAGGCAGGGAGCCCTTTGACAGAATCCAAACTTCCCAGAGCAAATTCCCTTAATAAAAGGATTTGTTCTGTAAAACTTGGACTCAGTCAAAAGGCCACACCCAAGGACCCAGAAGGCCACATGTGATCTCGAGGCTGCACCCTTGTTCCCAGATGTGCTCAAACTTTTGCTCTTCTCTGCTAGAGTTTTGAAATACTAGTGCTCTTGTTGAAAGAGGATGTCTGCAAGGGTCTCATTGATATCCTGCTTTATAGCTATGAGACAGCTCACTATGTGACAACTGCCAGGACAGCTAGGTGGCATTGTGATGGATAGATTGCTGGGCTTGGGGTCAGGAAGATTTATCTTCCTGATTTCAAATCTGGCCTCAGATACTCCCTAGCTGTGTGGCCCTGGGTAAGTCATTTTACCCTGTTTGACTCAGTTTTTTCATCTGTAAAATGGGCTAGAGAAGCAAACCACTTGAGTACCTCTGCCAAGAAAACCCCAAATGGGGTCACAGAGAGTCAGATAGGATTGAAAAATTACTGAACAGCAATAATTAACCAGAATGAATAGCACTGTCAGGAAGTGATACCTTGGGAATCTGTTATTGTTATCTAGACTTAATAAAGTATTGGAGAAATTTAAAAGTATGTCATGCATACAGGTTCCCCCACCCCCCACCCCAAAGCTGGTTGTTAAACCATTTGCCAGTACCGGTACAAATATACTACTACAGGCCTAATCACAACATAAAGAACCCCAAACTCTGAGTTTGGGGACTGCCATAAGCAACAGGGCTCCAATAGGAGGATCCATTCTCTGCACCCAGCAGAGCAAAAAACAGAGGAGATTGGGCACAATAGTGATATCATTAAGCTTGAAATGTATGCCATGAGGTTCCTTCTTTGGCTTATCTCATTGGTGTATTATAGAACATTGGTTTCATGACACCCTCTTTACCTCTCTGTACTAACACTTTTCTGGAGTTGAATTGACATGGTCTTCGTCTGTGTCTTTCCCTTCCTCTTTATCCTGACTTGTTTTTTGATCATGGTTATTTTTTGTCCTTCCTTCAAGTCAGTTTCATCCTAAATGGGTTAATGGCGAGGGAGTGGAGTGGGAACAGCAGAAATGGAAACCATAGAGCCACCATCTTTATATTATTTAAAGTGTTTTATTTAAACCAGTAGAAAGTGACTGCCATGTCCTTCTCTTCCTCATCAATTATGTCATGTCATCATCTTCCTGAGATTGTGGAATGACAGGAACGAAGGACAAACCACAGGAACACGGGCACACACGCACTCACACACACATGCACATGCACACTCACACACACGCATTCCATATCAAGACTGACCAGCATCTGGAGGGAAGAGTTGTGATATCGACATAAATTCTATACTTTTCCCAGTAAGTTACTGCTTTGGACTAACTTTATACACAGAGCTGCAAAAAATTGTGATGACTACATTTCAATATTGTTGATTTTCTTTACAATCCTCTGGATTTTATTTAATGTACTTACAAGTATGATTCTGAGAACCTATTTTCATATACTTCCTGGCCTGCCAAACGAATTCAGGTCACATTAAAAGGTTTGGAAAACCTAATTTACGTGAAGTGTTTCATGCACCTGTGACATCTTTTCTCCCTCATCGCTAGGCATCAGCACACCATTCAGTGGAACACAGTCTATTCTCAGAGCATGAGCCACCATTCTGCAAAGACAGTAAAAGTACCTTCACTCATTAAAAAAATGATGGAGTGTAGGAGACAGCATATACTTGACCTTGGTCTGACTGACTGCCCACTTGTCTGCAATGCTGGAAGATTTTGCTCTTCAATTAGCATTCTGTTCCCTCAGGAATAATCATTAATAAATAGTCATTAACCAGTGAAAAATACCAAGCATTTATTAAATACCTATTTTGAGCCAGTCACTGTAGTAACTATAAAAGCTACAAATATAAAGGCGAGAGTTCCTTTCCTTCAGGATCTTATATTCTAATAATAAAGTTATTACTAGAATATAATGATGATATAGAATATAATAATATAGAATATAATAAGTAACAGCCTTTTGTCACTTGCTCTCCATTCAGGGTAGATTTTTCAACCTCTTAGAGGGTATCCACACAGAATTGTGCACATACATTTGAAATAATTGACTTTTTTGTTACAAAAATCATTCCTCACTGAACCATTAGGATAGCTAACAAACAAGGGGGTGGAGCCAAGATGGAGGAGTGGAAGGATGGATCTGTAGAAGCTCCCCTCCATAGCCCATAAAACAGCTGTAAAAAAGGACTCTAAACAAATTCTAGAGGAGCAGAAGCCACAAAACGACAGAGTGAAAGAGATTTCTAGCCCTAGACAGCCTGGGAGGCCAACAGGAAAGGTCTATCACACTGGGCATGGAGCAGAGCACAGCCTGGCCTTGACCTCAGCAGGGCAGGGACAGGACAGGAACAGGCCTCAAGGCAGAATCCCCAGCGTAGCTGCTATTCCCAGATTGCTCAACCCACAAACACCAAAGACAGCTTCAAAGGTCAGTGAGGAAGCTCTTTCACCTGGGTGAGAGGGGAACAGGGCCTGGCCCCATCGGTGGCTGTAACTGCAGTGGCAGTTTCCATTTTTGGAGCCTTTGGCCTAAATCCCCTGGGAGAATTGAGTTGCTGATCTGGATCTCAGCCCTGAGTGGCTCTCCTGGGTTTAGGAAGAGTGCTGGCTATGGAATTGGAAGCAAGTGCGGAGAGGGAATTATACTCACAGATCCTGGGCAGAACAGGGTGCTTGTGGTTGCTCATAGACAAGAGCACAGGGCAGGAGAGGAGTTTACTCCCCTTCCTTGACTGTGCCACCTTGGAGGAACTGAGAACTTATAGGTACACAGAGTACACCCTCCTCTTGACAAAGGACTCAAAAGTCAAATAATTGACTTGGAAAATGACCAAAAAAGAGAAAAAAAAATAAGACTATAGAAGGCTACTATCTTGATGAATACGTATTTTCTTTCATCTTTTTGGATGAGGAAGAACAAGGCATGCCATCAGAGGAAGACATAAAATTCAAGGTTTCTGCATCCAAAACTCCCAAAATAAATATGCAATGGTTTCAGGCCATGGAAGAGCTCAAAAAGGATTTTGAAAATCAAGTAAGAGATATGGGGGAAAAATTGGGAAGAGAAATGATAGCAATGCAAGAAAATCGTGAAAAGCGAATCAACAGCTTGCTAAAGGAGACCCAAAAAATGCTGAAGAAAATAACACCTTTAAACATAGGCTAACTCATTTGGCAAAAGACATCAAAAAGGCCAATGAGGAGAAG
The DNA here is from genome assembly GCA_023548195.1 of Bettongia penicillata ogilbyi. Taxonomy (NCBI): domain Eukaryota; kingdom Metazoa; phylum Chordata; class Mammalia; order Diprotodontia; family Potoroidae; genus Bettongia; species Bettongia penicillata. The sequence continues at coordinate 50,576 of JAJHZJ010000375.1, read as the reverse complement.
AATGCTTTAAAAAGCAGAATTAGTCAAATGAAAAAGGGGGTTCAAGAGCTCACTGAACAAAATAGTTTTTTGAAAATTAGAATGAAGTAGATGGAAGCTAATGACTTTATGAGAAACCAAGAAATTACACAACAAAATCAAAAGAATGAAAAAAAATAGAAGATAATGTGAAATTCTCATTGGAAAAACAACTGACCTGAAAAATAGATCCAGGAAAGACAATTTAAAGATTATGGGACTACTTGAAAACCATGATCAAAAAAAGAGCCTAGACATTATCTTTCACGAAGTTATCAAGGAAAACTGCCCTGATATTCTAGAACCAGGGGGCAAAATAAATAGTGAAAGAATCCACCAATTACCTCCTGACAGAGATCTAAAAAGAGAAACTCGTAGGAATATTATAGCCAAATTTCAGGTACAAACATCATGTTTATACTTGAATGACTCAAGAAGGGATGATGCTCGACTAGGACAATGTTTTGTTTTTTTTTTTTAACCCATATAAGATTGCATGCACTCTTGGGGAGGGAGGGAAAGAAAATTTAAAACTTATGGAAATGATAGTTGAAAACTGAAAACAAATAAATTTAAAAAAAGCGTCAAAAACAAGTGTTGTTAGATTCCTACTCAGACACAAATGTAAAGAAAAAAAATCAGTGAGTCAAAACATGAAAATGATTCTACAAAGTGAAAAATAAGTGAAGGCAGTAGTGTTATTCTTACTTTTAGTGAAAACAGTATAAGAGAGAACATTCCCAATGTTGAAATCCCTGATATTCTCTTAGAAGGAGATTCTCCTTCCAAACAATAACCCTTCCTCCCCCTCCTCCCTCTCATCTCCCTCACACCAGCCATGGTTTTTCTCAAAGGTAAAGTTCAGGTTAACTTACTTTATTTTCAGTTTATTTTGTGTACTAATCATTGCTATTGTATTTCAGGTGTATTAGGGACAAAAAACTTAAAATTATAAATAATTATTTTATATGAATATTTTTGGGAATGTGGTATCAATCATCCAACTTTACATTATTTCCTATGGGAAAATTTGCTTTGCAATACAAACAACTCGCATAATGAACAGAATCTCAGAATGAATTAAATTCGTAAATTGGAGTTCTACTGTAGTTTTCTTTGCATTAAATTGGAGTTCTACCCATGAAGAATCAACCACCCTGATGACACAAACATCCAAGAAGGAGCTTGTCTCACAATGGTGGAATAGCTCTACCTGTTCTTTCCCAAGAGGCTGAAAAGTGTATTGAATTGGGAATTAGAAGATGAAGGCTTGAATCCAGGGGTATTCTGGAGCCAGCTCAAACTGATTTGGGAGAGCCAGTGGTAAAATGATGTGTGAGCATTTGCATTTTGGAAATTGGCTAGTACTCCAAGTCAGGGCTTGGATGTTTTGATGGACTGTCTAGACTTCTGAAAGTGACGGAGAAAAAGTGAATAATGCAGATTGAACTGAAAAGAGCCTCCTTTGTATTCCACCCCTAGCTTGTTAAACATTTACCAACCCAACTATGCTTGAATCCCATATGTGTGATAAGTAAGGGGATAGAGTTAACCATCTTACCCAAGTCACCAGGCCAGTTGAGTGATACCAACTAATGAATCATCAATCATCTGTTAAGTCCGTGCTATGTGCTGGGCACTGGAGATGGACAGGCAAATGCAAAACCATTTCTGCCCGGAAGGAATTTCTAGGATGAGGAACACATCTTTAGATACTTGAAGAGCTGACAGGAGATCACTGGGATGTCATCTTTCAAAGGCTGTAGCAAACAGAAACAGTGTTGTAGTATTGAAGAAGAGAAAATGTCTTGGTTTTCAAAAAGAGAGCATGATCTTGGTTCCTAGCCAAACCCTAGAGTCAGTCATTAAAACAATTGTTTAGGGACCATCAATAAAGGGAGCAATGAACACAGACATCCACATAGTTTCAACATGGAAAGCTCAGGCCAGACTAAGATGATTTCCTTTTGTGACAGACATCATCAAATCATAATCATCATCATCATGGCTAGTATTTACTTACTATGTGCCAGGCACTGTGCTAAGTGCTTTATAATTAATGTCATTTACATAAATATGTCATGATCTTCAAAACAACCCTGGGAGGGAGATACTATTATTGTCTCCATTTTACAGATGAGAAAACTGAGACAAACAAAGGTCAAGTGACCTGCTCAGGGTCATACAACTAGTAAGTTTCTGAGGTGAGGTTTGAACCTAGGTCTTCCTAACTCCAAAGCCAGCACTCAATTCATGGTATCACTTAGATTTCTCTCAGTCTTCCATGTTTTCTTAGGAATTCCAAGGACAAAAGGGCCCACTGGGGAGCCTAGACTGCACTGTGGATTTGAGTGATTGCTAGTAAATGTCTCAGGTCAGATTTGAACTCAGGTGTTCCTGACTCCAGGTCCAGTGCTCTATTCACTGCAACAGCCACTTAGAATGCTATAGAGATAGATATTATGCTGAGATGTTAGCAAAGCATTTGATTAAGTTTCTCTTATTTTTTTAGGTTATAGTCATTTTCTGATTATCTCCTCTGCTAGAAGAAAGAGACAGACAGAGAGAGACACAGAGAGAGATGGAGACAGACACAAAGGGAGGGACAGAGGCAGAGAGACAGAGAAACACAAAGAGAGAGACACACAGATAGAGACAAAGACAGAGACAGAGAGAAACAGAGGTATTGGAAAAAGCTTCCCTTAAGAGATCACACCTGAGTTGAGCCTCCCTAGGGATTCTAAGAAGTGGAGGTGAGTTCATTAAATAAAGGCAGTGATCACCTCCTTAGGCTGTGACTTCCGATCATGGTATCCAAAGGCTGGTAAAACAGAATTGTGGAGGGCCTTGAATCTGCCATATAGAATTGGTTGAAAGAATTGCAGATGTTTTACCTGGAGAAGAGAAGTCTGGGTTGGGGGTGGGGGTGGGGTTGGGATGGGGAGGCTGAGGGAGGTCATGACCTCTACCTTCAAGTATTTGAAGCCCTGTGAGAGGGAAGAGGAATTTGGCTCATCCCACTTGGCCCCAGAGGGCAGAGTTCACAACAATGGAGAGAGGTATAAGGAAGCAAATTGAGTTTGGATGCCTGGTAGGTGTAATGATAATGAATGGGTCCCACAATAGAATGAGCTTCCTAGAGAAGGGATGGCTTCTCCATCCCTGAAGGACTCTGCACACCCATTGGATGACCACTTGCTCCATATGTTGTTGGAAGTATTCTTTCTGGCCCATACTTGGTCCCTTCCAGCTCAGAGCTTCTGTATGATTCAGGTTTCCTACAATGATTAAGGAGATGGGAAGGATGAGGAGGAAGAGCACTTTGTAACCCTTAAAATATTATAGAAATGGGAATTATGATTTTTAGTGTTCTGCCTTTCACCAACACTGGAAAACCCAGACAAAGGGAAATTGGTAGACGCTCCTGTTCTTTTTGCTCCCTAACTCTTCATCTGGTTGTGATTTGGGACCATTACAGCCCCATCCAAATTGATTTGTTCCCCTCCTACCCTCCCCAAGCACTGCTTCCCCTCTTTTAGAATAGAAATAAGGTACTAGCCTTGGGGACCTGCCCCTCCCTCCTCTCCCAGTCCTCCTCCCACTCCCCTCCCTTGTCTGTTTCTGTCTCCATCCTCCTTCCCCCATCTCTGAGGTGAAATCTGTATTTGAGTGTGGAATTTTCCTCCATCTAAAGTGAACCCTGGAGCCACAGAACTGGTTGAAATTCAGAAAACAAGGGCTATTGGAGGGAACATGGCCCTGCCTGAATTCTTGGACCTTCAAAAGAAGAAGATGCTCTGTGGGACCTGTGGAGGCACTGAATTGATTTGTGAAATGACTTTAATAGCCCAGGCCCAGCATTCCCTGGGGTCGAACCCAGCTGGCCCTTTATTGAAATGCTGCTATCCTTGTCATGGCCCCTTAGCTGGTTGTGTTTCCTACTCCAAACTTTTTATTAAGCTGATGGATGAGGAGAGGCAAAATATTTCACCTGATCTTCACTAGAAGTCCAAACAGGAAGGAGGTGCTTGCTGTGGATCCGTTGGTAAAGCTTTAGAGTCTCAGATGTAGTTTTTGTGCAGCCCTCTCATTCCATTCCACACATAAATCCCCTTTATAACCTCCAGAGCACAGGAAGAAGGACTCAAGAGGAAGGAGACTCAGATCCAATACTCATCAGCTATGTGACCATCAGCAAGCCTTTGTCCCTCTCTGGGCCTTGTTTTCTTTATCTCTGAAATGAGAAACAGTGTTGATCTCATAGGGTTGTTGTAAAGATAGAACTTGACTAACCTGAAGTACTAGGGAAATATCGCTTATTCTTATTCTTATTCATCTCGTTATGTCCTCTTATTCTTTCCAAAACCAACCCTCCAGATACCTCCAGAGAGATTGTCAATATTTGTTCAAAGACAAGGACCAGGAGGGAGTGTCTTGATGGAGCTGGTATAGTGGTGGTAATGAAGACTTTGTACTGAGAGTGACAGTGCTGGTGCTGCGGTGGCAGCAGTAGTGGGGGTGGTGATGATGTTCTAGTGGTAGGGGTAAAGGTAGGAGTTAGGTAACAGTGTAGAATAGAGCAGCTAGGTGGCGCTGCAGTGGATAGAGCACTGGGCCTGAAATCAGGAAGACTTGAGTTCAAATCCAGCCTTTGATACTTATTAACTATGTTACCCTGAGCAAGTCACTTAACCTCTGTTTGCCTAGGAGGCAGCTAGATAGTTCAGTGGATAGAGCACTGGGCCTGGAATCAGGAAATTATTTCAGTCGTTTCACTCATATCCAACTCTTCATGATCCCATTTACAATTTTCTTGGCAGAGATACCAGAGTCATTTGCCATTTCTTTCTCCAGCTCATTTTACAGATTCAAAAACTGAGGCAAACAGGGTTAAGTGACTTAACTAGGGTCACACAGCTAGTAAATGTCTGAGTCTGGATTTGAAATCAGAAAGATGAGTCTTCTTGACTTTAGTACTGGAGCTCTATCCACTGCATCACCTTAGCTGCTCTGGAGTCAGGAAGATTTGAGTTCAAGCCCAGTCTCAGACACTAGCTGAGTACCCTGAGAAAATTACTTAATCTCTGTCTGCCTCAGTTTCCTCAGTTGTAAAATGGGGATGACAATAGCATTCACTTCCCAGGATTGTTGTGAAGATCAGATGAGATAATTTTAAAGTGCGTAATACACCATAGTAAGCACAATATAAATGCTTATTCACCTCCTTTTCCCCTTCATTCTTTATCAGTTTTTTATTGTGAATTCATTTCTAGTCTTTAAACATCACAAACATTTTAAGATATGAGGAAGCGGGAAGAGGACTGTACAAAAATCTAGAAACCTATGCCATGTATGGTGTTTTAAAAAGAGATATATGTCTAAGGGAGGGAGGGAGAGAGAGAGAGAGAGAAAGAGAGAGAGAGAGAGAGAGAGAGAGAGAGAGAGAGAGAGAGAGAGAGAGAGAGAGATCCACAAACACATATATATTTATATGTATGTATATATATGTATACACACATATATGTATATGTGTGTGTACTTACCAATGTAGTAGCAAATTGCCCTATTTGTGGCCCCCTCTTTGCTGTATGTTCATCTATTTAAATTAGTCATTGGTGCTTTTTTTCATGTCTATCATTATCCATCAACCTATCTACCCAACAGAGGCCTTTCCTTATAACAAATATGTAGAGTCAAGCCAATCAAACATATGTTAGCTATGTCTCTATAGCCTCTTGGCCTCTGGTCTGCTACCCATATGCCAAGACATTTCCCCTGCTTTCTCAAGGAGTTCAGTACCTCAGTCAGCCTTGTTCTCCTCTCCAGAATCCTGTCTTATACATGGGGGCTCCAATTTCCATGTCTTTATCCTTTGAAACATTCAAGCTCCTATGGCCTCCACCATTTCAAGTCAACTCCACACAGGGATGGATGGATGGACTCAATTTGGATCTTGTGATCACCATCAAGTGTTTCTTCTTCATTCTCCATAATACTGATATTCTTCTATTTGACCATAACCTCTGAATCATCACTATTACCTGTGTGGTGGCCTGCCCAACCCCCCAACTTCTAAGCTTATTCATGAACTCTCTACTTTGTCCCTAGTTTCATTTTCAAACATTGCCTAGAGCAGTGCTTCTTAAATGGTGGGTCTTGACCCCATAATGTAAAAGGTTTCTGAATGCACAACAACCAAAAATTAATTAAAAATCAAATGTGGAATGAATGAGAGGTATTTCTGGCAGCACTTGCTCCAGTTGCATCTTGCATCATTCAATTTCACTGCAGCCTTGGTTCTGAATACAAAGCATGCGCACTTTGCACTGAACATGCCCTCAGACCATGCAATACCTAAAAGGGGTCCTGAGTGGAAAAAGTTTAAGAAGCCCTGGCCTAGAGGGAGACACTGCTTACTTTGTCTCAAGGATTGTTGGATTAATATACCAGACTTTCAGACCCAGAAGGGACCTCAGAAGGATCAGAGGATTGTATACTTAGAACTGGAAGGAACCTTAGAAATTAAGTCTGGTGAAGAAACTGTGGCCAACAGAGTTTAAATTACCCAAGGCCTTGAAGATAGTAAGGGTCTGAGCTGGGATTTGAATTTAAATGCTTTGATTCTGGAGCAAATGCTCTATTTCCATTGTCTTCAGGCCCACAATAACCTCAAGTGGTCACGAAACTTCTTGTGGAATTCTGTCAAGGGATAATTCACTTCTTTCATCTCTTTTTTTATAACTCATTTGTAGGATGTTTTTTTCCCACTTAGGTCAGGACTAAATTTGCCTCTCAGCAACTTCTCCACTGCCCTAGAGTCTTTAGTTCTGTTCTCTGGGGCCAATCACAACGAGCCCACTTGGAAACTCTCTCCATGTTTGAAGACAGCAGTTAGGTGTTTTCTTCTTGGGGCTGGACATGCCTAATTTCTTCAAACAGTTCTCATAGTAGTTGCTCTCCAGGTCTCCAGTGAGTCATCGAACATCTTTCAGGACAGACTGGATTTGACTGGGTTGACTAGGTTGACTAGTGGTTTGACTAGGGCAGAGAACATTAAGGACTGTCACCTTCCTTACTTGGAAAGTTCCTCTCTCACTCTTTGATGCCTTGCGGTTTTTGGCTACTACATCTCCAGGTCTCCTTCCAAAGCCACACTGCCCTTATCTCTTACTTGTATGGTTGATTTTTGGACCCAAATGAAGGACTTTACATTGATCCCTGACAAAAATCTATCTTATATGTGCAGATAGTGCTTTTGATTGTCATGTCAGTATAATCACCTGTGACAGTTGCCAAGACTCCCTCAAGTGAGCAGCATAAGTTCTTCTCACCCCTACCATCCCCCCCACCTAACTTAATTTCTGTGAAATGAAATAACAGTCTTGTCTCTTATTCAGTTCTGCCACTTACTAGGTTTGTGACCTAGAAAAGCCACTCTGAACCTCAGTTTCCTTCTCTATAAAATGGGATTAATAATATCTGTACTGCTTACCCCCAGCATTGTTGATTGTTTTGTAAGTCTTAAAATATTACAGAAATACATTATTCATATTGATTAATACCAACCTCCCAGGGTTGTTGTGAGAATCAAATGATGACATATGTAAAACCCTCTGAAAACCTTGAAGAACTATGCAAATGCTAGCTATTATATATTAGGCAGCTAAGTGGCACAGTGGATAGAGTACTGTACCTAGAGTCAGGAGGACCTAAGCTCAAATTTGATCTTAGACCAGACATACTCTCTGCATGACCCTGGACAAGTCATTTATCTGCTGTCTGCTTCAGTTTCTTTATCTGTAAAATGGGGGTGTCATAATAGCTAGCGTTGCTGTGAGTATCAAATGCTAAAATGTTTGGAAAGTATTTTGTAAGCCTTAACATTCTATATATGCCAGTTACCACCACCACCACCACCACCACCACCACCATCATCATCATCATCATCATCATCATCATCATCATCATCATTCTAAGTCAGTGGTAACTGAATGGGGCTACCCAGGAAAGTCAATCATCTTCAGGGTAAGAGAAAATCCTGTGGCCCTGGGCCAAAGACTCAGTAAAAATAGATTTCCCTGTTAGCTGTGAGATCACCTGAATGTGGAAAGAAGAGAGGGGAGGGGTGCCAACGACAAGGGATAGGGACTTTGGAAATTCAATCAGAATCATAGATTTAATTTTCTTCTGCCTGGTAAGAAGAAAAAAAATTTGTTGTTAGAGAGATGAACCCTGACAACAGCTAATATCTGGTATCTGGGCAAGAGGCTGAGATTGCTATTCAGAGATCTTCAGTGATTTAGCCAATGTACCACGAAGCTCATGGAATCCAAATCAAATTAATAAGCATTTATTAAAAACTTATTGCATGTAAAGCCCTGCTTCTGGGCACTGAGAAAACAAAAATAGGAATACTACAGACCCTGCTTTCCATGGACTTAAGACCTATAAAGAAGAGGGAATATAAGATTTGAAGGATTATAAGCAACCTTGTGAAGTCGATGTTAGAAATATTATTACCTTCATTGTATAAATGAAGAAACTAGCCTCAAAGAGAGAAAATAACTAGCCAAGGAGCACATAGTGAGCTAAGCACATTGGGTTCTTGGCTTTTACTTTCATTCTCTTTTTCATGGAAAGGACATATCCTTATGGGTCCATTCACCATCCCTGGATGTAATTTCTCTTTTCTCTGGCTGTAATACCAATGCAATACCCACCACAATCACTATGGATACGTATGTATTTCCAAGGTAGATTCACAAAATATAAACTTTCTTCCTCAAAGATGAAACCAAGATATTTATTCAAGCACCAGAAAGCCAAATCCACCATAGTAACAAGGAAATCGATACACATTGTCAATGCAGGAAGCATGGTCATCCCCAAGCCTTCCTCTGTCAGGCCTTCCCACAAACAAACTCCTTTAGGCAAAATCACTCCCTCTCTCACTCATACTACCTGCTCTACCTCAGCTTTCTCTAGAATCTACCTCATTCTCTCTCTTCCTGCTGTACCTACCCTGTTCCACCTATTCAGCAAGCTCCTCCCACCATTGGCTCCATGTGATTCAGGCTGTAGGCTAGGCCAAAGCTCAAAGCAGATCATATGGGTCTGTTAAAAGGCAGGGAAGATCTTCAAATTCTCTTATCATTACACTGGCTCACACTCCCCTATTATATCTCTGGTTTTCCTCCTATTAGAATATAAACTTCTTGAGGGTAGGGATTATCTCCCTTTTCTATTTGTATCCTTAGCGCCTTAATTACACATAGTAAGTGCTTAAAAGTACTTTTTTCTTTCTTTCATTCATTCATTTATTCATTCATTCATTTACTACCTACCTCCCCACTAGCCACACGGTTGATTGCTTTGTGGTGCCTCAGAAGTAGTCTGGTTCAGGCCCTGAGGCTGAAGGTTGAGGGGATAGGTGAGGAGAAGCCTCACTCAAAGCAACCTGGGAAGAGGACCTTGGAGAAGACTTGGGGCATAAGCATTGAGAAGGGAAGAAATGAACAATTTTCTTCAAGCATTCAGTGACATGCATGTGTGGAAGAAAGCTTTAACTTTTTCTATTTAGCTTTAGAGCAATGGAGGTGATGGTTGTAGAGATGTAGTTTTAGACTTTATAGAAGGAACATATTTGCTGATAATTAGAACTATCTAATAGTAGGACATATTGCCTTGGGAATTTGTCACCTATCTATCACTGGAGGTGTCCAAATGTATGACCTCTTTGCAGAGATGCTGGGACAGCTAGGTGGTGCTATAGTAGGTAGAATGCTGGGCCTGCGGTCAGGAAGACTCATCTTTCTGAGTTCAAATCCAGCCTCAGACACTTACCAGCCATGTGACCCTGGGCAAGTCACTGAACCCTGCTTGCCTCAGTTTCCTCATCTGTAAAATAAGCTGGAGAAGGAAATGGCAAGCCACTCCAGTATCTTTGCCAAAAACAAAAACAAAAACAAAGGGGTCACAGAGAGTTAGACATGACTAAAAAACAATGATACAACAAAATTAGTTGCTTCACTGAGTAGGCTGCAAAAAAATAACCTATGAAGGACTTTGAAGAACAGGAGTGAAATGTGTATTTCATCAGAGGAAATATACCCTGGGAAGAAAAGATGGGTTAGCCTCATGGTTAAGGAGAGCAATGACAGGTGACAGTGTCCTCCAGTACCTTCAGAGTGCCAGAAGAATCCAGGAAGGATTTTGGTATATCAGATGGATCCCTTATACAGAACTTTTAAGATGATATAGGCAAGAAGCTAAAAGAATGAGCAGGCATGGATGGAGGTAACGTCAAAATTGATGGTAATCAATCAAGAAACATGACTAGGCACTGGGGACAATGAATGAAACAATCTCTGCTTGCAAGAAGCTTCGACTTTAATGGGGAAAGACAAGGCCACATATAAGTAGGGGCATCATAAATGTAAAGTGAATTAAAAAGTAATTAAAGATAAGGTGGTTTGAGAGGGTAGATAATAGCTAATGGGGGGATTGGGAAGGACAGCATGCAAAAGGCAGTGCTTGAGCTTCGTCATAAGACAAAATAGAGATGCTGAGGCAGAAGGTCTTCCTGCTGTGGAAGGTGGCTAATATGGAGGCACAGAGAAGGGAGATGGAGTCCCAGATGTGAGGAGCAGAGAAGAAGATAGTATGGCTAGATTGTAGTGTGAAAAGGAGGAGTGATTTTGAATGAGGTTCGAAAGAGAGGTTGGGACCAGATTGTGCTGGGTTTTCAAAGCTAAACAGAGGAGTTTAGAATTAATCCTAGAGGCAATAGGGAGCCACTGGAGTTGATTGAGTTGGGGAGTGATATGCTCATATCTACCCTTAAGGGAGATTATATTGGCAGCAATGTATAGGATGCACTAGAATGGGGAGAGATTTGTGTCAAGGAGACCAATCAGCAGGCTTTTACATCAATCTAAAGAAGAGGTGATGAGGGTTTGGACAAAGGTGGTAGCTGTGTGAATAGAGAAAAAGGTTTCGTTGTTGTGGAAGTGGAAATGACAAGATTTAATGCCTGATTGGATATGTGGGGGAAGCAATCAAGGATAATGCTGAGGTTATGAACCTGGGATACTGAAAAGATAAAGATGCCTTCCACAGAAATTGAAGAGCTTAGAAGAGAGGAAGGTCTAGGGGGAAAAGTTCAATTTTGGACATGTTGAGTTTGAGATGTCTCCTATTCATCCAGTTCTAAATGCCCAAATCGCAATTAATGTTGTTGGCCTGAAGTATAAGAAAGAGAATGGGACTAGGTGTATAAATATATGAGTCATTTACATTGAGATTATAATTATACCCATGGGAAATTATGATATAACCAATAGATAGAAAATAGAGGGAAAAAAAGAAGAGGATCCAAGAGAGAACTTTGGACAGCAGCCACAGTTGGGAGTGTAACATGGATGATGCTATCAAAGGAAACAGAGAAGTAGGAGGAGAACAAGGAGAGAAGTGTCATAAAAACCCAGAGCAGAAAGTATTCAAGAGATGAGAGTGGTCAACAGTGTGATATATGGAGCATACAGGTTGAGAAAACATCATCAGATTTGGCAACTAAGAGAACATTGGAGAGAACAGTTTCATTTGAGTGATGATGAGATCAGAAACAAGATTGCAAGGGGTTGAGTAGTAAGGAAAGAGAGGAAGCAAAAGCTGGGAGTGAAGACAGCTTTTTCAAAGATTTTGGTTGAGAAAGAGAGAAAAGATATAGAATGAGGGGGTGGTAGAGTCTTGTGACATGGAAAAGTTGAGAATTTGAGAGAGAGAAAAAAGTGGAGAAAGAGAGAGAGGGAGAGAGAGAGAGAGAGACAGAGAGAGAGACAGAGAGAGAGAGAGACAGAGAGACAGAGAGAGAGAAAGAGAGAGAGAGAGAGAGAGAGAGAGAGAGAGAGAGAGAGAGAGAGAGAGAGAGAGAGAGAGAGAGAGAGAGAAATTGAGGTTATCTTCATTTTGGGATGGGATCAAGCACAAGGAGAAGGACCACCTCCTTACCATAGAGTGAAAGAAAAGGGAGATAGTGGAATATTATGTCAAAGGGTTGTGAGATAAATTGTGTGAGAGAAAAGAGAGCTCACACTGAATGCTCTCAATTTTCTTAATAAAGTAAGAGACAAAATGCTGGAGTATAGAACATTTTGAGTATTATTTGCTTTTACAAAGCTGCTACAAAATATCAGAATTATGGGTTCCTTGAAAGTTACCCCAAGTTCAAGGCACATTGTAGGTCAATATCCAATTTAAAGATCATAGATCATGAGCCCCCAGCAATGTATTTCTTTTATCAGCCAATTAGAGGGCTTGCTAGTTCAAAACAAAAGATATTTAATGAAATAGGAAAGCAAAAAAAATGACAAGAAAGATAAATACACACAAGAATATACTGAAAAGGGATGAATGCAGCAAACATATGAGACTGGTGAACTTGGATGAAGGGGGAACACACATAGGGAATATATAGTTAGAGAACCCTCGTGTTCCTCAGGCAGAGGCCAGGCTATTACTGTTTGGTATTGTCATCAATTTCTATTATGCTGCTTTCTTAGTTCTGATGGAATTCTTTAAAAATTCTAATTACTTCTCTCAACCTCAGTCTACTTCTTTGTAAAATTAGGAAAGCTTGACTGAGTGATCCCTGAGCTCCTTCTCAACCCTAAATCCAGGATCTTATGATAAATAATTACTGATAGTCATGCTGGTGGCCACCTGGCTCTTGCCATTTTAAATGTTTCCAAATAGTACCCACAAAGTCCAGGATGCTATAATTCTGTTTGTGTGAGTGAAATTTACTTACCTCGTTCATATTTGCAGTCATAGATTGAAAAACACTGAATATTTGCTTGATTTTGAGGGCAACTGAGCATCATTGCCCTCAACTTTAAGATAAGGGCATTTGGTACCAAATTTTGCATATGGCTATTGAAGAAGGGAAGGAGGAGAAGCAAATAGTCATTTCTTTGGATCATTATCTTTCCTTTCCATTTCTTTGGTATTGGATAGCCCCTGAAGATTGGCACCATACCTTCTAAGACCATGGAGAGAGGCCCTGCTCCCAGGCTGAATGGGGGAAAGGAGAGGAACTTGGGATAAGTCTTGTACCCCTTCCTACCCGGGGGATTTTGTAAAGGTGAAAAACAAACCAATTGAGGAAAACCTTGAGAGCATATCTTAGGAGGGGGGGATAGAGGCCTTTCTGTCTGGAAGTGGTCAGACAAGGTAGGGACATAAGACAAAGGGTTCCCTCTCTGTGAAAGGGGAAGAGGGAGGCCTCTCTGTGGAGGGTGGAGATGGAGGCCCTTGTGTCTGTGCAGTGGGTGAGATGGAGGCCTCTCTAGGAGTGGTCTGACTGGGAAGAGAGAGACAAAAGGAGGCCCCTGTATATGTGCAGGGGGGAGATGGCAGTTTCATTGTCTGGGAAGGGGAAAAATGAAGACTCAGGCAGTACTTGGAGAACATTGGGCAGAATGGAAAAGCTTGTTTTCAGCCTGGCTGATTTCAAATCGCTTGAAAATCATTTAATAATTCACAATGGGTGATTGATGATGGTTCTATGACTCAGACACCCAGAGGAAGAGATTTCCAATAACTTGGCTTCATAAGTGAAGTAAAGAATGACTCAGTCTTGGCAAGTTCATTACCTGGAGCCCAAGCCAGGGAACCTGGTTACTTATTCTATGCAGCTGAGTCAGGGCAGCTGTGGCAGTTAGAAAAAATGACACTGGACTGGATCTCAGGACACCTGAGCTTTGACCCTACTTGGCCATTGATGTGCTATGTGGCCCTGGGGATGTCACTTCGTCTCTATGTCTGTTTCATCCCCTATAAGATGGGGTTGAGGGGAAAGAAAAATGATGAAGTTTATTCTTCCCTTGCAAAAAAAAATTGTGAAGATTAATATGTGGTTCAAATGAATGTTGAAAGGGCAATGAAAGCCTCTATATCATACTCTTTGGAGTGAGAGCTCAGAGCCTTAGGGGATAACTGGATGATTGCCCATGTTGTTCTTTCTGTATGACATGAATTCATTGTGTGGAGAGCTCAGGTAACGAGTTGTCTGAGGGTTGGAGAGTCAAATCTCTTTATTCAATTAATGAACAATTATCCATCACAGCACACTAGGCAGTATGGCTGAAGGGGTGAGGACACAACACAGTAGAGATTATTCTAACCTCACTGAGTTTCGAGTCCAGTTCTGACTAATATACATTCTATAGTCTATTCAGTTAGAGACTGTCACAGCTTGAAGGGTCCTTAGAGCAGAGAATGTCAGAGCTGAGGGGACTGTTAGAACCTAGATTGTCCTTAGAATGCAGAATGTCAGGATTTGGAGAAGCCTTAGAACAGGGAATGTCAGAGCAGGGAAGACCTTAGAACAGAGAATATCAGAGCGGGTAGAAGTCTTAGAATAAAGAATATCAGAGCTGGAAGGGGACTTAGAACACAAAACATCAGAGCAAGAGGGGACTTTGGACCATAAATTGTCATAGTTGGGAGGGGCCCTAGAATATAGAATGTCAGAACCAGGAAGGACGTTAGAACAAGGGATATCAGAATTGAAGCAGGAGTGAATGAAGGTAGAATACAAACTGTAAGAGCTGGGAAAGATCTTAGAACAAAATGTCAGAGCTCAAAAGACATGAGAGAGTGGAAGGAGACTCAGAACCACAATAAAGTTCAACAAACACTTACTAATCACCTGCTATATTCAAGACCCTGTCCCTTAATACGAGGGACACAAAGATAGATACAAGACAGTCCCTGCTTGATACTCTAAGAGGAGGAAACATGTATATTAACTGTGATATACTAAAGAATAAGATCAGTAAAAAGGGAAAGTAAAGTGCTTTGAAATTTTTTCATGGAGAAGGTGGCACCTGGGTTCAGCCCTAAATGAAGGAATGAAATTGCAAATCATATAGGCAAAAACAGGAGAGGGCTGTACAAGAAGGCCATAATGTCTAATACATAAAAGGAAGGAGTGAGAAATAAAGCTTTATAAGAAATTTGGAAACAGTTGGTGGAGTCTCTTTTTTAAAGGTCAGTCCAGAAGGCTGGACAGATATTTGGCAGAAATTAGTTTTAGATCTACACCTTATACCATATACTAAAATGAACTCAAAATAGATGTACAGCATGAATATAAAAGGTCATCCGTTAAAAATATAGCAAGTTAGATCATATGTATATGTATATATATGTATATATATATATATACATATATATATATATATATATATGTATGTATGTATGTACGTATGTATTTCACAATTGTGCCTTGGAAGCTCTCAACCAGGCAAGAGTTAGAAAGGATCATAAAAGACAAAAAAGATTGTTTTGATTACATGAAATCAAAAAGCTCTTATAGAAATAAAATCAATAAAGCTAAAATGAGAAGGGATTCTTCAACTCTTTAAAAATAAAACCCTTGTCATTAAATATCTTCTACAAGAATTAATTCAAGGGAATGGAGCCAAGATGGTGGAGAGAAGCCAGGAAATTGCTTGAGCTCTCCCTATTTTCTCTCATAAACAATATTAAATCAAGCCTCTAAAAGAACTCTGGAATGACAGCATCCACAAAAAAGCTAACTGAAAAAAAATAGTTCCTTAAAAATTAGAATCGGCAATAGAAGCTAATGATTCTATGAGACATCAAGAATCAGTAAAAAAAAAAATCAAAAGAATGAAATATAGCAGTAAATGTAAAATACCTCATTGGAAAAAGCAACTGAGCTGAAAAATATCTCCAGGAGAGATAATTTGAGAATTATTGGACTATCTGAAAGCTATGATTAAAAAAAATCCTAGCCAGCATCTTTCAATAAATTATCAAAGATAACTGCCTTGATATCCTAGAACTAGTGGGTAAAATATTCATTGAAAAAATCCACTGATCACCTCCTGAAAGAGATCCCAAAATTAAAATGTCAAGGAATATTGTAACCAAATTCTAGTACTATAGGGCAAGGAGAAAATACTGCAAGCAGCCAGAAAGAAAATAATTCAAATATCAAGAAGCCACAGTCAGAGTTATGCAGGATATAATAGGATGTAACAGTTTCTACATTAAAAGATTGGTAGGTTTGGAATACAATATTCAGGAAGGCAAAGGAGCTTGGTCTACAACCAAGAATCAACTGCCCAGCAAAATTGAGCATAATATTCCAGGGGAAAGATGGATATTCAAAGAAATAAGGGGATTACAAACTTTCCTGATGAAAAGACCAGAGCTGATTAGAAAATTTGTCAAATACAAGACTCAAAAAAAGCATAAAAAGGTAAATAGGAGAGAAAAAAAAAAAAAAACGACCCGTGGTATTCAAAAAGGCTGAACTGTTTCCATTACTACATGAGAAGGATACTTTTAACTCTTAAGAATTGTATCTCTGTGTATGGCACTTAGAAGAAGTATACTTAGAGGGTGTGGGTATAAGTTGACTTTGCTGTGATGAAAAATTATTCAGGGGTAAAAAATGAATTGTACTGGGAGAAGAGAATGGGGGAGGCAGAATGGGGTAAATTATATCACATGAACAGGCATGAAAGACCTGTTCCAGTAGAGGGAAAGAAGGAGGTGAGCACTGTTTGAATCTCATTCTCATTGGATTTGACTCAAAGGCAATAACATACATGCTCAGTTGGGTAAAGAAATCTATCTTACCCAATAGGGAAGTGGGAGGGGAAGGGGAAGAAGGGGGTGGAAATGAAAGGGAGGGCAGATTGAAGAGGTGATCAGAAGCAAAACACTAGTGAGGAGGGACAGGGTGAAAGGAGAGAGAGACAGACAGAGACAGAGAGAAAATAAATCGGGGGAAAATAGGATGGAGGGAAATAAA
Source organism: Bettongia penicillata ogilbyi (assembly GCA_023548195.1). NCBI lineage: Eukaryota > Metazoa > Chordata > Mammalia > Diprotodontia > Potoroidae > Bettongia > Bettongia penicillata. Next base: position 33,709 of record JAJHZJ010000375.1, on the reverse strand, counting down.
CAGTTAGTAATCATAATTGTGAATGTGAATGGGATGAACTCTCCCATAAAATGAAAGTGGATAACAAAGTGGATTAAAAACCAGAATCCTACAATATGTTGTTTACAAGGAACACATTCGAAGCAGAGAAAGACATAGAAGGTAAAGGTAAAAGGCTGGAGAAGAATATATTATGCTTCAGTAGAAGTAAAAAAAAAAAAGCAAAATAAAACTGGGGTAGGAATCCTGATCTCAAATAAAGCAAAAGTAAAAATGGATCTAATTAAAAAGAGACAAGGAAGAAAACTTCATCTTGCTAAAAGGTGCCATAGACAATGAAGTATCAATACTAAACATATATACATCAAGTGATATAGCATCCAAATTCTTCGAGAAGTTAAATGAGTTATAGAAAGAAATAGATAGCAAAACTATACTAGTGGGGGACCTCAACTTCCCTCTCTTAGAACAAGATAAATCTAACCACAGAATAAATAAGAAAAGAAGTTAAGGAGGTGAATAGAATTTTAGAAAAGTTAGATATGGTAGACCTCTGGAGAAAACTGAATGGGGATAGAAAAGAACATGTTACATTGTAACTACACAAAAATTGAACATATATTAAGTCATAAAAACCTCATGTTCAAATGCAGAAAGGCATAAATATTTTCTTTTCAGATCATGATGAAATAGAATTATATATAATAAAGGACCATGGAAAGATAGATTAAAAATTAATTGGAAACTACTAGATTAAGTCTAAAGAATGCATGGGTTAGACATCAAATCGTAGAAACAATCAATAATTTCATCAAAGAGGATGACAATAATGAGACAACATAGTAAAATTTATGGGATGCAACCAAAGCAGTGCTTAGGGGAAATTTTATATCGCTAAATGCTTACATGAATAAAATAGAGAAAAATAGATCAATGAATTGGACATGCAATTAAAAAAGCTAGAAAAAGATCAAATTTAAAAATCCCCAACTAAACACCAAATTAGAAAGTCTGAAAATCAAAGGAGAGATTAATAAAATGGAAAGTAATAAAACTACTGAACTAACAAATAAAACAAAGAGTTGGCTTTATAAAAATAATAACCCTAACTCACTGGTTAATTTGATTAAAAAGAAGAAAACCAAATTACCAGTATAAAGAAATGAAAAGGGTGAATTCACCACTAATGAAGAGGAAATTAAAGCAATAATTAGGATTTATTTTTCCCAACTGTATGCCAATAAATCTGACAATCTAAGTGAAATAGATGAACATTTACAAATATAAAATATGGAAGGAATTGAACAAGCCATTAATTTACTTCTTAAGAAAAACTCTGAAGGGCCAGATGGATTTACAAATGAATTCCACCAAATATTTAAAGAACAATCAATTCCAATACTATATAAGCTACTTGGAAAAATGGGTGAGGGAGTTCTACTGAATTCCTTTTATAACACAAATATGGAGCTCATACCTAAATCAGGAAGAGCCAAAATAGAGAAAGAAAATTATAGACCAATGTCCCTAATGAATACAGATGAAAAAAATTTAAATAAAATCTTAGCAAAGAGATTATAGCAATTTATTGAGAGGATAATACACTATAACCAGATGAAATTTGTACCAGGTATACAGGGCTGGTTCAACATTATGAAAACTTTTAGCATAATTGACCATATCAATAACAAAACTAACAGAAATGACATGATTATCTCAATAGATGAAGAAAAAACTTTTGACAAAGCACAGAATCCATTCCTGTTACAAACACTAGAGAGCATAAGAATAGATGTACCTTCCCTTAAAATGATAAATGTGATCTATCTAAAACAAATCTAAAAATAGGATCTATCTAAATCTATCTAAAAGCAAGTATTATCTCTAATGGGGATGTTAGCTTTAGGAATAAGAAAAGAAAAAGAAATTGTAGGAATTAGAATAGGCAATGAGGAGACAAAGCTATCAGTCTTTGCAGATGATATGGTGGTATACTTAGAGAACCCTAGAACATCAACTAAAAAATTACTTGAAAAAATTAGCAACTTCAGAAAAGTCGCAGGATATAAAATAAGCCCACACAAATTATCATCATGTCTATATATTACCAATGAAGCCCAGCAGCAAGAGATACAAAGAGAAATTCCATTTAAAACAACTGAAGACAATATAAAATATTCCAAAGTCTACTTGCCAACACAAACCCAGGAACTATATGAACACAATTGCAAAGCCTTTCACACAAAAAAGTTAGATCTAAACAATTAGAAAAATATCAGCTGCTCATGGGTAGGCCAACCTAATATAATAAAAATGACAATTTTACCTAAATTAATTTACTTATTCTGTGCCATTCCAATTAAACTATCAAAATTCTTTTATAGAGCTAGAGAAAAATCATAACAAAATTCATTGGAAGAACAAAAGGTCAAGAATATTAAAGGAATTAATTTTAAAAAATGCGAAAGAAGGTGGCCTGGCTGTACTAGATCTAAAACTATATTATAAAACAGCAATCATTGAAACTGTTTGGTACTGGCTAAGAAACAGAGTGGTGAATCAGTGCAATAGATTAGGTACATAAGACACAGTAATAAGTAACAATAATAATCTACTATTTGATAAATACAAAGACTCCAGCTTTTTGGATAAGAACTCACTATTTGACAAAGACTGCTAGGAAAAGTGGAAAATAGCATGGCAGAAATTAGGCATAGATCAACATCTCACACCATATACCAAGATAAGGTCAAAATGGATACATGATTTAGACATAAAGGGTGTTACCCTAAGCAACTTAGGAGATAAAGGAATAGTTTTCCTGTCATGTCTATGAAGAAGGGAAGAATTTATTACCAAAAAAGAGATAGAGAACATTATGAAATAGGAAATGGATAATTTTGATTACATTAAATTAGAAGGTTTTTGCACAAACAAACCCAATGCAATCAAGATTAGAAGGAAAGCTGAAAGCTGGGAAAAAATTTTTACAGCCAGTGTTTCTGATAAAGGTCCCATTAAGAAGAATATATCATCCCCCAATTGATAAATGGTCAAAGGATAAGACAGTTTTCAGATGAAGAAATTAAAGTTATTTATAGTCATCTGAAAAAATGCTCTAAATCACTATTGATTTGAGAAATGCAAATGAAAGCAACTCTGAGGTACCACCTCATATCTATCAGATTGGCTTATAGGACAGAAAAGGAAAATGCTAAATGTTGGAGATGTGGAAAAATTAGGACACTAATGCATTGTTGGTGGAGTTGTGAACCAGACCAACCATTCTGGAGAGCAATTTGGAACTATGCTCAAAAGGCTATAAAACTTTGCATAACCTTTGATCCAGCCATACCACTACTAATAAAGAAGGGAAAAAGACCCACATGTACCAAAATATTTACAGCAGCTCTTTTTGTGGTGGCAAAGAATTGAAAAGTGAGGGGATACCTATCCATTGAGGAATGACTGAACAAATTTTGGTATATGAATGTAATGAAACACTATTGTGCTATTAGAAATGATGAGCTGACAGATTCTAGAAAAACCCGGATGGATTTACATGAACTGACACTGAGTGAAGTGAGAAGAATCAGGAGAACATTGTACACAGTAACAGCAACATTGTGAGATCAGCTATGATTGAATCAGCTCCTCTCAGCAATGTAATGATCTGAGACAACTTCAAAAGACTTATGATAGAAAATGCTATCCACATTCAGAGAAGAATTAAGGAGTCTGAAAATAGATCGAAGCCTACTATTTTCAATTTTTTTATTTTTTGTTTTTCATGGCTTATCTCTTTTGTTCTGTTTTTTCTTTCACAAAATGAATAATGTGGAAATATGTTTACATGATTGCACATGTGTAGTCTATATCAGGTGGCTTGCCATCTTGAGGAGGGGGACAGGAGGAAAGGAGTGAGAAAAAATCTACTCAAAATTTTATAAAAAATGAAGGTTGAAAACTATCTTTACAAGTAATTGGGAAAAATAAAACACCATTTCCAGAGGGGGGGATAGTTTGATTCAAGATAAATAAGGAATTAACACAATATACCAGACCAAGAGCTCCTCCCCTTTGGATAAATGGTCAGAAGATATGAACCCCTCCTTTTTCTCCTGAGCCAGAGTCCTCTATAACCACTGCATATTGGCATTTTGAGCTAAATATTTTGTAGATATCTGTGGTGAAAGGAATATCTGCCATGTTGACCAGGCTAGTTTTCTTCCTTATGTAATGGGGACAAGGAGAGGATGGCCAACAAGGCCTAGTCCTTGGCCCATTGACTAGATGGATCATATGTTTTCTGACAATCTAACATTTGGACATTTGGAAGCCAGTTTCAATCATGGTGACTCAAGGTTGGTACTGTGTGATGTTGAAAAGTCTTCTTCTTGGTTTAGGAGGAGCCAGAAGACAGATGAGTCAGCAGAGGTTAATCTGGACAGTGCTCACAGGAAAGTTTCCAAGGTACAATCTTCCCTGTTGACTTTCAAGTGAAGATTCCTTTGAGTGGCTTGGGGGCAAGAAGAGTATTCACTTCCCTCTTTTTAGCAGATGGGACCTCTGTTTCTTTTGTGTTTATTCTTTTCTGATTGATGCCATATCCCCAAGTGAACTCAGTGAAGACTCCACAAAAAATGAAAAGTCTCCCAAGACCAGGTGTCACAACATACCCCTTGAATGCTTGGGTTCTTTATGCCTCACCACCTTTATGTAACTCTGTAACTGAGCCCACTTTCCCCAGGGATTGTATATGTGCAGAGGGGAGAGTTTAGGGCTGAGAAAGGGGGTTTGGGACTTTTTCCCTTGCTATGGTTTTTTCAGTAATTATCCCTTTATAAAAGCTAATTGATGTCAACTCATTGGAGAACACATCAAGTAGGAGGTCATGAGCAAGAAACCTTAGGGGTGTGAAACCTGGGACCTCCAGGCCACACATGGCCTTCTAGGTCCTTGGGTATGGTCTTTTGACTGACTCCAAGTTTTACAGAACAAATCCTTTCATTAAGGAGATTTGTTGTGTGAAATTTGGATTCCATCAAAGGGCCATGAAAGGCTGGAGGTTCCCCACTCCTGCCTTACCCCTTCATAATAGCAAACCTAATTTACTAGTCTATTGCAAGTAAGAAGAATGGCCACAGAACTGGTGATATACTTAAAAGGTATTGAAACTATTCTAAGACTTAATTAGATCATTCTACTAAAGGCTAGTGGCACTGTCATCTCTTCTTGGTCACCTGAGTACAAAAGTCATGAGGAGCTTCAGTTCCTCTGCCATTCTGGATCAGCAGACCACCATGAGTTGCTCTGAAGCAGGGGAGCTTCATTCAGTCGAATCATGGTTTCCTTGTCAAATATTATTGTTGAATATCCTTCCTCTGTTATGGCTAAGCAAATCATCTTTTGTTAACTATCCAAATCTTCTAAGGGTGTTTACATTTGTTTCAATATTGAATCTAAACTAACAGGGTACTGGCCTGGTCAAGTCTTTCTTTCAACAGCATTTGAAACTCAGAAATCCAAAAACAGAAATAATTATCTTTCCCCAGAAGCTTTCCCCTCTTCTGAAATTTCCTATATATGCTAAAGGCATCACCATCCTTCTGTTTACTACAGGATCAGCCTTGACGTACCTCCCTCCAGAAAAAAAATAATTAAAAAAACAAAAAAGACACTTTCATCTTGCCTTCTTCACTGCTGTTATAATAAAACCTCACTACTCTGACTGAAAGATGAACAGATCCAATGAGTTGCCTAAATCTTGTTACTTTTCCTTCCACAGTATCTCTTGCATACACCTCGCACACCATTCAGGCCTTCATCACCTTTTGCCTAGACTATTGCAATAACCTCTTAATTGGTCCCTTGCCTCTAATCTCTCCCGTCTCTAATTCATCATACTCGCAGCTGCCAAAGTGATATTCTTAAACATAGCTCTGATCATGGCACCTCTTTGCTCAATAACCTTCAGTGGCTCCTTATTTCTTCTAGGATTAAAGATAAACTTCTCTCTCTGGCATTTAAAGTCCTTCACAGCCTGGCTCCCAACTACCCCTCTATACATATTATACATTAACTCTGTTGCAGTTTGGGATGCTTGGAACCCCAAAATATAAGGGTACAGGATGAGTCTGCCTTGAAAGAATTTGACCACTCAACTCTTCTTTCAGTCAGAGTAGTGAGGTTTTATTATAACACCAGTGAGGAGGGCAAGATTTCTAGTAAATCTGCAAATTTGACGAGGATGGGACTGATACTTATATACAAAAAAGACTGTGAGAATGTCTGAATGGAATTAAGGAGTGAGAAGTAGCCTGGGGTGGGTCAGGTGCAGACAATGAAAGGAGTTACATGTTTGGAGAGCCACATAAAGGCAGTTAAAAGGATTATTGAGTAAGTAGGCTGGGATGGACTGGATGTTTCAGATGAAACTCCAGGAACTGGGTTGCTGAAATGTGTGGGAAAATTCAGGGACTAGGTTGCATTCAAAGACATGGTCTTTTCCTTTTAGGGGTCCATGTGTCATAACCCCATCAACTCCTCTCCCCAAACTCTTCTCATTAAGTGAACTGGCCTCCTTGATATTCCTCTCACATGAAACTCAATGTTACATAGTTGTTCCGAGGTCTATTAACCTTATTGTTAGCTCCCTAGCCTGGACCATCAACCATGTTCATGACGTAGCCAGGTTCATGTTCATGTATTTCCAACTCCACTCTGCACTTCTTCCCCAGCAGTCTTCTCCTTTATGGGCATCTTACTCCATCCCTCCAGACTCCTGCTTTCCCACTTCTTGCCTCCTCTCTGAGGAGAGAGGACTATCATTTGACTTGTATTTTTTCCTGGCACTTAACCATTCAGCAGATGCTCTGTCTGTCCATCCATCCATCCATACGTGTGTCTTTGTTTCTATTACTCTATCCTTAGTGAAATATTCTTAATCCTAACCCATATTTTTCTGGTCTATTGAAACACTTATGAACTACAGTCTCCCTAGCTATTTTCCATTTGGTGGGTGTAGTTCTTTGCTAGCACAAAAAAGTGACTTGCTCCAGTAACTGTCTAGGGATGGAATCTGTGGTAAAAAGGGTGTGAGAAATTTAGCTATTCTTTTAGCATAATTCTGAATTTCCTTCCATAATGTTTGGATCAATTCATAAGTCCACCAAAGGATGTGCCAGTATTTCCACAACCCCTTTAGCATCGCTTATTCTAATCTTTGGAAATTTGTTAAATGAAAAGTGAGACTTCAGAGTTACTTTGATTTGTGTTTCTCTTAGCATTACTGATTTCCAACAATCTTCTGTGCAATTTTTCTTTTGAGAATCAATCAACAAGCATTTATTAAGCACCTACTGTGTGCTGGATATAGTGTTGGGTATAGAAAGACAAAGATGGATCATCCATTGTGTTAGCTATCAAGCTTTGTACAAATTGCTAATATGATGAGTCAGCTGGAGCCACAACAAATAGAGCTTTAGCCCTGGAGTCAGAAAGACCTAAGTTCAAAATCTATCCTCAGACATTTACTGACTGTGTGATCCTCAACAATTCATTTAATTTCTGTCTGCCTCAGTTTCCTCATCACTCTCACAGGGTTTTTGTGGAATCAAGTGAGATAATATTTGTGCTTCATAAGCCTTAAATCTTGATATAAAGGATGGCTGTTCCAATAATTATAAAGAACTAATTTCTTTATCCAAGTCGCTGATGAAAATGTTAAATAGCCCAGGGTCACAGAGTAGTCTACTAGAGACCATATGCCTTGTTGATATTTCATGATTGGTAATTGTTCTTGGAACCCAGACATCTCCCCAGTTTGAAAACCCTTTAATTCTATTTCATACAACCTGTATCTTTATATCTTCTCCTGAAGAATTACATAACATATTTTATCAAGAGTTTTGCTACAATTGAGGTAAACTAGATGAGAAGGATTTCTATGATCTACTAATTTCATAACTGTCACAAAAGAAAATGAGGTTAGTCTGGCATGCCCTTGCTTCAGACTCTAAGGTTTTAGCTATTATAGACTGTGCTTAAGTTATTAAAGATGTTTGATCTGAAAACCATTCTCATTACATTTCTTCAAGTTTTTTAATATAGCAAATGATCAGTTCTATCTTGAGAGTGACAATGCAAAACAGTGCCACTGAAATAAATTTTAAAAATACAAGTTTTAACTTTAAAACTTTTATTGATAACTTTTAAATGTGAGCTTTCAGAAAAGTGTCAGGCTGAAGTCTTACTGAGATTTTAATTTGTATATTTGCATTCTCATTTTTGTTTTTCAGTTGTTCAGGCGTGTCTGATGCAGTCTGTTCAAGCTCATGTTTATTGTTTCTGTGATACTATCTATCCATTTCATTCAGTTGTTTTTCAGTTGTGTCTGGCTCTTCATGACTTCATTTTTTTGGCAAAGATCCTGGAGTGGTTTGCCATTTCCTTCTCCTACTCATTTTTTACAGATGAGGAAACTGAGAGCAAACAGGGTACACTGACTTGCTCAGGGTCATACAGCTAATAAATGTCTGAGGCTAGATTTGAACTCAGGTCCTCCTGATTCAAAGGCCAGGACTCTATCCATTGCAGTGCCACCTAGCTGCCCTGTTTTCACCATAAGTAGACTGTAATCTCACTGAAAAACTTCAGGGCCAATTATTTTAAAAGTACCATGGTCCATTTTACTTTTATGCTTTCCTAACAAACAGCACAGTGGAAGTGTTTGACTAGCATTAGTTGATTAAGTGAATCTACCAGGAATATAAATTCAATGCCGGCATTATGGAAGTTTGCCTGACTCATTTAGCTAATTAATTATCTTACTCTTGTTCTAAATAGTCTGTGTCCCGTTTTCTTCTGTTAACTTATGAAGAAACAGGAAACAATTCAAGTGTACCAATAGGTCAATGCCAACCTTCCAGAGATGCTGAGGTTTTTATAATGTTTCAATGCCTGGGCTGCTTCCTCCATCCTGTACTTCTTCTGTAACCAAGACTTACACATAATAGGGGAAATGCGTCAGGAACGAACAGGCAAGCCTGGAGAGTCAAGCCTCATTTCCTGACAGATCTAATGCTTCTCACAGTCCCAGAGAGTCTATTTTTGGAAAAAAAAATCATAGATCACAGATTTAGAGGTAGAAGGGAATTTATAGGTCATCACATCCACCTCACTTATTTTATGATTGAAGAAACTGGTGACTGGAGAGAAAAAGTGACTTGAAAAGAGTCACGTTGTTAGCAAAGGATCAAGGTGAGATTTGAACCCAGACCTTCTTGACTTCAAGTCCAACGCTCTGCTAGCTACTGCTTAATTACTATATTTTGTTTTGACATGAGAGATACTTCCCGACACCCAAAAAAGTCACTTCTAAAGTTTATCAGGGAGATCCTAACCCTACTCCAATCGATCCAAATCAAGAAATAAAATGGGGCAGAGCCAACAAAGAGAGTGTTCAGCTGGAATGTTGACAACATGAAGGAGAATAGTAAACAATAAGATCTATTTGGGGGCTGTGGAAGAGGACATTGAATCCCAGGAATCTGAAATATTTTGCTGACAATATGAAGGGAGGCAGCTGAAGATTTTGAGTAGAGGAGTGAGGCATTGTGGGAATGTATTTCTGGGAATTACTCACTAGGGCAGCAGAGCAAAGGCAAGTCAAAGATGAGAAGAAGGGAGAGAAGAGGCTAGGGCAATAAGGAGGAAGCTTGGCACGATGGAAAACGCACTGGCCCTTGTGTTGGAGGATCAGGGTTCGAATTCTGCCTCTAATAGGATTTGGGGAAAATTCCTGTCTCCAATAGAATTTGGGCAAATCATCACCTTGTGGCCCCAGTGTTCTGATCTGTAAAATGAGAGGATTGCTAGAGAGCCTCTGAAAGCCCTTCTGGCTCTTGATTTATAATCTTCTTTGAGTCACTTCCTTTCTCTAAGTCTCAGTTTTTCCCTCTGTAAAATAAGAGGCCTGAATGGCCTCTGAGGTCCTTCCAGTACTAGATGTTGGATGCTGAGATTAATATTCCAGGTGAAGAGATGAGGGAGCAAAATAAGGTGGACTGGGGAGCGGTCAGATTGCTAAAGGACTCTTGGAAACATTTAAGAAAGGATGTGAAAGGAGAAGGTTGAATCTGCTGCTCTTGAACCATGGTTCATTTCTGGGAAACTGAAAAAGGGACTGCTGGTGAACATCAGCAGTTTGGAACTGAGACTGAAGGAGGGCATTCTGAAATTCCTCTTTGGCTGAGTTATAAGCAAGTACTGCCTTGATCCATCATCCATAGTCAGCTGACCTTGGTGGAGGAATAAGTACAAAGGCCATGACTCAGCTCATTGGGGGTCAGCCACCTGCAGGCCCCCATGCTGCCAAGAAAATCTGATTCCCCCAAAATAGCTTGAACCCAGTCCTGGCAGTGTTTGAAGGAAAAGTAGATGGGGAGACAATTAAGGTACAAGGGAGGGTGTGCACAGAAGCAGCCAGAGGAGATGAAGAGATGGACTCATCCGCTGTGGTGGAGGCAAGAGTGAGGATGGAGGCCAGGACCAGTGGAGATGTCTTGGATGATGGGACACCTGAACTGGGCAGTTCTTCCAATCCCAGAGTCTGGAGGGAGCTCAGGCCCATGCCATCCTGCTTGAACCTGGACAGGACTCTTCTACACCATGTCCAACTGGCCTTTATTCAAAGGTTTCTGGTGAGGGCAAGCCCACTCATTGCCTATGGAAACAGACTGTTTCCCTTTAGGATAGCAAGAGGCAAGTTTTCTGAAAGAGTAGAAAGAAGGTTGAATTTGGAGACATGGGACCTGATCCTGCCTCTTCCGCTTTCTCCTTTGGGACTCTGGGCAAGTTACTTCCCTTTCCTGGGCTTCAGTTTCCTCCTCTGTAGAAATGAAGTCTAGATGTCCTCCAAGGTCTCTTCCAGTCCTAGATCTAGAGTAGCAGGGTTGCACAATGGATAGAACACTGGGCCGAGTCAGGAAGCTCTAAGTTAAAATCCGGGTTCAGACACTGACTAGCTGCGTGACCTTGGGCAAGTCACTTTACCTGTCTGCCTCAATGTCTTCATCTGTGAAATGGGGATCATAATACCTTGCAGGGTTGTTGAGTTGTTGGGTCTCAAATGAGACAATATTTTTAAAAAGCAGAGTGTCTTCATCTGTGAAATGGGGATCATAATACCTTGCAGGGTTGTTGAGTTGTTGGGTCTCAAATGAGACAATATTTGTAAAAGCAGAGTGCCTGGCACGTAGTTGATGCTTAATACATGCTTGTTCCCTTTCACCATCACCCCTCATTTCCATATGTGATCTGGAACAAGTCACTTTGATCTTGTTCTCATGCTGTCTCTTCCGTTAGATTGAACGTTGGGAGAGAAGGTATTAGAATGTACATTTCTTTGCATCCCAAACCCCTAGTACAATGAGCTCTTAATAAATACTTGTAGATTGACCATTTGTGAAATGAGAGGGTTGGACTCAATGACCTCTAAGAGCCCTTTCAGCTCTAGACCTAGGAGCCTATGTGTGACCCTGGACAAGTTCCTTCCTCTCCCTGGGCCTCAGTTGCCTTGTTTGTAACATGGAGGAGTTGGAGTCAATGGTTTCTGTTCTAGATCAGTTATCCTACGCCCCTATTATAAGGAGGAAGAGAGTTGGGACTGGAGGAGTTACTCTGGGGAAGGAGAGATGATGGAGCAGGGAGAGGGCCCAAGAGGAAGAAAGAAAGGAATGCTTGGACTGCCAGCATGAGAAGGTAGGGGAGAAGACTGAGGTGTGGGATGGAAAGAAGAAAGATGGAGGGTCCTAGGGTGGAAGAAGAGTGGGGGAGGGGAGTCAGATTGGGAGAAGATGCTGCTTTAGGGTTTAATATTTTTTTTTTATCATCAATTAACCAGGGTCCATACTGTGAAAACTTCCAGGGAAATGTGAGTTTGTCTTTCTTCCTTCCCCTCTGGAAAAGTAGAGGAGCCTTGATGTCTGTTCCCTCCTTTTAGGGGATTGAGGGCTCCAAGTGCCCGTCCCTAGGGCCCCGCCCTATGGGCCCTGCTCCTGTGGGCTCTCAGAGTCCTCCCTAGCAGCCATTTATTGGGGATTTTACTATCTCTTTATGGGCCAAATGTCGTCTTTTATTCCCCTTGTTAACGATCGAACTGAGGAATGAGCTCAGTGTGTCAGGCAGCTGAGAGTCAGCATTAATTTCAGGCCTGTTATTAATGGCCTTGCATTGTCTGGAACCTTTTCTCTTGCCCTAAATTATCCAGGAAAAAAGCCCCCAAACACAGCGTCTTTGGTTTCTTCTGCCCATCACCACTCTAGCTTTGTTGGTTGGCCAAATGCTCTGGCCCCAGGGGCTCAGACGTCTCTTCTCCCCAGCCTGGGTAGTCAATGTGTATAGCTGGCACTGTCTGAAACCCTGCTCTTTGTGGACATATGAATGGGGCTGAGTTGGGTCTCTTTAGGAAGCCCTCCTCTTTCTATGACTCATGTTTTCCATCCCCCTACATCTCTTATTCTATCCTTTTACCCAGGAACAGCATGACATACTCTCTTGCTTCTCTGCCCTTTAGTTTTGTACTTTACCTCTGAAATGGAACAATAGATAAGATCTTTGGAGTTGATAGAATGTCTTCTCATCTTCCTATCAAAACCCTAAGTGTTTAATACCTGTAATTATAGTAACCAAGCTTTGGCCTTGGAGAAGAGATGAGAATGTGTGCCTCTCTCCCTCCTTTGCAGACATGGGGGACTATGGGTATGTGCATATACTGTCATTTTCTATTATGTGTTGGTTCATTTTGGTGAACTGCTTTCTTTTTCATTCTTTATTATAAGGAATGGCTCACTGAAGACAGAATGGGGGATGGATGCATTCAGAAATGAAGATGATTGGACTCCCAGCCCAGATGGCTCCTTGAATGGAGTCAGGCAGCCTGAATCCCACACACCTATTTTGGCAAAACCCCTGAAATTCACACTAGATTGAATCATGATCCAGAAGACAAGTAAGACTGCAAAGAGTGACCTTATCCATGCTAGGGTTGCTCAAAAAGGCAACCAGACTCTCCAGGGCAATAGGAAAGGGGACTGTCAGCAAAGCCAGGACCGGGGCAGGCATACAATCCCAAACCTCCCAGCCTGAACAGACACAGGCAGTTCAGAGATACTGGTTGTAGCCTGTAAATCTCTGTATTCTGAAGCAATAGAGAAAAAGCTCCTTTGAGAAAGCCTTGGTGAGGAATCCACAATGAAGCAAATAGCAGCATCAAGCAGACTGAATGCCACAGCACTCAGACAATGGTACTTAGGTATCATAGAGGGACTCAAATATTCAGAGGATCCTAAGCTTTAGTTAGGGCTCTCAGTGTGGTCAAACACCACATCCACAGTGATGGAGGTCAGCACAGAAACCAGGTACCCAAGGTTGAGACCAAGCTGAACTGGCCACCCTAATTAATGTTTTGTTTTTTTTTTTACAATCATGTATAATCTTTCCCTTTCTCTGCCCTTCCAGTGGAACATTTCTTTAAAAAATGTCATAATAAATACACACAGGCCAGGAAATAAATTTCCACCTAAGCCAAGTCTAAAAATGCATGTCTCATTCTGAATTTTCAGGCCCTTATCTCTCTGGTAGGAGATAGGTGATATGACTCATCCTCAGTCTTCTGGACTTTTGGTTTATCATTGTATTAATCAGAGATTCAAGTCTTTCTGAGTTGGTTTTCTATGTAATGTTGGTGCCAGTGCCAGTGTGTTCACTGTTGTCTCAGTTCTGGCTCATTTCGCTCTGCATCAGTTCATACAGGTCTTCCTAGTTTCCGCTTAAACAGTCTCTTTCATAATTTCTTATGGCACAACAATGTTCCATTATATTCATGTGCCCATATCCTTATTTGTTTATCCATTCATTCCTCAATTTATTTACTTTCCAGTTTGGGGTTATATGGCTAACCATTCCACTTTAAAAGCACAGAAGGGGGCAGACCTTTCCCTGGCACAAAGGCCGAATTCAGAAACTAAGCCTGGAGGCATGAAGTAAACAAAAGATGACACAAACCACTATAAAGAATTATCATAGATCCAGAGATAACACAAAACCTAACATAGGAGTCAGTAACTTCATAATAATTATAAGCACCTATTAAAAAAAAGGGATTTTTCACTAAGAATGTATGAATATTTTGATAAAAAAGATAAAAAATTAAAATAAAATCTCTGGAGAAAATAATTGGAAGAATAGCTTGAAACTGAAAGTGGTAAACCATACCCAAGGATCAGACTTCCTGGTAGTTAGAAAAGACCAAATAGAAAACAATGAGGTAGCAAGAAATATTAGAACTAAATAAGATTTAAAAAAATAGAAGAAAATCAAAGATTCTGTTTGTCAAAAAACTGACATGGGTAAAAGATCGAGGAGAAATAATCAAGGAATCATTGAACTCCCTGAAAACAATAATAATTGTAATAATTACTATAATATAAAGAAAATTAATATAATAATTATAAAAGACTGGCCACTATATTTCAAGAAATTGTAAGTGAACACTGCCCAGATCTATTAGAATCAGAAGGCAAAGTGAAGATAGTAATAATCCAATGGTCACTTCCTGAAACTTCCCAAAGAAACATCCCATAAATGTCATAGCCAGAATCCAAAGCTCCCATATCAAAATTTTAAAATGTAAGGGGGCAAAATGAGACAAAATGTTGCTGCCTAGACAGGGGCAGTTCAAGTCCCAAGGAATCTCAATCAAGATCATAAAAGACCTGGCAGTTTCTACTAAAATCAGAGATCTTGTATTCAATATCCCACAAGGCAAATGAGGTAGGGTTACAACCAAGAACAACTTGCCTTGCAAAGCTGTGCATAATCTTACAGGGGGAAAATGGATTTTTAAAGTAATAGAGTGCTTTCAAGGATCCTGATGAAAAGATCAGAGCTCTAGTAAGAATTTTGAAATGCAAACATGAGCTGAAAAACTTAGAAAAGTAAATGTATTTCAGCAATTGGAAGGAACTGTATGATGATATAGTGCTAATATTCTAATGAGAGAAAAGAACAAAGTGTCCCTTCAATACTGAGGGAATTAAATAAAAAAATAGAGAACTGAGGGACAAAATGATTCTGTCCAGAGTGTTTTGAGAGGAACACAGAGTAAAAAGAAGACATTAGAGGAGAAAGGAGAAAGAGAGAATACGGACTTTACTATTTAAAAAAAAAATCATTGGAGTTCATGAGAAGAATATACAAACATGGATGAAAAGGGATATGGAATGAGCATTTAGATGAATCTCACTCTTGTTTGAGCTGGAGAAAAGAAGGTGAAACACACAGAGTCTCTGGTGTAGAAATAAATCAAACTCAACAGGGAAATAGGCAAGGATAGGGAGAGGTGGAGCATTAAGATGGAGGACAATACAGGGAAGGGAATGACCACAAACAAAACAAATCCCTTAAACTTGAAGGGGGAATAAAAGGGAGGGTAAAAGAGAGAAGAAATCTAAGGAAATGCCCATAAGTTAGGGAATAGCTGAACAAAATGTGGTTTATGAGTTAATTTTATATTAATGTACCATAAGAAATGCCAAGAAAGAATCATGGGAAGACTTACATGAACTGATACTGAGTGAAGCGATCAGAACTAAAAGAACAATTTATACAGTAATAAGAATTTGTAAAGAAAAACAATTTTGAAAGATAGGAGAGTTCTCGATATAAGCAACGACCAATCACATTTCCATAGGACCTATGTTTTGAAGTATGTCACCCACCTCTTGAGAGATGGTGGACTCAAGAGGAAGGCAACATGCATGTTTGAATATTGCTACGATGAAAAGTTCTTTTGCTTGGTATGCATATTTGTTTTGTTTTGTATTTGGGCGTAGGGGTGTGAGGTTGTGTATAAATGATGACATAAAGAAGAAAAGAAAAAAGAAAAGAGCCATCGGAATATTTTTAAAAGTTCCCCAATTCTCCCCATAGAACAAAAAAAGGAAGTTCCGAAGGAAGCATTGATAAATTGGACAGTTTTGAAATTAACATGTAGAATTTATTCATGTATTTTTATAAAAAAGCAAGGGGAATGCATAAAGATTCATGTTTTCATGTACAATTCTCTTTTGCGCAAAATGTTCATTTCTGGTATTAAATTCAGAATAAAAATGTAACAAAAAAGCCCACCAGATTTTAAAGAAGAAATGAAGGGGATATAGAAACAAAAGAAGTAACTAAAAATTGACATCTTAGATTCATAGATTTAGAACTGGTTGAGACCTTAGAAATCACCTAGCCTTATCTTCTTATATTACAGATGAGAAAATTGCTACCCTGTGTGTGTACATGTGTGAAGTGACTTATCCAAAGACAAATATAGGATGATAGCTGTAGAGTGGGAAGGATCAAATAGTCCAACCCCCTCATTCCATGGAGGAGGAAAAGGAAGGCCAAAGGTGTTGGCTAACCTGCCCAAAGTCACATGAGGAATAAATGGTAAAATTGGAATTTGACTCAAGTTCTCTGACTCCAGGGGCAATGTGCTTTTCACTGTACCAGGATACCTCATTTCATAGTAGATTATGTTTGTCATGGGAGTTTTGCTTTTTTTCTGATTGAAATAAATGAAATATTTTTAAATAGCAAAAAATTAACAGTCAAAAATTAATAAGTTTCTTGATAATTTTTTAAAATAGGCATTTTGAACAGGTATTGGGAGGAATAAATCGACGAATCAAGAAACATTTTAAAGCAGCTACTATGTGCCAAGCTTGCTCCACACCTCTAGGTAGCTGCTACTGGTTTGCTTTGGTAGAGGGAGTATCTTCATTGGAAATTCCCTACAGTAATGAATTCACTGATCCCCCAACAAAAGAAATAAAGCCCCTTGGTATATCTGTGAGAGATCTGATCACATTATTTCTCAAAAGCCAAACTTTCCTTAGCTCTCTTTAGGCTGTTGAAAGATATTTATATCACCAAGGGAATTTGAAATTCAACATCCCTTACTTTAGACATGAAAATTGTGACTTTGTATGCTCCTCCCACCTGCAAGAAAGCAGATGATCTAAACCCCTTGAACACCTAATTCACCTTCCTACCTAACTCTCTGGATCACAGGACTCTAGGCTAAGAACTGGCAGGTACCTCAGAGGCCATAGAATTGAACCCATCTCATTTTACAGAGGAAGAAACTAAGGCCCACAGAGTTAAAGTAACTTGCCCAAGGTCACACATAAGATCAGAGTTCTAGAAGTAGAAGGACCTGAGAAGCCATAAAGCCCAATCCTTTCATTTGACAGAGTAGGCAACTGAGGTCCAAGGAAGGGTAAATGACTGGTAGGCAATAAAGGACAGTGCCAGGATTCAAATTCAGATCCTCTTACTTGCCGTCTCTCATGTGGGATGCTGGAGTACCAATTTTGCATGTCTACTTCTCTGGAACACATCATCGGGGTCAAGAGAACTCCCCCAAGGCTCTTAATGCTCAGAATATAATAGTGCCATCTTCCCTGTTCCAGAAGTAAACCTGTCTATTAATGGCACTACTTCCCTGGAGTGCTTTCTCTGGCTCTGAGACTTTGATCACTGTGTCAGCTAATCACGCTTATTATAAGCCTAAGTGGAGGCTATTTGGAGAATAATTGGGTTTTCTAAGACAACTAGAAAAACGCCTTAGTACTGGAGGACAGTACAGGGATACTGATCTTTATAGAGAGCTCTGGTACTGGGAGAGAGGGAGGAGAGACCCCAAAAGAAAGAGGAGGCTCAGAGGTACGGGTACAAGAAGAGTGTGTACCGGAACGACCAGGAGATCAGGGAAAGGAGCACAGAGTCTAAGAGTTGAACAGGACCTCAAGAACCATCCAGTCTAATGCATCCTCAGAAGGCCTCCCTATCGTAACATACATGACAGAAAACATGGGAAGGGATGGCAGAGTCAGGATCCATGAAGACCTTGACAGGCTAGATGCAGGACTGGGGAACCTGTGGCCTCAAGACCACATGTGGTCTTGTACGTCCTTGGGTGCAGCCTTTTGACGGAGTCCAAGGTTTACAGAACAAGTCCTTCTATTAAGGGGATTTGTTCTGTGAAATTTGGATTCAGTCAAAGGGTTGCACTTGAGGACCTAGAGGGGATTTGTTCTGTGAAGTTTAGATTCAGTCAAAGACCCTAGAGGGCCACATGTGGTCTTGAGGGTGCAAGTTCCCCATTCCTGAGTTTGAATTCTAACTATATCATCTAACCTCTGTTTGAAGATTTCCAAGGAGAGGGAACTCATCACCTTCCAGGGCAACCCCATTTCATTTTGGCTCAGCTCTAATTTTTAAGTTTTCCTGCCATTGACATTCAATTGGACTGGTACAACTTCTCCCTATATTGCTCCTGGTTCTGTCCTTCAAGGTTAAACAGAACAAGTCTAGTCCCTCTTCCATGTGATAGCCCTTCAAATTCTTGACTCCCCTTTTGCCCTGTGTCTTCTTCCCCAAAGTAAATAACTCCAGTTCAAGGTCTTTGCTCTCCTGGTTGCCCTTCTCTGGAGACTCTCCAGCTCATCAGTGTCCTTTTGTGACTCTTCTCCTTTGATCCCTCACTCCAGTGCTAGCAGCTGCTCTTTGCCTCTCTGCAAGGCATTCTCCCTCTTTTCTCAAGGAGTTCCATAGCTAGACCCCAATCTTCCTCTCCACACTAATTTATTCCAAGAGTTTCATTTCCTGATGTTCTCTAAACATCCAAATTTCTCAACCCACTCAATGCTCATGATCTGCCCCTCCACTTCACTGAAGTCACATATCAGTCTTGATCTTATCACAACACACAAGGGTTTCAAGATCTTAGAAATTTTGTTCTCCCAATATACCTTCTCTTTCTGTGCCTCACTATCCTGAACCTCTATTACTTATCTTCCACATGACCTCAAATCCTTCCATGCCTTCCATCCATGACTTTCCCAGGTCATCATCCCTGCTCTGGCTTCATTTTCCCAATCCCTTCCTACTCTCAACCCCTTAGAGAACTGCTTCAACTCCATACTGTCCTCTTGTTCTATACTCTTGAATTCCCTGCTCCCTTGTCTTAGCATGTCTCATCCTATGCCACATCACAGCCCTGGGTTATTCCCACCATTCATCTCCCTCCTCTCTTCTTATTCATCTGGCATTCAATAGATATGCTCATTAGATCTACTACAAATGTATACTAATTTCAACTGAATCCTCATCTCAGTAAAGCAATCCTTTTACTGATCCCTGATTCTCTATCTTCCTCCCCACAGTGCTTGTTCTAAATCTTTTCTTCTTTCTTCAAACAGTTTCTTCCCACAGTTCCCCAATCCCCCTTCCTCTCAGCTGAGAAATTCACTTCATACTTTATTGAGAAGATAGAGTATGATCTCCCTGTTTCCCCTTTTCATCTCATAATCTCTTGACATCACTCCCCCTCCCAATATTTCTTCCATTACTACATTCTCTGACAATAAAGTGACCCTTCTCATGAAGACCAATCCTGTTACATGTACCCTTCCTTCCCCTCTTTTTCAAGTAAATTGCTCCCATAATAATCCCCTCTTTTCCTTACATTCAAACTTCAACTACTATTTACTGGTTCCTTCCCTCCAAGCATGACCATATCTGCCAATTCTTATAAAACTTTCACTGGACTCTACCTTTCTCTTAAGCTAAATTTTTCCTCCTAGCCAAACTCCTAGAATATGTTCTATACTAGTTGGCTACATTCTTTATGATTTATGCTCTATCCTGACCATATATCACTCCAATAAAACTACTCTTTCCAAAGTTACAGATGATTTCTTAAATACTGCATTAGGTGGCATTTTCTAAGGCCTCACTTTTCTTGATCTCTTGAAAGTATTGGACACAGTAGACCACCTTCTCCAATGAGATACTAGCTCCTCTCCTATAACACTGCTTCACCTGGCTCTCCTCTTCTCTATCTGGATGCTCCTTCTCAGTTCACTGGTAATGGGAGCCACTGGAGTTTATTGAGTAGGGAGTTGACATGGCCAGACTTGTGCCTTTGGAATATCATTTTGGCAGCTGTGTGGAAGATGAACTGAAGAGAGAGAGAACCTTGAGGCAAGGAGATCAAATTGGGGGCTATTATAAGAGCCTAGATAAGAAGGTATGAGAGTCTAAATTAGACTGGTATTTATGTGAATAGGAAAAAGGATGAATAGGAGAAATTTGGAAGCAGAAACAAGATTTGGTAAATGATTGGACACATGAGGAAAGGAAAGAAAGAGCTTGAAGAATGGAAGATAACACTGAGATTGTGAACCTGAGTGACTGGAAGGATGGTAGTGCCCTCAAAAGAAGTAAAGAGGTTGGAAGAGGGATGGATTTCAGTGAAAAGACAAGTTCTGTTGTCAATTTGTTGAGTTTGAGATGTATATGTAACATCTGGTTCTAATTGTTCAAAAGGCAATTGATGATGCGGAAATGGAGCTCAGGAGAAAGACTAAGGGTGATTATATAGGACGGAGACTTGTTGGCACAGAGATGACAATTGAACCTATGGGATCGGATGAGGTCACTAAATGAGAGAGTGCTACAAGAAAAGAGAAGAGAGGTTAGGATGTAGCCTTGAAGTATACTCACACTTAGTGGGTATTGCATGGATGATGATTCAGTAAAGGAGACTGAGAAGGAGTGGCTCAACAGATAGGAAGAGAACCAGGAGAGAGAGGTGTTACAAAAACCCAGAAAGGAGAGAGTATCCAGGAGTGGGTGGTCAACAGCTATAGAGCAATGATGAGTTTGACAAACAATCTGGACAACTTTGAAAGTAATAGTTTGAATTTATTATATACTTAAAAAGAGAAGCAAGTGGTACATAATAAAGCTCTTCAATTTCATGCATAATCCTCATTTCTCTTCTGTTATATTTATGAAAATATCCATTTTATTTGGTCTTCGTGAAATTCAGAATTTTTAAAACACTGGAAAAGAGAAAAATAAGAGGAGAGAAAATGGAAGCACTGAGAGTAGATGGCTTTTTCAAGGAGTTTGACTGAGAAAAGGAAAAGAGATATAGTAGCTAGTGGGGCTGGTAGGGTCTAGAGGGGTTTTTAAGGATGTGTGGAAGTCTGGTATGGTTGTAGGCTGTAAGATAGGCATCAGTAAATAGAGAATGATTCAAGATTATAGTGAATGATGGGATGCTAGTTGGGGCAATTAAAGAGAAAGATGGGGTGCTAGTTGGGGCAATCTGCTGGACAGAAGGAAATAGAGTCAAGGTTGCATGTAAAGTAGTTGATGTTGGTGAGAAAAAAGGCCACCACTTCGTCATGTAATAGGAGAGGTTGGCCAGTTGAAGACCAAGTCCTTATAGCTGGCACAAAT
Source organism: Bettongia penicillata ogilbyi (assembly GCA_023548195.1). Taxonomy (NCBI): domain Eukaryota; kingdom Metazoa; phylum Chordata; class Mammalia; order Diprotodontia; family Potoroidae; genus Bettongia; species Bettongia penicillata. The sequence continues at coordinate 12,364 of JAJHZJ010000375.1, read as the reverse complement.
GCCTTGGCTGGTTCTAATCTGCAAGACTGGTGAGTTTGCTTCAAGGCTTCAATTGGTGGGTTCCTTTCAGGGCCTTCCATTTGGAGGATGGGCCCCAGATGGCCAGGCTTTATTCTCTAAGATGCTCCCCCCCACCAAAATATGCTATTTTTCGGGTTCTTGGGGGCTTTGTTAGCATGCTCTTGAATGGCAACCTTATCCTCCTGGCCCCTTTTGTGCAGAACTCTATAATTTGGCAGCCAAAAGTAAAATAGATGTTTAAAGAAGAAGTTTATTCTTCAGGCAGCAAATAGGTTTTTAGTGGCTCGTTTTCCAAGTAAAGGTATAATTAATGATTAAGCTATTTTGCAAACAAATCATATTTTTGAAAAAGGGAAATTACATTTAACATCAATTAATCATACTTATTAAGATTTTTATTTATCAGGAAATCACATTAATGTTAAAAAATTACTTTGCTTAACGGTACAGGTTTTAATATATTTTTCAGGTTTTTTTTACTGTTTATAATTAGTAACAACTGCAAACACAGTGAAAAGAGAGGATTTCTGTGATGAAAAGCCACTGGGTTACTAGTTGCTTCTAAGCTGGGAAGTAGGCCTGGATGGGGTGCTACAATTAAAGACTAAAATAAAAAAAGAAATAGTGGTGGATGATGTCAAGGGGGTTGTAAAATGAGATTAGTAGAGGGAGATCATAGTGGATGGCTTTTATTTTTTGGATAAAGTATGAAGCCAAGTCTTTAGCTGAAAAGATATAGGATCAGGGTGCTATAAGGTTCTTGGTGAGAAAAGTGGAGGTGTGGAACAGCTATTGTGAGTAAGATAAAAAAATCAATTAGGGAAGAATTAAAGGATTGTCTTGTTTTGTGGGCCTAGATGAAATTGGGCAGTATACATTTGTAGTGAACTTAGCATGGTTGGGTGATTTTTTCCAGTTTGGTTCAATAGCCTGCAAGTTGGAGAAAAGGAAGTGAATGTAGGGAGAGATCCACTGTTGGGTTTTGGTGTGAGGGACAATAGGAAAAGGAGGCAAGACATGGCTGAATGACTAAAGTTCAAAAAAGTCTGACCATGCTACTCCTCTAAGTAAATTCCGGTGTGTCCCATAGGATCAAAGACCAGGGCCAAGCACAGATCCCTGGGGCCCTCCATGGGAGACCTCCTGTCAAACTGACATGGAACCATAAAAATTCAACCATTCAAATAGTTCTGAATCCCATTAAAATTCTATGAATCCAAAGCTCACACTCTTTCCATAGGAAGAGCATGCTTTCCTAAAATCTAGGTGAAGAATATCCATAATATTTTTCTTAGCCCCCAGTCTAGAAAGACTAGCAAGAAAATAAAGATAGTCTTGATTATAGGTATAAGGGTGGGAAAGTTTACTGAGGCAGTCAACGATCCCACCCCATTTAAACAAGACCTTATATTCTGACACTTCTGTTAGTAGAGACCAATCTCAGAGGTGTGAAAGATGTGTGAAGGATACCTAGGGTTTCTATCGAATCAATCAATCAATTGCAGGTATTAGATTAAATGCCAAAGGTTTGTGATCAGTTTAAAAGTCCTTAAAAGCCATTGTATGAAAAGAAATGATGCCACACAGGAAGTGGAATTGGATTGGTTGGAGAGACTGATGGAGCTTATATGTGGGGCTTATGGAAAGTGAATCAGTTACTTGGGAGTCTAGTGTATCTTGCAGTTTAATGGTAGAAGCTTCCAGCCAGTCCCCTGAGAAGAAACTGTTTTGGGTAGAAGGGGGAAGAAGGAAGAGGGGAGGGAGGGAGGAAAGAAATGTTAAGCACTTTGCAGTTATTACCTCCTTTGATTCTCACAACAGTCTTGGGAAGTATTTATTATTATTACCCCTACTTGACAACTGAGGAAATTGAGATAGAGATTCAGTGATTTGCAGGGTCACATAACTAGAGTCACATGTCTGAGGTTGAATTTAAACTCAGATCTATTTGACTCTAGGCTCAGATCATTTCTAGGCCAAAGGTTCTTCTCCTTGGCAAGGCAGACAAAAGGAAAATGAGAGTTGAGAAGTCTTGCCTTCTGTCTGTTATCAGTTAACATCATGCTCCCGCCTCCCAGCCGTCCCCCAGCTGTGGTCCTAGTTCTTCTTTGAACATGTCTCTTTCCCCTGAGAGAGCTAAAAATAACCATAAAAGCAATAGTTGCTCTCCTTAGCTACCCTCACTAGCCTCAAGTCAAGCTAAGCTTAAACTTTCCTGATCTGATTTTTACAGGACTGTGCCAAGTTTTTCCGCTGTTATCTGGCCCTGGCATCCATCTCTCTATGTAGGTTTTTGTTTTCCTTTCTCTTTGTCCATGTCGTTTAAAAAGCTAAGTTGGTTGGAAAATTTCCTATAAATTCACATTAGTCTCTTTGATCAACTTCCGTTTTTCTTTCTAACTGGAATTATTTCCCTTTGTGTCTTCAGAATTTTAGTCTTGAGTATTTCTCATCTCTCCTGGACTAAATTCTGTGGCATTTTAGACTATGGGATTCTATCAATCCTTCCCTTTGAAATCCGATTTCCCCAAATCTGGGGAGACTCTCAGATTATGCCTCTATTTCTTTTCCTCTGCCATAAACTCTAGGAAGGAGCAGTGACTTCCCCCAGGGTTCCCATCGTTTCCAACAACCACTTTCTGCCTGTTAGTGAGAATCAAATCCATAATAAAATTTCTCTTTATTCGTTGCTCCACTTTTTGAGAGGAGAACTTAGAAAGAAAAGAAATCAAGATTTTGTGGGTTGTTTTCCTTTTGGGGAGAGAGAAAGGAGAGAGAGAGAGAGAGAGAGAGAGAGAGAGAGAGAGAGAGAGAGAGAGAGAGAGAGAGAGACAGAGAGAGACAGAGAGAGACAGAGACAGGGAGAAAGACAGAGGGAGAGAGAGACAGAGAGAGAGAAGAGGATACAGAGAGAGGAGAGAGAGAGAGAGAAGACACAGAGAGAAAGGAGAGAGAGGAGACATAGGGAGAGAGGAGACAGAGAGAGACAGAGAGACAGAGAGAGAGGAAAGAGAAAGAGACAGTAAGAAAAAGAAGAAAAAGGAAGAGGAGGGAGGGAAGGAGGGAGCTCTAGCAGATGTCTGGCTCATTAAATTAATTTTGCCCTCACTTCTGTTGATAAGAATAATATCAGTGATAGCAGCACTGAGGTCCATTGTGTTTTAAGATTTCTCTACAAAAACCTAAGATTTCTCTAATAGAAAGTATTTCCCCAAACTCCTCTTAGAGAAAGGTAATATCATTGTGATTATTCTCATTTGATAGAAGAGAAAACGGAGAAGGGAAGTTATTTGGCCAAGGTTACCAAATTTCTAAGTGACAAAGATGAGATTTAAAGTAGGTTCTCTGCTTCATCGTCCATGACACCCCACTCCTTCTCTGAGGGTGTGGGCACTGTTTCATGAGAGGTTAAAAGAGGGCTCTGAGTAAAACTTTCATGCCTTCACACCTTCCTTTCTGCATCTCTTTCTCTCATCTCCTTCTTTCCTCATTTCCCTCCAAGTGTTCAGTATCTTTCTATGTCCTCTGGCTCCCCACCCAGCCATGAATGATCCACTTAGGATCATAGATAACAGAGCTGGCTCTCTGGTATACCTATATAGAATTATCAGCTAATTGCTTTGGATCTGGAAGAGACCTTGGGGATCATTGAGTTGTTCATCTCCCTTCTCCCCCCCCTCCAACTCTCCCCCATTTTACAGAGGAAGAAACTGAGGGAAAAAGGTTAAGTGACTTCCTTGGGATCACTAGTTACCTGAATATCTAAGGGTGAAATTTGAATGGAGATTTTTATGGGAGGAGGGGAAAGGAAATGAATTCATGATAAGGTTGGTAAGCACTCCTCTACCTTTGTTGTTCAATTTTCTCTGCCTTCATGATCCTCTTTGGAGTTTTCTTGGTAAATATACCGGAGAGGTTTGCTATTTCTTTCTTCAGTTCATTTTTCATGTAATAAAATTGAGGTAAACAGGATTAAGTGAATTACCTAGGGTTACACCAAGTGTCTGAGGCTAGATTTGAACTCAGATCTTTCTGACTCCAGGTCCCACACTCTATCCACTATGGTGCCACCTAGGTGACCTCTACCTTACTTTCCCTCTAAAGATGGTGCTACTAAGGTCAGCTCTGAGTTGGGAACAGTTACGTAACATGGTAAAAGGGACTACTCAGAATGCCTAGGAGTTTAGGGGTAGCAACTTATTCTTCCAAATAAGGAGAAACTTACGAACAATAATCATTGTCTAAAAAACGAATGGATTGTCTCTTGAGATAGTGAGCAGGTTACCAAGCTGAGGCTCATCATGGATGTAGAAGAGATCTCTGCCCATGTGTGGGCTGGTCTATGTGCAGGCAGACTCTCTTAACCCTGAGATGTCATGGTTCTGTCTCCTACACCTTACCCACATAACCCTCACCCAACAAAGAGACAAGATATCATAGCTACACAGTTCCTAAAATGTGTAGGAATCAGTGTATCATCTCTCTCTCTCTCTGTCTCTTTCTGACTCTCTCTTTTTGTCTCTGTCTTTTTCTCTCTCTATCTCTCTGTCTCTGTCTCTCTTTCTGTCTCTCCCTCTATCTCTCTCTTTCTCAGTTTCTCTTTCTCTCTCTGTCTCTTTCTGTCTCTGTCTGTCTCTTTCTTTCTCTGTCTTTCTCTCTGTCTCTATGTCTCTCTCTTCCTCTCTCTCTCTCTTTGTCTCTATCTCTCTCTGCTTCTCTGTCTGTCTCTCTCTTTCTCTGTCTCTTTCTGTCTCTCCTCTCTCTCTCTCTCTCTCTCTCTCTCTCTCTCTCTCACACACACACACACACACACACACACACACACACAATCCAGTTAAGCCTTGCAAGTTTATGACAGCTAAGGACAAAGTCAGAACCACTTCTCTACAGGGTGGTCCTTGGGAAAATTCTAGGACCTTTCACCTCCATCTTCCTCTTAAAGGTTGAGGCCTCCATCTCAGGCCAAGACAATATGATCCACAGTCACCAGGGGGCAGTAAATGCCCATTCAAGTCAGGTGAACCAAACATTTTTCAGGAAGGGCTCACCAGCAACAGGTCAGCCCTCCCCATCTGTTGACTTTAATATCAGAGACAAACCAGAGAAGAACAAGGCAGGATGTTCCAGTATATTGGGCTTCAAAGACCGCCCACAGCACAAACTCTTCAGAATCCTCATACATAAAATGAGAAGGTTGGATTTGATGATCTCAAAGGTCTTTCTCAGCAATGACATTTTGTTCTACTTTACCTCCCAGTTCTGATATTTCTCTTCTAAGGTCCCCTCTCAGCTCTGACATGCTACATTCCATGGTTTAAATTCCTTTCCAGCTTGAATCTTCTATGGTTGTATATTATTGCTTTTCCATTGTGCTCTGGAGACTGCTTCTCTAGTCCTCAAAGTGCCCTGGCCAAGGAGGGAGAGGGGGACAGACAGACAGACAGAGAGAGACAGAGACAGAGAGACAGACAGAGAGAGGGAGAAGGAGAGACAAAAGAAGAGAGAGAGAGAGAGAGAGAGAGAGAGAGAGAGAGAGAGAGAGAGAGAGAGAGAGAGAGAGAGAGAGAGAGAGAGAGAGAGCAGGGGAGGAGAAAGAAGACTTTTCCTAAGTAGAATGGATGCTGTGCCAATTGATATGAATTTCAAAGGCCTGAGGCCTCAAGACCACTGAAGGATTATGGACTGACTCATTTATTAGAACAAATACCAGTTCTAGGGGCCTCCATGGGTTCACCTTTACTCACATACTGCAGTGAATTTGTGAACTCATTAGCATAGAGGTTCCCTATGGTACAGATCACTGCCCATTTGTGTTTGGCCATCCTGGGCAGCAGCTGTCATCCAATTTCCATTGCATCTTTTCCTTAGGAGGTCACCCAAAATGTTCATGGCCTTCCTCATTTTCTTCTGGCATCACATGGGTATCAGTGGAGCACCTCCATGGATTGGCCCTCATTCTTATATGACTAGTCCATGTTCTTCTTAGATCATATATTTCCCTGAGGAGATCCTCTACCCTTTTTCCTTTTCAGTCCCTTATTGCTTACATATTGTAGCTCACTTACACCCACCATGAACCTCTTCATTGTCTCTGAGTAATATTACTCCATTTCAATTCTTCAGAGCTGCCAGTGCTCCATGACTCACAAACAAACAACACTGATGAAAAGATGGTCATTAAAAAGATGGACATTTATTTCAGGGAGAAATATGAAATCATGAAAAGAATACTGCATTTTCCCATAAGCAATATTGCCCATTCTTCTCTTCCTGTTTAATCCCATTTCTAATTTGCAGTGTTTTTCCAACATGCATATGTGTGTGTTTGTGCATATGGGTGTGAGATGGATGAACTCTTTAAGTTGTCCATCTGAACACATGTAATGTTAGGCATTCTTCATCCACTTAGTTTCTCCTGTGTGGATGGTCAGGGCAAATTCTTTTGAGTGATTATAGACTTTTTGCAAAAGGTTCTGTGATGTTCTAGGACTTGGCACACCGAGTACAACATCATCTACAAACAAGAGCATCTGGAGAACCTTGCCAATCCTGGGAAATTCTTCTGCTTGGGCTTTATACAGTATCTCCTCCATGATAGTCATGAACATCTTTGACAAGTAGACATCTTCTATTCCATACCTCTCCCAATATTAATTATAAGAGATGGATATTGAACAAGTTATTTCTTATATCAAATCTTTCCAGGAATATTGTATACTTTTGACATATGCATGTGAGTCAACTTATCGGAAGAGGGTCTTTAAGGTAATTTTTTGCTCAGTTTAATCAAAATCTAGTTTGTAATCCATAAACAAGAACATAGTGAAATCTTATAGTGACTACATCTTCATTATGTGAGATTAAAGATGGCAGCCATTACACACAGAAAGCCTGCTTATTTACTATTAACCCTCTCATCAGGAACTGTGATGGCAGACGCCAAATGTGGTAACCCCACTTCCCTTGATGAGAGGGTGAAAAGAACAGAGATCTTCCCAGATCATTTCGATTCGTTCATCTGTTGTCTTCCTGGTTTCATCCTGAGTTGTCTTGATTTTACTTGGTTGGGTCTATCAAACAGACTTTCTTTAAATTAGTTTTATCCACCCCCATTTCTTTGTTTTCTGAGACAATATCACCCATAATTCCCTCTATCCTTCTCCATGTGATTTTCTAAACGAGCTTATATTCTAAATCAGTGTTGCTGTTGGCAGCCATATCTCTCCATTTGGCAAATAAGTTAATTATCCACTAAGATACCTGTTAGTCTCTTCACTATGGCAACTGATTTACTTTTACTGAAATTCTTTTTACAAGTATCATAATTTGTGCTTATGTTATTTCTTCCATCCATAGCCCAGTTGTTGGCATCATTTGTTTAAATAAGTAGGACTGGAGTTATTTACCTAACATACATATCTTTTTCTCACTTTTATTCTTCTAAGTTTTATATACTTTTGAGCTTTATTTTAACAAGTCAGTGGTCTGACTGTACAGACAGTTGATGCAGGAATTACTCCCATTTCAGTGGCAAGTCTCTTATTGTCTTCTCAAATACAGTTAATTTCACTTGTGAAATTATTTAGGGCTCACCATGTCCTGAGCCTTCTGATGCTTTTCTTAAAGAAAGAAATCATTACAGATAGCTTTCTGTGAAGCTTCTGTGGAGCCCACAAGTCCTGGGCCTTCTCAGTTTTTATTCCTGATTCATATTTTTCTAGCAGATTTGTGCTGTCCTTACCAATTCCCACCTTTGCATTGAAATCACTGAGGATCAAAGTATAGGTTGATTTGATTTGGAGTGGCATTTGATTCTCACAACCACCCTTCGGAGGTACATGCTATTATTATCCCCATTTTACAGATGAGGAAACTGAGGCAGACAGAGGTCACACAACTAGTTAGTATTTGAGGCTGGATTTGAACACAGGTTTTCCTGACTCCAGGCCTAGCACTTACCCACTGCAGCACCACCTAGCTGCCTCTAGATGAATAAGATTTATTTTCTGCTGTCATGTGTCCATTTGTGGTTCATTGGATGTATCATCCAGGCAATATGCACAGCACTGGTGGTGACTATGAATATTCCAGCACAGTTCTCAATTGCAAGCATTATAACAGACTCTTCATAAAGAACGCAGAAGAAAAACATCTATTCAGACCCCAGGAAGCCAAATCCAAGAACCAGAAAGCTAAATCTATCATAGTAGCCAAGAAGTTAATACACACCATCACTGCAAGGAACAAAGTCATTTTCAAGCCTCCCTGTCCCCTGCTGGGACCTTCTTACAAACAAACACTCATGATCCTAGCTGCGCCTGCCTGCCTGTATCCTTCCTGGCTCTGTCTAGCCTGACCAACTTTCTCCCAGCTCCCTTCTTGTTCTGCCTGTTCAGCAAACTCTTTCCATCACATGTGACTTAGGCTGTCATGTGATTTAAAGCAGATCACATGGGTCTATTAATGAATGGGAAAGATCTTCTCACTTACATTACCATTACATTGGGCAGCTAAGTGGTGCAGTGGATAAAGCTCCAGTGCAGGAGGACCTGAGTTCAAATCTCACCTCAGACACTTGACACTCACTAGCATTTTTCTTCATAAGTTTTTTGGGACTGTGGTGGGTTATTATATTGATCACTTACTCTTTTGCAGATGATTATTACACTTATTAGTACATTACTGTTACTGTGTGAATTGTTTGCCTTATTCTGCTCAATTCATTTTGAATTAGTTTATATTGTCTTTTCGGGTTTTTCTGAAACCATTCCCTTCCTATAGCAAAGTAGTATTCCATCACAATCATATACCATAACTTGCTCAACCATTCCTCAATTGATGGGTGTCCCCTCAGTTTCCAATTCTTTACCACCACAAAAAGAGCCGCTCTAAATATTTTCCTTTTTATTTGGTCTATTTGGGGTATAGACCTAGTCGGGGTATTGGTGGGCCAAAGGCTATGCACAGTTTTATAGCTATTTGGGCATGGTTCCAAATTATTCTCCAGAATAGTGGTTTGCAGCTTTACCAACCGCTTCTGTAGTTACCTGTTTTCCCACATCCCTGCCAGCATTTGTCATTTTCTGTATTCTTAGCCAGTCTGATGGGCATATTCATAAGACTTCTGAGTTCTACCACTAACTAGCTCTATGTCCATGGACTGTACCTTTCCCCTCTCTGAGTCTCAGGTCCCCTTATCATATAATGATCTAAATGAACTAAATTACTCCTAAGGTCCCTCTAATTTCAACAATCAATGAATCTTAAAATAATATTTTTCTAACTTTATTCCCCAACTCAAGAAACTTTTGCCATGAGTCCAAATTTCTCTTTGACTTTTGTAGCCCAATCATCCCAGGGCATACGAGGTGTTCCCTTGGCTTCAGCCTCCTCACTGACTTCTTTTCTGTCAGGATTATTCCTGCCTCTCTTCACCTGAAATATTCTCTCTCTCTCTCTCTCTCTCTCTCTCTCTCTCTCTCTCTCTCTCTCTCTCATTGACCCCTTTCCAGGACCTAGGATAAGTCCTAAAGCCCCTTGCATGAAGCTTTTAGAATGATTCATGCCCAGATTTCTAGACAATCAGGAAAACTCTCCTATTTTCTGGAGAGGATCAAGCAACTTGCCATATGGGTTGATCCTACCTTTCCCTCTGGACCTCTACTATACATATGACTCACAGTACCAATGGAATGATATGTCTGGGTTGTAAGACAGAGAGAGGAAAAGAAGAAGCAAAGGGAATGGAGGTCAAGTCTACCACTCACTCTACCCACTTCACATCCATGAATCAGCTCCAGTTAACAACAGGACATGGAAAATAAAAGCCTTGATATCTGACAAGGCTCACATGTAGCTTCCAGGGTACCTAAACCAGAGTTGAAGCTGGGGTCAGAGCTCTATACCATTGACTGCACTTGGTGGGACCAGTTGAGGTTGAGCCTAGATATCCAGAATTGCAGGATTTGGGCCATGTGTCCAAACTGGTTAAAGATGACCCAAGTCTGGGGGAAGCTTTGGGAACTTAGCCCATGCTGCTATTACTTAAAGATTTTTCTGGTTTTATTCTTTTTATTTTGGTTTATTTAGTGCCTAAGATTAAAACCCACTGTATGAAGTATTCATTCATATCTGGTTATTTGTATAACAGATCCCATTTTCTGTGTTTGTGTAATTGAATCTCTTCATCCTTCCCTCATTTTGTCTTTCTCCCTCTAATAATAATAATAGTTAGAATTTTATAGCACTCTAAATTCTGCAAAGCTCTTTACAAATATTTTCTTATTTATTCCTCATAATAACCCTGTGAGGTAGGAGCTATTATTATCCCATTTTACAAATTAAAAAACTAAGGCCTTTAGAGGTTATATGACTTGCTGAGATCTAATTATTTATTTGTGAATGTAAAATTCTAGATCCAGAACTAGGAGGGATCTCGGGGGCCATCTAGTCCAATTCCTTTATTTTGCAGAAGGGGGAACTGTGGCTGAGGGAAAGGACATGATTGAGTCAAGATCACGCATAGAATCACTGATCTAGAGGAGGAAGGGATTGTCAGAAGCCTTTTAATCATATTCCTTAATTTTACAGAGGAATGAACTGAGATCTAGAGAAAAGAGAGCTGTCCACAGTCACAATAGGATCATAGATGGAGAGCTGGAAAGGGCCTCAGAGGCCAACCTCTTCATTTAATAGATGAGGGACTGAAGCTAGAGGAGTTAAGGGACTTGCCTGAGGTAATACTGTTTTCTCCAAGTAGAATATGAATTCACTGATGGTAGAAAATGTTTAACTCTTGTATTTTCATTCCCAGCCCCCAACCCAATGTCTGGAACATAAAAGAGCACTCATAAATATTTGTTGGTGGATTAACTGATTCGTTAATTCATTGAATTACAGTACAATAAAAGAGGGAGGTAGGGTTTTCTCACATAATAGGGAATTGGAGGGATTCTGATTGGGGAAAATCCATACTAACCACACTCCTTAGACTAATGACCTGAATGGAGCCATCTAGAAAGAGGCAAAGGTGAGGAGGAAGGTCTCTGAGAATTGTGGGAAAATTTGTCATTTTTCCCAGGTTCCTTCTGGTTTGGGGTAAAGGATAAAACTTATATTATGGGTGCGAGACTAGTTAAAAAAAGGTTCTTTTAGCTCATAGACTTAAATGAGAGGAGAACAGTATTTCCCCGTGGTCACACCTAGGCTCCATGCACACCAAGCTGCCTCTCATATGCCTTCCCCAAGACCTAGTATAGGGTTTTGTAGGTCAAGAACTCAATTCCTGTTGGGGATTAATTAGCTGATTTCACACAACCTAGTATGAAATGTCTCATATTGAGAGGTCTGTACTCCCTGGAACAAGTGTTGGGTTTGGAATCTGGATTTGGAGAATCTAGATTCAAATCCCAGTTCTGCATCTTGCTATCTGCATGACGTTGGGCAAAGTCACTTAACCTATGTAGATCTCAGTTTCCTCATCTGTCAAATAAGGAAGTTGGACCCAATGACCTCTAAGGATCTTTCCAGCTTGATGTCTATGATCCCATGTCACCTCTTTGCACATCTCTGGCAGCCTTTGATAGAATGGTTCTGGGATTGATTGCTATGGCCTTTAGTTTCTCTCTAGTCACTGTCTAGTGTGCCCTGGAAATGGCTGAACCTGACCCCTGTAAGATCTTTGCTCCTTCTCCTTCCTGGGCTTTACATTTCCCATTTAGTTGGAGAGTTTGAGCTCTGTGTGGGCAGCAGCCATGTCTTTGTGCCACCCCCTACCTAGTGCCTGGCTCTGAGCTGGGCACAGCGTAGGTGTTCGGTAAATATTTGTTGAATTACTTTGAATTAAATCAGTAAGACAAACACTTGCTTGGCAATTAAAGAGCCAACCAGAAACACAGAACGATTTTCTGGAGTCACTTTGCTGGAATGTGCAGGGAATTAGTTGATGATTATGAAGTCCTTGGAAAGTGTGGTATAAATGCCAAGTATGGGATTACTGTGGCTGAGTCATTGTAATTAGGAGTGGCTGAATGTGCAATCAAAACAGGCCTTCTCTTCTCTCACCCCTAGGAGCCTTTTCTCAACACCTTAACAATCCCTTAAGTGGTGCCATTCTTTCTCCTTGTTTCTGCATTTCTCTTTCTCTTTCAGTTTCTTTCTTTAAAAAAAAAGTTTCCTAAGGGTCTTAACATTAAGCATCAATACAAAATAGCTACATTTTTCTTAGTAACAATTGTCATTAAAATTAATGAATTTCAATGTATGAAATAGCTTGAAATTTTTTCCATTGAAAATGCTCCTTTCCCCTACCCTACCCCAAAGTCTTATTAAGAATCTTTTTTAA